>OW052222.1:120127232-120766726 GCA_932526605.1 Nephrotoma flavescens
ATTTAACATTTCTAGAACCTTCCAAGTCTTTTGTATTGAACAAATTTTATTGTATTTGACAAAATTTAAGACGAAAATTTTCTACTGGTACAAAACCGGTGAGTTTTATTTTCGCATACATACCTATACGTTTATCTGTCAAGACACATTTTGTATTTCCAAAATGTAAAAACCAAAACAAAGATTAAGGCATATCTCTAAACACAAAAAGAAGCCCTAAAAAGTATATTGAGGAAAATCGGGGGCGGTATGTTGTACCATCACTTCGACTCGATATTCGAAAAAAGTTGAATGGCGGTACACATTGTATCATTTTGGAATCGCGATAAATGATAAAGTTTCATAATTTAAAACCAAAGTAATAATAAATCTAGCTGACATTTCATTCTAGAAAAAGTATTGCAAGATTAAAAAACGATAAAAGTCGAAAATGATACAACTTTCACTTTTTCGATTCGACTTTTTTCGAATTTCGACTTTTTTCGATTCGAAGTGATAGTACAACATACCACCCAGGCTTTAATAACATATGACAACACAACCAACACCAAAAATCATGAATAAAGTTGACATAACACGATGAGAAGCTGGCCGCGATGGGGGTGTGTAAAAAAATAGATTAGTATCAAAAATACGACAAAAAATCGTAGACAATTCTCTTCGTTTGAATTTCAAGAATATGCGCCCAGGAAGTCAATTTATTAAATTTAAATTTGGAGTGACATCAGAGCCAAGAAACTTTATTTGAAAAGCATAAGTATTTAAATAATAAACAATCATTGCGAATTAAAAAAGTGGTGAATAGTTTATCTTGAAGGGAAGCATACTCAGACCTTTACATCGACACTAAATACCAGCGAGAATTTGATAAAAAGATAAAAACTTTAAGTGTGATAGAAGTTAAACAAAATATACCATTTTTTAATCGTTTTGCCGTGCGAATTGCAAATGGGTAAAATAACGACGTTTTGTGTATGTTGGCTAAGGCCGTGAGTTAAAAAATTTTTAAATAAAAATATATCACGGTGAATTTTTTTAACGTGGTCAATAATTTTGCTGTGTTAATTAGTTAAAAATTTTGAGAGCAAACAAAAAGATGGATTCCAACGTAGAAATTTATTTCAATATTGTAATGATAATTTTGTTAATTTTTCAACAATATAAGACAAGATCAAGTGAGTTAAGAAAAAGCAAAAAAAAAATCAAGAGAGGTACGTACGTAAAAGTTTCCCTAGTGTGGATATGCACATTAAAATATAATATTGTTGAAGTATGTATTTTCATTATTTTAGCGATTAGAGTGTTATCGATCGCGCGTCCACTGTGACGATGTAAATGATATTTCAAACGGAAAGAATATAAAAATTCAAGGACACCTGCGCTTCACATCTGAAAGTTTTAAGAAAATTTTAAAATTAATACCCTAAAAAAGCCATGGCTGGAAATCTGAGAATAAGCTTGTGAAATTTTTATACTGGACGGCAGCTGGATGTAGTTAGCGAGTAGCTGGGGGTTTTATCGGACCCAGTCGGTAAGTGACAATATGAATATGTTCACAATTCATTTCCCAAAAAAAAAACTGGGAAATGGGAATCTTAAATGATTTTTTGACAAAATTCAAAAATGAGTTTGCGATAAAGTTCTAGAAAATGGCTAATATAATTTTTTTAATGTGTTTTAAGGAATATTTCGTAATTTTTTTATCAAATATTAATGAATTTGCTTGATAAAATTTTCCTTCACCAAAATGTATGAAAACCGGAATTTTGAAAACCGGGATTTCGTAGTATACCTATATAGTTTCATGAAATATGAAAACGAACAAAACTAAACTGTTTTATTTATTTTTATTTAAGAAGTATTCCCACTCTGTAATTAGCAGGTCGGTGACATCAATAATATGCCACTTTCGTTTATTCGTGTTTTAAATTTGGGTCTCCATTGATGATACAAAGCTAACAATTTGTATCTGCCCCTCGACCAATTTTATTTTATTCATAATAAATACCGATGAGGTATTCGCGGGTCGCGGTGCTCTCTGGGTAAATGTGTATGAATCAGCTAGTGCAGTGGAGATGAGCAGAGAAAAGTCTGTTTATAGTCATGGACACTACATATCACGGAGAACCATGGCAATAATGTACAATTTAGTTGTATTAAGTAGGTTTTTTCCGCATTACAGAGTCCACAAAAAATAAAATGGGGATCGATTAATGGAACAACAAAAACCATCACGTCATAGTCTCTAAGAGACTCTCCACCACCAGCAAATGACAGCGGTCATTTGCTTGTCGTATTCAAATATAAATGCAAACTGACTGCCAACTACGTTCAATAGGCAAGCAAAATCGTTCGATGGAATGTCGATGTTTTAAAATTTCAAGCATCACTGCTCACCAATCATCTGCATCACCAATCAGCAGTCACTGACTATGTAGACCAGCAGAATAACAGAGAAGAAACTCCTTTTAACATCCAGGGGCAGTCGTTTGGGATGGGGTAAAATCCCATCGGTAAAAGACCAGCAAGATGAAACGATCTCGCAATGATTAATTCGATGGCCAGTGCCGCCTGTTCGTTGAAAATAGACAAAAGCTTCGTGAAAATGGTTGGCTCGTAATACTAAAACCATTCTAGTAGAATATCTCCGTGCTAAGAAAGCTGCGACGTAACATCTCCGGCAAAAAAGCGTGAACATATGAAATTCAAGGGACTCTTTTGCTATTACCATGAATTTCACTAAATACTTTCACACAATAAGCACAGCCGTCAAAAACGGGAATGAAGAGCTCGTGGATAAAAACGTGGCTGATGTTCTTTCAGTATGGCAAACCTTCTTTCAAGATGTCTTTCTCGAATATCCTACAGTGGAGGAAGTAGGCACAGCTATTAGTATAGTATATTGAAAAATCGAAAGGCACTCGGTCATATTGTTAAAGTTAGCCGAAAGTTTCCAGCCGAAAGATAATGCAGATAGTGTCTTGAATACAACAAAAATCAGTCATGAGCTCGAATTTAGGAAAATTTAGGATCGAATTACATCATTCGGGTGAAGGAGAAATTATTTCAGTTTATAGGAATTTAAAAATCGATAGGGGCGAGAGTATAAAGAGAGTTTAAAAATAGTCAAGACACTATCTGCATTATCTTTCGGCTGGAATCTTTCGGCTAACTTTAACAAGGTCACTCGGTCTTGACGAAATCCGAAATCCCCACAGAATTTATTAAGCTCGGAGGCACTAACAATTGTTGACAGATATATTCGAGACCGTCACTAACTATCCTTCCACTCAATAGCACTCAACATACTTACAGAGTTGTCAAATCGTGTGAAACAGCTCTACATGAACTTGTTACAAGTATCTTTCACGTTTAGCAGTAGAGAGTTTTTCGTTGAACTTCCCATTACAGGCGCCTTTTATACAGCTCTGCACAAATGTTGAGATTGGACTTTTGTTGAGAAAATTCAGTGAAAAATGTGTAAAGTTAAGCAGAGACATCTATATTCTAATACAAAAATACCAATTGCACTAGCTAAGCTGTGTACCGTTCGTCTGTTTTTTTTTATATGTAAAATTTCATTAAACTTTAGCTGCGTACTTAGCCATAAGTGCCGAAATTGATAGTGCTCACACTTATTCTCTTTAATGGTTAAAAGATCATCGGTTTAAAGCATGTTCCCAGGTGAAACTGATCTTACCTAAACCAGCGCTTTCCCTGACCTATAATGATAGGTCAGGGAAAGCGCAGGTTTCGCGAGATGTATAGCAAGGCAAACCAGGCTTACTTCCTCCATCTGACATAATTTAAATCAAACCAGAGATACCATTATTCCAACATATAAGTAACATTAATTAACAACTTTGATTACCTTAAATTCTTTCATATCAAGACGTACAGCCTTCAATGATGTACAGTTGCAAGTGTTCTAACAAATCGGGTATATCATGTAGTAGTTTCAACAAAAACTTCAAAATAATCTAATTGTGGAGCGATTCAGATCTCCTATTTGTCTCATAACAATAAATTACTAGCTATTATGAGCTGTTAGTAACAGGGTTTAAAATATTCACAGAGGAAGGTTCTGTTAATTATTGTTCCAGAAATTGACTCTATGATACATTTGGTTATATTCAAACCCCTTTCTTGAAATTTTGTTTTCTATGTAAATCATATTTAGTTTTGCTAAGTTTAAATATCTCATTTTAAAGACAAATGGTTCATTCAAGCAAACTGAATTAATTTTTAAAAGTGACATTTCCTTATGACTCGTCCAGTAGATGCAAAGATTTAAAAAGTCGAATCTGGTTAGTAGTCCATGTAAAATGCCTCGTTTAATTAGGATTACAACTCCTCCGCGCAAAATTTAAATTTTTATTTTTTTGAATTCCCGATTTTTTTAAAACTTCACTATCATTATAAAATTACGCAACACAAAATTTAACAATTTTGGCAAGAGTCCATACACAATTATGGATTATCAAAAAATTTTGAGCATATAGAAAATATAAATTGTGTCATCAAAATTATTAATGTCTTCAGCTTTTGATGACAAGGCCCCCTTCGAGTACGACTATTAATTTATATATACGAGCACAGCCGCACCCTTTGGTCAACAAACTGAAAAGAGTACCAACAGTCCTTTACAGCATTTAGCCAATAATTTACGTTTAAATTCACATCAATATACAGAAACAGTGGCATGTTATTCCCCGCGCGCGAAACTCGCCAAAAAAATTTTAAATTCGATTTTTCTTTATATACACACATAAAACCATCAACAAATGCAAAAATCATGAACAAACCACAAGCGTTAAATTAAATAAAAAAACGATGTTCATTTGTTTTGTTTTTTGGAAAATTGCCAAAATACTTCTCAACAACAAGTAAAGTACAGAAAAAAAATACGTTTTGTTACAATTGAAGAACGGGGCAGGGGTTTAGAGTTTAACGAAATTTTTAGATTTGTACTTAATAAACAGGTGTATCAAACTAAGTACTCGAATATTACAGAAATAATATTCTGTACCGTATTTTCCGGATATCGTCACCCTTATTTTAAAAAAAATTGCGGAA
The DNA here is from genome assembly GCA_932526605.1 of Nephrotoma flavescens. Lineage (NCBI taxonomy): Eukaryota > Metazoa > Arthropoda > Insecta > Diptera > Tipulidae > Nephrotoma > Nephrotoma flavescens. The sequence continues at coordinate 120,132,309 of OW052222.1, forward strand.
AACAATTTTCAACCATACGTTAAAACTGATTCACCCCGCGCATAAAAAAACAATTTTAAAAAATGAAATTTGATACTCAATTTTTTTTTTTTTTTTTTGGAAAATAAAAATTTTCTTATTCGTCTTTTCCGTTTGCTGGTCTTTTTTTTATTTTCATTGTATTTTCATTTCATCATCATCAACATGTAAACGAGAGTACAAAAAAGTGTGTGCGTATATAGAGAATAATTTTCTACTGTGTGTTTACATTTTTTTGTATTTTGTTGTATTCCAATTTTCTCGTGAATCGGAAAATTTGTCTTCGGTTTTCTATAAAATGCTGTTCAGCGCTTTGTGTGCACACAACTGTAATTTTTTTGTTATACAAAATCATCCACCACAAAACATATACAGCCATGGTGATGAAGATCGACCAACTCCGCTTTTTTCCTATTTTTCATATCTTAACGTGTACTGTATCTTATGTACACGCATTTTACGTATAAACGTGTGTTTAGGTTTTTTCTTATATGTAGAGAACCAAATCGCGAGACACAGAGATTTGTTGAGATTTTATATCAAATGAGTTTGTGTTGGTAGTTTTATGTCGATCGACGACTCCCGGGCAGTAATCGAGTATTTCTATGTACACAAGAAATTTTAATTCTGTCAACATTAAGACGTATTTAGGGGAGAAGAGTATGATCGTCTTGTATACTCTTAATAAAATTGTCAAGACGAAATATTTTTTTTGTTTTTCGTTGCTCGTGAAAATTTTATTACTTTTATGGCACCAGTATCGAATTTGTGATGATGATTCAGCAGTTTGTTATGTTTGTATCGATCAGGAAAAATGTGAAATGACGAGAAATAGACATACATTCTGGATATAAAACGAGACATTATTTATGCGTAATTGTTGAGAAAATTAGCAGAGATTTTTCTAATTTGGAAAATGTTAAATTATTATTTTATCATATAAATTTAGAATATCGTTGCTTAAACCAGTCTGTTGTATTGATGTAAACTCGGTGAGACAAGGTTCTAGATTTTTTCTAATTAATTTTGATACATGCAAGTGATGAACTTGATCGGGTTACCAGACACATTCTGTTGATAAACCGAACCAATGATGATCAAACCGGGTTGTACTATGCACAAGTGAGTTTATAAATATTTCCTTTTGCAGAGTCGATTAGAGATTTTCCATTATACAACCAACATCCAGTTTTTTGTGGTCTTGACCTAACTGCAAAATTAAACCAAATTAAATTAAAAATCCCCGCGAGAAAGCCAATCAACTCGTAAGCAAATTATAGATAAATCAAAATTTGGTGTGAATTAGTTATAAAAATCAAGTAAAAGGATTGTTCTTTTTGCTACATGATGAGTACAGACAGCGTCGATCGGGTTCGGTATGAAGGTCTTTATACATCATTGCCCTTTGCCTCCAGCAACTCCTTTCTCCTTATGTATCACATAGGATGAATTTAATAAATCACGTTGCAGTCTTCAATTGGTTGTTCCATTTCATGATTTAGTTGAATTCGATATTGATTCGCAGCAACTTTAATTGGACCATAATTCAAACATGTGATTTTCTTTCAAAAAAATCAACTAGAGGCCAGCTTTCGCTAACAAAAGCTTTCGCAAAAAGCGTGTATTTGCTCGGCTGGATATTCTAGACCATATTTTAAATAATCGATAATCTTAAAATCAAAGTATTAATTCCTTGTGTCGATACTGCTTCTCTTATTCACATAATCGAGAGTCGTAAAACTTTTTTCTTTGTCATTGTCACTGTCGTTGTGGACGCATTTATTTGTGAAAATGGCACCCGTATTCTTTTTAAATCGGTGGAAATTTTCCCAATCGGAATGCAATTTTCTTTGAAATTCTCTATATTATTCGAATTTTTTGCTGGCTACTTTAATCATATTTTAAATTTCTTTTTTTTTAATTAAGAAACATAATTTTTTCCCCCACTACAGAGAGAGGCAAATATTAGTAAACTTGAAAACAAATTTTAAAAAATGATTAAAGTAACCGTCGAAAAATTCGAACAATTATAGAGAATTTCAAAGCAAATTGTATTCCGAATGGGGAAAATTCCACCGATTTCAAGAATACGATTCCTAGCTTTTTTTAAATATTGTAGAATTAACTCCTTACGTTCAAAAAATTTAAAATGCTAAAATATTCAAAATGAATTAAGAGTTCTATAGGTTATAATCCAGGTGATGTCGATCAAAAACTTTTAAAAATTCCGAAATTATTTGAGATTAAAGCCTGAGTTTACCTTATCATCGCTGTCGTATCCGTCCGTCTTACGCTTAAAATATTGTCATATTGGATAACAACAATCTGTGGATGTATGCTGCGAATTTTTTATGTACCGATAGCATTTACGTAAATGGAGCACTTAGGGAAACTTTATTCTCAAGTCGTTCTGCTATATTGGGCATGCAAATAGTTCTGCCGTCACTCGATAGGTTCCATCTGTCTTCCCAAGTTGCTATACAGTTTTTTCGAATATAGCTTTTGAGACTTGCATTCAACCTTATTTGTTTACTTATAATTTCAACAGTAACCACTTCAGTTTAGACTGTCCTATACGCTTTAGTGGTACCAAAGAGAATTACTCTTTGTGCGCTAGTTAGTGTTCTTCGATGGATCATAACGGTATTCACGATGGATAGCTCCATTTTGTTACTATTGCATCAATTAACCATCCTGTATATGGAGTTCTGCGCTATTACCTTAATGTTCAGTCTTGAATTGCCGGCAAAGAGCATGACATTGTCGACCAACATTCCAGAGGTGGGGGCCCTAGATTGAGCCATGTGGACAACCTTTATTTATATACGCTTTTAAAAAACGTGTGGTGCGGTTTGGTGCAACGCTAGCTGATCTGTCAAAGATAAAACTCTTACGGCAAATAGCGTAAAAACTCTTAGTGATCGAATAAAGATTAAATGGACAGTCCATTAGGTCGTCCTTTGGACCTAAGACTGAAAACAGCATTATTGGCCTGTAAGCTTTGAGATCGGTGTGGTTCCTACTGCCCTTTCAATCATTATTTTTGCCGTTTTTCCAAAATTTTGAAAAAATTACTTTATTCAGCAAGCTAGGAATACTTAGTCTATCTAAATTGGTCAAGATTGTGTTACCTCGTCTGTGTCTAGGCCTGGCGATTTACCTCTTCTCATAGGCGAGATTGCAATCGAGGTTTCTTCACAGTTGAAGTGTTCCACCTGATTTGTGCTTGGAGTATTAGAGCCTTGAACATGGATTATTGGTAGCAAACTTGTGTCTAATTGGTGGACTTGGTGAGAAGCTGTCTAGAGGAATCAAATTGGCACATATGTCAGTTCCGTGTTTTACAGATTTCGCAAGTGTACGTGTTAACCCAACGTGGTGACCACCGAGCAACTCGCGTACTTCGGTATTTGTGGTGTGTTAGGCTCAAACACGGCGCGAACTGGAAAGGATTAAGGTGTTAATCGTACCGTGCTGATAGACGGCGAGCCTGAAGGCCAACTATAAAAAACTTAGTCTCTAACAATATATAGGGATATCATGCATCTACCGGATCAAACTGCCTTATCTGTGTACTGCGGGTTCTGCACAGAGAGGTAATTCGTTCTCCGCTACTCGTGGGACAAAAGATGGGTGAAACGATCCAGCAATTAGAAGAACGCAGGGCATGTAATTTTGTTGATTTTTTTGAAAAAAATCTAAAAATCGGACTTTTTTGATTTAAACCAGATATTTTTTAATACAAAATTGTAATGCTGAACTTAAATTGTAATAAATTTAAATTAAATCCAATAATTTTAATATCGAGGAATTATAATATTTAGTAAATTGTATTGCTTGCTTTATGCTTCAATGTTGAGTAAAAAAGAAATTACAAAATTATAAAGTTATTTCAAAATTAAAACCAAGTACATATTTCATAATCATATGACAGAATAAAAAGAAAACTGTTTTTATTTATCCAGCTGCTTTGCCAAGAATGTTATACCCCTATTATGATTTTCGCCTCGCCGAACGATTCACGGTGAATCTTAAATCCGTGGCAGTTGGGTTTTGTATTATGGGTTTCGCCTTTATTTTGGCGAGTGCACATCTAGTAATACTAGCCTACTAGTTATTTGTATAACAATTTTTTTGACCTTTGTGGTTTTTTGTCAATAATTTTGTTGTTGTAATCATATATTATTCAAATTTTGTGTTTATAAATTACGGTTTTTTTCTATTAATCTGAAATCAGTTAAAAATCATGTTGTCTAGTGTTGATCTATCTTTTTCTGATAAGCCAGATGGAAATATTAACATGGCACGGATGCGAAAATATCGGGATTTTTCTCCCTCTCTTCCGTTAATTTCGAAAATTGGCTGGCATTTGTTGTTTTCTTCATGTTATTTTTTATATATATAATTACTTACAAGTGAACGTCCATTGTTTGATTTTGACTGTGAAATGAAAACAGAAAACCAATTTTATGAGATTCGCCTACAAAAAGATGGCGAATCATTCTGACAGTTTAGCTCGTTTAGGTGAAAATCGTAATACCAAAAATGTGAATTGGATTCACCGGGAATGTCAAACGCGAAAACCATAGTACCAAATTGTACGTTTGACGAGTTGCATTCGCCGGGAATGTAAAATGCGAAAACCATAATAGGGGTATTAATTTTGCCACTTTATAGGGATAGACTATTTCTTAATTTTGAACGAACTAACCCAAAGGTCGAAAAAACTCGTTCGACTCCAGCTGAAGAAGCAGTAGCTTTTGTTATTTGTTGGATTTTATATTCGTCCAACGTCGCTATCAAATCCTTGGTGTAAAGCAAATATCGATTTGCACCATTCAAAGACGTCATACTTGTTATGACTTCTTCTTGCAAACCTTGGCCCGCAAATGGGGGTTATTATTTTCCTTCAACTTTGTTTAGCTTTTAAAACATGAAAAATTAAATAATCGACAATTTGACAGGTTGTAGTTTAATTAATAACTATGTGATTCGCCTAATAATTTGAAATTATGTTTTTACTTCTATCGAAGTTTTGAGGTTTTTTAGTGTTACCATATTTACGAAATTAAGTTTCTTCGTTAAGTTTTAGAGTGCGCTGATTTTTGAATGAATTCTTATACTTTTTAAGAATATGAGTTAAATTAATGATTTATTTAAAAAATCAATTGATTTTAATCTAATTTTAATCAATGAGTTAAATCGAGTGATTTAAATCAAACATGCACTGGAAGAAGGTGTAGATTGTCGAAGGGTGGCACTGGAATCGCGCCAAGTTGACATCTTGTCAACGGTCATCTGACCAACGGTAATTGACCCTATACAAAAAGGCTGTAGAGAGCCTAGGTGAAGTCTTTTCTGATGCTAGACTAACAATCCTGAGCGTCCGACCGCCGACTGAAGTGCCAATATAATATAATTAGGACTCTGATGCAACTGTGGTGACGGTTGAAGTCAAGGACCAAACCTAATGTTGAGGTTCCAGCAAATTAACCTCCATCACTCCAATGTAGCTTCAAAATTACAGTAATTCAGATGTGGTTTACCATAATACTAGTTTACCTTCCATATTATGGAGAAGATATTCCGAATGTCATTTTAGGAGGCTCATAGAGTAGGCTCAAAAACAAAAAAATTGGAGTCAAAAGTTGAGGAAGCACTGATACGAATGAATGAACGAAGGCACAATCTGCTCCTTTTCACCAAGCAGAATGGATGTTGAGATACCGCTCGCTACATGCAAATTATTGTTTGAAGAGGAAGCTGGAAGAATAATAAACGACAGATGGTCCAATAGTAATTCATGCATAATGATGCAGATCGGGCCAAAACTAGACGTGTCAAGATCCAGGCAGCTGGCATCGCTACGGCGGCTGCATAGATGCAATTACGGGACACGGTCTCGATAGATAAGCATGCGAGTAGAATGAATGATGTTCTACAACTGCTTTGCACCACTCTCCGTCTAGAGTATACAGTTAAAATCTGGTGGTCATTTTACAAAGAGCATATTCGTAACTTAGAAAGTATCCGAAAGAAGTGTGTACGTTCTTTAACTTGGAAGGATGGCTAGAAATATGACAAAGACTTACCGTATCACGTTAACTTGCAAGAACTACCGCCATACCTCACTAGATGTGGAACCTGTAACCTGACAACCCAGGAAAATATAGAGGGGAGTTTTTTGAATTCGATCAATTCACTAACGATACTTCAGTATATTGGAATAAAAGCACAGAGCAAGCACAATCTTAAGAAATTCTGAGTTTCTTCAGGTAAATAAACGCGAGAACCATTATGCACGAGGTTTAGTCAAATTCACCATCTTTTTGACTTTTATCTAAGCAAAGGCAATTTTAAGCGCAAATTGAAACAATTTTATGAGTCGAGAAAGTCGACTAAAAAAAAAAATAAAACAAAAATAATAATAACCAAGAAGTTTCGACAGCGGTAATACACTGACCATTCGAGAGCGAAGATACTAGGTTTTTAGCAGTTTGTCAATTTCCTATCACGGTACGACCTCAACTAAGATTAAAGGATATAATGACGATTTCAAGAACGTATGGATCCTGAATTAAAGCATTTTCCTTAGCCCAAGAGAAACTGACTTACTGTGATGTGGTGATGTGGATTAACCGGTTTTATATGGAAGACGGAAAGCAAGGTACATACCAGCAGAAAACGATTGAAAACAAATAGAAATGGACCTATGTCCCGTTACATAGATGATCTTAAAAAGGATCCAAAAAACTTTGGAACCAAGCAGAGCTCCATTCCGAGACTAACAACATTTAAATCGTATTTGTAGTCTTCTATTCTTTTAAGTTTACCTTCTTTTAATTTTACGTTACAGGTTTTGTTAGAAATTCTTTGTTCTATAAATTTGGGTCATAGGATCAATATATTGAAATCCTGACAAAAATTATCTAGGTGCAAAATCACCTTTCTCCGCGTTTTAAGGTCTTGAGCATAGTTTGTGTGACTATTTTTTTATTTATAATCAATATCAATATACTTTTAATTCGGAGAACTGAAAAGCTCTTGTGACCTGTACTTCAAGGGGTTGGGTTCTCGAATATGTAACAGAACTAGAATATTTAATAACATTTTTAAAGAAACTTTTTGCAACAGGGGAAGGTTGAATTACTTTATGAGCTGGGATTGATGTATGTTTAGGCATCTGATCAGAAATAAATTCCATTTGATGATTGACTTTTATAATAATAATTGGATATGAGTTCAGGAAGTGATACTGAGAATAGCCTATTTTTAAGAACTATTAAATTTATTTATGTAGATGAAGAAAAATATTCTAGGAAAATTTCTCTTTTATACAAACCCGTAAAAGTCTCGTCGCAGTACCGAACAATACAAAATCAATTAATCCTAGTTTCTAAACCGTTTGCGTGGAATTTTTAGTAGAAATTTAGAGTAGAAATTCCCGATCTTCCCGTGAATTTGTCCGCTTGGTACAAAACAAAATTTATTCTTAGAAAAGTTTTTCTTCGTGTACATATATTTTCCACCAAATTTAAAACAAATAGGAAAAGTTTTAATCTTCCTCTCGCAACTTTACGTACTTGAAAAATGTTTCTGAAACAAGTAAGTTTACGAGTATTGAAAATTATCCAACATATAAATGTATCGGCTGTTTTGGCTATATGTGACTATAATAAGGCGTTTCTGAGCCCAATAATTCATGCAACGACCAGTCTCCTTTGAACGACAACCGTCTAATCGGATTTGTTGGAAAATAAAGTTCCGTCTCCTTGCATGTCCTGTTAAATGGATTTTTGAAACCGTTGTGACGCAAGTTATAACCTAAAGATTATTAAAACACTGCCTATTTATGACTAAAATCGTTCATATATGATGGCGTTTCACTTGTCTAAATATTCATCTTAGCATATAAAATAACACGTTTCATTAATTTTCGTCGGACAGAAATCTTGAAACAAATAAAATAAAACGTCTTCTATATAGGTATATACAAGTCAAGATACACTTAAAAATTTAGAAAAAAAAATATTTCGTTCGGTTTGTTTTTTTGTAATTTTGGCATGAGATCAAATTAAGATGAGAAAAAAAACTCAAAAACCATTTCACTATATAGAGGTGTATGTAAATATAAAATCGTCCAGTGATCACACATCAAAACAACATACATCTATTACGAAAATAATAAAAACTCTCGTAAACGCGTCATCAGAATGTCTCGAGGACAGATCATCCGAAAAAAATGTTCATCAATATCCAATTTTGTTTTTGTTCAAATCGCGGCTGCCGCAGCGGCGCGGTATGATGAAATCAGTTTTCCAAGGGTTTTAATTCTTTCGTAACACTCATATAAGTATTTTTTTTTCTTGAATCACACCGAAAACATACAGTGTGTGTGGGTTCAGATGAGAAAAAATTAGATCATTTTTACAATAAAGCGACGTGTGAGCATGAAAGTCGTAACATACATTTTATTTTTTGTTTGGTTTTAATATTACGAACAAAGCAGATTTTCATCCATACATATATTATGTAGTTGGTGATGTACATAAACATAAAAATATATACATTATATCTATGTAAATCACATGATCGATTATAAAGTAAGAAAAAAGGATGTTAGGGTTATTACTGTATATGTGTAACTTAAGAATCGGAAATAACATAAATATGTTTTTTTTTCAGATGTTGATTTGTATTTTCCATTTCCCTTTCGGCTCAGACGCGTTTCTGTCTTTTATGAAGATCAAACATTTATGATGTTATACACAATAAAGGGATAGTGCGAGATGTGGCGATACCTTCAAAATTTTATAGATCACGATGTCATTTATTTGAACCGATTATTCATAATCTCCACGTCCATATGAATCATAATGATTAATAGACTTATAAACCTACTATGACTTTCTTCGCGTCGAACCAAAAAAAAAACGAAGAAGAAATTTTTAACAAAATCGTACAATTCATTAGAAATTCGCAATTTAACAGCAGCCGTTCTATAGATGTAACTATACGTCATAATAACAACAACATGCGACACCAAATTTATAAGGCACACATGGTTTTCGCTGTCTTGTGTCTTATTCGTGTCGCTTTGGGCAACAAAAAATTGTGTGTAAGACTGCGATGTTAATTAATTTCATTTTTGAGGCGTTAGTATCTATTAGGGGGTCTAGGCCATAGTTTGATGATCTCAACAGTTGTGAACACCTGAAATTATTGTTTTAGCAAATCTAAAAAATTGTCAATTATCTCCACTCGTATAAGAAAATAGTCGAATCAAGAAAGCGTTAGCATTAAGGGCGTTTACGTCTCACCTCAGTTGGGAACACAAGAGAGTAAACATAATATGGTACCGTCTATTGTCTCTTTTTCATGGAGAAATTATAATAGCTTTATGCTCGAACTTTATGCTCACTCTAAGAAGTTGGTCATATTTATCGAATGTCACGACAAAATGTATTTGTATAGAATCGATACATGTATACTCGTCGGTTTACCTTGACATGTTCAGGATTATTTCATGTTTATGGTTCCAAAAGAGTATATGTAATATTAAATTTTATTCTCAATTATGTACTAAAAAGGAAACAAACTAATTTTATATTTAATTACATCAAAATGACTCATTTTATTATTGCTTTGTCGTGAACTAACATGTTGTGGCAACATCTGTGTTGATAGCATGACAATTTACCGAAAATGATAATTCACCGAAAAGCAATTAATTGAAAACGACAATTTATTGAAACGGAAATTACCGAAACAGCAATTAAATAAAAACGACAGTTTACCGAAAATGGTAATTCACCTAAACGACAATTCACCGAAATCAACAATTCACCGAAACCATCAATGAACCGAAAACTACAATTTACCGAAGACGACAATTCACCGACAACGACAATTCACCGAAAAAACAATTCACCGAAAACGATAATTCACTGAAAATGGCAATTCCCGAAAAAAAACAATTCACCGAAAACGACAATTAAGCGAAAACAATTCTCCGAAAATGCATCAAAATATAACTAAAGCCGCGCTTTATCGGAAACACTGTTTCTCCCTTTCCTTAAAGCCCTATGTTCCTGACCGACAACTTCATTATATTTTAGATTCATCCAACACTGTTATTAAAATTCTATTCCCGAAGCTGGGATGGACCTAGACCATTGCTTAACCGATCTTAATCAAATTGGGTATGTAGTATGGTAATCTGAACTGTCGATTTCAGGGAATTGTCGGTTTCAGTAAATTGTATCTTTCGGTAAATTATTTAACAATTAGACGAAAACGAAAATTCTCCGAAAACGACAATTCACTGAAAACAACAATTTTCCGAAAATAACAATTTTCCGAAAACGACAATTCACCGAAAATGTTTTCACCGAAAACGACTATTCCTTTATACAATCAATACTTTACCATTGTTCCACCAATTATTTGCGTTAACAATGGGATCTTATTGAAAAGCCGAAACCTTAAAACTCAAAGGCAAAAAAATTTAAAAACCATAAAAGAAAATTTAAAATACTTAAATTCCTTAAAAACAGCTCATTGATGTTAAATAAAATTTTAATTAAATTAATGTCTTTTTTCTAATTGGGGACAGCGCCAAATCTATATTCCCGCCTTGATGATAGATCCTTGCTTAATGCAGTGGTCAGCAAAAAATTTCGGCAAATCTTAATTTAGGAAACTAATGTAATTTAACAACGACTCCGGCCATTTATTTGATTTTTTTACTGCGTAAGCGTCTTTGACACTCTACTAACTCGCAATATCCTGCATTTTTAGGCTAAATTACAACAGCGACACGAAACAAAAACGAGTGTGGAGAAACCCGAACCAAGAATTGCAAACAAAAAATATTAATTTCACTATTAAACACAGCGGTGAAAATATGATAGTGTGGGGTGTGCAATGGCGTGGGAAATTTCCAATTTATTGAAACAACAGTCTATTTGAATATTTTAAATTAAAATTTAATACCATCTGCTGGAAAACCCCGCTGTGCAACTGATTTTAATTTATACCAAGAAAATGATCCCAAGCATAACGCTTATAATGTTAGGTCTATGTGCTTATAGAGTTCCCCACATGTATTGGAAACTCCCCCACAAATACCGGATCTAAACCAGATAGAGCATTTATGGAATCAGTTAGACAAACAAATCAGAGATAATCATAGGGTAACGAACAAAAGTACTTGAAAATCAGCAATCGAATTCGAATGGCAAAACATCGACAACAGATTGATAAAGAATTTAATCGAATCCATGCCACGCAGAATACAGGCGATAATAGATAGTAAGGGATTGCATACGAAATATTAATAGTCTACCTCCAGACTTATTCAAAAACTAAACTGTAAATGAATTTTTACTTATAATAACGAATTTGAATTACAATTTTGTCCGAAAAACATTGCTTATTGATTTTGGTAAATGTTTTGTTTTCTTAACAATATGCGGCAGAATCAAGGGTTATTTAGCCCAAAAATATAGGATTTAACGAGTTTAGTAGTGTTCAGAGACGCTTCCGTAAAAAAAATTTAAAAAATGGCCGGAGTCATTGTTAAATTACATTAGTTTCCTAAATTAAGATTTGTCCGGAAAATTTTGCTCACCACTGTATGTCCCCCAAAATTGAAATAAAAAGTGCCGCGACCTCCCACGTGCCCCTGAGAGCTACCTAAGCCGTTAGCCCCTGTAACTCCACAAGAACTCATTTATAATTTAAGCGAATTGCAATTTAAAAAACTATAAAAAAATTTCTGGTGTATTGAACGGTATTTTTTTTATGTGTTACAGTTCATAATCAATTATTTTAAACATATTTAATTGTAATTTTCGAATTTTTTAAAGATTTTGTTATAAAGTATCTCTAATTTCAGAATTCCAAAGTTTCCGGATTTATTTCTTCGTAATATTTTAGTTATCAGTAAATAAATACCAACCCTTTAATAATATGCGAAGCGTTTCAAATATTTTCGGTAAGTTATCGTTTTAGGTAAATTGTATTTTTCGGTAAACTGTTTCTGGAAATTTTTGTTTTCGGCCAATTTCATTTCGGTGAAATGTTTTTTCGGTGAATTGGCGTTTTCGATGAATTTTTTTCGGTGTTTTATTATTTTCAACAACTGTTTTCTCTATGAATTGTAGTGGAATCTACATCCACTTATTCAAATCTTTGAAAACGGCAGTTCACAGAAAATCAGAAGTTCTTAAAAGGGCCGCCCAAAACGACAAATCACCGAAAACGAAGTTTTGTCAACTTTAAATCGGCCCAGGAATACAAATAGCTCCTTATTTATAAATTGTCGTTGATGTGTGTTGTTTCTTAAAATGGCTGACGAAATGCTAGTTTCTTTAAACAGCAACCTTTCAAGGTCTCCCTGATTTGTAATAATAAATTCAAACAGACAAAATAAAACGTATTACAATGAATTAATCGCTTTTGTTTGAAAGACCGGAACCCAGCCAGGGTTCCGCACACAAAGGGCCCATGATGCAAGCCGGTGAAATACATCAGAGTTCATACCTGCTTACTGCAATCATGGCAAATTGAACCAGCTGAGAGCAAGAAAAGGACGTCAATTGATTTACATCAATCAAGATGGAATTAAAAACATGAAATCTGATCATATTAATAGCAGAACAGGTACAGACATAATAAATGCTATAATCGATAGTTGAACGATAGTTGAAACCAACCGCATGTGATTCAAATGTGTTTGAAACGACCATGGCCATTCAGAATCGCAACGAGAATTCGTAGTTTATTCTTTTTCAGCGTATACGCATATTTGGCTAAAAGAGAAATTGGCTCATCAATAAAATACATTCGCTTGACGAGAGACGGTTGTGTTCAGCCCCTGTAGTAAATGTTTGATTGCGACTATGCCCCACTATTAAATAATAAAGGAGTGGCAGTTTCCGGTCCTATAAAATCAGATAGAGTCAACCAGCTTTTGCAAGAGAATCTGCAATCTCATTGCTATATCAATGCCTGAGTGGGCTAGCACCCACATGACCTTAAGTTTAACAAACCTACAAAGAAGATGTATGAGATGTTTATACTCTCTGTAATGTAAACGATAAGAGGATGTTGAGGTTTCCAACATCAAAAATTAGCGCTTCGTACGCACAACGCTGCACCAAGTCTATCTCGCGAACCGCCTGAGTAGAAAACTAGTGATTTGAACAGGCATAAAAAACTAGTGATTTGAACAGATGATTTGATATTTATTTCTGAAATTAACGAGCTATACTTGTCGAGAATTTGCCGGTGTCCTGTGAGTATCCCTATATTACGTTCCAAGCCCCGTTGCACTTTAAGCTATAAACAGCAAAGCAAGATATGCCCAAAATGAAGGTCTGCAGCCGAGGAAGGAAAACAGTAATTTCGGAGTAGGCGACAAGCGCCAGTAAATATTGCGCCACGCAATATTTTGTAGCCTTCTCTTATCGTAGGAAGATACAGGAACCACCCTCTATAAATGGTTGTAAATGTAAAAATAACAATAAAACACGAATATAAGAATACCCACAAAAATATTTTTGAGCAGAGTGTGAAACTATAGGCCCTATAACCGCCGTAACGCATTAAATGGTATCATTAATAATATGTTCAAATAGGAGGAGTTGACACAAATCACGATATTATTCTCTTCTACACTGATTATTAAATTCGTGACTAAAAACTAGATTCTATAAATACAATATCAAATTCTAATAGTCAAAATGTTTTGATAACCAATAATTAATTATATTTATTTTACGAAGATGGCACCACCTAACAAATCAAACAAATTTGATAAAGTTTACGTGTTTCGTCCTCAAACACCTTAACAGAAAATAACAAGAAAACGAAAACCTTACAACAACAATCGTCTCAAACGAAACACATTTTTGGTTGTAATTTTTTTATTTTGGCACACGATCAAATTTTTTTGAAACAATTAAATGCCAGAAAATGTAATTTAAATTAGTGATTTATTTTACAAACACACATATACTTAACGAATTGAGACAAACCGAATTTGAAATGTACTTCAAAATTTCAACAGTGCCGTCATGGTATTTCGACAACAGTGTATTTAAAACACTGTACAAAAAACAATTAATAATTTTTTCATTGTGGTTTAAATAAAACCAATTGCAGCTTTAAAATATAAATTATGTAGTCTTTATTCAATGCTAAATATACGATTAAAATTGTATGCGGCGCGATAAGGTTGTAATTCTCTTTTATCATAGCCTTGATCATTGTGATATTTTGATACTGTGTTCGTTGAACCATTTTTATGTATATTTTGAGAAACAGATTTTTAGTACATAAATCGGGTACACATTTTACTATAAAACGAACTCATTTTCGATCGATCTTAAAAAGTTATGTAAAACGATTCTGATCTTTACTATTTTAAAGATAACAAAAATAGTTGGTCATTAGCACCATCTCTATATGAATAGCTGAACACAATTACCCTATTTTTAAAATTTGCTTATGATCAAAAATTTATTTTTAAATAAGATCACAAAGAAAACGAAATAAAAAAGCACAAAAATAAACAGATTTTTCTATTTTAAATTATAAAAAAAAAATTTTCCCCGCATTCAAATTCGAGTGATCGTTGTAAAAATTTTCTTAAATATAACATGAAATATACATTAAAACCAAAAAAAATATATTTTGGGAACATACCAAAATATCCGTTGCTTATTATTAGTTTTGATTTTTTTTAGTATATATTTATATACATATACAGTAGTTTATCGAATATGTGTACTATATAAAGAGGGTGGGTCAAAGAACCTCCCCATATATGGAAAAATATATATACGAGCGATCGCGTGTTTTAATATTTAATAATAGTACAGAAAAACAAAATAATAATAATAATAAAAGTGACAGATATTAACCCGGTACATTTTACTTGAGTGTTTATAAATAAAAATCTATATTAAAAAAAATCGAGGATCGACTGTTATTTTATAAATAAATTAAATTAAAATAAAATAAAAATTACGTGATTGAGTGTAAACATAATTTTTTATCCTTTAATCCGCATTCAAAATCGGTTTTGTTTTTATAACTGTCACATAACCTCAAAATATTATCATTTTATTAAAAAAACCACCAATTTCTTCATATTTACTATAACTTTTTTTCCTTTTAACATTTTTATAAGCACAAAATATTTTATTTTCACAACACAAACATTTAAGAATTAAACAAATAAACACAATCATTTTTTCTAATGGACGCACCCCTTTGGTCAGTCAGTGCCACAAACACAAACACAATATTAATTGCGGCACAAAAACACAATTCGATTTATTTATTTTATAAATCAATATTAATTTTATTTTAACATGGAAAAATGCGCGCACCTCGATCACATCAAATAAAACAAACTGATCACTAAAAAACTATATGTAGATGATCATAAAACAACGATCGATTAAAAAACAAAAATAAAAAATATGAATATACAATATGTATATAAAATATAAATAACAGAAAGGATTTTAAAAATAAAATTTACAAAATTTAAAACAAATTTTATAAAAATGTTTTAAGCACACAAATGTTTAAATAATTCTAAGTGTAACCATCGTCAATTTATTGTATATTTTAAGAAAAAAAAATTTTCTTACTTTAATTTTATTTTGGGTGAAATATAAACAGAATTTATTTTTAATTTTTTTATATATATTTTTAACAAGAAATATTATTTTTTTATAAATATAAAATTTTCTATTTAAAAATTTAAAAACGATTCTATTTAAAATCTCAATGCAGAATAATAAGGGAATTCTAAAGAATTATTTTTAATTTTCATTAAGAGATTAATACGATTTTGATCGATCTAATATTAAATATTAACCAATGTTTTAAAGAACAGTTTGTACGTTGTAATTAAGTGAATAACGGTATCGAGATAAAATTTAAATTTTGAAAGATAAACAGGAAGCGCCATCTATAAATAACTAGAAAAAATATTTATTTTTTGTTTTTGTTATTAAACAAATATACAACTAAATAAAATATTTTTAGCAAACTATATTAGCGATCAATCTGATTAGGTATGGTATTGATGAGGCCAGAGCATTGTATTCTTGCTGTCTTAAATTGTTTTAAAATCTAAAAATTATACAGTAAAGCGGGACATAAACGGAACGTAACCTGTACTTTTCGTTGCAATGAAGCATGAAAGTGGTAAAGTGTTGGTCTTGTGTCGCAAACCTTTTCGGTTCAAAACTAGACGAAAATTATATTTTTCGTGCTGCATATATATTTTGATTTACAAATAAATTTTAAAATTTACAGATAATTCGAAACTACATTAAAACGAAAAACGATAAAACTTGCTACGTCGACTGGTACATGCATTTAGGCCAATTAAATAAATGTGTTAAATCATGTTTAAATAGTAGTGGTGGTAACGAAGAAAACTAAGAATATGGATCGATTGTGGGAATTCGAAAACGTCTAGAAAAATAAGTTAGCGGATCGCTCGACATGACGAGTGCATTATTTTATCAAAGAAACAAAAGGTGGGCCACAAAGGAAAATATGTAGTATACCTGTCAATAAAAGGAATAGAACTGGACCAACTAGAAAGTTCAGGACCACAAGCACTTTGTGGTTTGCTATAGCTAGCAAAGCAACTAAAATTCAACAGGAGAGAACGGAACATCCAGTTGATACCTCAATGATCAATTTCGATGTCTCTAAAACAACCTAAACGAGAGTTAGCTTTAATAACATTAAAATGATTATTGCCGGTACTACTTTAATGGAAGAAACGTGGAGGGGTTCTTTCCACGGGCGTAGAGAATATTATCTGACACATTCTAAAAATGTTTTCTACGTAGATGACGCATTAACCAGCAGAAATACAATAGAAAAATTCCAAAATCTCATATGAATCACGCCAGAAACCCCATTTTCAACTCCCTCGGTTTTCTTATTTTGTTGAGTCGTATTTGATTGTGCAATTTTGTCCGTAGAGCGGCGGTAAAATTGGTGGATTTTTTATTTTTGGAGATAATGTGGGATTTCACCAATTAAATGCGTTATGTATACAGAATCTGTTGATGTACATTAACTACGTTAGAAAAAATTGCAGTTCCTGGTCAAATTCTCCATATCAGCAAGAATCTCACAGAGAAAACCCTTATTTTAACCCTAATTTTAACAGAGCAATTTTGAAAAATTTTGTATCAGTCGATTTCTGTAAATCCCACTTTTTACTAATTAAACCACTTGAACTGGTTCTAATTAAACCTGTTATCAATCTAATCACTTAAACCGGTTTATCATTTTGAAAAAAAAAATGTATGGCTGATTTCTGGAAATTCCACTTTCTCCACTCGATGTATTGTAGAAACTAACCAACTTTCAAAATTGTGACTACACCCCATCGATCAGAATCGACCGTAGAAAACCCTATTTCAACCCTAATTTTAATATGGCAGTTTAGAAAATTTTAATATCGGTTGATTTCTGGAAATCACACCTTTTATTAATCACTTCACTTAAATATTGGTTGTACTGAACGTACTGTGATCAAGTTCGATTATTTTGCCTACTCTCTATCGGAGAGAATCGCCCGTACAAAAATCTTAACTGAAGGCTTATTTTAAAAGACCATTTTGAAAAAATTGTGTATGGGTGATTTCTGGAAATCTCACCTTTTATTGATCAAATCACTTAAACTGGCTGTACTGAACATACTGATGAAGTTTCATGATTGTGCCTACTCCCCATCAGCTAGAACCACCCGTAGAAAAATCTTTTTTCAACCCAAACTTCAAAAGATCATTTTTGAAAAGTTTTATGTTTTATGATTTCTGGAAATCTCACCTTTTTTATTAAAATACTGATGCAATCATGAAATGGGCATACCAATCAAGTTTCATGATTGTGCCTACTCCCTATTAGCCAGAATTACCAGTAGAAACCCCTTATTTCTACGCTAACTTGAAAAAATCAATTTTGAAATAATTTGTTGGGTTATTATTAAACAATTTTTAATAAAATAATTAATACTAATAATTAATAATAATTTATATAACATGTATCTTTTAAAATTAAGGTTGAAATAATAAATTAGGGTTGAAATATACAAAGTGAGTCCTAAGTCTTATCAGCTTATATAAATCTAGTTTAAATAATTTTACTAGGAAACATATTTAATGTACTTCAACAGATTCTGAATATTACGGTTAAATGGTGAAATATGGCCACTCTAGGACCAATTTGGGAGTAGAACTAAATTGGTTTTGGAATGCACAGTTTAGCACAACTAAAATAAAGTAAAACCCATACTGCAATGTTTAAACGGACCTGTGCGATAATCACGTCACAAATCCCACATTATCTCTGAAAATACGAAATGCACAAATTTTACCGATATAGTGTTAGTGTATTTCGCCAAGTGCCTACGGCAAATAGTGTTAAAAGTAATTACCGATATACGCACAAAATTACACAATTAAATACTACTCGACAGAATAAGAAAACCATGGGATTTTTAAAATGGGGTTTCCGGCGTGATTGACATAAAATCTCAACTAATCCAACTACTGCGTAAAAGAGGGATGGAGAGAATAATTGATCCGGAACTAACGTATGCGTATAGTTAAAAAAAGACCTAAGTCGAAAATGTTTTGACCCCTGGAGTTAATTGTCCCGCCAACGGTCGACTAACATATAATATACTAGATCTTCTGGAGTCAAATCCCATGAATTCCAAGCCATGTCGATTAATATGAGATCTAGAAACAATGAATGAAACTGTTGTAGTACCGTTTTCAACTAAAGCTGTCTTATAACAGAAAGCTGGCATTATCGCACCCCAATCCGAAACAACGACATACTTGCATGATGTAGGGTCGGTTAAACAAAATGTTGGAGTTGTTCATCGATAAGTTTGTGGTTTTGCATCATCAAGAGGCGATAAAACCCATTAAAAGTCAGAAGATCGTAACAACTAATGCGCAAGCTGTCCATTCCTCGAGTAACTCGTATACGGCCATTTCACCAAATTAACCCCGGATCAAGCCGATGAGCCAAACCATACCAAACCTAACCAAGTCTATCTATCCACGGAAGGTTACATTACCAATTTTTGGAAGTTTATTTTCTGGTGGGGAAACGTTTCCTATCTGTTTAGTCACAACGAAACAAATTTTGTTGGGTCAGATACAATGTTTAAACCGAAAAAATGACTTCATACTATAAAACTCACCGTATTTCGGTGGACTTTAGAAGACCAGCCTGAAGTTCATTAACAATTTTCTTTAGAAATCCATTCACGACATTATTATGCAGAGTTTTGCAGTTACATCCCGGGAATAATAAACTCATGCGTGTTATAACAGTGAGATAACCGGGTTCATCGCCAGGGGTTTATTTGGAGTACATTTGGCAAAGTGAACCGTAGAGAAGCGACAAAATATGAAAAACAGTGTGAGCATATGCCGAAACGAATACTCGTCGAGACATGATGCAAATTTATGAAAAGTATTGACGATTGAAGGATCACGAGTGGCACGTAGCGGAAAAATGTTAAACTGAACGAGCTATGCCAATTTGACACTGCGAAAAAAACCCAGCTATGCCAATTTCAAAATACGCGTGATTTTTGTTACTACGAAATGTCATTAAAGGATAGCTAATTTCATTGCAATTTTTTTCGCTAGCTGGGTTTTCCAACTTTTACAATCGTCAATAGAATTTACGAGAAAAATGACTACGAACATAAAAAATCATAATAAAATTTTCAACAATACCGTTCCATCGAAATCGGTGTAAATTTCCGCATTCGGAATATAACTTGCTTTACCTAAAGTTTATATACTATGCCTTTAAATTAAATTTATAATGATGAAACATAACCTCAAAAGGATGACATTTCGTAATAATTTCATGATAATTTATCGTGAAATAGCCTCCTGATAATTTGCTGATAGTGTCAAAATTTATATAAAATACTCACACATACATTGATACCCCGATAGAAAATATCAGTAAATTTGCATAGTGTAGACTCTAGGATAAACTTCTTATATTATTCGAATTTTTGCCCGGCTACTTTAATCATTTTTTCAAATTGTGTACAAGTTTTCTATTATTTATTTCCCTATTCAGGCTGCGGGCCAATAGTCGGGTAAAAGCCAATATAAGGTAAATTTTTCAGTAAATTCATTTATTTTTCAAAACCTCTATGACAAACAAACTGATTGAAAAAATTATTCTAAATCCGATTTCTACCATAACAAACGATTTACCCGACTATTGGCCCGCAGCCTAAAGCTATAACCAGCGAGCCTGTAAGAGTCCGTAACGAAACCTTACAGAATTTAACGAGAACGTTTTATTACAGAATATTTGAGTTTGACCAGCGAATCTGTAACACGATTATTATTGTCAATTGAAGTTTTAAATGTCAATCTGCAAAACTACAAATTAACCACACCACGATTTTAGTTAAAAATGAATCTGTGAAAATTGAACAGATTCTCACCCTATTTAAAGGACGAGGGGGCAAAAAATAAAAAAAACGGTGTTGTGTGGTACGAAAAATAAATCGCACAAAAGACAGATTACCATGCGTATGTAGATTACTATGTATGTACATAAACTACGAGTATTTAGACGTACATATATGTACATAATTTATTTTAGATAACGATTTTAGAAATTAACAATGTCAACAGCAATTTTTTATCCACACTCGCATGACATGTGAGGTTTTCAACATGCTGATGGACCTTGTGCGGCCACAAATATTTGTGAACAAGTGGAATCTATTGATTAAAATATAAATAAATATTTGTACACATAAATTATAAAAATGTAACACATATCAACATACCGCCATTTCAAATATACAATTCTGACGTTTCCTTCAGTTTGGGCGATAATTTTCGCTCTTGTTACGGATTGCTAAATGACAATTCAAATTTAACGAAACTGAACGAAAAGTACCTTGAGTTTCGCTGGTCAGTAATGTCAATAAACATACATTTTTCAGATGTCGCTTTGTTACTTACATTTCTTACAGACTCGCTGGTTACGCCTTAAGAAATATTCCGACTGGGTAAATCGAATCGGAATTATTACGAAAAACAAATGAATTTACCGAAAAATTTACTTAAAATTGACTTTTATCCGACTATTGGCCCGCAGCAGGGCCGTGCTGAAATATTTTAGCGCCTGGAGCGGTTGAGTGAAAAATGCGCCTTTTTAATTAAAAACTAAAAATGTTTATTTTGGTATTTCAAACATATTCAAAACGCATTTTTTTATTACTTCTAAAATAACACTGGGTTAAATGCATGTATAAATCATTTATTAAATAAAATTAAATCGGTAAAAACACTTTTTGAACTTAATGTTTATTTAAAATCCACTTTACGAACTTTAAGCTCGGCGAAATCTTGAACAAGTTCATTATAATCTAATGATGAACAAATATTGTTTTCTATTGACATCATTGCTAATCCTACTAGGCGTTCCTGTCCTGTTGACGACCTTAAATAATTTTTAATAATTTTTAGTTTGGAGAAACTCCGTTCTCCAGTAGCCACTCCTACTGGCAATGTTAGCATGATTCGCACTGCAATGGATAAATTACGGAACACTGTTATCATTTGGGTTTGATATAAGTGGTTTAGAACGTCTTGTTTAGGTTCCATTTGAGATGGCATCATAACCGTAAAACTAATTATTTCCTCACATAGTTCCATCAATATCCATGTTATCCCCATCAGTTAATACTGCTTCAAAATCCTTACACATTTTTTAAATATCCGAGAGGCTTTTACTTTTTAAATCAAATATATTGTAAAGAAATTTATATGTAGCAGTGTACGATTTCATTTGAACAAATCTGTCTGAAATTGAGTTGAGAATGAAATTAAAGACATTAATTTTGAAATTATCTTGTGGGTCTAAAAATGGTTGATCTTCGGATTCATAATCAAACCTTATTTTCTTTTTTCTAGGGCGAACAGTTGAAATTTCAGGAAACTGACTTTCAATTTCAATGGTTTCAGCAATTACTTTGGCTTCTTCGATTACTTTCAGGAAACATGAATCAGTTCGGTAACTTCTTAAAAAATCAAGTAGCTCTTCCAACGCGCTAAATCACGCTAACACAATCAATTTTGGATTTTGCATTAATTTCGAAACACTGGTGACTTTCGATAGTATATCGTACCACAAAACGAGGCCACAAATAAATTTAAATGAAAAAATGCTTTTGGCCTCCGGTTTCACATTTTGTGTGGCAGTCCCGAGTAATATCTAAATGGATGCTTACTAGTGCATCACATATTAGTTCAAGCTGAAATCTTAGAGGCTTTAAGGCAAAGATTCTGCTTTCCCATCGGCATGTTGAAGAGGAAAAAATACATAAGTTTGTTGCATGAGACTAAAAGTGTTTGCTAATTCTCCTGAATTAGAAGCAGAATCATTGATAGCTAAATTAAGAGGGCAGCCGCATGGTATAAATACAGCACTTGTAAGGTGCGGTTTTGTACTCCTGCACGTTTACCCTTCATATTGGCACAATTATCCTAACCTTGTCTCCTTAAGTTTGTGGCATCAATTTTGCTCTCACGCAATTCATCAAGAATTATTTTTGTTAACGCTTCTTCGGATGTGTTGGTCACGGGAATTTTTATTTTTATTTTACGGCAAATACGCATTGAAATTGTTTTATTTCATTAATTAAATATGATTTTGAACGTTTGCACAGTTACAAAATCGGGGTTGTGTGTCACCATAATTATAAAATCGCGATTTTATTTGTTTGACATGCATTCGCGATAACTTTTGTGTCTGTCCACGGTATAAGGCTGTTTTAGGACCCGGTTTTAGGATAGATTTTTCGATCAGATTGCCATAGAATTTTTGGGAATAAATAAATTTATAAGCATGCCAATAATCGATCGGGCAAATCGCTTTCTATGGTAAAAATCGAATTTAGAACAGATTTTTCGATCAGTTTGCCATAGAGTTTTTGAAAAATAAATGAATTTACTGAAAAATTTACTTAAAATTGACTTTTCCCGGCTATTGGCCCGCAGCCTAAAATTGACTTTTACCTTAAGGCTGTGTGCCAAGCCTTAAAATGGGAAATAATAATAGAAAACTTGCAAACAAATTTGAAAAATGATTAAAGTAGCCAGCAAAAAATTCTGGTGATGATTATAGAAATTACATACTGACATCTATAATTTCTAGGTAGTAACACAATTCATTAGTTATTTACCGATAGCCGATAAGTGTGCAAAAGCCGGTGCTTTAATTTTGCAATGAAATGGTTTCGAGTAGCGATCCATTCAATGAAATTCAGCCATCCTAGTGAAATCTAGAATTCTTGCATAATACAGCATCCACAGCAATTGTACAGGCAATGCAGGCAGTTGATAATGATGCAGTTTGGTTACTTCACGGCTGGATGTTTGTAAAAAATCTATTCTGTATACGGATTTTGTCTCAAAATGTGTGAACGAAATGAGTGTAACCGGAATGATATAGTAGTAGCATTTGTGTTTATGTTAGTTTCGTGCGTATGATTATTTTACTAAATATGCAAGCCACGTGTCATTCTTTTTTTGTTTATTTATATTAACCCTTTGAGGGTCGACATGATTTCGGCTAGTATTTTAAGGAACACGATCGCGCTTTTTGGCACTCAAAGAGTTAATCATTGTAAACGCCATATTTTTGTGTCGTTTATATATTTTCGATTTTTTTTTATATTTAACATTTTATTTTTAAAATTTACGGAATTTTAAATAAATTTACTTATAAAATTTTATTAAAACATATAAAATTAATTTATGATTAAAAAAATGTTAAATATAAAATATATTAGCATGTTAAATAATGACACTCCACAGCTCGAGAGCAGACGTAATGTGCTGAGAAAAAGAAATAAGCACCATGACAATTAAACCGATTCGCCCGGATCGCGTTATTTTGATACTGTTCATCATACAAATGACACAAATACGAACAAAAGAAAAATACAAATACAAAGACATAATTTGTGTATTATCAATGCACCTAGAAGACAAGGCAATACTGCTTGTTACGTCATCAAATTTATGTCTAAATAAATATATAACATTTAAGGGTTTAACGAAATGTTTAATGCATATTTTGATAATAATATAATATGTAAATTATTTTTTACCAAATATAAAAAACTCGGATCATTTATTTGACTTTAATGCCATACCAAAGATTGAAATCGTCAACATAAAATGACGTCATATAGCAAAATTTTTAAAGCAATGAGGCCATTAGTATCTAGGTGCACTGGGGCTGAATTTTGGTCAAAAACTGGGAATAAAATGTATGAGAATTACAGTTGTTTTACTAACCTACTAGACCTAAAACATTAAATCATATAACTGTTTGATATAAACAGCAGAAAATCCAATATTTACGTCTAGTATGTATGTGAAACAAAACTAAAACTCATAAATTTTATTCCCGTTTTTCGACCAAAATTGAGTCCCTGGTATTATACACAGTATACGTATTCGATTTGTTTTGCTTCACTCATTTTAAATGAGTAAGTCACGAGACAAAATCGATATACTGGAGTCATAATATGATAAAATTGTTTTTAGCTGCTGATCCACTCGAAATAATATTAGATTTGCAATCGGAACCGTATCCCCAATACGAGAGAACGCATAATGGTGAACGTTTTTATTTGGTATATGTTGCATAACTTCAGTAGTTCGTTGGATGCATGGTTCACTCATAATCGTCCAATTGATGCTCAAATAGCACCAAATAGTATAATGGAAGAATTTAGGATTACACCAGTGGCACTATTCTGGTAATTCCCTGGGAATAGGGAATTGGGGAAAGATTTTATATGTAATTTCTATTTTAAATTTTTTTTTCTGGCATACTGAGGTAAAAATCTAGTGGTAATTTAATTTGAAAACAAAATAAAATTGAGAATAATTTTCCCTGCCAATTTAGATATGGAAAAATTATTCCCAATTTATAAATATTTACATCAAACTTTTCTTCTTAGTAGGCCGGAAAAAAATATTTGAACTGAAATTGCATATAAAATCTTTCCCCAATTCCCTATTCCCAGGGAATTACTAGAATAGTGCCACAGAGCGAATTTATCAAAATTATATGTTGAATGAATTTGCATTGGAAAGGGTTGGAGAATGTTGCCAGTACATGTAAATGAATGGCTAATATAATGTGTTTATCACTTCCATCGATTGCAACAAATGAGAGGAAAATCAATTTTTAATCGACGGCCACCATTAAAATTAAAACCATGGGTAAGAATAAATCATTAAATATTTTCTTATGTTCCTTATCTAATAACCTATATTTTCCACTATTTTCGAATTTAACAGCAGTGATCAAATTCTAATTTGTTACTTTGGGAATAGAGAGTAGTGCGCGATGAGATAACATGGTGGGTGCCAAATTACGAAGTAGTCGTTTATGCAAATAAATAGTGGAGTGGCATTGTTAAAGATTTCTTTTTTACCATGCTGGCAAATTTTTAATAGGAAGCTGGTGGCATCGACCCACACTAATGAGAAAATTGATTAAGTGAATTGAAAATGGATATTATTCGAAATGACTCACCATTACCGGTTTCTTACATCGAAAATTATTCAATTACGCCAGTGAGGAATTCAAATCAAATATCAAAATATATTTTTATATTTTGCGATGGTATATATTCAAAATAATAATACAGCATTACCTGTAATTCTAATTAAATAAATATAATGAAATAATTAATATCCTATATTTAGTTTTAATTTGTTGTGTAGTTCGGGTTTTATTTCGCTGGGGTCAGTTACTTTGCTGGACACCATAAATCGTCATCGATTGACATTCCAAGAAAACGTGTTAAAATATTCTTCAGGATGATTTTATTTGGTATCAAGGTAAAAATATCAGACGATGTTAGTTCATTTTCAGAATAAATTCGTGTTAGTAAATACACTTTTCACGATATATTTTCGGTAAGGCTCGATATTAGTTCAACTTTTGTAATATACATCTCCTTACATGGACCGTTTGGATCATTATTCTCAATTGATTACCTAATTTTATTATAATTTAAATATTCACTTTTAATTTGATTATACAAGAGTATTGCGAAAACTCCGGTTATTTAAATTTTTTGCTTTTAGAAATCAAGTACATTCATTATAGAATAAAGTCGGGTGTTGGCATTTTGACATAAACAAAGGGCTTAGGCCCCGAACGATTTGTCTCCAGAAAATATAAAACTTGACCTAATTTAATTCCAAAGGATTCATTGAGCACATTTTTTTTAGGTTCACTTTATTTCTATTACAACTTCTGTTCCAACCTGATTCCGATATTAATTTAATATTTACACGCGGATAATTAATAATTAATCTATTATTTATAAAAATAAAATCATTATTTTGCGTTTATAGCTATAAGCATTCTTCTATATTATTAGCTATTCAGACTGATATTCCATTCAATTTGATAAAATAATAAAACGAAACAAAAATCAATTGGGATTTTGGGAATTGGCGAAACCTGATATCTCCGTAATGCGGGAATGCGGTGTACAGGAGAAAATCGAAATCTTACAAAACAAAATTGTTCCTAAAGAGATATTTTCTAAATTCCCAATCATATCCATCTTATTTTTATTGACTTATCTATGTATGTATCTTCAGATTATTTTGTTTTTGTATTCTATAAATTGATTAGATTTTAATCACATCGAATGAATTAATTTAACGACAAGCTGCGTAATCTCCGATACATAAATTCAATTTTTCTATCTAACTTTGGTTTTTCGGTTTTAATCCATTCTATATACTGCGTACTTAGATTAGTACATAGTCACAGAGATTTATTTGTTTTGGGAAATTCAAACAAACAAAATTTTATTTTTCATGTATGTATAGACAAAGTTTTTAATAGAATACGTATGTATAATAAATCCTAAAGTACAACAGTATACATGAAAATTAAAAAGTTTTCCCGAGCTGTGCACCGCGTTGTTGCTGTAACTAACGAAAGCAGGAAAAAACACATTTATGTACTCGTGCCAAAGATTATAATTTTTTTTTTTTATAAAGCGTTATACATTTTGCATTTTCCATCACAAAGAAAAATATTTACTTAAAGATGTGATAGAAGCTATATGAAACACATAGTTGAGGTGGTGTTGTGATATTGCGAAAAGCTTTGCACATCATCTTTTTCTGGCTTTATGAAGTAAGTTATACGAATGTAAGGTTTTGTGTAAAACTACTACAATAATTAATATTTTACGATTTCGCGTATTGTTCAACGCGAATTTATCAATCAAGGGTTGAGAATTTAATGACATTTATTAAACAGTGACATCTAGATTTAAGCATTAGAAGTAGTTTTATAGCAGATCAGTCTAGAACATACCCGTTGCGAATATTCGTGTAGAAACTGAAATATTCAGTGCGGTGTATAAATACGGGTGCGATGAACGCAAATACTTATCTGCTTTATTCTAAATTGTGGAAAAAGAATTAATAAAAAAACAAGAGTGAAAATTATTGTTGTTTTGTTTTAGGTGTTAAGTACTGAAAATAATCTTAGAATAATTTTCCATATATAGGTATATATATGGAAAATTATTCTAAGATTATTTTCAGTATTTTCAGGAATATTCCGGATGCGTTGTATATTACAAGAAATGTTGTTGTAGATCATCAAATTCATTTACAATCCAGTGACACGAACCGAATTTGTCAGGGTAAATTCGTAACAATTGGTGACGATTGGGGAGGGTTTAGACAATCGGATCGTTACGAAATAAAAGTTGTGGTGGTTACAAAAATGGTAAATTAGACTGTGAGCGACTATGTGAGGCTATGGAAAAGCAAGGGCTAGACCTGGATAATGTAATGCCACACACTTATCATGCAAATTTCGACACCATTCGCGTTGCAATAAACGTTGCATTTTGAAATAAGTCCACGCGAAAATATTTAATGATTTGAGAAATTGCACGGAATTGTATTTTTGTAAAATAAACATATTTTATATTTCAAAATTTATTTGCTTTATCATGAACAAAAATAAAATATGTTTATTAGGCATTACAAAATATTGTAATAATTAATATTAAGTTTGATAGATCGATCGAATCGAAGGAGTAAAATAGAAAACATTATTGTTTGAGAAGCTGTGATTGATGGTCGTTTAACAAGGCTAAGAAATATGTAAAATATAAAAGCCTAAATAAATCTTTAAAAATCAAATTTGAAAGTGAGTTTTACTGAATTAAAAATAACATTACATGAGTTCGAAGAGGTAACATAGTTAAAAATAAGATTTAACTAACTTTCGATATGGTGCAATTATAAGCTGTCATAAGTCAAAAGCTTTCAACAAGTCCAACAAGGTAAAGAGACGGAATCTATGAAACAAAAGATGAATCACAAGGTAGAACAAAGTGTGGAGGAACTCAATCGGCCAATTGAAAAGATCGCGAGAAAAAGTAATCAGAAGTTTCTTGAGGGTGAACAGCAAATTGATTTGGTATAATCGGATGTTGAAGTGGTTAAACCTGAGGAGTTGCAGTCTAGGGTTTACCCTCTCGAAAAAGATATTCTCCGTCTGAACAACTTCGTTTGGGATTTTCAAATTGAAATTTGAAATCAACAGAAATGTGAGTCGATTAGTAGTAGCTCTTAAAGGTGGAGCGGAGCAGCCGAGACATTGAAAACATTTCTCAAAATTATCGCAATAGTATCGGAAGTACGGAAATTATCACAAGCGAAAATTATGTCGCATCGAAATGAAGACACTGCCACAAGCTCGAAGAAGCTCTTCAAGAGTACGCATAAGAGATTGAGCGACTAGCGCATTTGCCGTATTCAAATACGTTCGTCGATTATATGCAAAGAGCCAAAATGGAAGCTTTCACTGGGATGCAGAGACACGCAGAGCGGTGGTTTTGTCACCAAAACCAACTTTACAATAGGTTTACTTATTGGGCATGTGAGAAGGTGGGTCCCATCTCGAAAGAGCTGGAAACACCGACGAAAGCGGGTTAGGTTATCATCTCCAATGCAGCGAAATCCAAAGCAAGACAAGGCATTGGCAAAGAACGATAGCTCAAGTAAAGGATAGGTAAACGTTAACGAGTCTGCTTAAAGATTATAGCATGAAGTGATTACAGGTTAACATTAAGAGGTCATATTTATGGCGAAAATTGTGTGATTTCTTTAGATACAGGAGCAACTCACATGATTGTTCGAAAGGATCTCATCAGCGGAAACACACAATCAGCCAAAGGGTTGAAATTGCAAACAGTGACTGGAGACAGTACATTTTTCATAGGTAAGAATATTAGTTTTCAGCACGATTATAGCCGATATTGTCGATGAGGTCCGTCTAGGTATGAACTTTATGAGAACGAAAGACTTCGTGTTGAATGTGGGAAGAAGCTGTTACCAAATACAGAAATAAATACATATTTGGTAAAAAGATTGGAGGGAGGTTGTGGGTCACCTAGGTTGTGGTTTGTAGAAGCCAATAACCCGGAATAAAGAATTAGAGAAATAATGGTCGGAAGAGCCTTAGTAATACCAATAACAACGATAGAGTTCCAATTACCGACACTTTTATAGAATGGGCACTGGAAGCGATTGGGAACGCATAAATGTTTTATAAAACTGACCCAGAATCAAGATGTTCCACATTTGCTGGCAGATGGTAATGCCGGGCGGTAATGACCCACCGGGCAAATGGACCGGGAGGGTAATTGGTCGAGGGATAATGGCGACGAAGCATTATCAAAGAAGGATATGAGAGGGAAGGGCTAATATCCGGGGTAAAGTCTTGCAACTCTCTAGAAGCAAGTATTGTTCATTGATATCCAAAAACTATTGATAAAATCTAGGCCAACTAATAATTCCTAAAAGTGTATTTAACACTTTTTGGCTTAGAAGTTTCTTGTTAATGTGTCAAAAGAAATGAAGCTATAATTCTGTATTAGAAAATGGTAATAACTTTGATTTAACATGGAAAATGAAACAGTGTTAAAATCTTCCATAAAACTTTTATATATTTGCTTGGTAACGGAATCTAGAACAAATCGAAAGTGTTCTCGTGCTGAAGCAAACGTATTAATTAAACTCCACTGGGCAAATAGAGAGTCTATATTTTTATTCAACCCAAGTAACCAGGTTTACCCAGAGTATTGTACACCGAGTAAAAGAAGTACAGTGCCAAATAATCAGGTGTGCATAAAGTATTAAATTGTTTTTACTTTGCACACTCTTCGTACACTGACATTCATTTCAGAGTAAAATTCGCAGAACTGAGTACACACGGTGTAGGGAAGCACAGTTAACAAACGAAAGGCCCGAACGTGTGCAAAGTAACATTATTCAGGTTGAATAAAAAATACAGAGTATTTTTTAACAGCACACTGCCTACTCCGGTTGAATTAAAAATTAGACCCAGAAACTGATAAATAATCCCCTCGACGAAATTCACTTTTGAATGGATCGTTTCTTAATAAGTTATGATTAGCTACCCAATTTACTAAGCTCAAAAGTTCAATCAATTTAAGCGTTATGAAAATAAAAAACGTATAGTTTATAATTTTGTCGGATAAAGATTTCTCAATTTTGGTTTTCTACCGAAACCTACTTCTTGCTTGCTGACTGCATTTAGTGTTAGATATAAAACGTATATTCCAGCTTGCACACATTTGAATTTTCACAATGCTTTTTCTAATAAAATTTTCTAAAATTGTCATTTCGCCTAATCAAATAAATAAATTCTATTTTTACGATGAATTACTAAGAAATATTTAACACGTATAAAAACCATTTTTCAATTTATACTGCGGTTTAATAATAATTGTCTATATTAAATATTAATTTAATTATTTATATAATATTATTGTAATTTGAGAATATTAATTGGAAAACAAAATATTTTTATAATGTTTCGAGAGGCAAAAAATTTCTATTTTTAAACCTCAAACAACAAAAAAACTAATAACATAATAACTACGCAATTTTTAATTAGGTCCAATTACACATTTTTCCCGATAAAAATAGTTACAGAAAATTCCGAAAATACAGCGTTTCCGAATTCGTATATTTTTAGATTAAAATTTTTTAATGTAAAATCCGTTCATAAAACTATTTCATTTCCTATAAATTTAATCGTTTATACAAGTGCCTGCAAGATTAAACTGAACGATTTTAAATGTCTTCAATAAGTTGATTGGTAAAATGATTGCAATGTTGACATTTCTGAACCAGTTTAGTTCCAGTTGCAAATTAATAGATGGCACTATATTTCAGACTATGTTTTTTATCCGAATTTCTAAATCGTAACCTTTCATACGTCAAACGTTAAAAGAAAAATAATTGAATTAAAATTAAAAGTCAATATTTTAGACAAAAACTAACCGGAGGCACACAGTATAAAAATATATAAAGGAAAATTATTTCTGATCGAAACTGGTTTGGCTAAAAAAGCTTATACGCAAATGAGTAAAATAGCAATTATATCAATTATTATGAATTTCAATTTTCGTGGAATTTAAACGGCATATAAAACAAAACTAAAGGAGGAAATCGAAAATAAGAGTAAACAATTTATTAAGAAAAAGGAAACAGTAACCGAAAATCATTGTGCAATTTCTTTGTTTTTTTCATGTCATTTATATAATTGCCTGAAGTATAAAATTAAACGTAATTTATTTAGTAGTTGGTCTAGGAGATATATTATTAGTACCAATTTTAAGAAAATTACGAGGTTTAAAAAAATTCGTCAAAGTTCAAACTGATATATGTTTATTATTTATATTACGAGGAACCGATGACAGAATTGATTATTGCTTTTTAAGTAAAATGTGAGGGTGGACATTTTGCTAAATCAGTGAAAGAATTATTTTCATTTTTCTAAGAATTAGTGCTAGGATAAGTCACAATGATATAATAATTGTTTTGAAGCGTTTGAAATTTAATATACCTTGGAACACATAATATGAATAAAAAAGTTATTATTTAAAAAAAAAGCCTAAAAAAGTCATTAAGAGATACAGTGGTACCCCGGTATTCGACCACCATGGTACACGACCAACTCGGTATACCAACTTTTTGGCAAACGAAATTTTGCTCGGAATACGACGCAAGGTTCGGTACACGACGACCCTAAATTTTGTACGATGCCAAATTCGGTTCTTTTTTTATCATAAAAATGCAGGCAATACATAGCGTAGGAATTTTAAAATAAAAAATACACAAAAAATTTCATTATCAATTTAGTCTATCACTATTAATAACTATAACAGTGTTTAAATTATTTTTAATGGAAAGGATTAATTCTTTTTACATGGCTTCTTATGGGGAAGGTTGCTAAGGTCCTATATACCGGGGTACCACTGTAGTTTTAAGGTACAGCGAGCAGCATATGATATAGAGGATGACTCTTAACTAAGTACGTAAATTAAAATCTGGAGGTAACAGTTCTTATCGAAACTTGGCTTATCGATTGGAAACAATCAAATCATCATCAGCCAATCTTTGAGATTTTTGTGCATTTGACTTAGTGCCCAAAAATTGTTAATTCAAGTCCAATACACGATAAAAATTATTACATGAGCCCTACAGGTCATACAGAAACATGGCTTACTGATTTGAACATAAAGGGTGTCCCAAAATTTACGCAACATATAAATTAAATAGAAAACACCGTTTTTTTTCAATTCCATTTTTTTTTATTGAAAGATAAAGTACATAGGATAGGGTTATGTATGGAATAACACATCGGGCAAACGACCTCCACGGCATTGCTACAGTGTTAAATCCCCTCGTTCACGGTCTCCTTCAACATGCACGGGTGGATATTGACAGCGAACTTGGACTTCAAATAACCCCATAGAAGGAAATCCAATGATGTTCAATTACAACAGCGAGGGGGCTATTTTTGATCACCGAAACGAGAGAATGCAGGACCAGGAAATGTCTCATACAGTATGGCATGTTGCATTGTCTTGTTGAAACCACATGTCGTCCACATTAGTATAATCCAATTTAGGCAGAAACAACTCGGATATCATGTAGCGGTTTGTGTTGTGGATGCATTTTTTTCGACAATCACGTGTGACCTCTCTCAACCCCAAATGCAGCAATTTTCACGATTAACGAAGTCCTCAAAATGAAAATGAGCTTAAGGATGATTTTGCTCAAAAAATCAGCATTTAAACTTTCATTATATTTGAAATATTGTTATAACAATGAAAACGCGTTATTATTTCGTGTTCTGCATGTTTACTAACCCTAAACTGTCAGCTGTCAAACTGTTTTCGTTTTTTGGTTGCAAACACTAAATTAATTTTCTATTTAATTCAAATCTTGCCCAAATTTTGGAACACCCATTATTCATGGGTACCCTTTCAAACGTTTATTATCACTGTGTGAGTCAATTTCTGAGATTTTTATTATTTCACTTATCATATTATTATTTGAATCGGTCCGTTGATGGTTATCCAGATCAAATTTCATGTTGGGAGTTCGGTAAAATTGGAGGAGCCTATTTTCACGTTCAAACTAAAAAAATTTGAAAACTTTTAAAATGTTATTTCTGAAAAAGATCTCATTGAGAAAATTGTGGACATTGGGACAAAATTTTCCAGATTAAAGTCCATGTTAGAAGCTGTAAATTTCTAAAATAAGTAAAAACTTAACGTTTTTTTGTGCAAGCCTTATTTCTATTTGACAACGTTAACCATAAAGTATTCAAAATATCAGAAGAAGAACAGTAGAAATTTATGTTCGGCCCTGATTTGAATTTTTTCAACTGAACTAAAAAACGTAAACCAAGACATACATTGCCGACTGCCATCTATTGTGTGAATTTAAATAATGCAACTGCCATGAAAAGCAAAACAATATACCGTTTTCTTATTATTTCTAATTATGCCAGGGCATGAATGAAGAGAAAAAAATTAAAGTGTTGCAACAAAATTTTGGATGTGAGCGCTAACCTGACCAGTCGCACGTTCTAAATTCACTTGCCGTGGAGGAAACGGACAAGGCTTTAATTATCGACCGAATATTAAAAATAAATGAAGAGTGGACAAAAAAGATGATCAAGGTGAGTTTATATTAACCGTATTAAAATTGTCCGGATAAATTTTGAACGATAGTGCGGTTTGAACGATAGTAAAAACCAACCAACCAAAACATTTCGTTTGATAAACTAATTTACCCCTTTGTCTCGTTTTTGTTTATTATACCCTTCGATTTAAAACAAGTTCATTTCGCCTGAAATTTTGTTTTTAATTTATAATATCAGCCAGCTTTCTTCATTTCAAAGTGTCGTAAATTTTTTCGAGTAATTTTGACTTACTTATGTTAATATAAATTTAGCTTTAGTGGTGCTTGTAAAATCCGAATATCATGAATTTTCATTGTAGAATGAAATCCTAATCCACCGTGGTGAAGCAGCAATATCTTGGTATTCCAGAAGATGATTTGGATAAGTAGGCCCTTTGTTGTCCCAAAATTGTATAGCCACACCCAAACAAGTTTCAATTATAGGCCTCAGAAATATGGTTATCCGTAGAAACTTCCAGTAAAAAACGGTACTAAATTATCGTGCTAGTTGAACTTTCTATAGATCCGTTCACTTCAAGAGTTTATTGAAAAAGGAATTTAAGTTGGTTTTACAAGTTTGACAAATCTTATACTATAAATTAAAATTAGTTTAAGTACATTTTATAACAAAATTATAGCAAAAAAACTATGTAAAAATTACGCAAAATTTAAATAATTTATAACAGAAAAAACAATTAATTATAACACTTAAGTAACAAAACGCACTCTTTGTGGTTTGTAATTAATTGGTATAATCTAATTAATTTGACAGATGATTATTACTTGTCAATACAAATTAATATATGTATTGCATAAGTTGATTGTAAATATATAACAATTTTTACTTAATAATTAGTAAACAATAAATGAAATGGTAAGTAACCTTAATAAATTAACGTAAACTAATAATCTAATTATTGTAGATTGCACATCTGCTGCATTTGGATGATCTGGACACTGGCGCTGTTGATAAGTGTTATCAATAAAGTGTTTTTGACACGAAGAGTTTAGTTTTGTGTTTTTATTTACGGAATCTTCCAACATTCATTAAATATCTCATTTTGCACTTTCCAAAAGGTGGCAACCCTGAGGAAATGTCAAACCGTGATCAATAAGGCCATCAAATGTGTATGTCTTACGTAAGACATTTTTTTAAAACCATTGTCAGCTAATGCTCGGTGACGCTAGAATGTCAATACAAAATGTATTTGTATTGAATCTGCTCTCACAAAGAGAAAATTTATTAAAATTGCTGATATTTTTGTCATGACACTCTCACAAAATGAGTGGAAACTTGTATTTTATTCTCAATTAAACAATACAGAGATCATAAAATGATTTTCCATTCGTTTTGGTGTTAATCCGCCAGTTTCAGGAGTTGTGATTCAACCAAAAATCTCTTCTCCTCTTCCCTCCTGCCTAAACTAAATTTTGTTTATAGGCAAGGGGGAATAGAAAAGAAGAAAATTTTGGTTGAATCACAACTCGTGTAAACTGGCGGAATAGTTGTAAATGTACAAATACAATCGCGTAGTCAGAATTTTGTAATTAGGGTGTTAGGTTTTTGTAATCAGGGTGTAGGACAAATTGGAATAAACAAAAAAGTTGAATAGTGAGGCTGAGGCATCGAAGACAGTAGTAAAAGATTTTTACTGAGGCATACAACTAGAGGGGATAATGAGCGAAGGCGAATGATTTCAATAGAAAGGGCCCAGGATTACATACATATTTTAATTTTTATAGAAATTTAATTATTTGGTGATTCCTCGAGACGAATATTTGAAACATTTACATAACCTGATTTGTCGGGCCGCCCCGGTGGTTAATATACGGAGTCAAACCTTAATATTATTTACATAAGTTTAAATAATTTAGCTAAGCAAAAGTCTGGACTATCAAAAAAAAATAGAATTATTTTGTTCATTGGCGAATTTATCTTTTTAATTCGCAAATTTTTTTAGGATAAGTATTTCGATGTTTATTATTGTAATTACTTCTCTTGTAAATGATTTTTTTTTGCTTCACGAATAATTTTTATAGAAATATAAACTAGACTAGTAAGTTTGTAAAATTTAATTTTGTTGGTTTTATATTTTTTTTCCGGTGGTTATCAATTTGAACATGTCTTAATTTGAACTCCAAATACTACGTTGATGAACCCCAGCTAAATTCGTACTGAGAAACATGATTCGTTGTATTCCCTTCAGCGGTGTATTCTAGTATTTTACAAGTTTCTGAAACCCCCACGACCTCCACCGAGAGCACTAGCCGGCTACCAATCACCGCTTCAGAAACCTCTGTATAATAATTCTGTTAGCAAAACTAGGTTTTGTTACAGTGGCATGCTTGCTCCAGTGCCCGGAGGTCCCGGGTTCGATTCCCGGTGGTGACAAGGAAAAATTTCACGGCTGGTTTAGGATCAATGAATTAAACACTCATTATCCGAAATGAAAATATGATTATGAAACCTCATTTTAATGCGGCCAAATCCTTTGATGGGATATAGTGCCAGAGAGAGAGAGAGAGAGAGAGATTTTGTCATCAATATCAGTATCAAAATATTCAAAATGTCCATTTGTGTCTAAGCATCAAGATGATTTCTTTCAGATTACGAATAACTATTTCGTCTTTACTGGTTAGTGAACAAAAAAAATGACCGCATAGCATGAGATGAATTACGTGAGTTACGATGAACAATATCTTGCATTAATAAGTGATATATTACACTATTTATGTTGGTACTGAGCAGATTTGAATCACACCAAATCATTAGGTTGTCAATATCTTGTTGTAATTTGTGGGTGTCGTTGATGTTCTCCACGATTTTAAAGATTTTAGGTTGATAAAACGTATCTGCAAACATTAGGACCGCTGAATAATTAATTACTTCGGTGATTACATTAGTGAAGGTGAGATTCCATTGGAAAATGGAGAAGATAAAAGGGTCAATATGAGAGCCTTAAGGCACACCGAAGGTGGCTGTTTTTTATACAGACCTTTTGTCTCCTATTTCTATGTATTGAGAGCAGTTGCTTAAGTCTGATTTAAAGTAGGTTACAAACGGATTGCAGAACCCAAATTTGTTCAAGCATTATAAGATTTTATAATGACTGATGGAATCAAAGGTCTTAGCATGTGTTTATACCACATCAACCTGCTTGTGATTTTGTATTTCTTGCGTATTACTCGCTAATTGCTCAAATAAGTTCGGAATTGATGAAATTGACGTTATAGCTCTATAACATGAAACACAATTCCGTGTTCCAGTTTCGAATACTGGTGTTACTCTTCCACCTCTGACGGGAAAACCCTTGTTGCAGTGATTGATTGAAAAGGAGACACAGAGGAATTACCAAATTTTTAATGTATTTTAATAATGAGGCTGGCATAACATCCGGGCTGCATCCAGCGGCCCACAATAGTCCCGGATGATTGCTTTAACACATCATGGCTTTAACGCATTCCTGTTTGATGAATATGTTGACTAGATTAATCCATTCATTAGGAATTGATCGATTTGTCAATCGCTATCAGTATACACCTCCGCCTGATTTTTGCTGTTGCTTGTTAGTTGCAAGCGATCACATCTTTACATCATGTATTGAGATGGAAAGAATTCGGAGCTGCGGATCTCTTTATCCACGTCTCAAATAGTTTGTAAACCGGAAACAAAGTCTTTAGCAGAAAATTGTGAAATTGTTATGCTTTTTAAGACATTCTGTTTACATTTTGGAAGTAGATTGCCAGATTATTATCCCTATTACAACTCGGCTCATTTGTGACAGTAACATTCTGACCGTTACTATAGCCATTCTGGATTTCACAATAATACGTTGCAGATTCTGAAAATGAGATTTACTCGTTGTACGTAAAAATGAATACAGTTGGTCACCTTACATTGGTGCTAAGTAACTGAATTTATGAGTGTGTGTCTTCATACTTTCAAAAGGTTGCATTTTTAAAGCCAGTAACTGCACGCAGATTACGTTAACCGATGTTAGAAATTGTGGCTCATGTATAGTCAATCATTTACATGAATCTGGTAATTTCAGCTTGAATGCAAAGTGTTTTTATCGTTTTTCGTGAATGTTATAGACGTGTTCAGTAATACTAGAATATGAGCGATTGCTAAACTTTGATGGAAACTGACGGAGTTTGTGGCGGTATTGGTTGTAAAGTACTCGAGGTATGATGTAACGCTTACACAACATCAGTAGGCTATCTGAAAGTCGTATTAAGGATTTTAGAACTGCTTGTAAATTTATTATCATCAAAATAGCGCATGTTGACGAAGTTTAGTCTATCGATATAAGGTATTTGTTTCTTATCCCCAAAAATAAACATTTCACGACACTCGGTATGAATTTTTCGCAACCAGATACTCCGGCTTTTGTTTTTCCACTGGTAAGGAAAACAAATTAATTCTTTGAAAATTTTTATGGCCCAGCATTACTTCTATTGAATTGGAACAGAAAATGTGCTTTTTGGTTGTATATAAGGCAGTGTGAAGTTTCTGACAAATTGACAAAAACCTGATAACAGCCAAAAAGTGTAAAAGAAAATGTTACACTTTAAATTAAGAATGGTAAATTTTTTAAACATAATGTGTAATTAAGAACAACAAGATAATTAAAGAAAATATGGGAAAATATATTTATTTAAATTTATTTTAAGTCATTAAAATCAAAAATAACAAAATATAATTACATGTTTTGAATCATAAAAATTCGAAAATTCAACCATTTGAAGGCCATTGACAAAGCATCGTAAAGATGTCTATCACAGAGATGTTATTTTATGATTTTCACATAGAAAATTTATGCTTCGACGGCAAGCATAATTATGTTGGCTTCTACAAAAGATGCAATAGGGTCAGTACTACACGATAGCATACTTCGATTTACTTAGACATCTCTACGATGCCTTGTCATTGACGATCGAAGCACCACTACACTTTCTTCTATAGCAAAATTAAAAAAAAAATCTATGACTCCGCATAAATATTTTGGCTTCTCGAAAACATAAAGAATGGGTATTGCACATGGTTATGGATAATTAGCTTGACATTGTGAAGATATTTTTTTAACAATTTATTTCTTTTTGCACACGTTTTTTTTAAGTGTAGATTTACACTTTTTGGGCTGTTGCAAAGTTTTTTGTCATTTTTAGTTTGTCAGAAAGTTCACTATAGTGTATATAAACGGTTGTTATCTAAACCAAATTCAACGATCATTACCGGCGATCCATTGCAATGATAAGGCTCGTTCATCATATTAATAAATTTTCCAGAATAAGCTGGAATTTTTGTGGATGTCTACGATGAAGTATAAATGTGGATGAGGTCACTGCAGTTTGTTTCATTTTGATTATTGATTATCACATTGTGTTTATTTTCATTACCATATAGTTTCGATACAAAATTAATTGTCTTCATATATTGTCTATTGATGAATGTCTATTGACATCAGAGCCTATGATGCACAATCGAATTTTCATCATTGATTACTATCGGCGATGTTAATAAACACAAGTAAGACCGTCTGATGGAGTGCAGAATTCAGCGCCGACCGACGTCAATGTACAGATTGACATGGAGCGTGCAATGTACAGGTGGTACACTGTAGTTGTGTGAGTAGGTGAATAAGTGAATGCGTTAATGATGTGGCGTGAATGGTTTCACAATGTGCCAAAAATTGGTCTAAGTGTCAACCACTGAAACCTTGTCTATTGATGTCAATCTTGCTTTTAATTAGAAACGTTTTCAGCATGCATTCGTCTAATTTGAAATACTTTGGCTTTTATCTAGGATGTTACTTCTGGGAAAGCTTGTCCATAAGGCTTCAAAGGGTTGACATCTAAGAACTGGAAACAGTTTTCACAATTTTTTATCATTGAGTTAGCGGCTGATTTACACAGTTTGCCCCACACGAGACAGAATGGTAAATGAAATTAGTAGATCCTATTTAAGAGGGTTCCTTTCGACATTAATAACTTTGTATTTTGCAAATTTAGGATCGGCTGAAACTTTTGAAAAAGATCCTGCGACTGGCACCGCTCAAATTATTAAAGCAGCAGACCAGCAGGCCACAGTTTGGAATTTACAACAGAGTTAAAAGATTCTCCTGGAATATTAATTTCATACGAAAAATAATGGTATTTCATTCCATTAGGTGACTTGAGGCTATTGCATAAATATCATCTGAACTAATTATTTTATCTATAGTAACTTCTTAAATTGCACAACTGCAAAAAGCGATCACCTTGGTTGCACTACCGATATATTAAAATCATCTGTAACATCGATTGTTGGTTCTATTAATGGTCAAGTATTTCAGATGTTGAATAAATAGAAATTCTGCTATGACCCTCCCTGGAAGTACAGTCAATTTCATTTCATTGTAGCATATAGCACATTTTCTGTAATGTGCTGATAAAATTTAGAGCTAATTGTTAATAGTCGTGATTCAACGGGTAATCGCATACATATGTTTCGCAATTTTGTTTTTGTACATTTTACTGAAGACAATGGAATGAAAATAATCTAAATATTCGCCCCACTAGTAGACGGGGGATCTAATGCTACAGGCAATTTCGGGTGGTCGCCATTTCCGGTTTTTATGTCCGCCTTTGTCGTTATACTATTTCGCTTGGAACCTCGTATTGTAAAAAAATATTAAGTCCTATAATGAACTTTGTATGTTATTTGTATATCTTAAATGTTTACCGATAAAGTATCGCGAACTCTGTATTTGATATACATACGTATTTCATTATTATTTATATTTATGTTGAGTCCTGTCAACTTAATCAACCTACACGTTAAAGCAATTCCATAGCGGTAAAATTAAGTCACCTTATTGTGACGGTGACGGTCTAAGAAGTAGAAAACTTTATGAAAACAACACATAAACATTCAGATGTTCAGTTCTTCTTCTCAATACATATTTTTTTTATATAGGTAGAAAATTAATTACCTAATAAAGTTTTCCATAATCGCACATTGATTTTGATTTTTTTTTTGCGATAAACCACTGATTTTATTTTTATTGTTTAAGAAAGAAGAAAAAAGAAAATTCCAGAAACTGAATGAAATCTTATTATGTATGTATGTATAAACATTAAGCATATATAAACAATCTAGTTGCTACATATTATGAGCTTTTTATACATACACAACACATATATGTATTTTGTGCCGTTATTTTTCCGTTTGGTTTTTCATTCTTTGCCGAAGCGTTCATTGTTTCTTGTGATTGTTGTGCGTAGTGGCGGGAGGGTGGAGTGTTATGGGGTGGAAAAGTTTCCATCGTGTGATCGTTCAACAAAATCATAATCAAAAATAAACAATTATATTATTATCTGAGTGCACAAGTACCTAATACACATACATATGCACATACATTTGTGTCGGGAAACTGAACCATGTACGTACATACACAAAAAATAATGTTATTTAGCAAGGAATGATATGGTGAATCGTGATGGTACCGATAAAATGTATTTTGTATATAAACAGAGATGCCTAATACTGATGTTGATAATGCGCTGCTATACAAGGAAAAATGTTTTCCCTGTAATTTTGCTTTATAATGTGTAGTGATTCGAATTGATGTTGGTAGCATAGCAACCGCTTGAGATTGAAATAAAGAAAAATTCTCAATGATAACATCAAAAGTAATATACATCGTAAGTAATATTTGGTTTCTCGACGATATTCGTATATTATTGTGTTTTTAATGTGAGATGCCACTTCTGAATCTTCTAAACAGCATGCACTTTGCTCTAAGCAACATTTAATTAATTGCCACAACTTTGGCCCGTTATATTAATTTTGAAAGAGAAATACCTATCGCTGAACCTAACTCAAATGTATGTTTACGATAATACGCTCCTTTTCGAAACATTATAAGTATAAATCATGCAGGATTTCTCAACAGTCGCTATTTTGTTAGACTTTTATAAATATAATTGTTGCGTTCTTTTTGGGGTCTTACAGCTACTGCAAATGTATACCCAAATAAAGTAGTTATTACTAGCCGATTGGATGGGATATAGTAGAAGTCATAGTACAATAAGTAGAAGGTATAATACAATTAATATAAAATTCGTTTAAATTTGAAGCGACTAAACTAATTTTACCATTTCATTCGTTATAAAATAAAAGATTTATGGAAAAAAGAAACAACTATGGCTTGAGATATTATGAAAACGAACCCGGGTCCTTCCAATAACAAACAAGCGATTTACTCTGCTATCAAGTGCGACAAGAAAAAATGTTGGTCTGCTTCAGCAAAATATCTTTGAATGTACATAAACCACTTAACTGACGAATGAGACCAAATTCACCAGTACTAGTAAAAATTAACTTCGAATTGTTACTTGTTAGGCCGAGTTATAAAATCCTGATAATAATGATCCTGGTTCAAACCCATTTTTCACAATACATACTTTGAAAGTCCCTGATCCTAAAAATGCAAAAGTGCTGGGGACAGAAACCTAACGAAGTAACCACAAGTTCGGTCTGAAAATTGACAAACCTAGAAAATTCACCCAAATTGAAGAAAGTACAAATTTCCAGTAAGAAAATTGAACGCAAAACGACTCAGTAAAATCTACTCTCAATTTACGATCATCATTGATTTTAAAAAACTTGTGTATCGTTATTTTAAAAATCAAACCAGTTTTAAACATTTTTCATGATGACAAATAAAGCCAAAATTAAAACTTCTGACTTCATTGAAATTTTGGAAACATGTATGTATATGCAGAAAAACTTTTCTAAGAATTGCACCAGCCAAAGTACTGAGTACAAAATTGTATCTGCTTCTAGCTCGATACGGGTAGTTTTGAGTACTAAGGTGCGTAAGTTAAATTTAATACATTCTTCAAGCCCTTTACAACGATATATAACAAGTACAATATTCTAGCACAATCAAAATTTTGCAAACAGCGCGAAAACGGTTCATTTGTAGACTAAAGCGGTATCATCAAAATTGTTATCTGATCCAAAACCTTTCAAACGATGTACTACACGAGTATATTGGAATATCCGAGACCCCATAAAATCTATTCCGCAGTTTAACGGAAATAGAAGACAATAATTGTCAGCATGATTGACAACAGTAGTAGAGGATAGTTTAAAATTATTTGCACCTCAAGTCACACAACAACAGTTTGGACTGTACATACTAAGTATTTATTGAGCAAGGCGCTCTGGCAGAGTTCATTTTAGGGCTAAGCAAATCATATTTTGGGTATGCTCAAACTGCAAAACCCAAAAGTTTAGAACAAGCTTACGCTTTCTTGTATAATTTTCGCTCAAATGAGAATTTTTCGAGCAGCTCAAAAACAGTTACCATACCATCGACAAATAAATTCCAAAACAGAAATTCACAACGAAATAATTCTAAAAAGGCATCTTGGATCGAGGCGCAGGATTCCGATTCAGAAGATTAAAGTTCCTCCCATATCTCAAGCTAAACAGCACGTTAACAAACATGTTAACGACATCGGGGCTAATAAAAACATTATTAAACCCGGAATAATGTCAAGTCACCAATACTAGTGCCTGAACGAGCATCAGTAAAAAAACGTATTAGGAACACAAATTGTATGAAATGAAGGGTATATTAACTTTTAATTCTTTTTCATACCAATCAGTGTATTTTCATGTTTTTTTAGAAGTTTTTTTCTATATAAAAACATAAATTATTCGTTTGAATGGTTAGTTCAATATTCAGGAAAAGCATATTTTAAAATTGGGTCACATTATGTCGAATTAATGCAAAAACATTTAAATTAGTTTTTAGATATTAGGTTTTTTTTTTGTAAAAACAAGAATTTGTTTATTAGGCTTCTTATACGTTCAATATTATTGCCCAATATTTTTGTGCTAAATAATGCGCAAAATTGTTCACTTGTTCATCGTTCAATTTTATTGCGCAATGAAAATTGCGTAAAAAATCGAAGAAAAATAATTGCGGTATTTTTCAATACTGACGCTAAAATTAACTGCGAAATCATTTTTTTGCTGAAGCAAAAGAATTTATTTTAAATGCCATTTCAATTATTGTGCAATACACTAAATTATTTCTCAAATTTTTGAGAAATCTCCGTTGAATATATTATATTAATTCGGTTTTCAATATATTAAACCGAAAAAAATACTCAATATATTGAGCAATATTGACGTCGTACAAGTATATTGCAAATGTAAAAAATGTTATGTAAAGAAAATAAGAAATTTGTATAGTGTTCAATCAAAAATGTCAGCATTATTTTTCCAAAACAAACGTTCGTTGAAAATGCTTTTGGAGTAGCAATTTAGCAGTATGGGGGTTATTGCGTTTTGGATACTATTTCAAAATTGTTGATGAACTTTGTAAACTGTTTGTTCGTTAGTTGATAAAAATTGGCAGGCAAACAAATTCGCAGGCTATATTGTTTCATCCTGTGGTATATACACAACAGAGCTTCATAAAATAAAAACATTTAGCGTATTGCATTGGTAATTTACAACAACAAAACTTAACCCAAATGGATTCATTTAAATAGAAAATAATTATGGATTTACGTAGATCCAATCCAATTTTTAGTAGGTATTAAAGGTTTGTACTAAAATATTAAAACTGATATTTCAAACTACAAAATCGACATAAATATTATATTATGTTTTTAAAACAAAACTAAAATATT
This sequence comes from Nephrotoma flavescens, assembly GCA_932526605.1. Lineage (NCBI taxonomy): Eukaryota > Metazoa > Arthropoda > Insecta > Diptera > Tipulidae > Nephrotoma > Nephrotoma flavescens. Next base: position 120,177,215 of record OW052222.1, read on the forward strand.
AATAAATTCACGAAATATGCAAATATACATAGGAAAAAACAGTTTTTACCTACAAACATTGAAGCCAAAAACTAAATCAGAAAATGGCTGTTGATTTGGAAAATTATAAATCCAAAACTAAATCCTAATCCACTTTTACCAATGCAATACAGCTATTGTTATTTAATAAAGCTTTTCGCAATTATTAAACCAATCAAGAGATGTCGCTAAGTATAAATTTAGAAAACAACAGTGACAAAAAAATAAATATTTTAAAACCATAATGTTTGTTTAGAAAATTTAACAATTCATTATGTATAATGCCTGGTTCAATAGATTATGGAGATCTTTTGGAACTAAGAATAACGCAACACGAGCAAATTGGATTGAAATTAAAAAAAAAATAAAAAAATGGAAAAATTGTGACATTTTTTTATTATTGTTTTATAGCGCGCAGCAACTATGATGGTGAATATTTTGCAACGAAAAGTTTCATTTACGCCAACCGTATTATAAATAGCTGTGTTCCACTGGGACAAAATTGCTACTCACAAGTACTTGCAAGTAGATAACCAATGGAACGAGCTAAAACTCTTACTTTGGGAAATTTACAACAACAATCTCATATAAGTAATTCCAAATTAGAATTATTTTAAACCAACTTTTCTGCTGGTATAAAATTATTCTATTCTACCTGTAGTTTTAATCTTCACCACCAGGGCTTGAATACTTTTATTTTTAAATGTTGACAATAAAAATTTAAAAGTAATTTTTGTTATTTTGACATCGCAATAATATTCAATAATGTTCTAGCACATTTAATTGACTATTTAATTGAATATATTTAGTTGCATTTTTACGTTGTTTTCAAATTCAAAATGTAATTGTTACCAAGTAATACAAATAAATTAAAAAATATCTTTGGTTGTTACTTTGAACACAAATTAATTCTTTTTTTTTTTTTTTTTTTTTTTTACATATGCATTTTTGACATATGACAGAAGTAAAACATAACCTTTTTTGTGTACAAAGTTAGCTATGTGTATAATTTTATTGTCGTGTTATTTTGACAAACTAATTTTTTTTAACTAAAATCCACAATAAAATCTCAAAAATGAGTAAGAACTGGTCTTATAATGAAGGCAACGGTTTGATTATGATATACGCCGGCCGAAAAGAAGAATATGTCAAAAATCGCTTGGTATTTCACAGAAGTAAACAAAAAATATTGTTTGTCCTGACATTTCAACATAGCCTACCCCTCACAAAGCCATCTATTAGAATTTGTTGAACCAAAAGACCTACCGTTAATTTTATGCGTAACTACTTTCAACATCTACACCACCATTTCAGCATGGGTAGCTGCGAGTAGATACAAGCACTTGTGAGTAGTTTGCTTTCTCCATTGGAACACAGCTAATAAAAATTATAATTGTTTTGAGTTTTATTAATTTTGTTAAATTATTAAATTAAAGATTTCGAGCTTAACTTAATAATGGTTTATTTTCGTAAATAGTTGTTTAATTATTTTATTCTTTTCTGTAATTTCAAGTAAATTTATTATAGAGACATCTGTATCTGGGAGTTAAAATTTACAGAAAGCTCGGTTTTGCAATCGCATAACATTGAAGTGTTCTACGTTTTGTTGTTTTTTGTAATAATATTTAATTAAGAAAATCAACGATGTAGAAACAATAATTATTTTATGAATAATAATTATTGTTTTTACATGGTGATTCATAAAATCTCGTTTCAGCTCACGTTTTCTCTTTAATTTTTTTATATATGTGACCATTTAGATTGCTATTAAATCCATCTCGAAAATTCTGATGTACATGGTACCAGAATTTACTAAAGTTAAATTTATATAAAACTAAATTTTAAATTGGATGTAAGAGAAATCTGCGGTATCACCCTTTATTAACTTCTTTACTAATCTACATAACTAATATGTTTGTTGAATATTTTATTAATAATATAAAATTAAAATTTAGATGATCTGTTTAGTTTCTTGTTCATAAATTTATGTTCAAAAATTTTCCAATTACCACGGTTTCTTATAGTAACTCAATAAAAGCTTCCCCTCTATTTAAAGCTCTCATTTTAATATTACGGCTCTTTAAAACCATAGATGGCTCTGATAATAACACCTGTGAGCTTTTAGAGGTGCACTAGTTCTCTGTGGACGAGTAGCACGAAAACATATTCCCGAGCGAGGAAAAAAAGACGACACAAAATAAATAAGCCATTTAAGTTGACTGATAAAGATCTTCCTTTTTGAAAGAAGCATAATAAAATATAATTATTGCTTATACCTTGAAATAGATAGGTTTATATTCAAATTAGGGCTACACTATAATAGATTTTAATGAGCCGTAATATTAAAAAGAGAGCTTTAAATAGAGGGGAAGTTTTTATTCAGTTACTATAAGAACCCGTGGTAATCGACCAATTTTTGAACATAAATTTACGAATAAAAAATTAAACAAATCATCTAAATTTTAATTTTATATTTTTTATTTGATTAAACAAACACATGTTTGAAAATCAGCCATCATAATGTAGTATTTAATTATTATATTTAAACTAAAGCGAAGCATAAATTTAATAATTTTCCATAAAAAAGGGCTTTCCGTTTAGTTGTGTAGGTTAGTAAAGTAAGATAATAAATACTGGGTGCTGCCGCGATTCCTCTTACATCCAATTTAAAATTAAAGTTTTATAAAAATTTTACGTATTTAGTAAATTCTGGTCCAATGCACATCAGAATTTTCAAGATGAACGATGCATTTAATAGCAATCTAAACGATCACATTTGTAACAAAATTAAAAAGAGAAAACGTGAGCTGAAACGATATTTTATGAATAAGCATGTAGAACATAATACAAAATACAATATCGTTGACATTGTTGATTTTCTTAATTAAATATTATTACAAAAAACAACAGAACGTAGAAAACTTCAATTTTATGCGATTGCAAAACCGAGCTTCCTGTAATTTCTAAATCCATTTACAGATGTCTCTATAATAAATTTACTTGAAATTGCAGAAAAGAACAAACTAATTAGACAAGTATTTACGAAATAAACGATTATTAAGTTAAGCGTGAAATCTTTAATATAATAATTTAACAAAATTAATAAAACTCAAAACAATTATAATTTTATAAAAATTGCGGTTGACGTAAATAAAACTTTTCGTCGTAAAATATTCGCCATCATAGTTACTGTGCGTTGTAAAACAATAATAGAAAAATGTCAGAATTTTTCCATTTTTTTTTTTTTTTATTTAAATCCAATTCGCTCGTGTTGGGTTATTTTCAGTTCCAGAAGATCTCCATAATCTATTGAACCAGGCAGTATTCATAATAAATTGTTAAATTTACTAAACAAACATTTGGGTTTTATTGCTTAGCTTTAATTTATACTTAGCGACATCTTTTGATTGGTTTAGTAATTACGAAAAGCTTTATCAAATTACAATGTTTTTATTTTGTTAATAGAATCCAAAACACAATAACTCCCATATTACATTGTTACTCCAAAAGCATTTTTTAACGAACGTTTGTTTTGGAAAAATAATGATCAAATTTTTGATGGAACACTCTATACTAATTTCTTATTTTCTGTACATACACATATAAACAAATTCTTGTTTCTACAAAATTTGTGTTAGACTAATTTAAATGTTTTTACTTTAACTCGACATAATATAACTCAATTTTAAAATATTCTCTTCCTGAATATTGGATTAACCATTCAAATGAAAATTCAAACGAAGCATTGTTGTTTTTATATACAAAAAAGCCTCTAATAAAATATTAAAATACACTGGTTGATATGAAAAACTACAAAAAGCTTCCCCTCTATTGAAAGCTCAAGGAAAAAAATGGTGGAATCTTACGGCTCTTATATTTAGGAGGCTCTGGATGTATCCAATGGGATTCAGAACCGCCGATATCATACGTTTTTTAAATGTATTGGGTACTTATATTTTAAATCTAAAATAAAGGCACCATTAGTAAAATTTCGCATTCGAGCTCCAGCTACCAGGAGCCTCTGAGCTGAGCACACATCCTCAGACAATTTTTTTAAAGTAATTTTTTTTTTTTTTTGAAATATAAATATATCAATCATAGTGCTGAGAGTAGCATATTGAGTGATAGTCTGTTGTGTACCATTCTTCTAATAATTGTTTCAAACCCTATTCTTGGTTAATGATACACACATATATTGAAAAAAAAATCTCTTATAATTTTCAATGTGCCTTTGCCACTTTTCATAAATACTGGGCTTAATGTTCGAAGGAGCAAACATTTTTGAAGGTTAAAAAAACTGATTGATTTAGAAAAAACTGTAACAGGTTGTTTAGGCTTTTATATAGGTTTTAGGGACTATTATTCAGGAGATTGTAGCGACGGTTTTTCGCTAAGAAAATTCAGTTACAATTTTTGATAGTCAGTAATTCCGTCCCGTAGATCGGGACGAAGTAAAAAATAACTTGACAAACACAATTACATTTTCTTTAATCCCAATTCCAAGGAACTATCTATTTTATATTCGATTAATTTTTCGTCTATGTACGCGTAATATTGAAGAGTCACACAATTCAAAAGGCATCGCATAATAGAAGATTGCAATACCCAACTCAACCAATCCCCCACATTGATATACATATACATATATGTATATTTGTTAATTACATCACATAAAATAAACATTAACTGACGTATTGCGAGATGGTATATAAATCCCCTATTGGCACCCAAAGTGTTGATAATATTTCAAAGGAACGAACATTTTCCGAGAAATAAGATATTTTTAAAACAAATATATATAGAAAAATTGCAAAAAAAGAAAATTGTTTTTTGATGTTTTCCAGAAAAAGTTTTATTTGTTGTTGCTAGAATATTTCCAACCTTCACGTACAGATATACTGAATTCTAGCATATATGATTCTAAATTAAAATGTTATAAAGCGAATGTACGACGGTGGTTTGAGAAATTCGAGATAAATCGAGAAATTTCATCATCCAACTTGATCGCGTGTAGCTATTTGCATATATAGATGTGTAAACAAACGCCATAAATATTATATAAATCCTGAAAATACAATAATATCCTTAACATAAACAAATCAAAAAATATTCTCCAATTCTAGACGCCTTAATAAAATCAAGGACATGCACACATAACATGTATGTACGAGTAGGTATATATAAAAAAAGGATTTCAACAAGTGTTTCTCTCGTTTCTCATTCTCGTCGCTTTATATATTGTTACAATTTTCAGAGAGCGGATGCTGCTTTCCTGCTATAACTTTATACAAGTAGAGTACATTTTAAGACATTTCCCTGAATTATATTATAACCATACCCATCTTTAAATTTGCATTGACGTCGACCGCATACGCAATTTCTCGAAAGCATCCATCCTGATTACCGTACCAACGAAAAAAAAATGTATTTGACCTATCCTAAGGAAAATATTATCCACCCTCGCACATCACCATTGGATTTTTATTGTATACAGGCAAAGTGTATCCTCTGGCATGTTGCATGTACTATAATTCATTTGAGATATAACAACTGAACATTCACATCATAAGCACAAGATTTCAATCCCATATAACAAGAGTGAGAGAAGTAGGGAGAAGAAAAAGACAGACATATATCATACGTATTATGTATGCCGAGAGTTCGCTTTAGAATAAAATTTAAAATAATTTGAAATTAAATAGATGAAATTGATGCGTTTGTGATGAGATGAGTTATTTATTGCCACATTAAGGTTAATGATTTCATATTAATCAATTAAACTTGAATTTAAAACAAACAACATTTTAATTTTAATTTGATGTACATTGTACAACAATAATCATTATGTATGTATATCCCTTATACCTGGTTTTATAATATGTAACCGACATATATTATATGTACTCTAACGAAAATAAAATATGTAAACGTTATTAAACATAGAGAAGAGACATGAGGAGGAACCGAAGTAAAAACAAATATACAACCACCCTACCGTAACCGGGCAACATTGACGCACGTCACAGTTTTTCCATTTTTTTTATAAACATATTTTTTTAATCATGATGACACTCATTTATTTTCAATCTTAGTGCTTTTCCTTTACATTTCTCGATCTCATGTTGCTGCTGCTGTTGCGGATGCTGCTGTATATGTTTTCAATTATGCAGATTGTACATAGTTTTTTTTTGTTTGTGTATTTATTGCTGCAGAGTTGAGTCGATAGAGATGAAAGCGAAATACGGTAAGGCCGAAACTAGAAAATAAAGTTAAATTTTAATAACAATTTTCAAGGATCTGTGAAATGAAAAACTGGGATTTCCCTTTTGTATATATGAATTATTTCGTTTATTTTTAATACAAAATGAAAATTGCATAGAAATTTCTCTTAAATCCTTTTTCTGGTATAAAAGCACGATATTCTTATTTTGTCCGTTTCGAAGGATGTTTTATTATTTCATTTATTTTTTATTATACAACGAAAGTAGAAGTATTCAAAGGTTGGTAAATGTGGTTGTTTCTGTGTTTTGTTATTTTACCTTAAAATGCCTTTATAAAAAATGTTCATTTGGAAAATAAGCATATATTATATCATACAAAGCATACGTATGCGTTTTACAAAAAAAAAATAAATAAATTTTTAATAATGAAAAGCACTCAATGCTTTATAAAATTTTCATATTCATTTTTTCAAGGTCAATAGTAGAAATGCGCGGAAAATAACAAATAACATCAATAGATTAGTACTGTACGAACTTATTATTATTGAACTATCTATAATGCTCTGTTATATATTTGTAATTGTAGTTCATATTTAATGGATTATTAAAACCATCACACCTGTGCCACTACATATACTTAATTATTTTCCTGCTACAAATTTTTTTTCTGTAACTACCACTAACGCTTTTGTACACGAATTTTAAATCGCAAAATATCTGATGTATCTATCTAATCTATTAAATTTATCTATCTAATCTATCTATCTAATCTATCTATCTAATCTATCTATCTAATCTATCTGATCTATCTAATCTATCTGATCTATCTATAATCTATCTATAATCTATCTATAATCTATCTATAATCTATCTAATCTATCTAATCTATCTAATCTATCTAATCTATCTAATCTATCTAATCTATCTAATCTATCTAATCTATCTAATCTATCTAATCTATCTAATCTATCTAATCTATCTAATCTATCTAATCTATCTAATCTATCTAATCTATCTAATCTATCTAATCTATCTAATCTATCTAATCTATCTAATCTATCTAATCTATCTAATCTATCTAATCTATCTAATCTATCTAATCTATCTAATCTATCTAATCTATCTAATCTATCTAATCTATCTAATCTATCTAATCTATCTAATCTATCTAATCTATCTAATCTATCTAATCTATCTAATCTATCTAATCTATCTAATCTATCTAATCTATCTAATCTATCTAATCTATCTAATCTATCTAATCTATCTAATCTATCTAATCTATCTAATCTATCTAATCTATCTATCTAATCTGTCTATCTAATCTATCTAATCTAATCTATCTATCTAATCTATCTATCTATCTAATCTATCTATCTAATTTATCTATATAATTTATCTATCTAATTTATCTATCTAATCTATCTATATAATCTATCTATCTATCTAATCTATCTATCTAATCCATCTATATAATCTATATCTATCTAATCTACGAGTATCTTATCTAATCTTTCTAATATATCTAATATTTCTAATCTATCTAGTCTATTTAATCTATATAATCCATCTAATTTACCTAATCTATCTAATCTATATAATTTATCTATCTAACATATCTATCTAACCTACTTATATAATATATTAATACGGACAAATATGTTTGTATGTATTTATGTTTGTATCATGAGTTTCGGCAACAGCTCGAACCATTTACATAAAAACTGCTGAAAGGAGTGTTACGAGTACGATGGGTAGTGATTTCAAGAAAGGTCGGTTTGGGGTCCTCCAGTGGGGCCGGGATTCCGTTTTTTTTCTATCTCTACTAATATGATCTCGGCTAAAATGTTTAAGAGCGGCTTTCTAGTGCCAGGAATCGATTGCGTTGAGCGTGAGCCCTTTGTTCGGTAAAATTCGTTTAGAGAGTTTTCGATATTACCCGGGTCCCTTTCTACATTTTGTTCTGCTTAAACGATTCATAAAACTTGGTGGTTGGTGGAGTGAAGTAGGTGCTAGTGTCAGGAATCGATTACATTGATTCTCGAGTTTGCATAAATTTGCTTAGAAGGTACCCCGGTTGAACCAAAGTTACTGTTTTAAATTTCGGTTCTTAATACATTGATTAAAATTAAAGAACTGGCTTTTTCAAGTGCCAGAAAGTGATTTCAATGAGTCCTGAATTCGAAATAAGTTCTTTACGATGTGCTCAGGTTTCAATTTATATTTTTTTTTTTTTGTTTTAAAAAGTATCGAGAAGCGCAAATATTGCAGGATATTGCATTTTGTGGCACGGTGTTGCAATACGTTGCGTGTTGTGGTACGTTGCGGTAGGTTTCAACAGGTTGCTTCATACTCCATTATGTGATTTTCGTTAATAAAATGTATGGCTTTATAATGAACAAATAGCACTATGCTTCGATCCATTGCACGATGTTGCGTTAGTTGATTATAGCACTAAAAACTGGGTTTAGCCAAAATCGCACTCTAAAACTAGTTTTGCAGGAAGTTCTAAAATATAACTAACTAGGACGAGGCAAGGCCGTTTTTAGTCGTTAATGAAGAAATTTAGTGTAGCAGATAAAAATCCCGCTGTGAAGATTTTAACACAACGTATTAATTTAGAATTTCAGCGAATCCGAATGTGCAGATTAGTAGCAAAAACCGTTATTATTAGGTAATAAGTATTCAACATACTGAAATAATACCGACTGTTTTGGAGTGCGCTCTTACGATAGAGAATAGTAACAATATGATCCAATCTCTGACATTTGAGTTGTTCTTGTTTGGCACAGAACAGTAACGCATCTCAACTATAATTTTAATAATATGTTAATTTTTAGAAAATTCAGTATTGGACGCCCAGTACATCTAATGAAATCATCAATATGACGATACCGTAGCGTATACCGATTTCTTTACCTTACCCGAGAAAATTCCATGGAACGTTACGCGTAACTGTATCCAAATATGAAAATCGTCAATAACGTTATATGTAACAGTACTGAATGTTTTCCCGTAATTTTGCTCCATCAAACACAAATTCAAAAATCTAATATTTCTAAAACTTTATAAACAAAAAGCATTGAGTATAACCAAGGTCAAGTTCCAACACGATATACATATATTAGAATCGCCGAACAATTACATATATAACGCTTTATTTCAAAGTAACCCCCCTTTTTGATTTTTTTTCTGATCTGATAAGATCATGAAAAATCCATCATCTCATCCCATGGCGACTAAATATTACAACACAATGATGACTCCCTCATTTCCAGTTAATTAATTAATTCAGTATTAAATTTGGGGAAAAAGGAAAAATATTAAATAGAAAATTAAAGGGAGTTGGACCCAGTGTAAATGAGATAAAAGTTTGAAAGAATAAATATTTAGAGAGTTATCATATAATTTACTAGAGTTACTGATGAATGGATGTTCTACGAGGTGGCGTTTAATTGTGTTTTTTAATTTTTTCAGAATTGAACACAACAGAGCAACGAACTAAAATAATTAAAATTTAGTACGAAAACCAACTGTCAATTATTTTGACGCACCGTGCTTATCGACGGTATTTTAACGTGCGTTCTGTACCATACCATCTAGGCCAACAATAAACCGTCTGGTTGCAAATTTTCAGCAAGAAGGTGCCGTAAGGAACCTTTCAAATTCCGGAAGACGTCGTGCGATACGGATGGATGATAATATCAATCAACGAAGGATACGAACAAAAATTTTAAGTTTTTTATTTACTTTATTTATTTATATCTCAAATAATTCATTCTCTTGAACAAACTGTGAACATTGTTTAACTACTTATCTCAAAATTTGATGAATTATTTTTCATTTTTAAGACAGTTTCGGGAGGTACGGAGTTCGAATCCTGAAAGGGGCCGGATGCAAAAGGGATTTTTGATCATCTGATTATGATCGGTGATGGAAATGAACACAACTGTGGTCCCCTGTCGGAGTGCAGAACTGTCAGAGGCCGACCCATTTTCCATGCCAGTACTGTAGGGTTGCATGGAGCTATGCAATGCCCAGATGGTTTTACATAAATCGGACATATAGCCGTACGTCCTCGATTTGACTGGTAACTGCGTAACATAGGACGGGAAAAGTGAACCGCGAAAGATTTGGGAGTGCTTTGACCCCAAAACAGATTGCAAAGATTAAAACATGAAAAAAGATAGTTTTCATTCAGAATTGACAATTTTCATCTTTTGATATAGAATTATAATTTTGATGGTTTGATTAATTAATAAAGCCTAATACATCATAATGAAATAAAACGAACTATTCTAGAAAGCCTAAAGTAGTCCCTTTCGATAGAGAATAGGCACTATATAGAGCGTCTCAACTATATATTTAATGATATGATTAATTTTCGAAAATGAGGATGATGAAGCAGCTAGAAAACCTGAAAGAAAAATAGCTGAGATTCATCGCTCATAAACAAAAATGCACAACGGGACTATTCGTCATCTAAGGCGAACACGCGCACGCGTAGGTTAGGAAGTAGTTTCAAGAAATTTTAATTTTTACTATATTGTGGAGTAACTTCATCTACTTTAACTTTTTTATTTTGAAGCGGCTTACGGGTGTAAATATCCAAATTTGTCGATCATTAGATAAAATATGCCCACACTTATAGTAACATTTTCAAGATTCTTGGAATTTGCCATAGTGGAAGAAGTCGATAAAATATTTTTTTGTATAATTTGTTGAATTAAGAACTGTTGCGAGCAACTTCAATTCTTTCAATTTGGATCTGTTTACGAATAGTTCAATTCGTCCACTATCAAAATATAGCGTATATGCTCACGCTTGGTAAACATCTGAAATTCATGGAAAGGACCTTAATACAGTAAGTTGGGCTTAGTGAAGGATTGTTGGGACTAACCCAAACTCTTTTTATTTTGATGCGATTAACGGTTATGAATAGATTAGCCCGTTCTCTATAGTTTATTTTTTGAACTGTAGACGGCAGTCATCTTCATAAAAAAGGAAACGAAATTGAGCAGAAAAAAAAAATATTTATACGAGTGTTAAAAATACGGTTATCTATTCCCGTAAATTACACGAAATATGTACACATTTTATACGTGTTTACATATTTAACACAATTTGGAATGCATAATTATATAAAAATATTATTTTTTATTAAATTTTAAAATATATTATTAAAATATTTTTCGTGATGTTTGTATACATTTTTTTTTACAATGTGATAGCTTAAATACAAAAAACAATATTTTTAATTTTAGTGCTGCCTATAATAATCAAGAAATGGAACCGACAACATAAAATGACGTCATATAGCAAAATTTTTAAAGCAGTAGGGCCTTTAGTATTTGAGGTACACTGCTTATGTCCACAATTGGTAAGAGTATTAGGTTGGTAATAGTGGAGTAAAAAGTCATTAATTTTAAGCATTTAACTGTTTTTTTTTTAATAACCCAAATCTATTAGTTGAGTACAACGGTCTAGGTAATTAATTTTTGACATTTACAATCTTCCATAATTTGTGTATCTACTCTTTTTGTTAAACCTCAAATTTCCTATGTAGATGTAAAATGGCGCTACTGGAAAAAAACGGACATAGAGGTTACCTGTGGGTGTTTTTGGGATATAGACCACCAAAAGAAAATAAATTAAATGGCCTAAACTATAGATTTTAGAATGGTAAAAGAAAGAACAAATTGAAATATCAGATAGAGAAATATATCCGTTATTAAGTATCTTCATGAAAAATTGGAGTGCCTGACAAAGTCACTGGCTCAGTTTTAAATCGCTCTAAAAAGCTCTAAATTGCTCTGGAGTGCTCTAATGGTGGTTTCCAAATACCGATTTATTCAAAACTTATCGACAAATGTAAAAAAAAAGAAAAAAATTCTATTATATGAAAGAAAATTTTTATTATGGACTTGCTATTACTAAATTTCGATTTAAAAGGTGCAAGTATTATATTTAGTCAACACCCAATTTTGGAAACTTAATTATTGAAAAGCACAAATCGCTATAACTGCTCTCAATCACTAAAAATCACAGTTATATTTGAGTTTTAAATTGCTCTGGATCACCCTAAACCGCTCTGCATTCTTCTGAACGGCTCTGGATTGCTCTACACGGCCGACCCGACCCACACACTAGATACGGATCTGTTAAAACACAAATTAATCAATGAGCTAACAAATTAAGAATTACAGATAAAATATTATCTTTATAAATTGTTCTCCGTGAAATATTTAGACTTAATGTAACCTTTTATACTTCAACCCAAGTTGAATTCTCAGAATTTTCCATTCCGAGAAATGGAAATGTATGTGCAGCTATTTTCATACCGCATCCTAAATCAAACTCAGATAAAATTCAAAACGGCGAGAAAAAAGTTTATCCCTTTTTTTATTTGAATACAGTTGTAAGGAGGGATGTTAAAGTACATATATAGGATTTCAATTCCAAATTCAATGGCAACTTTTTTGAAAACAAAGTAAACCTTTTCCAAAAAACGTAAACCTTTTCCATTTTCAAATTCAATCTAAACTTTTTATATTTCAAAATAAAATTTTATATAGGCAATTCCACTTTATCAAATTAAAATTAAGATTTTTTAAAAACAAATTAAACAATTAAAAAAATAATCGGTTTTGCCGTATTAGTTTTAATATTCTAATGACGAGGCTATCTGTCAACTGCTTGCGGTAGCTTAGCTACCATAAAAAATACTCCGTGGTGTAAAGGATGGACCATTTCGAAAATATAGGACTCTCGTTTCAGAGATTTTGAAGCAATAAAAGTTTTTCCAATTTGCATTTGATTTAAGTACTCAAGCCTTTAAAACTAAAGGAAACAAAAAGAGTTAAGCAGAAACAAAAATAGTTAAGTTTAGAACAACGTGTGCAGATACAGCTTCTGCGTGAGCAAGGAAAATCCCAAGTAGAGATTTCTAAAACTGTGAAATGTCCACGCCGATCTGTACAATATACTATTGAGCGATTCACCGCTAGTAGATCATACAGTAATAAATACAGAACAGGGCGCAAACACGTTACTACATACCGTGACGATAAAGTTAGTGACAGAAGCTTTAAGAATTAAGAAAAAAACTTTTTCAAACCTCGCTGCTGAGTTGTCAGTAGAAATTAAGAAACCAATCTCTGCTCGCACCACTCCCAGGAGGCTTCAAGAAGCTGGTCTGAAAGGCTGCAAAACCAGGAAGAAACCCTGGCTCTCCGAAAAAAACAAGAAGGCTCGGTATAAATGGCCCTTATAATACCAAAGTTTCACCGAAGAATATTGGTCCAATACCGTGTGGTCAAACGAATCAAACTTTGAAGTAAGTTGACAATTCTATGCCCTAATAATAATAAATAATATGATTTTAAAATAAAATTCATCGATACAAATAATTTAGTTTTCCGAAGTCTCTACAGTTTCTTTATTTCAGATTTTTGGTACACCTGGTGTGTCTTTTGTGCGTCGCTGAGTAGGCGAAGCATTTAGTCCAGAGTGTGTGGTACCAGTACCAACCGTAAAACACGGCGGGGCAGCATAATGGTCTGGGGCTGCATGACTAATTCTTTTTGGTGATACAAACATGGATAGCGTTAAATTACGGCAGGATAATGCGCCATATCATAAATCTGCCCGCACAATGGCATGGTTTCGAGAAAATGGCATTAAGATTCTGAAGTGGCCTGCCCAGTCCTCGGACCTGAACCCCATAGAACATTTATGGAGTTTATTAAAATGCAGAGTCAGGCGCTACATAAATAACAAAGAAGACCTAAAACGCTGTCTGCACAAAGAATGGAGCGCCATACGTCCTGCGGTATGTAAAAAACTTGTAAGCTCTCTACCCAAAAGAATTTCTGCCGTAATTAAGGCAAAGGATGGACCCACAAAATATTAATTTTATATAAATAAATAGTAATGTGAACCTACAAAAAAAAATTTTCAATTTATTTCAAATTGATACTCCCAAAACAATTGTAAGGTATCATGGGTGCTCAATACTTTTGGCCAAGACTGTAGAGGATGTTCACATTTTAAATTCTTTCAATTCTTATCTTACTTGTTTTTAACAAGATAATCAAAAAACTAACTGGATATTATATTAATCTATCGGTTGCTAAAACTCTTCAAAATCTATGAAATGGGAGCCCTATATTCTCGAAATGGTTAATCCTTTACACCACGGAGTATTTTTTATGGTAGCTAAGCTACCACAACCAGTTAACAGGCTCTGCCTCGTCATTAGAATATTAAAACTAATACGGCAAAACCGATTATTTTTTTTTTATGTTTAATTTGTTTTTGAAAAAGTTTAATTTCAATTTGAAAAAATTGAATTCCCTAACTAAAAAGTTTATTTTGAAATATAAAAAGTTTAGTACGAATTTAAAAATGTTTTATTTGGTTTGGGAAAAGGTTAACTTTGTTTTGGAAAAAGTTGCTATTGAACTTTAAATGGTTTAATTTGGAATTGAAATCCATGAAACGCAAACTTAAAATTTATATCAGCATAACAATAATAATCTAATGTTATTGTCAAATTAGTCATGATGCCATTCTTAAAGACGGAATCGAAATGTATTAAATCTGTTTATGTTATTCGTCATATTGTGTACTATAGATCTAATTTAGTATAACAAATTAGCACAACCACCGCTACAGATCGCATTACAAACGTGCAGGGTTATTTTTTGTGTAACTTAAGTAAAACTATAAGCAAGGATATAAAAATACATATTACTACTAGATGAAGACCGTTCATTATTAAGTTCAACATCCACTACGAATATACAATTGTACATATCACAGATAAATAAATATCTATTATCCAATTTCAAGACAGAAGCTTATTTAATCTCTATAATTCTGAAAGAATTTGTTTTCACTGCTCGTTAAAGCAAGAAAAACAATCATTAAATTTAAGTATATTACAAACACGTTACGCTCGTTATATTAAATTTTCTAGTTCGATTGGCTCGGAAAAATTTTTTATAGAACAATGAATAAATAAATTTCTTGTCAACAATAATGGCATAACGTAAATAATTAAAACAAATTTCACTCACCTTTAAATATAAAAATCCATTTTCTTTCCCTCCTGAATCAAGTAATCGATACCAAAGAAAATGTTTGACCTATACAAAAGACACAAAGAAAAACAGCGTTAGATTAGTATAAGGATTCAAATGACATTGACATTATATGTTTAATGCATTAAAGCATACAATGCACGGTGCGCAACAATAGTCAAAACAATTGTATAACACAAAAATATTTATATGCATAATTGCATATGTGCCAACGTTACAGCAAAAAATTTGTAAAAATATATACATTAAAAAAAAAATCTAATAAATTATGCAATATTTATCTACCCACATTTATGCATTGCATATACATTTTCATAAGCCAGCACAAAAAATTATTCACCACCCAAACAGAAACGCAAAACACCCGAGAAACATGATATTATTTCCATAAATGCATTTTCATTTCAATATTCGACTATCCCCAATCTCTTTACCGCGTTCACGTAACTATGTGTTATTTTAACAAAAGCCACAACTAAACATTTAATTTAAATAATTTCATAATCGCACGCAAGCACATCCTAGCCCTGGCAACAGTACAAGCATGGAAAAGGATATATTTAATCTAATTTTTAAAATCAAATTGCGTATGTAAAGCGTGTGCACTATAAATTTCCGTATGAGTATACATATCTCTTGTTACATATTCGCATCACACATAAAATTTAAATCGGCTAAATCTATTTGCAATATACATACATGAAACATTGAGGTTAAGGAAATTATATTTTCCAACTTATTGCAATCTTTAAAACACAAATCACATAATTGATTAATGATTATTACAATTTTATTTTACCACGCCTTAGTTAATGCATTTCCCCCAACTTCTTTCTCGAGAACGATCAAACTATCGAGATTATGTAGATTTATATTTTACGTACAATATAAGTTACCTGCATGCAAGGCGAGTGGTCAGGTTAAAAACAATTGTTTTAACGCAACATTCTATACGTGCTAAGGATACGAGTAGTTGTAAATTATAATTGAATACGTGTGTGCTATAACAAAGTGTATTCAAATGATTTATATATGATATAATATATGTATACTTCCTACATCTAGTATACATGCACATTTTCGAAACTATAAAATTATAAGTTAAGCCTATTAAGCCGCAAAAATACTGCGACTTCGGGGATCTATGGAGGAAATCATCAATGACACTACACAACGCCATCAGTTGTAAGTAAATGATTTCTCTGGTGTTAAAATGGTTTTTTATCATTTTCTCAAAATGAGAAATTTAATTTCTCGTTTTGAGAAAAAAATTCTTAAACTGAGAATATTTTAAATTTAAGAAATTTTTAAACTATTTTTCGTGTTTAGAGAAACTAATATTGGAAAGTACAGAAATCGCACAAATTTAACCATTATACTATTATACAGCAAAAAAGAAGGGATAAATTTTTAAAAAATAAATTTTTACTTGTTACTTTCATGTATAAATAATTAATCAGTATTATGATTAATTATTTATACATGAAAGTAACAAGTAAAAATTAAAACGAGAATAAGAAACACTGCTTATTATATGTAGGTACTATAAACTATTCCAGGTAGTACTCGAGTGAACACACTGGGCAATCTAACCTACATGAAGGTTATTTTTATGAATCTCGTGGAGGACCTTTTATTGCACAAACAACTAACCCAAGTCCACGTCAAACCCATTAGAAAGCAAAAGTGTAACACAACATTAGTATAATGATGCAACAGCAGTTACGTAGCGAAATTGGAAGTAAACGTCTTCAATTTTATTACAATTTACTTTTTTGCGTATCTCCTCGAACATTTGGGAGTACATCTATATTCCTTAGTTTTAATTAAGAAGGCCTCCGGTTTAATTTTTGGTTTCTTCGGTTTGTGTTCCTTTTTCCGCTGAACCCGTCAGAGTAATTTATGGGTTGTTTTATTTGGCTGTTTTGTCCATGTCTGTCACTCGCTCTACTGAGCTGTTATTCCGCCGAAGGTATGAGCCTCGATCGCCTTCCTGAGGAACTTCCATTGGCATAATCGCAAATGTTATGTTGCCTTTTGGTTATGCTCTTTCCCCATGTTAACGTTGCATATATAAGACTTAGAAACTACGGAAAAACGAAAGTTTCGGATATCAAGAAAACTGCAAAGGGAAAAATAGAAACCAGCATATATTTCTCAACGTAGTGAGACGGCGGGTCATTTCAAGAAACTATACCAATCGGAACGAAAGTGCTTCGGTGCCATGTACCATGATTCGCGTAGCATCTGGTGCGGTGCTACATACGGTTCTTGATGGTAAATGTACCTAACATTCAAGGTAGCTGCTATGCGATTACTGCTAACAGTCATACGTAATCTACTTACTCCAAATGAGCCGACATTCTAACAAAAATTTATGAATTTGAAGATAAAGCAATAACAACGGATAGTGTGTCATTAAACACTGTAATGGAGAAGCAAGAGTGTGTTACGAGTGTAAAGGAGACAAGGGGATGTATATCCTTAATATAGCAAGAAAATTGGAACATACTTTTAGAACCTGATATGATTTAGGGCATAACGCTGACACCTGATACAACTGTTATAGTCATTTTATGTAGGATCATTGAAAACTACATTAACAGCACCCATCTATTAGTGACAACGGTCCAATACTACAAAAAAATAGAGGCAAATATGATACGTACATGCCAAAAAATTACCAAGGGGGAAAGTCAACTACTGTTGGTTTAAAGTGATAGTCAATTTTATAAAACGCTACACGCCTGAAATTCTCGGCTACGGCAAAAATGTTACGCAGCAAAAATGAAATTCGAAGAACAAAACTGGCGAGAAAAGCAATATAGCTCGAGATCATTAGTTATAAGAACCATAAATGGACGACTTTGAAGTCGAACGTGAATATAAAGAGCTCAAAGCTAGGGGTACAAGAATGCGCAGTTTATGCCTCAACCAACCAACAATTGGGAAGATGCAAGGTAAACGTGGTGCATGCTGAACTATTTTCTGAATTCAGCTAAATGATGACTTTAAGTTATACCTAATAAACCGGAGGATATACCATCGTTTATGGAGAAAAAATTACTAAACCTGTTGCCCCGCTTCGGGATAAGAAAGCATCGGGACCAGACCAAATTTTCATGGAAACACTGAAGATGGTCCCTCGATCTAACCCAAAAATACTCATTGTCATGAACAATCAGTACATCAAGGAAAGTTTCCCTAGAAAATGACTGGACACAAAAGTATCGCTCTAGTAACAAATAAAATACACTACTGAGAAACTTTCGATATTCAAATATGAGAAGCCCATCGGCACCTGGATGATCCCACAGGAGAAAACAAGTACCTCGTCGTTACAGGTAGCCAAAACTCGTGTCATGTCAAGTGGCGATAAGCAAACAGCAGTTTTGTACGTGACATATGGTAGCTGAACTACTGACAGAGAGCCAGTACAACATATACATATATTAATAAAACCCTACGTCTGAAAAAAATTGTAAGACCACTGGCCAGAGCAAATAGGTAGAAGTAACTAAAACACATAAGAAAGAAGGGACCTAGAATGGCAATGCACCATGTGCACCATTTTGAAAAAATATAAATTTCAAAATGGAATCCTGTGGGAAAAACGAAGTTTATAGTGAATACGAGTCCGACACATTGATTGCTCTATAAAAATTGATTAAACTCTTTAGAACACAACTGAAATACTAGAAAGACCAACAGTGCAACTTCACTCTACAAGGATAGTGGATGGAACAAAGGCACAAAATAACAAAGAAAACCCGAAAGATTGCTGAGCACCTTGAAAATTAGATTTCAACTCCATGAATATTCCCGATCAACCAATCCGTCAATCCGTCTGGGCAGCGCAGAGGCCGAATTTTTGTTGAAAAAGTCTTTTTTGCCAAAAATCGTAATTTCCGCTTAAATTTTTGGAAAACATTTTGAAATGGTCCACCGATATTGTTGCAAAATTAATTTAGAATCTTTTAGTTCACAGGCTGTTCAAAAATGACATCTTTTCAAAATATTTGCAATAAACGGAAAAGCTCATATGGAAACTGCCATTTCCGATGAACCAAGTCAGGTCAAAAATCATTGGGATCTACTAATTTGGAAGTGGAAAAAGCTGAAAATCCCGATCAATCAATCCGTCTGGGTTGTAGAAAGACAGACATTGAGCTGCACAGCACCACACACACATACACAGATTTTATAAAAGACATTTTTTTTTACTTTCGATGTGGATCGATATTCTTGCAAAATTAATTTAAAATCTGTTAGTTGCTGAGTCGTTTTCCTCGTAAATGATATTCTTTTTCAAATATTTGAAAACGAAAAAACTCCTATGGCAGATGCCACTTTTGATGAATCGATTTCAGCAAAAATCAATGGGAGTTCCCAATTTATGAGAAAAGGTTAAGTATGAAGTTTCATCCCGATCAACCAATCCGTCTGCCGTAAAGGAGCCGAATCTTTGTTGAAATACAGTATTTTGTCAAAAACTCTTATTTCGCTTAACTTATGGAAAACTGATCTGGACCGGTATTGTTGCAAATTTAATTTAAAACCTTTTAGTTCACAGTTTTTTTCTCGTAAATGAAATACTTCTCAAAATAATTTAAAAAGCGAACAAATTCCTTTGAAAGCAGTCTCTTCTGGACCGATTTCGGACAAGAATCACTGTGATCTCTTAATTTATGAAAAAAGGAAATGATCCGTAAATCCGTATGGGTTGTAAGTTAATCTCGATGTAGTTGACATATATCCATCTTTTGGGCAAATAATCTTGGTCGAACCAACATATCAACAAAAATAAACTGAAATATGAGCAATAATTTTGCTCAAATATTTGTTGTTCGATTTTTGTTGTTCGAAATTTTTCGAAAGAATTTGTCAGTTTATCGCCTTAAATAATTTAATTTAAAGTGTATATATAAAATAAATGGAATAAATATGTGAGATGCATTTAAGTAAAACAAGTCGGGTGAGAACCAAAAATTTTATTTTAGTACGACTGTTGGACTATAAATTATTTTCCACATGATGTGGCAAAATGACACAACTCTAAAATTAAAATTTTTCAGGACAGCAGAAACGAAAAATAATAATTACGTTATTTAATACCAAAATCATAAAACGAAGAACGACATTTCGCGCTCTATCATTTTCGGTGAAAGAAAAACAATAATGTTTTTATTGCGGGATATGAAATCTATAACATTGCGCATCTTTCTAGTAAACCCCCGACATACGTTTATTCGATTAAATTAAAATAAAGCCCCAACTAATCGCAAATAAAGCAGAAATTGAAAGTAAACAACAAAACATACAAAACAACAGAAAACATATCGCACATCTTCGAAAAAACTGTCATAATAGAAAAAAAAACAGTTTTGAGATAAATGCATTTTAATTTTTTTTTTTTAATTGCTAACGCTACTGTGATGCTGAGATTATTCATTATTAGCTTTATATAATGAAAAATCTTAGCATCGCAGGAGCGTTACAAATTTAAAATGCATTTATCTCAAAACTGTTTTTTGTGTTGTCATTTTTTTATAGGGTGTGCGATATGACTCGCATGACAGCTGTTGACAAATTTTTTGAGCAAATCTGATGTGCGACTAAAAAAAATAAATAGTAAAAAAATAAATCAAGTTTTTAATCTCGTTTCGTGAAGACTGCATGAAATACTTCCATCTTAAATAATTAAAATTTCCTAAAGTTAAATTACGATTAAATGTATTGAAATGAAAAATCATATATTGAAAATGATATATATGAAAAATCATATATCGTATTGAATTGAAAAAAATGCATAGGTTATGCATTTTAAATGGATTAAACAACACTTAAACATCTTCATTTTCCGTAATTATTATCGTTTTCTATCAATGGTCACGAGTATGACAATATTCGATAGAAATAAAAAAAAGGTGTTGTGTAAGTGTATTGTATAACTCATTTAAAAAGCATAACCCATGCATTTTTAGATGAACATTCGAATTGCTCCCACATCAACCGTATTCACCAGATTTGGCTCCCAGCGACTACTGGCTGTTCGCAGACCTCAAAAAAATGTTCTCCGCTAAAAAATTTTGCTCGAATGAAGAGGTTATCGCTGAAACTGAGGCCTATTTTGAGGCAAAAGATAAATCGTTCTACAAAAGTGGTATTGAAATGTTAGAGCTGGATGATTGTGTTGCTCTTGATGGAGATTACGTTGAAGAATAAAGTCAATTTCAAACAAAAAAAAACGTATTTTCTTTGTTAGGCCTGGGACCATGTGCAATAACATTACTTACTTTATGGTTATTACACATCAAACCCAATTATTGAATAATTTCAATATTAATAATTAATTGCTATACATAAAATATTCATAGGCCTGAGAGATTATTAACTACCACCAATCAAATAATGCCATCTCCGATTATATGATCGACGGACGTTTCACGGTATAAAAAATAGTAACCAACATTTATAAATCATATAACAAGTGATGAGCAACTGAAAATGATTTATAATTAATTTATCAATAATACAAAAAATAAAATGATAAAAAAATGTTGAACAAAAAAATTTGTTTTAATTAAATAGAATGGCGATTAAAATTTATCGATTTAACAATAATCAAGGGATTTTTGTCACATAGAAATTTCATCATCATCAGCGGCATAGTGATGAAGGTCGCGTTTAGTGGCACTATAAAATTCGCGGAACAAGATTGATCCCACCGTTTTACTTGTTGTTACGAGTAATTATATATACATTTTATATAAATTACAATTTTGATAAATTATGTAATGTGTGTGATTCACCTAATTCTTAATTTTGATCCAAGTTGCAGTTACTTGCTAAAAGTAATACTAAATTGATTGTTGCTTAAAGTCCTTGTGTCTTGTTGGGTTTAATATGCGTTCTTATAAATTACAAACTCGTACGTTACACACTCATATGCATTACATACGCAAACGAGCTATTCGCAGTGATTTAACGTAAACCTGTTTTTCGTTCATTGTGTAGTACCTCTATCTTTATTTTTATTTATTGTAATTCATAATTACGCGAATGAGATTTCAATTTCGCGATCTGCAACGAAGGTACCTATAACAACTACTCGGCTTACATTATGAAGCGATAAAAATGCCTACGTTACAATTAAATACAAACCTGCCACTATTCGGTTACGTGGATGACTAATGTATATTAGATGTCAATTTAGAACACTAAACGATAATCTTAAAAAACGTCTTAAAGAAAATGTTTTTTCTTCTTCTGCAATTATTTAAGTATTGCAATTATACCATTATCAACTTGTTTTCAACTTTGTGTTTTTTTTGGTTTAGTTGGAGTACAATATACGTATATTATGTTATATAAAAAGGTCAGACAAGTTTTGGTAAAATACAATTCCACAACTAAAAAAAAAATTATAAAAATCAATGATTTTATTTAAGTGGATTGAGCAAAAAAATGTTTTATTGTGGCAGCACCACCAACCAAAAAAAAACATACATATAATATAAAAATATGTGATAGATTTTCTGTCAACTGCAAAACTGGAAATCATTTAGGTTAACAATTTTGTGGTTGTTACGGAAGAAGAAAGTCCGCAACACAGAAATATGTTGGAGAAAAAACATTTTTTTTATAATTTCGCTGATTTCATTTTGTAGTTTACAGGTAATTAAATTGGTTACATGATTTTTTGTTAATGTAAGATTAGTTGACTTGATAAATTGTGACATTGGATATGAGTTTTTGACATGTGTGACATATTGGAAATGATATCAAGTTTATGCTATATAAACCTTTATGTTATGGTTAGTTGGAGAACAACTTTCGGATATTATATTAATATAACATTTATGCAAATCTTTGACCTTGTTGACTTTTTACAATTATGTGAATTAATAGTTTAATCGAAAATGGAGATGGGTGAAATGCCACGAGATGATCTACTTAACAGTGGTTCAAATCATATTCTCGTCATCATAAATGACATCACAACACAAACAAGATTTCAAGTAAACAATAGAAAATAATTTATTTAAATAAAAATTAAATATCGGTAATTTATAAAACTATACTATGCATACTCGTGTCAGATAAACTTTTCGTGATTACTTGCGCCATGATACATGAAGCTGTTTAATTGAAATACAATAAATGGTAATTATTGATAAACTAGTTATTGTCGCCAAGTTATCTAGCACTTTCATATTATTTCTAGCACTGTAAACATCACCCAAGTACAACCTGACACTATTACAACATTTTTGGCACTAATTTTAGCACTTTCAAAAATTCTACATTCAATTAAAAATGGTTCATTTCTCTACTTTACTTTACAATTACTAGACAAATTAGTAAATTCATTTATTTTTCAAAAACTCTAGGGCAAACTGATCAAAAAATCTTTTCTAAATACGATTTTTACCATAGTAAATGATTTACCCGATTATTGCCCCGCAGCCTTAGAACATGAATGCACAAGAAAAACATAATTCATTCGATCGATCATGCCCATTAGGAACTCCACTAAAAGAAGGTGCCACAAAACCCATAATAAGTTATACGATTATCAGGAAAGGATGTGACTTTTAATTAATTCTCAATATATGTATATCTAAAAAATGTTTGGATCAGAAATGAATTGAAATATTATACACTACAGATTTTATAACATCCTACAGATTGTTCCTATCAGTTAAGGATTAATTAGATTCAAATCAAGTTTTATTGTGGAATAACATATTTTATAATTCTACCAAAATGTCGGATATGCCAAATGAAAATTTGAAAATTAAGCAATTCTAATTACTTGAATTGAAAATATAAAATGGAAATGCTGTAATAACTTTCTTCCATAGATTTTTCTTCAATCTATGGAAGAAAGTTATTCTGGGTGATAAACCGCAGCAGTACTCACTTCAGATGCAGTTCCTACGCCATCGAATGGTAAACAAATTATTGAATGGGAAGGATCTGATGATCAGGCTCGTAGAACAATTGGCTTATTAGTTGAAGATGATCAATTAGTTCACATAAGAAATAATCAATCAGTAAAGCTAATGTGGAACTTTAGCTAATGTAGAAATTGATCACACAATTTCAGTTTTGTATTTACTATTAATTCATGAGCCTGGTCTGGTCGATATCTAAATTTTACTTCTTGGCTTCTTACAAAATTAATACAATCAAAATTTTAACTCAAAAATTCTAAAACTGTCCGATACTAAATTTCATTAAAATAACTTTAAACTTTTAGAAAACACTTTATTAAATAACCATTATGCTAAATAATTTATAAATATATTTGGAAACTAGCAAATTATTATCAAAATTTTAGGACAGATCCTGTAGTTGAAAGTACAAATTATTTATCATTACCTTAAGTAAAAAATCTTTTTGAAAAATTAAAATATTTATTTAAAAATTATAATTTCAAAATTATTGTTCGGTCAGCCACCAGTTTAAATGATATTTTTCTGCTCAAATTTTCAGCACAAATTCAATAAACAAAATTAATGATTACGCTTATAATATTTCGAATATTGCTTTAAGATGAAACAATTTATTTTCAATTTACATTTATGCTGTGTGCTTTAGGTCGATTTTTTCGGCTAAATTATGAACTAAAGTTTTTTGAGGTGACCTTACACTATTCGCCGCCAGGTTAGAAACGAAAAGTCTCCTCGCGACGTAACTTTTCAATTTAGTTGTCAAATGTCGTTATTTAATATTTAATGCAAATGTGTTATTGTGTACAAATTTTTACGAGACACTTTTTTTTTTATTTTTAAACATTTCACAGTTTATAATAACATTTGCAAATAATGCTACTTCCTTTTCATCTTCCATTATTTTAATTTAATGTAATATTTCCTTTATCCACGAAAAGTTAACAATTTAGTATTTCGAATAGTCAGGCACAGCTTTTTTTGATGTTACTGCCACCTATGTATGTTTATTGTGAACTACTGAGCAATTTAGTATTAGTCAAATTTTATTTTGTATTCCGTAGATACGATTTTAAGTTTAGTTTCCTGGCTAAAATTAAAAAAAAATGCAGTAGCTATCGATATCTACGCAAAATGATTTTGCGCCTTGATTTTGTTTTTATTTTTCATAGAACATATTTTTTTTGTAAAAATGATTTATTATTCTTTTAATAATGGGACCGAAAAGGTTCTGAAACAAAAAATGAATTTTTCAACACAAAACATTGCCTAATTTTTTCTTTAGGATGAAGTTAAATTTATAATTGAGGTATTGGGGCTGCGGGCCAATAGTCAGGCAAAAGTCAATTTTAAGTAAATTTTTCGGTAAATTCATTTATTTTTCAAAAACTCCAAGGCAAGCTGATCGAAAAATCTGTTCTAAATCCGATTTTTACCATAGTAAACGATTTACCCGACTATTGGTCCGCAGCCTAAATACATGATTATCGAAATAGAATGTTTAGTTTGCCTATGGTTAGGTTTCAAAATTTATCGTTTTTTTGAAACATACAAATCAATTTTCTCAATATTTTAACTCTAAACAGCGAAAAAATTTTGTATAAACCCGTGTGCCAAGGCCGTGTGCCAAACTTAAGGTAAAAGTCAATTTTTCGGTAAATTCAATTATTTTTCAAAAACCATTGAACTATTGATCGAAACTGTCCTAAAACCGGTTTTCACCGTCTTAAACGATTTACCTTAAGTTTGGCACACAGTCTAAGGCTACGTACCAATAGTCGGGTAAAAGTCAATTTTAAGTAAATTTTTCGGTAAATTCAATTATTTTTCAAAACTCTATGGCAAACTGATCGAAAAATCTGTCCTAAATCCGGTTTTTACCGTAGTAAATGATTTACCTCAAGTTTGGCACACAGCCTATATATTAATTGTATTACCTGTTTATGACCAATAAATTTGGATGAATATAAAAAAATTGTATTATAAAATAAATTTTAAAATTATTTTAATAATTCCGTCATAAATAAATCAGATGATGGAAATTCCCGATCAATTTTATCGCTTTTTTTATTTTTCAAGATTGTGCATATTGGGACGTAAAATTGGATGGCGCTTACGGATGAATATGGATGAGTTTTCTAAAATTTAATATTAAGGCTGCGGGCCAATAGTCGGGTAAATTATTTACTATGGTAAAAATCGGATTTAGAACAGATTATTCGATCAGTTTGCCATAGAAATTTTGAAAAATAATTGAATTTACCGAAAAATTTACTTAAAATTACAAATATGTTCCTCCTGTTTCGTGCATAAAAGTGTCTGAAATCAGTATGGAAAAGACTGTGGGAAAATGCTAATTTCCGACGAAATACCATCTAGTTTCCCATTTGTGTTTTCTTCTCGTTTTAGTTGGGATTGCCACCCGCACCGAACTTTCGTGACACTTTTCTTTTGCGAGTAGTAACGATTTTCGAGTACTTAACATGGTTCTTTCCATAGGAAGAGTGAGGTTTTTGAACGCGAATATAAACGAATTTCCGACGGTATTGCATATTGGGAAGGTGTTAAGAAACATAAAATCGACATGATTATCAAGATCCCTTGAAATGATATAGAAAATGTAAGTTGAAAATGTTTAGTTAAAAAATGTTAAAAATTTCGATTTTTACGGATCGAAAAATTACGTCAAATGTTATTTGTTTTCACGCCACAATGATGATTATTTTTGGGGTGACAAATCACGAAATCAAAAGTGTGTCCAAGATAAGTGGTTAATAATTTATTATAATATGTAAGGTTTTAGATAACCAATAATGAAACATAAAATCATTAATTAATTTTATTCATATAAACAATATAAGTAAAGTTTACTAAGCAAATTATACAAAATTTTGGTATACACTTTCTTTAAAGAAACAAACCAGTTGCATACATTTTAGGGGCATATAAATACCGATACTAAAAAATAAGCCGTAAGGCTGTATGGTACTCATCCAGTAAGCAATTTTTCCAGTGTGTGGAAAATATCGTTTTAATTCGATACTACAAAATATCAAAGACAAAAAAATATCAATTTTGGAGAAAAATAATTGTCTTTCTCTTTCTCTTTCGCGGTAATATTATTTATTTTTTTATAAGTTTTGTTTGTTCAGTCAGTACAGTATATTGAATCTTTTATTTTCTCTTCTTCAGTATCATGTGACAAGTCGACGGGTAAATATGCACACGATAGTGCATGTGTGTGTTTTTCTTTATTTTAATTTCTCGTGTTGTTTTATTTTAATTATTACAGTAACATTAGTTTTATTTAGTTTAATTATAAAACAACAGTTTAATTAAAAAATGATTGTGATCGGATTGGGCTAAAGAGGTAATAAAACAGTTTTGTCATGACGTCACCATTTACATATCTACGCAATTTTTTACGTAAACTGTTTTTGTTTTATTTTTTTAAGATGCTGTGTGAAAATCTAGCAGGTGGATGGCGCATGAAAATGTCAATCAATACCCTACATAGGCGGATTTTTAAAATTTAGATAAAAAAGAAATGTGTATTGAATATCTGAGTAAAAATATAAATATAACAACAAATAGTTCTTTTTAATTTCAATAGAAAATTATCATTAATTCCATGTAAAAGTGCTATGGAAAGCTGCTCGATAAAGTATGTAAAATTAGTACGGAAGTGTATATGGAATATACCCAAGATTCCGACGAAATTCCACCTTATTTCCATTTTGTTTTTTTCTTTTGCTTTTTAGTCGGGATTCACACCTAGACCGGAATTTTTGTGATACTTCAAATGGTTCTTTCCATAGAAAGAGTGTGGTTTTTGAACACGAATGTAAACGGAATTCCGTCGGCATTGCATATTGGGGTGCACGGTTTTAGATCAGCAATAATGAAACATAAAAAAATATACTAGTTAATTTTATATATATAAACAATATAAGTAAAGTTTAGTAAGCAAATTATACAAAATTTTGGTATGGTAAACAAATTTATTAAAGTTTCATACATTTAGGGGCATTTAAATACCGATACTAAAACAGAAATTTGTTTTCTCAGTACCATACAGCCTGTAGGTTGGTACTCGGAAAACAAATTTCTTTTTGTTGCCGATATTAAATACCCAGACTAACTGTCTCTAAATTGGTTTGTGTCTTTAATAAACATTTAAATACCCAAATTTTGTTGTATTCATTTAATTTACTTTACTTATTGTTCTCATGTGTAAAAATTAATAAATTAATTTCTTAATTTCCAAAATTTTTTGATTTTAAACATTGCATCCAATTATATTCAAAATCGTGTTATCACATGGGCAACCGATGCAACGTCATAACCTAGGTATGAAAGATTTTCATGAATGTATTTGGGTCTAAATGCTTGGTTCATGTACCTAAGAGAAGAGAGACAATAACACAGATAACACAGCAATTGAAATGAATTTTCTCGGATATGATAAAAACTCGAAGGCTTTACGTTGCTATAATCCATTATCGAAAAAGGTGATTATCAGACGTGGCGTGAAATTAAGTATCGAATCACATAAAGTAAATAGCGACGAGAAAGGCTACGTTGATTTGAATTCGAGTTCCAGTAAAAGAAGAAGTTCCAATTGAGGAGGAGGATTTGCAACAAAATCAGGAGTTACGGGTTTCTCAAAGACATAGGTTGCAAATGGGTAAACAAAATAAATTGAAATTGTAATGGAAGCATAAAACGTATAAAGCTCGACTAGGCTTCCTCTATGGTCAATTAACTGAAACAATTTGTTGCAAGTATCTGTGTTCAAGAAAAGAATTTAATTAAGAAGCTTGAAACAAGTCGCTAGGTCGTGGAATAACTCTATTGATAAAGTAATGGACAACGCTGGATTTCAACCGAATAAAGATCCATGTTTATATTCCAAATGCGTTGATTGTGAATGCAAAATCATTAAACTAATTTGGTATGTGAAATGCATTTTAAAGGCTCGTTTTGAAATGCATAATTTTAGACAAATAAAAGAATGTTTTGGTATGAAAATAAGTCAAGATGTGAATGGAAATTTTGAGGTATTTAAGTTGCAGCTATTTTTAATTTACGGGTGCAAAGGCAGTCGTTACACGAACGTAAGAGCTATTGCCTGATAACACAAATTATCAAAAATTGATTGGACATTAGTTATATTTGTCAGTAAATACACGATCCCACAACTCAATACAATTGGGACCAACCAAAACATGTCGTTAAATATTTGGTTGGTACAGCAAACATGTTAAAATTAAGCAACGTTCGTGGTGACTGCAGGAATTAATTGGATATGCAAATGCGGATTTTGCTGAAAAAGAGGAACCATAAAATCGAACAGTGACCAAATATGTGTCTTGAATGGAGGTGTTATTAGTTACAGGGGTCGTTATTCTATCGTTAACAGAAGCGGAGTTTGTTGCATTAGCAGATGCTAACGATTGAAAATGAACACATTTAATTTCAGTTGCAATAAGTCCTATGCTCTACAGATTCTGCAACATCCTACAAAAGTAACCCTCCCCTAAGTGGCTCGAAACGTTAGTTTCAATACCGAAGCTCAATAATTCAAGAAGTGCAAACGATAAATTACAAACCATATATTCTAAACCACTTCCGGGCAAGGCATGTTCCAGACGAATAGTGACCCGTAGACTACCGTGCTTCCCCCTATTCCATCTTGACTTAAACAAACTTCACTCGGATTGATACGTTTAAAACAGATGGAAAATAAGACTACGACTTCGTCGACCAAATATCCTAGAAGCGGCGATTCTTTCTCTACAGTGGCTGGAGCATCAAAGTGAGCATCGTACAGTAATCAGGGCCATTCGACAGGGGACAGAATGGTTGCAAGTTAGGCACGCCAATTCCTCGAACGTGAATAAAGTTTCACCCATAATGTGGTGTTGATGATGCTTGACCGTAGATAAGCATACGAAAATGCAAGTGTAGCCGTTAGCCGATGCATCACCGCAGCCTTTTTGTAGTTGGATGGGTATTGGACCTGCATAGTCCACACCACTGTGCCGGAATGATCACGACGAAGTGACACGATGCAATAAAAAATTGGCTACAGTTGTAGGCTCGTCGTTGTGCGATGGCGAAAGCGCACAACACATTTATGTAAGTGCGAGCGCACCTAGGTTTTGCTTGCGAAATAATTAAATTCCTAAGCTGGTTGTCTTTGGGGAAAATGATCGGATGCTTCCTGGTATATGGCAAATTCGATTGGTTGAGCCATCCTCCGACCCGTGGTATACCGTCACTGCCTACGAATAGGTTCAGAAATCGAACTCTTGGGGATCAAACTCCAATCTTATATCGATACCAAGCATAACCCCGCAGGGTTATGCTTGGTATCGATATAAGATTGGAATTATGTAGGTAGTTGAAGGTAATCCATGATTTGCGAAACCATAACCAACCAAATATCCCTTGCGAGTTGGTCCAAACATACATTTGATCCGATGGCACATGGAGTGACTACATTTTCTTGTGTATGCTGCGACCTTGACTTTTGATGCCAGAGGCTTCGCTGAACCCATAAAGTCGAAGATTGCTGCGATTTGTAGAATGAGTTATTCAGCTATCGATTCTGAAAGTCTTCACAGATCCGAAACTATCTCGGTAAGTATGCCATCTTTGGGCTATTGATTTCGGGAAAACTTCATCCCACTAAAGTATGATTTTGGCAAAGATTGTGGTCGGAGATACTCAGCCGAGTGGACCGAATATCTTAGGTGCCTATGACAATATAGTTCGTTTGGTTGATGCACAAACCTAATGTTGCGCTTATCTTGACTCCGAATCAATTGGCTGAGGGAGACCAATGTTTCCCAAGTGTTTTGACGACTGTGTATCTTCCACCTTCGTTGCGATAGTGCCGTTCGCATTTTGACTCATCGTGTGTTAATTCTCCAGATAAACAAACTTCCTCGATTTTCCAAAAAGAACTGAGTGTATTGTCGATGGTATCATAAGTCGTGTTTTTTTATTAGTGCCCGATAGATTTATCCGGAGCACCCAACTTTCTATGTCAAAACTTATATTTAGCCGCTATTTTTGCTTGTAATTAATTTATTTAACTGTAAACTAAGATTTTCCATTCAACTTTTTAGTTAAAAATCGATATACAAATATTTTGCTCTACATACAATATTTTTCGGGACTCGCTATCGGGAGCGCAATCTATTTCAATGGGAATTTTTCAAAGGCCTTTATATTGTAAACTCCTGAAACCATTAGAAACAAAATCTTACAATAAAAATTTAAAACGCAGCAGGATGGATTCTTGTTTATAACGTCATGTCAAAATAAATGTCAATTAGTATATTTCAGGTGATAAATGTTTGTTTTATGGATGCATTTATTTTTTATTTTTATGGTATTGTGACACCAGTGAATTATAGCTGCAATTTCAGTAGAAATTTCCCATTCGGCTCCGAACAGTGCTCGAATAATAAAACAGGACCATAATCTTCGATAGTTACCGTTAAACTAAACAGTTGATTGGTTGCTTGCGCTCCACCCTAACGACGAGGATGTAACCAAGTTGCAACCCTCCTCTTGAAAGATCCCAATAACAGCAGCTCCGAGTAAGATGTCTATATTGTTGGGATAGTAATAAGGACGGCAAGTTCCAATTTCTCCAAGTGTGACGATTTTTACGTGTCAATTGGTTTGAATGACAGCGTGCCCGTGATCTTCTCGACGACGAGAGCTGTACCATAATGAAAAATGTTGAATCGATTCGTGAGCCTAATACAAATTCAACATTTGAACGCGACGTGCGGAAACTTCGTTTTCACAGATTCTACTGATTGTGACGGCACCTAGCGTCCCCGCTGATGATTCAACGGGCGATTCGGTATTCGAGTTCGAAGTGTAGTAGTCTTTTAAGATGCCTGGTGTCTTTTATGAAAAGCACAAATGGGATTTGCAATCCAAACAGGTGTGAGCAGGCAGTTGAAACATAACCCCGTAAGAGGTTTGAATTGATCGTACTGGAATGTTGTGATTTCCAGCACAAAATTGACACGTGAAGTTGCGAGAGTCCGAAGTGACGACGAGTGAACGAGTTAATTGTGTGTCAGGTTTGCCTTGCATTCAAGTGCACGACGAGTACGATGATGACGGAGCTTTTTGGCGGTGATTGCCATAAAGGGTTCAGGAAATCGATGAGATCTCGGTATGATAGATACTATGCTCGGGTTAATGACATCTCCCATTGTCGATGGGTTTTCGAATCCAGATTATCGGCGATGATATTAATTAAGATAATATTCTATTTTGTAAGCGACTCCTAAAATTTGCAGACATAAACGGGGTCGGTCGTTGTATCGGGAATATTGTGCAATCCCACGGCTAATTCCATTTGTAGTGCAGGCAGGATCTGCACTTTTCAAGATGACTGTCGATAGTGAATCGTCAATAATTATATCGATCTCAGAATGTGCCATGCCTCTTCGTAAATTTCGTTGGTGATGCTTACAAACTTGAGCAACCAAGCTGACTCTCCAATTAAATTCGCCTTTCAGTAATGTAACTTCTGTGAGTTGTTCAGCTGTTTGTGGTTGTGGACGAGGTCAAACGAATAGATTCTCGAATTCAGTTCAATTAGTCTGCTTCAATTCAAGACTGCAGTAGTCGAATTCGACTAAATTTCCATGGAACCTTGTACGAGGCAGCTTTTATCGAACGACTGATGTGCGTGCGCTAGTTTGATATCACCATGCGGGTTTCGAATGTGGCTTATAATTGTCGACTCTTTGTGGTTTTAAAGCTTAAGATTGCAACCAGGTGATAATATTCCGCTTGAGCACCTTTACCATATTCTCCCTCCTTATCACCGCATACGGCCTCGGTCTGGTCTTGTACGTAGCAAATTCCCTTGTAACAGCACGTTGATCTGCATCTGTACGAATTCGTCATTTATTCCTAGTGTGTTAATTGTTGGTTCCTTTCTCTTTCTCATTGCTTAATTTTATTACTTACGAGGTTGATTTTTTGCGACACGGCACGAACCATCCGGCTTGAAGGAACAAAATTGTCGGAGTGGATTGCGTTATTTATTCGTGCGTGCTGCTCGTTCGAAGGTTCAGTTCAGAAAAAGAAAAAGTTTTCGTCAAGATGTCAATTTTGACATCATCGAACGTTGTCCGATTGATTATATGTTATTTAGAGTTGCCCGACATTTTGTGATTGATTGTATAGAGTGTCCTCCGATAGGTAATGACACCGATCGACGAGGAGACGTCAGGTGTCATCAATCTCCGAATCTAATGAGTTTCAGGGTACCATTCACGATCACCACTAAATGTTCCCTCGATAAGGAAATGTCCTCCTATCTTGAACCGTTTCCGAGATAAAAGATTTAACTTTATTAAAAAACTTACTCTGTTGATGAAGAATAATTCTAAAAATGTATGTATTCTACACCAACGCAGCATATTTTCTGGGTCGTGATGCGGCAAATTTTTGAGGGAAAATTCCCTATTTGCTCGCATTTCACATGGATTGTCCGAGTAGGGTGGGTAGCAACGAAGTGTTTTTTACCATGTAAAGTTCAAGTCGATAACACTCTCAATCATTCATAATAAACACTCGTTTGGAGTTTTATAGGATTTAGGACAAACTTCACGAATTTATACAGAAGTGAATTTTGTTCTAATTTTTGTTTCTGTAACGTAGAATACACATTTTAGGATACATATACTAGTCTATTTAGCAGTGGAGGATATCAAGCCTCACTATAGTGTATTTGACGCGACTAACAAACTATTTTGTACGCCATTTATACGACTGCTAAACATTTTGAAATTGTTGTGGTTTTTTGTCAATATTTACGAATAAATAAATTAACAGTGATAAATTAGCTTGTAGCTTAACCCATTTAATTACGTTAAACTTTTCTTGATGATATCATCAACTAAGCTCCCAATCAATTACGGCAAACACTTTTGTACCATGCATGACATTCCTTTTCATTTCGTTCTCTACACAGACATGATATTCAAAGCGCGCTATTCACACACAACCAAATTATGTGCACACATCGATGAAAGTTTTTATATACGCGATATTAGTAAGTTGACTTTAACTACTTGCTACTAACTACTGATATTATTACAGTTCATAGCTTTTAATAACACTACACACATTCTAATTTGATTGTAATAAAATTCATTATTATGATAATAGAAAATAAAATGCCGAAGAGTTGTTAGTGTAGTTTTGTTGATAGTTTTTTTTTATCTACATACATACGTAGTTATCACACAATTTTCAGTTTTATTAGTAGTCTATTATCGAAGTTTACAATACATGTGGGGATTGAGCTTAATGTTTTTGTTTGTGGGGCTCTCATTTATTCAATTTCTTACATAATTATTATGTTTAGGAGTTTAAAAATTTTTCGGGTACTGTACATATGTATGTGCAATTCATATAAGAAGTACAAGTAGATAGGTAACGAGTATTCCGTGTGTGCGCGATAATAAAAAAATTGGCAAAGAATACAATTATTGTTTGCATATTGGAAGTTGAATGGAATTTGATATTACACGAGTCACGAGACTTATTATAAATAAATTTTTAAAACGTAAAACATAACATCATGACATGACGACTAATATATGTGTAACGGAGTTTGTAGTATAACCGAGCCACTATTATAATATTAGTTCGAGTGTAATTTCTTGAAGGTGAAATTTAGAATGTTATATATTACATACTTTATTGAATGAGAGGAAGAGATTAAACGTGTTTGTTGTTGTCAACAAATATACACAATATGACATTGGGAATTGGATAAAAATGAATAGAGGTGCTCTGTGACCCCTAAAGCGTAGGTTGAGATCATTCGGCGGCCTTAATATTTTTTTGTATTATGTGAAAAGATTGTATAATGATGAATAGATATTTGAAAATTAGTTGAGGAATACATTTTGTCGTCAGCCTCTCAAGGTTACGTAATTGAAAATGCGGTTGCTGTTAAAATGCGTTTCCAAGTGTAATCCAAGTACATTTATAGCCTATTTGTGAGAACAATATTTATGAAAAAGATATCCTTACGATGACACCTTTCTTATGAATCAAGTGAGCACATTACAGCCTACAAAATAATGTGTTATTAAGTCATCAGCCCAACATTAAAACAGTGTTTGTACGGGGGATCTAAATAATTTGTTATTTAGGGAGGCGTCGTGATACTGAGAATTTTATTTTCGAAACAGGTTATACGCGTTTGAAACGTCAACATAATATGGTGATCACCAACTGATTTATAACAATGTTTCAATGCTTCGGTGATCTCAATTGTGATGGTGTGCACATTAATTTTGGACTCCATAGTTGAAGAGCACAAATATATATGATACAGTTTAAATGGAATTATCCCCTTAAATCTGATCGCTGATAAATTATTCTGACACATTCCCCTATTTTGCGACTTAATTTGAACTGTTTGGTACAAATCAATAATCATGAATGGATGAATGGGATCCATTGTTGCGTTGGTGAATCAGTATCAAAGAAACTCTGTTTCCTCAAAAATTATAAAAGGCAAAATTGGTAAGGTAAAAGACCTGCATTTGATCTATATAGAATATTGATTTCTAGTTTAAGGTGATGCGCCCAGTTTTTTAACAGTGTACAAGGTCATGCTATCAAAATTATACGCAACGCATATACTGTTGGCTGGGTGGACATGGTAACTACTATGCAGAACAACGTCAGGACGAGTAATACAGAAATCCACCTAAGCGATGGGTATCGAGAATAGTGCAGTTGGTTCAACTTTGAGTTGCTATACAAGCGTTTAACCACAGTGAATGCTGTATACCAACCACAAAATTTATTTTGACATTTACCATCAGTTTATTCCACTACCATCAGTTTATACCATCAGTTTATGCCGAATTTCTTCAACTGATTAACGCGCAGCTGATGTGATTAACATGGTTCGTTTAAACGAGCACTTGCTGAAGCAACATTATTGACACATCTAATTCAAAATTCTCTATACAATATTACATCAATTTACACGACGCATCAAATATTGCCGTAGCTACGGTATTACGAACAATATAATAAAGGTAATTGGGAACCATTAGGTTTTTTCTAAGAAACTATCGCGAACTGAAGATAAGTATTCTGCATTCGACCGAGAATTGTTACCTACTTAGCGCTTAAACATTTTCGTTTTTTCTTAGAATACAGCATACGTTTTCAATCTTCACGGACCATAAACCGTTGATAAACGCAATTTACTCGAAGACGGAACGCAGTCTACGTCAAACCGACATTTAGACTACATGTCCCAATTTACAACTGAGATTCGCCACATTTCAGGCAAACATAATGTGGTCGCAGACACTTTGTCACGCTCATGCGCTCCACAAGCGGCCTCCATCAGCGGAATTCCAAATATTCATAAAATATCAGAGTTACAACGTACAGAGGAAGAATTGAAACCCCTAATAAATAGAACTACATACATATTCCGAAAAATACAAAATAACAACTTGAACTTGTTCAATTCGTTGGCAACGAACTCTATTGTAAAATTTCCACAGGTAATCAATGAGTTTACATTCCTCAATCATTTCAATCATTATGACGTGTAGGTTTTGATTCATTACACGTCTTTCACATCCAAGAATCCGTGCTTCACGTAAACTTATTTCTACTCGATATTTTTGGTCCAAGTTAAAG
Organism: Nephrotoma flavescens; assembly: GCA_932526605.1. Lineage (NCBI taxonomy): Eukaryota > Metazoa > Arthropoda > Insecta > Diptera > Tipulidae > Nephrotoma > Nephrotoma flavescens. The sequence goes on from OW052222.1 coordinate 120,214,247, forward strand.
AAAGATTTTAAACATTGGGTAACAAACTGTTTGTCATACCAAAAATCAAAAGTTGTGCAACATACTGAGTCACCGCATGGCAACTTCAATATTCCGAAAATGCTGTTCCAACACATACATGGATATAGTTGGTTGTGGACAGGCAAAAATCCTGTGTTCGCACAAATCCGCACCACAGCATACCATATCAGGCGAATGGTATGGTGGAGCGTCTTCACAAGACACTAAAAACTTCACTTAAAGCACGAGGAAAGACTATAAATATTGGAGTTTGAGTTACCAATTATGTTGCTGAGCATCAGAGCATGTGTATAAAAGAAGACCTTTAATGTAGTCCGCAGACTTAGTGTATGGCCAAAACCTTAGACATCCTGGCGATATATTTTTAGGTCCCGGTTCAGATCCTGTGGATAAAAAACGAATAGGCTTCACTTCACCTTGCGAGGGTCCTTTTAAGGTAATTCAAAGGCTACCAAAAATATTTATAATTGAAGTTAATAGAAAGCCACAGCATATCTCAATCGATCGCCTGAAACCAACGTATGGAATATTGTCGACTCTGGATTTGAATAAAAAGGTACAAAGGAATATCACTTTCGCGTGAAGATTTTACTGCGAGGGGGTGTACTGTAGCGGCCCTATTTTTCTTCTTTAAAATCATTTCTTCTTATTACAACAACAAAACCATTTTTTATGATCTATCGAACCACCTCTTAAACGACCAATCAAAATCTGCTAACATTACAGATTTCCGACAAAAAAATATGAACCGAAAATTCAGTAAATATATATTTTTTAATTGTAATCAATTAGCAACAATCTTTGGTCGGGTCAAAAACCCCAAAATAATATTATAAAATATAAGTTAAAATTATTATAAAAAGTGTATAAAAATAAAATCTTTTGGTATTTGTAATAAAGTTTAATTAAAACTTAATATTAAAAATTAAATGTTGAACCCAACAATATCTCTAGAATATCTTGTGCGATTTAAATTTACTCTTGTTTTATTTAATTCGGATAATTGGAAAACTTTGGGAACCTCTACGTCAATGGGAAGATTAAATAAATAGGCAAACTACTGGCACAATTTTTCCTAAAGAATCTTAGTACTGCAGCCTACAACTCGGGCGCTGGAAGCAAATACATCGTCTTCTATTGCGATATAAACCGATTTTTTCAGCAGACGAATTGATTCACAACCCACGAGTACATGGTCGTTTATCACAAAAGGTTATTCGTTTTTTTCACTTTATACTTGGCCCGATTTCTTTCTTCCCCTCAAATGTTGTGCTCAAATCGGAATTAAGAGAAGTGACGACATCCATCGTTTACCGTTTAGTTCTGAAGGTGTAGGTTCCACCTCGAATGAAATAGACAAGTGCAATGTGGCACCATCAGCAATGCTATAGGATTGGATTAACCCTCATGTGAGTGAAGAAAAAATATCTTAATTTGAGTGATTAGTACCTACATGCATTTTGTATGGAAACTTATTTTTTCCACGTTCTTCGAAGTTGTAACATTTCTCAATTTTAAATATGATCGTAATCTACCAATTGGACTAGAAGTTATCATAAAATTTAAAATTTTATTGGAAGTAAAACATACAAAAATAGACGTTTAAAAGTTCAAAGGGTGCCCGGCTTCCCACGTCACTCACATTAGGGTTAACAGAGCTATCCAGCAAATCATCAATGTACAAAAATAAAGACGGTAACAATATTGATCTCTGTCGAACTCTGGCATTTAGGGAGTGTATCGTTGATGATCTCCTGTTTAGCACAACGTTGATCTTTCGGTTTTTGAGAAAGGCCTTTGATCAACAGCGAAAGCCTCTCCATGTCGTTCTAGGGCGAGATTCCATTTTTTGCGGCATAAGTCAATAGATCGGAGCCGCTTTCACGAAAGACATACTGTTCATCCGAAATTATATGATTTATTTCAAAATCCTTCACTAAATGTTGGTTAATGCAATTCTTTTTGGTGATCGCTGACATAATTGATATTGGCCGTTAGCTTTAGGGATCAGTTTTATTACAACCTCGTTTCAGAACTGGTTGTACCATCAAACTCTTCCGGGCGTTCGGTTATTTACCTTGTTTGTAGGAAAAGGGAAAAATTTTAGTTTATATTGGTGCCGAGTCACTGACAAACTCCTTCAACATTCAAACTGGAATTCCGTCGGGTTCGGTGGCCTTATTTACACATCCATTGTCTTCAGCTTTTTAAACACAATTTACAGTATGGAAAGATAATCCATATATGAGGGTTTTATAGTTATGAGTGTACTAAATCGACTAGTCATCGACTGTGATTCGAGCGATGCGATTTCATTACAGTTTTATAAATTTGTTTTCCAAACAAATCATACCTATGTGAGTGCAGCCATTGGAGTATGGATTGAGCATGTGAGTCGAGAGTTCAGTGATCGTGGAACTTTGAGTGTTTGTTTCCTCTTGACAAAGGTATTTCGAGTTTTTGCTTTGGCAGCAAGAGGTGGCGTTATGACGAGAGCTTTTACGATGGTCGGGGCTTAAATGAACAGTTTAACTATCAAATTTATTATTTTTGATAAACGCCACATTATCTCATCAGGTGTCAGGTCTCATCAATCGGCGGGTGAACGAGATCAGTATACAGCCTTTATTTCTTAAAATTGAATGGAAGTGCAGACGTTCCCTACCACAATTGCTTATTTTTGTGAGAGCTGTGAATGAAAAAAGTATGTTCACTGTATTGTGTGGACATTCGCCACTTAAAGGCTGCTTCTGACACAGACTTACTTGAGGCCTATTTAATTCTTGGTTGCCATCTTAAATAAGCCAGTGAGACCATTCGTATTAGTTTCACAAAAGGCTTCTGATTTTCAAAATAAGAATGTTTTTAATTTTGAAGAGATTTACTTATACAAATAAGTCCCCAAGCGCAGTAATTTATTTGAATAAAATATTTTCCACAAATAAATCTCGGGCCCGGAAATAATCTCAGAACTAATGAACGAAGTTTGCAAATAACAGGTTTTGTTCGTGCCCTTAAGAGATTTTTTTAACTTTGAAAGGAAAAATTACTTGAGTTTAATAGACAATTTTTGAAACTTTATCATCTGAAGATCTGTTTGTCTGTTGTCCGTTCATATTGATGTTGTTCAAACGGCTTCCAGAATTACTCTCTTGAAAGTGTAATTGAAGTTGCCATAACATGTGTTAATGCAGATAGAAGAGGTTCCATTTTTTCTAGTTGTTTTGTGAAATACATATTTTAATTTTTTTTTTTTTTTTTTTTTTTTTTATAAAGGCAACAACTATTCAACTCGAACTAACATCATTTGCCTGCCTATTTTTGTTTACGAAATGTTTTCTGGGGAAAGAACGGCCCCCTGAAGGAAAATGGTCAGCACTATTCTAAATTAAAATCTTAGAAAAATGTCAATGTTTGGATGCATTAGGTTCAAACTGTTTATCGCGAAAAATTGATTTGGTTACTTTTTGTTATGGACAATTTTTCCCTTTATAAATGAAATTGTAATAAAATGTGCAAACACTCTATATTGGAACATAATTGAGGAAACGCTTTGCTAATTACAAAATTACGTAAATTTAAATGGAATATTCGATAATCGCCTGTGAAGAGAAATGAAATTGTTCTATAACTTTAGTGTAATGCTAAACTTGTGGGATACGTCTCTAAATAAATGTAATCGCATCATTCACCTGCTTTGTCGGGTTCTAATGATCACCAAAGAATTCATGTCTATTAAACTCGTAATTCAACTGTAACCAAATATGCATGTATATGCCTTTATAGTTGGTGTTGGGATTACTCAACATGAAGATCAACTCAGTTGAAACGATTTAACATGCTTACGAGTACAAAGGGTATTCTATATAGGCCCAAATTTTAATTTATTGTTATAAGTTAAAATGTTCAGACCAACATATAAAAAAAATATTATGTCATTTAGTCAACTAAATTACTATCATTTTATTACGAATAAAGTGTAACCAGCAACAAAGTGTTGGATTTTTATGGTATGTATATTATATGATGCCTATAAGATCGCACAAAGTATGTAATTTTAAAAAGTTACCAAAAACATATCATATTGCAACATGAGGCAAGAAACGTGTGCTTTTACATGTTTTGGTAATGAGCTCTAAATAAGAAAGAATCGAGAAAAAGTGGTAGAAACACGTGAACCACAAAAAAATTTTAAGTTTAAAGCCACGTGGGTTTAGCTAAAGGGTATAGAGACGAAATGAAAAAGTTTGGCATGTGTGGGAGTGCCGACAACATACTTCTTGTCATCATTTGCACTTTATGTATTAGTATGCGTACTCTTTTTACTCAATGAGACAAAAAACAGGGAAATACTAATTTTAATTGGATTCTAATGATTGGATTTACATTATAACACTGACGAATGGTTTTTCATAAGGTGGATGGGACATGGATCCAGTTACATAACCATCCACTTCAGTGATTTTAGATTGCAACAGCTTCTAAAAAATAGAATGACGAGTATGATTCACCATTGATTTTTAAAGCGAAAAATAAAACTTGCTAGAATTTTGGTGACGTCCTTCACACTTAAATTTCAGAAACCCAACAAGACTAACCATTGTTGAAAATTCTTCTTTAAATTTATTAGAATCCTTTAAATGTTCATTGTTTTTTGTGAATGCTATACTTTTCAGCATCGTTAAAGTTTCATCGATTAGTCAAACCGGAGAAATAAAAATTACTGTTAAAACTCGTCATTTTCGATAATTTTTTAAAAAAAGAGCAATAGAAGAGAGAAAATTTTTGAATCTTTCTTTTCATAGTAGTTTTGTCTCATAAATGTAATATTTTTCAATTTAAACTTTTCAGTGAACCGATTTCGGCCAAAAATCAGTGGATTCTAAATATTTCTGGTAAATATCAAGTTTTGAAGTTTCATCCCGATTGATCAGTCGACACAATCAACATTTCGTCTGAAAATACACACAAAGACCTAGTTGGAAACTTCTTTTTCGGACTTTGGTGGCACATAGCAAGTGCAAGATTTTCCTAACATGATTTATAAGGAAATATATGTTTCTGGTACAATCTCGTTCCAAATCGTAAAAGTTTATCAAATAAACGTTTTGGTGTGACTTACTGTTGTAACGAATGAATCAGTTAAATTAAAACAGAATTCTGTTAGTGTTTTCTGTAGTCAATCGAGATGTATTAAAGTTCAATCTCGATAGGCAATTGATTACCATCTAACACGGAGTTTAAGAATTACTCTACTGGTTGATTTTAAGGACAAATAAAGAGTCTTTCATTAGGGAGTCCCGAAATTGGTTAGGTTATAGCAGCCATGTTGTTAAAGCAACATCTGTCAAATTTGCTGTGAATTGTTCAGTAGTGTATCGCAAATCGCCAAAGAAAGTTATAGCTGGACAGTTGGAAGTTGACCCATATTTCACCGAGAAATCATCTCTACCAACGGGCCTATAAGATGAATGGATATGTGAAATTGTTGAATTTAGGAAGATACCAATTTACACGATTTACCGCAGCACCAAATGCATGCCGAGAAAGCCACCGTTTGATGCGGATTTTGGTCTATCGGAATCATCGGTCCGTACTTCTTCCAAAATGAAACTGGCATTGCGCTACAGATCGATATAAGCAACTTTTTTTAGCACTGAATGACATGAATCCCGACCAAATGTGGTTCCAACAGGACGACGCTACGTACCAAACGGCGTCACGATGGACATTCGACGTGAACTGGAACCGATATAATTTAACGCCTTTAGACTTCTTTCTCTAGGGCTATCTTAAATCGCAGGTCTATCCGAAGAAACCGCAAACAATTGATGAACTCAAAGTCAACATAACCAACGCCATTCAGCAAATTCAGTCAAACTTATGCGATAAAGTGATCGAAAATTTGACCTCCCGAATACGTGCCACCAAGAAAATCTGCGGCGAGCATTTAAACGACGTTATATTCCATACTTAATGCCATAAAATATTCTTTCAAATCAAAAATTGAGTAGATAACTCACATACAACTTGTTTTATTTACATTTATAAAATGGGGCGTCCTCATTGAAAGCCCTGCAGTTATACCCCTAGATATATTCCAAATTGTTATTTATTAATTTTAAATACCATTTCTTTTTTGATTTTATTTAAATCGACCACGACCTTCAGTTAACAAAGAAAATCTGTATTTTGAACGAACAACTTTTACCGCTTCATGTCCAAGCTATATGGCTCGACAAGAGGTTACTTGGATTTAACAATTTTTAAAATGAGATTGTCATACTCACAGACATCTGTCCTATTCGTTGTTAATACTCTAATCTCCTCTCTTATAGCTGAGTATAAGCTGGTGGACTTGTATACATAATATGTGTAACAACTAAGGTCTATATTTGGCACTTATTTGAAGTTGTAACCAATTGAATCACTGTTGATTTAAACCTGCCAAAATTATACGACAAATAATATCACAAATTCCAAACAGTAATAGTTGACTTATCTGTATTGTCATAGACATTTGACATTTAGCTTACATGATTTTGTTCAAAAGGTTGCTTACAGTTAGCTGAAAGCACCCAAAGATGACATTCTTTTTCAAACTAGTGTCGCTAGGCCTTTTTACAAACTACCGACAGACTGCTTTGTTATCTGTTTGGCGAATGTAACGGAATATATCGCCAACTTCTATCTTACAGGCTATCTAGAGGAGCATGCACTTCTTTTTAATTTTCTATATGGATTTCGAGAAAACCACTATTTTGATGAGCTCATGACTTATATGATACATTGTTGGGAGGAATGTTAAGAAAATATTGGAGAATTTGGCGTTGTCTTTGGATATTTCAAAAGCATTTGATTAAATTTGTTATTAATGTTTAATAAGTAAACCTCGTTTACTGAATTTACATCAAATTTTATTATGGTAGATGCTCTTCGGAAACTGACTCTCTAATTCCATCGGCTTTTGTTAGTGGGTAGTAGTTAGTTAAACGGGTGCCCGTTTCATTTTTAGGCAACATAGGTTTACATTAGAACCTTCCTACTGCAAACCCCAATATTTTAAGCACTCCTTTTTCCCGGAGGGCCCTCGATGTGGAACCGGTTAGACGACACCGTATTTGCTGAGACCTTTAATTCATAGCACTTCAACCAATAAGCCGGCCATGTATTAGAGGAATCTGAGAGTAATCACTTGCATTCAGATTTTTAATTTTTACTATATTGCCGTAAAGAGCCTCCCCTCCTCTTTGAAACGGGACCACGTGACAGAAAGAGATATTGTAGCAATAACATAATCATAAACGTGACCGGTGGTAAACCTGGGTATATCATATTGATAATTGAGTACTAGCAACAAGTTGGGCTTTTAAGAGACTTAGAACGCACCATATTCTATCAGAGTCTGCGTTTCCCAAGAAGGACCAAAATTAAAACACACCCAAGAGGAAAGTGTTTAGGCTATTTCACAGCTCCGATGGTATTGGCCAGATTTAACACTGGCCGTCTCGTCTGGCTATGTTTTTATCAAGAAACTAAATTACCTTGAATGGGCTCAACTACAAATTGATACAAGTTATTAATCGAATTCCACATTGAAAATAGAGATTTTCTTCCAATGTGCGGATCTTCACTTAATATACCAAGAAATTCATCAGAGCAAGTGATTATTATTCATTCCAATATCAAATTTTCATGTGAAAAGCTTTTCAGATTTTGTCTTCTAAAATATGCTAATTATGATACCTTCCAAAAGACAACCGAAACTTAATTTACAATATCCTCGTCCGACTCAAAAAAAAATTCCCTGAAATTCCGACTGAATAAATTAAATTGTTGTTAGTTAATAGCAGCCGCTGATAGATGGCACTAACATTCACAAACTGAAATAGAATAAAAATAGAATTCCCCGTCACAATTCGATGCAAAAAACCCAGTCGATTTTGTCTTTGGAGCAGTTGTTTGCACGTGAAAAAACGTGTTCGACGTTTCTTGGCTTGAGTTTATACGGAACCCAATTTCCTTGTTTTTACACGTCTATTTTTCAGCGTCTTTAAACTTTACTGACCGCCCTTCGCGTTCTTTGACACTGGTGTCAAAATCGCCACGTTTAAACAAGCGGAACTATTTGCTTCATACAGCAATCGATTCCATCAGCTGCCAATTGTGTTTTGACATGGTTCGAGCACAAACAAAGGTTGGCATGGTTCGAGCACAAACAAATATTTTTACAGTTTACCGAAATGACACATACTGATTTTTAGAGAGAATTGGTGACGTTTTAACAAGAATATAGTTACAAGATGGCCCGTTGCGATTTAATACTCTTTGCGCCATCTTTTGTAAATCCCTCAAAACTTAGTTGTACTCCTCAATATCTAATTAATTAAAAGTTGGCTTATTTTTTTAGTCAAATGAGAAATAAATTAACAATGTTAGTTAAATTAGATAAATTCAAGACCTTTCCTTGTGTAGTATTTACTTGTGCTTATTACAAATATTGTATAACAGAGGTACAAACCTTTTCCATTTCCAATTCTTCCGTCATTTTCTTCTATTAATATTTGTTTTCCTCTGTGCTCCACCGAGTTTTTCTACTTTGAACCTACGGTGTTTTCCATTTTAAAAGCTTCTTGTGAAAACACAAACGTTTTCGTTGAAACAGGAAATATTATAATGCAACTATATAGTGACCATTTACATTGCAATAGGATGGAATTATTTTCTTTAGTGCAACGTTCTTTCTCATTTATATACATCGCAAGCTATATACACACGGAGGAATCTTGCTTGTCGGTATAAACAAAATTTAATTTTATTATTCTATTATTGATAGTTTATCGAATGCCAATACAATATTTATAGGGAGGTAAGATTTCCACCGAAATGTGATAAAGAGATATTTGTTAAAGAGATACAAGAATTTAAAGTTAAATGATGAATGGTAAATCATTTATAAATTTTTCAAAATGTGTTTCATTTGTGAGGAATAGTGATAAGGACCGTCTCATTGGGATGCTGATAATATTTTCACCTACCTACCTCCGATTCGAACGCACATTAATTAACAAATCATCTTTATTATGTTTCCAAATGGATTTATTCTAACCTACGCAACGGTATTCCTTTATTGCTTGATAATGGCTAAATATTTATTTAATGTTGGAAAGATTTTTTTTCTTGGTATTTGGTCTATGGTTGTTCTACTATTGTTATTCTAATAATTTAACAAATAAATCAATTATTTTGATTATGCGTATATAAAAGAAATTATAAATATGAAAAAATAAAACATGATCGTTATGGAAGTAACAACTGTTCAAAATTAAGTCATTACTAGGGTAGTCGCACGGATGAAAATCGACAATATATTGTGCATGCTTTATGGAAAAACACGTAACCATGATAATGAACATTGGAATTTTTTACATACAGGTGGAAGCAAGGTTGGAATAGGTGGCATGTACGTTAAAAAGTCGATAAACTATATGATGTCCTCAACAATTTGTAATCGTCATTCAAGCAAACAATTAACTATTAATTTGCGTGGAAAACACTAATTTCCTGTGTCCTCCATATTTTGTATATGCTTGTGTGACTCTTAAACCGCTAAACGATTTATTTTATTGATTGTTTTAGGCGTTTAAATCATATTTCGCCTTCCACCAAACTATATAATTAAGCCCTAAATTCAAGGAATTCCCACCAATACCATTTTCAATAATTACATCCGAATTTTAACGATACGTTAGAAACAATTTATTACTCACATATGCTTAATAAGGGACCTGCGTGCGTACGCCACGAGTAAATTATATCTTATCTAAGATTAGTTTTGTTGCAGGTATGTACACGCGTTAAAAGTAACCTTAAAAAATATTCCAATCAAAATAATCCGGAAGTAAACGGATGTGTACCTCCTTTACTCTTCGTATAAATCCTAGGATTTATTATTTAATTCATTTTCCATCACAATTTTACTTATTTACACGCAAGTCCTAGATGAAGGGCATTTCTTCTAAAAATTCTTGTGCGTATAAATCAATTTTAATAATAAATATTTTATTAGACCATAAATTTCGTCAAACTGAAAATTATTAATTCATAACGTGTCGCTTATAAAATTTACCTTAATATATGATTTATAAAAATAAAACAATCACATTTTTATAGAAAATATATTTATAGCTAGCGCCATACTATAATTAGTTTTGACAGTGTTTATACACCAATCGTTTACGCTCGGTTGCAATAACACTTACCCACCTTGATGCAATTATATTTGATAGCTCGAATTCACAGGAGTCACATATATTAAATAATTGATTAATCTAACAGTAGCGTTACAAATATATAGTTTTAAGTTGACCGTGTTTTGTGAGGTCAAATCATATTTTGTTGATTAGATTTACCTTGGAAATATTTTGAGAAAATAATATATTTTTTTTTTCATCTATACTCACACTTACGTCCAAAAATCAATGTTTTGAAATAAAATGCGCCCGATTTAAAATCACAAAAATATGAATTTTGAAAACTTCAATTAGTCTTATTTCAAGGCGTCAAGGATTTTGAAGTGTGTAAATTTGTTTTTAAGTCCAGCTAATTTTCACTGAACGTTCGTACAAGCACAAAAAAAAATAAAACTAATGCATGTGGGTTTACCTATTGCTAGTAGATGCTAGGTTTTAAAGCCTAAGGAGGATTGGGAGGGTAGAACCGCTCTATACGATATGGGAGGTGTTCTTTTAATTTTTTTTATTTATTATATAAAAAAAAAAGAAGGTACAATATACTAGCCCAAATGTCAACCTCATCTGCACGTGATGCTCAATGCTAATTAGTCAACGAGGCTCTGGCGACCGAGAAACGGCGGTATAATCGAACACCGAGAACCTAGCAAATGATGTTCTCTCCACTGACCCACTGCCAATTTCACTAGTTAGATTAATAGCTGCTTCAATAACCAGTGAGTTCAATGCAATGAGTTTACAATAAAAAGGAATTTTTACCCCAGGTAGTACACCAACTGCCTAGTTGGTTAGTCCACCCCCTTACGAGGCCTACTCAAAGGCTTCTGGAGTGAGCCGACCATTGCTATGCCCATTCGACCGAAGTTCCAGAAGACTGAGTGAAATCAAAAAAGTGGCATCACAACTTAGCAATGAAGTCGCTAAGTAACGAAATCAGCACACCTGTCTGTACTAACGTTGAGTTTCATAGATGAGAAGGAACTTGCAAGAGAAACTGATTGGATACACAAACCGAAGAAACGACCAAGAAAAAAAGGAACAACAGAATTCTCGCCAGAAGTTGGGGATCACTCGCAAACAAAAGTTAAGAAAACTGTTGAACCAGTGCCTGTACCCCATCATCACCAGCAACAAGAACAACGCAAGGTTGCAATGTAAACTAAGGCACCACCGCCAATTAATGTGCTGGCATAACTGAGTTTGCGAATATCCAAGCTCTAATGAAATCAGTGTCCACAAACGACTATAGAGTAGTTGCACTAAACAATAATAAGTGATCCCAATGCATACAGAGTTTTAGCCAAAAAACTCACTGAAGAAGGTAGGTTAAAGCAAAAATTGAAAATGAGGGTTAAAATAGAACCACTGAAAAAGAACACGAGATTAATGCCTCAATGCAAGAAATGCCAAGGTTATAATCAAGATATTGCGGGAAAGATGTTAGTTGTGTAAAATGTGTCGGCAGACACAACGCGAAAGACTATTCTGTTAGTCGAACCGAACCTGTAAAGTGTATACTGTAAAAAGGAACACCCAGCCAACTATAGAGGATGCGAAGTAGCGGTACAACTGCAAAGGTTAAGAAATAAAACACGCCAATCGACTCAAAACAGTAATGTTAGAAGAGAAAGGATTCCAACTACAACAAGAGTGCCGACACAACCAGAGCTCATAGGGAAAGGCGGGATATCCTACTTGCAGATAACGCAGCAGAATACTACTAAAAAAAATCTACTGGAAAGGATATTTCGAAGTATAGAAACGATAAATGCACGCCTAGCAAAACAAGAACGTGGACTAGAAGCTATATATAAGCGGCTGGATAGACAAGAAGCTATACGAATGAGTTTATATTAATGATATATATCAATCAAATGAATAGATCACTTAGAATTGTTATTTGGAACGCGAATGGATTACCACAGCATGTTTCAGAGCTAGAAATTGTTCTAAACTTAGAAAAAATAGATATATGTTTTGTCTCGGAAACTCATTTAACAGGAATTTACGTGACTACTTCATTCATACGTGAATGCTATTCATCCAGGAGGAAACGCTAGAGGCGCGTCCACCGTAATTATTAAAAATAATATTAAATATTATAAAGTGCCCGGCAATTGAAGAAGAAATTATGCAAGTTAAAACCATAAAAGTTGAATTTGAATAATAGGGAACTCAGTATCTCCTCTGTTTACTGTCCCCCACGCCATCGATTAAAAAAGAAGACTACAGTCGACTTTTTAAATCATTAGGACCAAATTTTATCATAGGCGGTGATATTAATGCAAACAATACGTATTGGGGATCTAGACTTACAACCTTCTAAAGGGAAAGAGTTATTTAATATAGCTCGCGAGAACAACTGTGAATTTCTCTCTGGCGATAAACCAACATATTGGCCTACTGACATACATAAAATTCCAGATCTTTTTGACTTCTTTGTAACAAAATGGGTTTTAGAGGACTACACGTGCATTGAAAATAGTGAAGGACTATCATCTGACCGCTCACCTCTGATCATGACTCGGAGTACAATGATAAAAAAAACATCATTTACCTAAGTTAACAAACAATAAAACCAATTGGGATCAAGAAATTAGTGGAAGATCGAACAAATCTCGGCGAACCAATTAGAGCGAAGATGATGCAGCTGGAATATGAACTAGAAGCATTTAATAACAATATCCAACAAGCAGCTTGGGAAAGTTCATCGATTTCTCATACCAACACCACAATAAAACATAACTATCCACTTGAAATCAGAGAGCTGTACTTAAAGAGAAACGGAAAGCTCGCGAAATCTGGCAGAAGACTCGTGCACCGCAGCACAAAAATATACTAAATTGTTTGTGCAATAAATTAAAACAACTAATAAAGGAAATAAAGAACGAAAACATAAATAAGCGACTTCGAGGTCTTTGTGAATTTGCGATTACTCGCTTTGGAAAACAACGAAGGGGCTAAAAAAGCCAAAATGCATGTGCCGCCTATCAAAAACGATGCCGGATGCTGGACTAAAAGTGACAAACAGAAAGTCTCTATATATTTGCTGCTTAGAACGGACTTTTCAACCGTTGCCGAGACAATCAGCAAATGAAAATACAACAGTCGTAAACAAAGTAGATGATCTTGACATAAGGCATGTGACTTTATTAAAGCTTAAAACAGAAGTCAATAGTAACTTAAGTATCAGAAAAGCTCCAGGTTATGACTTAATTACTGGGCAAATTGTGAAAGCCATTCCCGAGAAAGGTTTACGTAAATTAATTCAAATAATTTATGCAGCCTTCAGATTGAAATATGTTCCACGACAATGGAAGGTGGCAGAAGTAATAATAATTCCTAAACCAGGTAAACCAGGAAACGATAAAAAATCATATATAGACCGATATCACTACTTCCAATGTCATATAAAAAATATTTGAAAAACTGTTGCTGGAGACTCAAACCTATAATAGAGAAGAGATGCTTAATTCTAGCACACCAATTTTGGTTTAGAGAAAATCACTCTACAGTTAAACAAGTTCACAGAATAACTAATGTCATTGAGGATGCATTTGAGAATAAGAAATATGCTCCAGTATTTTCTTAGATGTTGCTCAAGCATTCAACAAAGTTTGGAAAAAAGGGGTTGAATTTAAACTGCATCGAGACGATGCAGCTATTCTAGCAGTTGAAAAAGACATTTCGGAAGCAACAAGCAAACTTCAAAATGCAGTTCAACACGGTGGGCAACTGGACTAAAAAATGGCGCATCTTATCAAATGAAGCCAAATCAGTACACGTCATCTTTACAAATCAAAATGTAAACTGGATTCACGTGGTTCTCAACTCCATATGCAAATACAACTAAATACCTTGGCATGACCCTCGATGCTAAGGAACGAACACAAGAAGGAAAAAGAAGAGTTAAACATCAAATATATTACCAGGCTCATGGGTAGAAATTCTGAGCTCTCAATACACAACAAATTGCTCCTATACAGGCAAATGCTAAAACCAGTATGGATCTATGGCATGCAACTTTGGGGTTGTGCCAAGCCAAGACCTGATCCCCGTGACCAATGTACAAATGATAAAATACTTCCAAAATAAAGTGCTGCGAGGGATTGCGAAAGCCCCATGGTACATTAGGAACGACAACCTTCATCGATTTGAAGATGGAATACGTCACCGACGAAATAAAGAACCAAGCAAGGAAATACGTACAGCTCTTATTTCTACACGAATATGCAGATATCCGTCGTATGTTGGGCATCACTAACGGAGTGAGGAGACTCCAAACGCAGAAACCGCTGTAGTTGGGCATTTCTAATTAGAAAAAGAAAGTATTAAAAAATGAGTAACCAATAGGGTACTCATCTTAATACGAGAAACTAATTTAAGGTTTAAGATAGATAAATTACTAGATGATCACTGAATCATAGTTGTAATATTGTATAAATAAATAAATTTATTAAAGAAAAAAAAAATATATTATACTCGTATTTATTTACTAGCTGAACAAGGGCATACTCGACGCTATAAGCCTCGCTTACGGTGCTATTGCGCTTTGTAAATTTGTTTAAAGCTGCTTTTAACGATAAGATTATTTTTAGTATGGTTTGTTTTCTCCATTTTTTAGGAATAATGATTTTGGATGTATAAAACCTGTTTTGTTGTTATGTATAGGGTTTTCCAATAAGAGGTTTCATTTTGAATAGCCTTTTGAACGCTTCAACAACGCATTGAAATTGTTAAAATTCACTACAAAAATGGTGAAAATTTTGCAGTCACAGTTCGCAAAACTAAAGCACTTTTGGGTCGTCGTGAAGCACCTTCTCGGCCGGCAATAGTGACACTGGTGGAAAAATTTGAGCTGTTGGGATAAGTCAGTGATGTGAAGAATCACCGGTCAGACTTCCCTTGTTTCACATTCCTGTTCACAGTCTCTTTGTACACTTTCAACGACCTTACGACATTATAAAGAGGAATATGTTGTGGGACATTCTGTCGTATCTAGGTATTCAATCAAAACTGATATATACAGTAGGTGCAGAGCGTATTCGTAACTGTACTTAAAACAATAGGAACAAATATGGGCGGCTCTTAAAACGGTTTTCTATTGATTCCTCCTAACGCTCTAAAACTAAAATTATGTTAACTGCAACTGTTTAGCGGACGACATATATGAAATAAATTAGTGCGATTTATAAAAACGGTTTGAAGCGGTGTAAATGTCATCCGAGAGGACCAAAGATGTCGGTTGAAAGTGCAGCAAAATATATAAAAAAAAGTCGAAAACATGTGTACAGAAGAGGATTACACATTATTCAATGTATAAAAATGTTAACGATTTGCCAGATACAAGGCAAAATCTGAACCACTACAAAAAAGTCGGATGACACCGCCATACAGTTATTTAATGAAAATTCTTCGCTTACGCTGGATGCGGCTACGGTAAAATTGGCGAAAATGAACTTTATTATACGAAATAGAATTATGGAACATGTCTACGCATATCGAAATACTTTGGCCTAGCCACTGCTAACACAAAAAGACTTTGAGAAGCGACTCAGTGAGCAAATGAACAAAAAGACGGGAAAGGTTCGGAGCCGAACTCTATAAGCATTTTTGTTGCCTATAAAGTACTCCTATGCAGTGTGATTTGCGTATTTCAAATACTACGACCACCCACTTCCACACCCACCTAACCCCATCTACACCCACCCCACCCGATCCCAATCCACCATATTTCGACTACCCCAATCAACCACAAACCACCACATCTAAACATTATTATTGTACCAAACTATCCAATTCAAACCCAAAAAACACCCGCTCCACCCTATACTTCACCACCCATATTATCACCCTTTAAAACCTACACAAGACACACACACACACACACACACACACACACACACACACATACACACACACACACACACACACACACACACACACACACACACACACACACACACACACACACACATACACACACACACACACACACACACACACATACACACACACACACACACACACACACACACACACACACACACCACCCACACAAATCCTCATCCACCAAATTAAAATTCCGACACCAACCCAAAACGCCTCATCCCACCCCCTCCGCCTCCCATACCACCACTCCTGCCACCCCATAACCACACCACCCACACAAACCCACATCCAAACGAGATATATTATTATTCCACATTCACATGCTCGCAGAAACCAAAATAGAATAGAAAATAAAAAAAAATCTATCAATTTTAAGGAGGGGGGTTGATAAAACCCCACCTATCTCCAAACACCCTAAACACAGACATGTCCAAATCAATAGGGATCATTCCCATGAATTGCTTGAACTTTTAGTGAAAAAATTAAGTTGATATCTCCATCCGTTCTCAAGTTATCGTGCACACAGACGGACAGACGGACAGACGGCAAACCGAAACCATATAGCATTTTTTTAACAAAAATGCTTAAAAAAAGGAAAGGTTAGACGAATGTTGTGTATACCGATGAGTCATCCTCTTGGAGTTTTAATGTTAAAAGGCGTGTTTGGTCAACTAAGCAACAAAAAGGATTGTCCGAACTGTGAAGCACCCGCCCTAGATATATGAACTCATTCTTCATGAATAAATTTTATTCACGACGTTTGTTACTATCTGTCCCTGTAAATGGTTTGGAGTGCGGAACTCTAATTGGATCTTGCAAGAAGACAATGATCTAAAACACCGTACTCTGTTCAGAACTAAAACTAAAAAAGAGCATCACAACATTGCGTTGGCCATTTTAGTTACCTGATTCCAATCCGATCGAAATTTATGGGCACTCATGAAGATTAAGCTGAAAATATTCCACATAAGAAACTTGAGCCGTCTAGCGTGAGCCATCCGGAAGATATGGAAAAATTTGTCACCACAGTATGCAGAGAATTTGGTTGATAGTATGGCCAAAAGTATGACAGGCAATTATTAGAAATATTGGTGATTTTACCATGTATTAGTTGGTAACGTCAAAGAAGATACAAAACCTTTCATAATGAAAACAAAAAAAAAATCGTAGTTTTATTTTCACTTAGTTTTTGCCGTACTTACACGGTCTTGTTGCACCCACTGTATGTGCAAATAAAAAAGCGATTCAAATTTCAAAGTAAAAATCGGAGGCAAACTAGGAGACCTTTGAAACAATATCAGGAATACGGCAAGGTGATCCTATAGCCGAAATACTTTTCATCTTATCTTTAAAATACGTCGTAGAATAAGCTGATGGCATATGCATTTTGGGCCGAAATTTGCCTCCCCAAAAGAAGTCCTCCTTAAGGGGAGGGACATAGCACCTTCAAATTTTCAAAAAATCTAAATTGTTTTTATGATAGAATATGTTAGAATGAACGTTTAAAAACATGATTTTAATGATATAAACATGAAAATCTCAAAAAAAAAATTTTATTTATATTTTTATTTTATTTATTGCGTGGCGCGCCTAATGTAAAGCGCGATAATTTAAACGCGATTATCTCGAAACGACGTTTTTCAAGTGCAAGACTGAGAAAAAACTACATATCCAATCGTTCTAAAATTTTAACTCGTTGATCTACATATATTTCTGCTCAGAATGAACTACGGAAGGAATAATCGGCTTTCAATTTTTTGAGTTACAACTAATTGGGGGGACAAAAAAGCTGTATTTTCGAAAAAATGCCGCAATTTTTTTATTTTTCAACCAATTTTTCTCCTTTTACTTCATTCCAAGGGCGATTTAATGCTGAATAAAATTCCGTTTTTTTTAGACATTTCTGAGAGAAGTTATGATGCACGCCGCAAATTTTCAGTGTTTTTGGAAAACCCTTGTAGCAGACGACAGTGGGCTAACAAAAATCTAAAAAAAAAAATTTTGTATAGTATCAGTTAAATAAAATGTCAATGGAAAGTTTCATTAAGATATCTCTTTTTATTCCAAAAAAACAATCTTTGAAAAACTTTTTTTTATTCAATTTTGAAGGTGCTATGTCCCCTTAATTCAACGAAGCGAAACCCGAAAAAAATGGTTTAAATATTTGGGATCGGTAGTAGCAGAGCAAAATCAGACTTTGTAGGTATTTTTTTTTTTTTTTTTTTTTTTTTATTAATAAAATTTTATTTATTTATTTATATTACGACTGAGTCTTGCACCCATTTAGTAATTTACATTGCATAATAAAGTATATTGATTAGTCGGCGTAATCAAGTGATTATCCCCGGTTTCATGTAACTCCTCAGATTTTTCGCCACAGTAAGTCTACTGACCTCCTGCAGTGGCACTATTCTGGTTTTCCCTGGGAATAGGGAATTGGGAAAAATATTTTCATAGTATTTTTGTCTAAATTATATTTTTCTGGCCTACTGAGGAAATAAGTTTAGTATAAATATTTTCGAAACAAAGTTAAATGGGAAAATATTTTTCCCTATAAAAATTTTGTGGAACAAAAGTTTCCCAATACACTTTGTTTTGAAATTTTTTGCACCAAACTTATTTTCTCAGTAGGCCAAAAAACACAATTTAGACAAAAATACTATGAAAATATTTTTCCCAATTCCGTATTCCCAGGGAAAACCAGAATAGTGCCACTGGTCGCGATAAGTCCAGTGGTTTGGTTCTTTGCAGTCTTCTTATTGTTGTAGTAGTCAGCATATAGCGTATGTCCAGATTTTCATGCTGGTGCAGACGTTGTAGGTGTTTTGTTGCATGATGCTTAATTTCATCCGCGACAAGCTCGATCTTTAGATCTCGATGGAGGTTGTCGTTTCGAATGTACCACGGTGCATTAACTATACATCGCAGGATTTTATTTTGAACTGTTTGTATGATTTTGATATTTGTTTTCTTGGCACAACCTCAGAGTTGGCTACCGTATGTCCATACAGGTTTCAGGATTTGTTTGTACAGCAGTAGTTTGTTATGGATCGCTAGTTCAGATTGTCTCCCTAAGAGCCAATGCATTTTTCTAAATTTTATGTTTAGTTCTTCTCTCTTCTTTTTTATGTGTTCCTTCCATCTAAGTTTAGCATCTAAGGTCATACCGAGATATTTAGCAGTGTTTGCATGCGGTACTACTATCGAGTTTATCATTATTGGTATATGATCAACTTTTAGATTTGTAAAGTTGACTTGAATTGATTTTGCTTCATTTAATTTGATTCGCCATTTCTTTGTCCAATTACATATTTGGTTAGTAGCTTTCTGTAATTTACTAGTGGAGTCATGGATGTTCTTTGCTGTTGCAAGTATTGCGGTGTCATCGGCAAAAGTCGCCATTGTTGCTTCTGTAGTTGGTATATCTCTAGTATATAGGAGATAGAGGATTGGCCCAAGAACACTTCCTTGTGGTACTCCTGCTGTTATTATTTTTAGTTGGGAGTATTCATTCTCATACTTTACTCGAAAATACCTCTCTGATATGTATGATTTTAAAATTTGAAAAAATTGCTCCGGAAGATCTCGATGAAGTTTGAATTCTAACCCCTGGTGCCATACTTTGTCGAATGCTTGCGCTACATCAAGGAATATGGTTGAGCATATTTGTTTGCTTTCTAGTGATTTCTCGATTACATCAGTAATTCGATGTACTTGTTCTATCGTAGAATGGTTTTCCCTAAATCCAAACTGATGTGAGGGGATAAGTTTCCTTTCTTCGATAATTGGTTTTAGTCTTTTAAGAAGAACCTTTTCAAATAGTTTCGATAATGTTGGTAGCAGCGAAATTGGCCTATATGAAGCTTTATCATTCGGAGGTTTGTTCGGTTTAAGTATCATAATTACTTCTGCAACTTTCCATTGTCTTGGTACATACATTAGTCGAAATGCTGCATTAATTATATGCACTAGCTTCCTCAACGCTTTATCAGGTAACACTTTTATCTGGCCCGTTATAAGATCATATCCTGGAGCCTTATATGCATTCAGATTATTCTTGATTTCCCATTTTAGTTCTTTCATCGTTACAGGTGTAATTTTTAGTTCATCCTGTTTATTTATCGGGATGATATTTTCCTCTTCCGTTTGTTTGGGGTAAGGTTGGAATGTTTCTTCAAGATGATTTGCAACAAATCTGCAAACAATTTTCTTTATTTTTAATTGGAGGAACCTGAAGTTTGGGTCTTTTAAGATTCTTAGTTGCTTTCCATAATGAATAATCAGTATCTTTTAGCCCAGTTAGAGTGCAGAGATATTTATTAACTGATTGATTTTTAATGTCTTTTATGAGGTATTTTAGTTGGTTACACAAATGATTAAATACCCTCTTATTTTCCGAATTTCGATGTTTTTGCCAATTCTTCCGTGCTTTTCTTTTATTTTTAAGAAGTTCTCTCACTTCCTCTGGATAGCTGATATTGCGCTTCATTTCCTTACTATTATTTGGAGTGCTTTCCCACGCAGCACTTTGGTAGATATAACATCAAGAATTGTGGCTGGATATCGAGCATTTTACGCAACCATTAAAATCATTAGGTCTCGCAACATTTTACGTCAAACAAAAGTTAACATCTATAAGGCGTTGATTAGACCAGTGGTCACCTTTGGTTTTGAGTCATGGACGATAACAGCAAGAGATATGCGGAAACTTGCTCTAATCGAACGAAGTAAAATAATTCGCATGATGCTCTGGCCAATAAAAGAAAGCGGTGACTACAGATTGCGTATGATTCATGAGATACCTAATTATCTGGAAAAATAGAGATCTGACATTCCCTTGTTGCGAACCGCAATACCTGGAGTAATATCGTTAGTAAAAAATTATGAAAACTAACTCAGAAAATTGTCGAGGACCAGGGATTGCTTGGTATCCTAATACGGAATTTTTCTATTAGGTAGGTTCGAATGGTAATGAAAAAATGTGTAAATAGACAAAATGAAATTTAATTTTTAGGTTATGTTTAACAACAAATTTAATTTAATTTTTTACTTACTTTTCAAATTCAAGTCTCGAGACAGAGTTATGTTAAATAATTCCACATAATCATATTAACTTTTATTTATTGTTTATTTATTAAATTATTTATGTACAATTGATATATTTGTTCAAAAGTAAATTTAAACGAAATACATAAAGATGTGAGATCTCCACATGATAACGATATTCATGTGACTTAAATAATCGCGTTTGTAAATTAAAACTTCGTTCACACTATTGTGTTGGATTTATCGAATACATCTTTAAGGTACAATAAAATAATTCAATGTCTAGTCAACTCATCAATGATGGCACGTGAAACAATTCGTAATTTTTGTTTCGCTTGATCTTAAACAATTGGTAGTGCGGTGCTTCCGTTCGGAAGACATGGCCAAAACAACAAGCGGCGTGCTTTAACTAATACACCAACATTCAAAAATTATAGCATGCTTCATATACACGTTCTCGGCATAATCGTATTCTTTATATGTATACTCGTATACACACACAAGATTAATGTGATACAAAATGTGACCATTAGGAATATGGTGTGTGATGTCATTATAATATACAATAAAATGACATCATCAAATTGATTACAATGTTTAGTTCTCATATTTCATGGATATTTGCTTCATTTTAATCAAGTGCGAGAGTTTGAGTTTAATTTTTTTATTTTTTTGAAACAAGAACTCACATTTACAAATCGTATATGCGAATTGGTTGGTGGTATTATTGGAGCCTCATATACGTATTATCTTAAGTTTTAATTTTATAGATTCTTTATTAATTCGCGCATATTACGAGTATTTGAATGTACATACACACAACATATATACATGCTTATGGTTACGATTAATAAATGTGCATGTATTTGTATTAAATGTAAGAAGTGGATTTAATTTTTGTTTTGTATCAGTGTATTGCGCCTTTTTTACTTCAAGACGTTCAAAAGAGTTATAATAGTAGTTTTAAGTGTTATCGTTCATTGAAAATGATTGTACTTATTTAGAAAATTATATTATGTATGTATATTGTATATAAAACCATTTACGAGTCGGGCACATACTATTATTCGTTGGCTTTACGATTGTTTAAAATCATTAATTGACGTAAAAAAAATATTTATAAGAGGAAAACGACAAAGTAAATATAAAGAAGACACTTTTTGACTTCTTGAATTTTTTATATGTACCACTAGGGTGTTTAATGTTTGTTTATTTGATTTGATAATTGCACATTTGTGCAAATATTTGAATTCCTTTATTAGAGATGGTATCGTAAATTTGGTTGGATTGGTAAAGAAAAATTATCGCACTTAATGGGCTACCTAGCTATATACAAACATACAATTAAACGGCATTACACGATGAACTATTAATGAGCGCACTATATACTTAATGAGCTCATATAAAATGATCGCAGCTTAACTATTGGATTTTGATTTCCTGGAAAGCTTTACAAGCGCACCGTCAAAATATTTTATAAAAGTTTGGATTGCAAAAAATGAGCTTCTAAGTGTTAAATAAAAATTATATCACTGTTATGATGTTGTTTTTGTAATTAACACACCATGAATCAGCGAATTTAATTAGTAAATAAATCTGTTGATTTTTCCATGATGTTATCCATCTTCTAGGAAAGGATATAATTCCCAATGCAATGAAGGGTATTAGTGTGAATGATATATGATGTTAGAATTTTAGTATTTGCCGTAACAACCAGTTGGTCTACGGGTTAATCTAAACATTAATGTTCAATTACATTATGCTTCAAAAAAAAATTAAAAATGAAGTGATAAGAAAAAGTCAACACAGACAAGCTAAAAGCAAAGAAGGTTACACGAAATCATTCATAGACGAGCTATAAATATTAGTACGTACCATCAACCAATAAGTTGTTAGTAAGTAGTGGTTAAAGCTGTGGCGATTCAGGAGTACTATATTCGAATTCCATGTGTGTATGACTGAATAAAAGAGGTTTTATTGGCATTCAACGTCTAATGGTTAACAACTTTCTTTCTAAACAAAAAATAATGGAAAATGGAAAACCTTGTCAACTAAACTGGTTGTTTTACTCTGGTTCAAACAACTTTATTACTGGTTACTGCTATACTTATTTAACGCAAAGAAATATGTATACAGTTAAACTTGGACTAGTTTTGAATCTGGTAAGATTAAAGAAATATTCCATATGTTTTGAAGAATATTTTCGGGTTTCAACAAATTCCCTTCGCATTTTTCGATTAACCTACCTGTATATTGACTAATGAACACGGCAAGAAGCATATCAACTGTATTTTCGAATTAGTGGTCAGATTGGAGGGCAGACAGAGGGATTACTGCAGGATTCACATCCTGTGCCGTCTCTGTGTGCAACTTCAGCAAGTGCACACACCGATAACTACTCCGTAATTGGGGTAGGCTTAGTGTGTCAGAAACAGAGAGCTTGCGTTGGGCCAACAACTCAACATGAAAAAAACAATTGCTACAAAACTACAGCAAAAGCCTCGGATAATTAACTCGAATTTACAAGAACGACCTCGGATTCGGAATATATTCGTTTTTTGATCAGCAATCGTTTACACCAATTCGTAACAGATTTCAGATCGGCATAAACAATCGGAACGGCGTACTCAAATTGCACACGCGTCACTTCAACATCTCAAATATACAGCACATAAAATAATTTGTAAATTATAAAAATAAATTGTAAAAATAACAAATTTTTTTTAATAAATTCGATAAAATTTTCATTAAATTGAAAATATTGAAAAAAATTTATAAAATTTATAAATTTAATAAAAATTTCGTCAAATATACAAAATATTAACAATAAAATTGAAAGGGACGTTGCTAAATTTACAAATTATTTTGTGTGCTGTATATTTACAAAAATTTTGTAATTTTTTGTTGAGTGTAAAATCAGAACACGCAAAGAGATTTTTCTAGCTTCAAGGATATTGAGACCAAACACGGCACCAAAATCGATTCTAACCATTTCTGGTAGTTGCGAAATACGCCGTCCGTCTATCCACCACGTATAATAAGCGATTCCAACGAATCTCAAGTTGGAATTCTGAAGCATTAAACAATTAAGATACCCGGGCCTATTTCGAAGCTATGTATATAGCAAATTAGAAACCCCGATAGTCAACCACTGAACCATTCTGTGGAAGAGGAGTAAAACATAATAAAATTGGCAATAACAGCTTCTTTAACGGTGAATCTAAGTAAAAATACACCAAAACCTAGAAACCTGTGGCTTGATGAGAATTGTCTAGATTCAATTCAAGAAAAGGATCGCGCATGAAAACGCGCACGAACCTCTTTTAATCAACAAAGTAACCATACAACGACTATATGGCTGTGAGAAAATACTCCAACCGACCGTATAGAAGGACAATACGTGAATGGGACAAACAACAAGCGCTTTAAAATCAAAACCGTAAGTTTAAGAGTCAGATAACGTTCTATAAAAGAAATCGCTACCGGCTTCCATCCACATAGTACCGCAATTCGCAACGAATCTGGACAGTTACAATTGGACACAAACACCGACAGTGTGGCGAAATTGTTTCTCGTCACTCTTAAACAATCAGACGTTATCTTCCATCAAACATCCAACATCATTGCATCAATCTGATATCAAAATGCAAAATAATAAGGCACCTGGTGAGGATGACATCTGTAATGAAGTGCTCAAGAACGACGGCCGTCGTTCTCTCCTACTGCCTGTTTGATCTGGTTTCATCGATTTTGTTCGCAGGGAATCCCAGGCGGGTGGAAAACAGACTGGCTGAATGTAACAACAACCGTGGAATAGCTTTGCTTTATGAATCCGCCTCCATATATCAATGAAATGAAAATCAAATACATGGCTATCGCCAGAAGGCCCAAAATTTTTAACAGGAAACATACAATACGAAAAAATGAATCAGGTTACCGAGTGTTGAGAGAACTAATAGTGCACGCATTCATCAGTGATATCGAGGACGATCGTCGGAAACTTCATTTGAGAACCAACACTAGAAGTAAAATAATGAATGAAGTATTGGTTTTAGCTTTGGAATATGAGACAGCTAAAGTAAGTGAAGTTGTCCAAACGTCATTCCGAGGATATTAATCAGATAAAGCGTTAATACGAGAGGAGCTGAGGCAACTAGCACAGGCTATCGGAGTCACGGAGAATTGCGTCGATCAAGTGCAAAGTCGATCGACATAAATTTTAAAGAGGTACAAGTGTTTCAATTTAGGCTGCTACGTTCGAGATTGTAAGCAACAATGGAAATATCATCTTGCGGGGCAGACTATCGAGAGACTAATCGGTTTGCAAAAAAGAAGAAAGGATGCCTTTGGGTAGCTCAGCCGAAAAATGCAATACGTTGGTTTAAGACGAGACCAGAAGTCGAGTTGGTGGCTAAAGAGAGCGCAATGCAGAAGACCGCAAAAAGGAGTTAAAAAGAAGGAGTATTGGAATGTGTCGAGATAAAGAAAGGACCAGGAACAAGATAAGCCAGTAATAGATAGCGTCCAGGAAGACGAGTTCAACCTACGATCAAACCGCAGTGTCGATTAAGATCACGGACACCTAGGAATAAAACGGAAACGTCAAATGATCAGCCAAGCGGTGATTTTTGATGAGGTAACTAGTGTGGCTGTGTCATCTCACCAAGCAAAAACAAGATCTACAGAGATACACCGCAATTGGAAATGGGGCTTAGCGATTATGCCTATCGAATACAAGAAATCATGGAGGTAAACAGAAAGTTCGCAAAGACGATAAACTGAAGCAATAGGTAGAGCACAGTATCTGCACAGTATCGAGTAAGATGGCTTGGCGACAACAACGGATGATTAATAAAGTCTTCCATCAACATTCAGCCGGTATACGTCGTAGAGGAAGGCCCCGACTGCCCTGGTGTGACCACCTCGAACAAGACCTACGCAAATTAGGATGTCGAAACTGGAGGACGAGAGCGATGGATTGAGTCGGAGGACCATAGTGCAGGCGTCACCCTTCATGGGTGCGCATTGGTAATGATTTGACTTTATCGGCCTAATTCTTGACGAAATCAAAGTTATCGGTTGAAGTGATTCAGTAACTTCAAATAGGTGAGATTTATTGGTGAAACATTAATTCAAGATCTCCTAATAAGCATTATGTTGACAATCAAGCCCCTCTCGAATGTGGTAATAATGAACGAAAGGTAAGAATTTGCCAAGAACAAAACGTACATAGTTGGATATGTAGGCTAAAACCAGAAATTGAATAAAATTTGTGAGTTATCGATGAAATATACTGATATGCTGGGAAATAGAAATCAATCCTATGATGGCTACCAAACATTTATATTCTATCGTGGATCATTGGACTATATTGCAAACAAGACTTTGTCGTTCGTAAGATTTATTTGAGTGAATTACTCATTAAGCATAAACCATATAATTAATAATAAATTTATATTACGTAAAATGATACCTCAGTGTCAAAAGCAAAAAAATTGTGTCAAATTGAAAAAAAAAACCCAATCAGAAATTTGATATGTAATCACGTGTTGTAACACTTCTTTCAAGTTTTCGACGAAGCTCTTGCTTTCAGTTCAGAATACATATTACTTTACTGCGGAAAAAATTCCGACCACTTACAATTGTTCAGCAACAATATTTTTACAAAATTGAATTTGGCCTAATATTTCGTAACTTACTAGCATAAAAAACGGATGTTGTACTTCTACAATCATCATTTCTATAAAGTTGAATTATCATTTTTCAATGATTACAAGCCTAAAACATAATATGGCTGTCACAAATAAATACCAAACAATTGACTCATTACCATTAATGATAAATCAAAACTGCAATTAATCACAATTTATGGGATGCATATCTGGTGGCAATTATCATATAGGTATACGCGTGAAATTAAGCGAAATTAAACAATGTTTGAATATCGGAATTCCCATTCTGGTTTAAAATTACGTCAGCTGATTAAGCTAGAGAGTGGAGCAGGTTCGCGCTTTATGCTCAAAAAGTAAATCTAAGAATGGCAGTGAAATATGTCCAAAATAACAAAAATAAACAAGTATTAGTGTAAATGCACTGTTAAAATAATTCTTATAAGAATTTTGAGTGAAAACTAAAATCTCAAATTGATGTATTTTAAATTCTTCATAATAGCCCGAAAAATTCTCATTTACAGGTTATAAAAGATAATACCAGCTTGAAACAGCCGATCTCTAAATGCCGGGTATAGAGAATTTGTGTCTAAAGCCACTATGTGGAAATTATTATTACATTACGATAACACAATCAAGTGATTTTAAGAACATTTCCATAAAATTGAAATAATCCTAAGTTTTGTTCTGGTAAATTAAGTCAATTCGGTCGGTAAGAGTAGTTTTAGTTTAAATAATTCCGGAAATAGTAAAGTTTGCCGAAAATGCTTATAAGGAACACAATCAAATGAGTGAAATCTTAGTTCTAAATTGAGACTGGCGGTATTCTTTTTAATTCTGAGCCCTATTCCTGAATACGAGACGAAAACGAAAGTATAAGATTCCTATTCAATTTTAAATAAGAATCGTACGAATCTGATTCAATTCAAATATGAATTTTGCATTTTCGTTTTCGTATCGTATTCCGGAATAGGGGGTCTTGGTAAATCAAGTCGATTTTATTGGTTTTGCGTAATTCTTGTTAAAATAAATTTGGGAAATCGTAAAATTTTTCGGGAAATTCCATTATGAAGAAAAATTAGCCTTCGGTTGATACAATCAAATGAGTCAAGAGCCATTTCCAAAAGGAGGATAGAGATATCCCTTTCTGTAGTTTGAGTTTAGATAAATTCTGGATGTTGTTGATTTGCGAGAACGGAAAAGGATATCTGCCCCTACTTTTGGAAAGAGCACCTTGACTCACTCAATGGTGTCAGCCAAAGGATAATATTTGCACATTATAGAGTTTTCCGACAAATTCTACGATATACAGAATTTATCTCAACTAGAACTACTCAAAATAAAAAAATCGATTTGATTTTCGAGAACGAAAACAGATACCTATATGTCCCCTCTTTTTAGAAATCGTTCTTGACTCGTTTGATTATGTCAACCCAAGGTTTTGGGTTCATTTTCAAATATGGGAGTTTTCCGACAAACTCTACGTTATCCAGAATTTATTTCAACTAAAACTACTCAAACCAATAAATCGATTTGATTTACGAGAACGAAAAATGATACCTGTTACCTTCGTTTGGAAATGGTTCTTTGACTCATTTGCTTGTGTCCACCTAAAGCTAACATTTCCACAAAGTGAAATATTCCGACAAACTGTATGATGGACTGAATTAGTCTACGAGATCGAAAATGATTCCCCTGCTCTCCGTTTGGAAAGGATTTTTTATTTAAATTAGAACCGCTAAAGCAACTCAACTTCTGATCTGAATTACGCTCAATATTCTTATAAGAATTCATAAGATTTAACAGTTAGGTTTAATTGGACTTTTGTTTGCTTTTGCATGTTTTAATTTTTATTTACGCTTTAAAAAAAAATAATTATCTATGTAGAAAATTTTAAATTAATTTATTGAACCCAAATAAATTACTTAATGTGTTTTATTTTGTATTGTAAAGATAATTCTTCATCTCGTTCTATTGCTGTCATCTCTGCTAATTGTATCCAATATGGAAAACATGATGCCCACTTTCGTCTCTGTCTATTATAATATAGTTGTTTCTGCCAAATTTTGATTTAAAAGTGTAATTACAAAAACATATGTCCATAGTATTAAAATCTCTTATGGGATTTGTATAAATGTAAACGGGATTCTTGTTGAGACAAATTTCACAATCATAGCTAAGACAGTTTTTGTAATAGATACAGAGTGGCGAATGTACTTGAAGGCGGCCGCACGAAATTTGTCTCGAGCTCGACAAAGTTGAAAATGTGTGATATACAATGCAAATTGCTGTTGTAAATTTTTGTTGTAATGCGTTATACCCCCGTTTTGAGTTCACACATTTACAACTTCGTCGAGCTCGAGATAAATTTCGAGCAGCCGCCTTGAAAGCTAATTAACAAAACTTTTGCTTTACTACAGAAATATAAGTCAAGTTACCAGAACGTAAACCGGTTTAGATTTAATTTCCAGGAATCAGTAGGAAATCAGAAAGCCGATATTCTGTATTGTTTCCAAGAATAATAATTTTTAAATTAAAGCGCCATAAGTGTTGCCATCGAAAATAAACGGTAGGGAACTACCGCTTTTTTAATTATAGCGTTATTTTGGCCGGCTTTAATTCTAAATATATCATAATTCACTAGATTTTTGATAACTCTTATCGATTACCATGCAGTTTTATAATGTTCAATGAAAACTTATTTTTAGGATCAATCAGTGGCGGAAATGGAATCATGATAGTTTATACACAAAATTTTAATACACACATCAAAAGTGTAAATGGAATTCATAGTTTTTAGGTTGCCATTGCCTTGAATTTGTTTTAATTTTCGTTTTGTTTTTTGTTTCTAGAAGATATCTCGATACTTACAATATCAAAAAAAAAAATCAGGATAACGGTAAAAACGGTTATTGTATTTTTGCAAAAAGTGATTTAGCACATTTGAGTTAATTTTTTGTCTAAGACTTTATTCAGTTTTAGTTATTAAAAGAGTGATTTTAAAATTGTGAAATTTAAAATTTAGTGTAGAAGTAAGGAATTGGAATACAGCAATACACATCGTAAACTAACTCTAATGGACGAAGCAGTACGAATGCTTCGAAGTAAAAGAAGCCGAGCAGTATGACTGGGGGAGTCCGTACGCACAGCATATCCAGGTCGAGTAAGATTAACAATCTCAACGCAGGGCCTTCATATTCAACTGCAAGTCCGCCGAGAGCCAACTCTAACTGCCCGATAATTATAGTCACACTTGTGAACAACTGAAACCCCATTTATATTAGTGGCCAAACAATCAGGAACAGATCCTCCTTCTAAGGGCCTTTTAGAAACCTGAAACCTAACTTATTTTCAAAATTGAGACCAAGCTTTTAACCAAAAGGTTGCGAAATTGAGATTTGAGAGAATTTGAGATTTTTATTTGTACAACCAAGTCGGAGTCAGGATCTCAGGCTACTATACGAAATAACGGTATTCGAAATTTATTCTACCGACATCATAAAACTCAGGCAAATCAATTGTTTCATTTAATAACTGTTATAGTGATTTAATGAACACGTGTTTAGAAAATCTAAAACAATTGAAAATATTGAATATCGTGCTGTAATAATATTCCTTGTAAAGAAAAATAATACTTAGAAGGATATCTGGGGAGGATCTTAGCTATAAGCTTAGAGGCTATCTGTTAGAGCCTTTTAGAAACCTAATCCATTATTATTAACATAACACTCAAACATACTAAAATACTCGTACTACATTGTACATTTCTGTAACTTAAAGTCTAAAGGTGTCTTAGATTTTAGAAGGCCACAAATGGAGCCGCCCCAGTGGCAAAGTGGTCAGTATGCTTGCTCCAGCGTCCGGAGGTCCCGGATTCGATTCCCGGTGATGACAAGGAAAAATCACGGCTGGTTTAGGACCAATGAATTAATTACTCAATATCCGAAATGAAAATATGATTATGAAACCTCATTTGAGGCGGCCAAATCTCTTGATGGGATATAGTGCCAGAGAGAGAGAGAGAGAGCGAGAGAGAGAGAGAGAAATGGAGCAGCGACTTCATATTCTAATTTGAGAAATGAAATTTAGATAAAGATGAAACCCATATTCGCACTGATCAAGTTTATGCCAATACATATAACAAAATATACACTGTGGCCCATTAACACAGAGGTGATCGAAGTGGTTCTGAATTAGCACTTGATATAAAAAAACAAATCATACTGATCCACATGTTCGGAAATCTCTGAGATTTTTGTTATTCAAGAAAGAATTTCATTGAAAATTTTTCATATAAAAAGTTTTAAAACATTTCAAATTATGTAACTCGGCTCTTAGATTGGTTTCTTACATCAAATAATAATCTGGACCCACTTCGATCGCCTCCGTGTGATCAGAAGGGGCCGAGTTAAATAATTTCAAATCTTTAAGAATTTTTGTATTACACGCTCTGATATTCTCTTCCGATTAACACAAATTTCAGAGATTTCTGAGCATGTAGTTATAAGATTGGCTTCTTACACCAAATGCAAATTCAAAACTACTTCGATTACCTCTATGCGATCCGTAGGTGCCGAGTTAAATAATTTAAAATATTTACAAATTTTGTGTTACTCTCAATGATGTTCTCTCACAAATAACAAAAATCTCAGAAATTGAGAGCATACGGTTAAGTAAAATTGGTTTCTTATAACTTTGTAAAATTTATCTTTAATTTTGATAAATCGTTTTCCATTTTACCATTGCTATTTATAACGCTATGATGTCTTTAATTTGATGATCATCGTATAAAATATTAGGTGTGCAAGTAAAAACTCGGCTTTGAAGTTGGTTGCATTAAAATATACTTGAACGCATCCAAATCGGACGCCGTTTTGAATATATGTAGCTTAGTCATCATTGGTGTTTTTATGACATAAGTTTAAAGTTTCAATCATTTTTAAGTTGTCAGCCTGACGTTCCGT
Source organism: Nephrotoma flavescens (assembly GCA_932526605.1). Lineage (NCBI taxonomy): Eukaryota > Metazoa > Arthropoda > Insecta > Diptera > Tipulidae > Nephrotoma > Nephrotoma flavescens. Next base: position 120,246,092 of record OW052222.1, read on the forward strand.
GTGCATCAATTTTAACAGATGGATGTCGATAAGCAACATTTACGTCATTGCATTCTATTCTGTTTTCAAATGAAAAAAAATGCTGCTCAAGCAATGGAATTGATTAATTCGACTTTGAATGAACATTCTATGAGTCATTCAATAGTAAAAAAGTGGTTTGAAAGATTTTGTGATGGCAATTTTAGTCTTAAGGACGATCCACGTCCATATGTATCCGTAAAACAGTTTGAAGACGAAGAACTTAAAGTTTTGCTGGATGATAATCCGTTTCAAACTCAAAAAGAGCTTGCAGAACAGTTAGGAGTTACGCAGGTTACCTAGTTGCAAAAATGAATATTCATTTCAAGAAAGTCTTACTGTGTCTCTGGTGGGATTGGAAAGGAGTAATTTACTATGAACTTCTAGAATCTGGTCAAACTGTTACAGCCGAATGCTACCAGGCCAAATCGATCAAATTGAGTGATGCTCTGGAGGAAAAAAGACCACTTATGGGCCAAGGAAGGCGGAAGGTGATTTGCTGCATGACAACGCTCGTCCACATACAACAAAACCGATCCCTGAACTCATCTTCTCCTTAGGCTGTAATAATATCATTATTTAAACCATTATCAGTTAAAAAAACCTATTTCCACAAAATTGTATTTACTTTTGAATCTGACATATATTACACCTAATAAGGTGAGTTGTTTAAGAATAAAACATTATAAAATTGCAGTTGAAATAAGACATTTTTAGGTATTGATATGTTTTGAGTAATGAAATTATTACTGATCGGGTAGGGGCCGCTATAGCGGTATAAATAGCAATGGTAAAATTCTGAATGAAAACTACCTTAACAATGATAAACAATTTTTCAAAATTAAAGATAAACAAACAAAGTTTGCACTTAGAAGAATAAAAATGTATGTTTCGGTTACAAATAGGAGATATTATAAATAAATAAAGTCAAAAAATAATTTCCATAGCATTTGTATGAAAGTATTTTACGTGTTAACGTTTTTTTGGCCTGCATACGTACAAAGTTCATATATTGTAATATGGCCGTATACAAACATAGCCACTATTACAACCCTGAACAGTGATCAAATTTCTAGTAAAACGACAAGCCTCAGCTTGAACTAACTTATATGAAAAATGAACCAACTCTCTTTAAAATAAAAAAATTACTGAACCGTTTTTTTTTTCTGATATTATAAAATTATCTGGATTCAAACTACGTATCCCCGATCTTTAGCGTCCTAGACTCCTAGCGTATTCCACGAACATTTCTAAAAGTATTTTCATGCATTTTTTTCTCGTTTTTTTTTTCTCTTTCTCTTAATAAAATCACTTTGCCGGAAAAATATCTATGCAATAGTAAACAATAAGGCCGCAAAATCATTTGAAGCGCTGGGAGATGTTGGAAATAGAAAAACTAACTCACCGCTATCAGTCCATAATATTTAATGCTCTAAGATTACTAGCATTACTTTCCTACTGGTTAACTATATGCAAAATGCAATAGTGTTGTTGCAACAATATTACTTACTACTTTTTTAAAATTTTAAAGAACTGTAATGTAAAAACAAAAGATTTATGAATATCAATTAATATCCGTTTATTTTGAATGAAAATATTAATTTCGTTTATGATGTGTGTATAGAATATAGATGTAGAATTGTAGACAATTATTACCATAATTATTATATACGAGTAGTTATGATTAAAACTATTTTATTACTCGTATAATGATTAATATAAAATTATGATCGTTAAATATTATCTTAACCAATTTTGTAATTAATTCGTTTGGCAAATTTTTATCCTTTACCAAGATGATATTTAATTAATAAAACTAATACATAGCGAGTACTTTACATTTTTCTATATACCTACACATAAGTAACGTAAAATGAAATAAAACCAATTGGAATATTATTACGTACAAGTTTATAGTGGTGTATATAACAATATTCGACCTTGATACAAAACATAAGCAATTTATGTCTGATTGTAAATGTGTATATTTTTTTTTGGTTATATTATTTTATATTGATTTAATATTAGTACATTGACTAGTTGTATAAAACAGAAACATGTGAAAATACGAATGAATATCAATTGCATGTACGTACGAGTACGTCCATAAGTTCGTTGAATGTTAATTAGAATGTGGTTTAGTAGTTTGTGCATTATGATTAAAACGAGTTGAACTTATGTACTGGTTTATAATCAATGAAGTATTTCTTATATATTATAATCAAGTAATAATGGATGAGTAATTATTTCTAAACTGGTTATGCTTGTACTTGAAATTGTAATTAATTGAAGTAAACATACCATTTTCAGTGGTCAGTAGTAGATATTTTAGTTATTATAAGTAGTTTCGTTTAATTTAAGTGTAAGCAGACAGGTAATAAGTATAACAAGTAGTTTGTGCGTTGACTTAGGTTAAATAAAAATTGTTTGCGGGATAAGTATTAAACAACATTATTTGCATAGTTTAAATCCGTATTCGTTGTTTTATTACATATTTATTTATTCAGTAACTAGTCCAACAAGTAGGTGTATAGCTACTAAATACAACAACCTTAAATTTTCGATTAGTTATTGCACTATTGCTTGTCCGTTATGTGCATCATCTTTACTTTCATTCCTTCTTCAAGTACAAAAAAATATACACTTTGCGTGATGAAATTGATCAGAAAAATATTTTAATCGTGAGTTCTCAGCAAAAATAGCACGGAACTTATGACGTAGTTAGGAAATTTAATATTCCTAGACCCGGTTGCACAGAGAAATGGCTAGCGGCCGGTTAGTTCTGTGCCAGTTAATTGTATCATAAGAAATCTTTGTTCACAATCAGAAAAAATCAACGTAAACTTCATTAAATATATTTTATTCCATGGAAATATTTGAGGATTAGTTAAAAAGTTATTCAATCAAAATTGGTCATTTAAATATTTATACACAAGCAAAATATTTCCACGGAATAAAATATATTTAATTCTGATTTCGTTAATTTTTTTCTGATTGCGAAAACAGATTTCATATAAAACATTTAATTGGCGCACAACTAACCGACCGTTAGCCCCTGGTAACATAACCTGGAACCGGGCCGATTCTGGAATCTAAAATTGTGTATTGTTATCTTATGTTTGCTATTTCAATACAAATCTTAATATAAAATAGGAAAATAAAATAAAAGGAATTTAATGCCGCATCGATGGGCTCTTTATGTTTAGGCCGCCGGCCTTATTTGCTGGAGAATTGGGAATTTAGAAAATATTTTGCTGTAATTACAAATTAGTTACAATAATTCTCAAATATTTGTTCCCCGTTCACAAATGTATGTATATTCTGGTACACTGGGAATAATTTTTCCGGAGAATCATTTATCTTGATTTTTATAAAACAAAACACGAATTGCGACTTATATATTGTTTAAAAACTCAAAAATATACGAATCACAATTCCCTAAAAAAATAATTGGGAAAAATTAACGTCAAAACTGCTATAAAGTGGATTTTTCCAATAACAAAAATTCCCAAATGCCAGAAAACACTTTGGGGAATAATTAATTACCAATTCCCTATTCCCAAGGTAAGGTAGGATAGTGCCATAGGACATGTAATGGTTTTCACAACATCATCCAGGACACAACATCATCCAAGAGCTCTAGGTATTCAACTTTATGCAGCTCAAACCAATCCCTGTCAGTAATGCTATCGAGAAAGTTTTAGAGTTTTTGATGAGAAATGTTTTTCTAAACGAAAATATTCGACCAATTTGTCAATATAAAGTATTTCTTGTCAAAAAATTTACAAATCGAAATGGGTGTTCATTCAAAATGGTTTAACTATTTCAGAAAGTCGCATTATCTGGAAGTTTATTCCAAACTTTAGCAATATGCAACTGAGCGTTTTGCAGTTTTGGACACAATGCGGCCAGTGGACCAATAATATTATGTATGAACATAGATTGCATACATCGTTATAATTACAAACAATGAAAAATTTATATTTAAATACTTTTATTTTTAGTTTTATCCACAATTTCTTATTATTTGCCTAATGGCAAATAATAACATGTTAATCATGTTTTCGTCCAATTAGACATCGTCAGATGGACTGAAGCAAAATTTTTATATTATTTTATTTTTTACAATACATATACTAATAAATTATGTTATTTGTATAAGCAAATGTATAACAAACAGATATAAAATTGGTTTTATAACATTAAAAACGTCAAAAAATAAAGATAAAACATTAACTAACACTTATACAAATGCAAATATTATAATATTATTATATGTATTGTAAAAATAAAATAATATAATTATTTTGCTTCAGTCCATCTGATGATGTCCAATTAGACCAAAGCTAAATATAAAAACTAAATTAAAAACAAAAGTATTAAAATGAATTTCCACCAAATACATACAATTTGTACACAACATATCAAATAATGAAAAATATGGAAAAAATGGTTGTTGGTGTGGTATAATGTAAGTAATATCAGAGACAACCTAAAAGAGATAGTTCATCCTATGTAAAAGTAAAAATTTAAAATGCATGTTCATTTTCTATATCAACAGCATACAATCAAAACTGTTTTGTTTTTTGCGTATACGTATACGCAGTTTAACGAAAAATCACAGATCAACGATGACATTGGAATTATCAGAAATAAATTTCGTTTTTATTTTTTAGTTCAAATGAAAAATCTCCTTTGATTGTCTGATTGACTTGAAATTTCGACACAACCCGACATCAATCAACAAACTCGCGACTGTGATTAAAAAATGTAACTTTGTTTGTTGTATTTCACTTTTCATTTATAACCATGGAAGAAGTGGGTCTATTGCTTCTTACCTAAAACGAAGGAAGTTAAAGTAAAAGTACTGAAAGGGGAGAATTGGCTTCAAAGAAAGCGAAGACAGTTTCATTTACTAGCAAGGTTACGGCGATTTTTTAGGGTGTGCGTGGACAATGTTAATTGATTATTTTCAAGAAGGAAAAACAATCACCGGCGAGTATTATGCAAACTTATTGCAGCCTGTCAATAATGAAACCAAGAAAAACCTCACGCATTTGACGAAAAATAAAGTGTTGTTTCATCAAGACCAGTTCTTCAAATGTAACAGTTCTCACATCTTAATATGATCAAAATCAAAATGTTAAAGTTTAAACGGCTTGCTCACGTTCTTCGGTTCTCACTATAGACCGGGTATTGAAGCTATTGAAGTGTGCTGTGAAAGGATACCGAGCGAAACGGAGAATATGTTGAGAAATAAAGCTATTGTTTCCCAAAAGTTTTGTGTTTTCTTTGTTAGTGGTACTATTCTGGATTTTCCTGGGAATTGGAAAAAATACTTTCATAGCATTTTTGTTTGAATTGTATTTTTCTGGCTTATTGGTGGAATCACTTTGGTGTAAATATTTATAAAACTATTTATAATTTAATTTCAATTAATCTGCAAAATTAAGGTATGTCTGTACTACCGTTCTCCCTTTTATTTTACACACATCCTCATATTGTCTTTAACTCAAATTATTTATTTATTGACATTATAAATTTTGGTTGAGGAAAAGCACATATTGATTATTAATCAAACAAACATTAAACCTCAATTTTTCAAAAGCAAATCCACTTCGAACATTATCCGTTTTACTTATATTACATAGTATCTCTCCTCTTTTCTATTTTTCAAATTTGACTCCACTCACTCGTGAATTATTCGAAATACGCCTTTCCAGTGATTAATGAAATAATGTGCACTGAAATTTAAAAAAAAAAATCTGTGCTGATTCCTACAAACTAGCTACCATGTTTCTGAAAAATCATGTTACTAACGGAAATTAGCAAACGAAATGAAAAACTAGAAGAATCCCCGAAACTTTGACAACTGTCTTATATTGCAAATTTCTTAGTTGATTAGTTGATAACCAAATATATATCAAGAGTAATTTTGCGCCTAAATAATGCATCTGCTGTGTCACTAAGGGGTACCAAGAGAAACGTACTACGTCTTGCAAGCAAAATCGTAAACCACTTTCTTTAAGCACAAAATTAACAATAAAAACAATAATTCCCATTTTTTTAACTATTTCCTCTTTTTAGATGTAATATACGCTAAAAGGTAGGTATGTGGTCGTCAAAGGTTAAAGCCTCAACCAGCTTAAAACTTAAGAGCTTAAGTTGTGCTCCGTTTGGACCACTTAGGGGGGCAGTACGGCCACCATAATTTTAGAGGTCAGTTGTTTATTTGTGACGAGAAGCCTAAACAATTTTGGTAATTGTAGCAGTAACCGAAATGCTCCAAACAGCGTGCAACTTAAGCTATTCAGTCTTCGCTGGTTGAGGTTGATAATGCAGATCAAAGGAGAATTTATTCATTGTCATTTTTTACATATCCCTTTTCCAGCCTGTCATCACAATAGTGTGGGTCCGAAAGATATTCATGTCAAAAATTTTTGTATGCATTTTGGGCCAACATACACATTTGTGCATTCCACTTAAATCGTTTTCGTCCGAAAAATAACACCATAACTATAACAATAATAAAATAATTAATATGTTATCAAAAACAGATAGTTAATATGTTATATCTTACCAAATTATAATGCTTTTTTCAAAAAAAAATCAATTTCACTAAGATACTAAGATCCGTTAAAATCCGCAAGACATTAAAACTTATCATTTTTTACATACACAATTGTGTGGGGTAGACTTAAATTGTAGAATTTATTTTTTGGCCGGAAAAGGGATATCAAAAGTAGTTGTCATTGATAGCTTACCAGATATTCTATCATATCAAGATGTTTGATTATTAAATATCATATTAAATGTTTGATTACTGCTGTTCCACAATATGTTTAACCAAAATTTAAAAACAATAATGTTTCAGAAAATGTTAATATATTGCAGAAGAATGATTCAATTTTCCAGGCAAATGTGTCGTGATCCTAATAAAACTTGCATTACTTAATCCCACTGTTAAAATTTATTCAGCAAATTAGATCGTAACTTACTAAATTTATAGCGAATTCTTTTACTTTTTTGATGTAAATCAAATTTTCGATAGTTAAAAAGAATACGAAAAAAATTTGATGTGTTTTAATCGTAGTGTGCGTAAACCCGAAAGGGATGCCAAAAACAATAACAAACCATTTTGAAAAAATTTGAAAGGACCCGTTTGACGTATTTGACATTATTTACAATTGACATATTATATGTATATAAATATGTGTATGTGGTAGTTAAAATGGAAGGAAAAATCTACATTTCCATTTTTTGATGTACATCAAATTTTTTTGCTATTTTTTCCGCTAAAAGAACGCGAAAATGTGATTTACATCAAAAAATTTTGATGTACATCAAAATTTTTTGCCGGTTTTTTGTAAAAAGAAAACGCCATTAGTAACGTATCGAGTAACATCAGGAATGCCCGCATATGTATAAACTAAATATGTAACGACGGTCAGATGACATTTCCACATCCAAAACTTCATCCGATCAAAGTAGACCATCTGTAAACTTGGAGCAATAAGCCAAACGTCGTAATACCCGATCACTAGTACTAATATAAAGTTTCGTAGTTTTATCGTATTCAAAAATATCCATCTGATTTACCTTAAATACAATATACACATGTTTAAAGATAGTACTGAGGTTATTTCCTTTATAATTTGTAATCAATAAGGATAAGGATAAGTTTTATTTGGAATTTAAAAGACAATCTAGAAGTAAAAAATCGATATTTGACAAAGGTATATCTATGTATAATGAGTTACCGGAAAATATAAGAAATTGTAACAGCATAAAGGATTTTAGAGCACCACTGTTAAAACAAATTTTATAATTATTAAGTAGATGATGTATATATATTGTATTGTAAACTGGAAAATTAGCTTTAGAGCTATTTGAAAAATAAAATAAATAAATAAAATATGTAAATAAATAAATAAGCAAACATTGAACATACTACAGCCACTTTGCAGTTTTGCGTATAACGTACTAATTTTATACACATCATATACCCGAGCACTTACACATACACAACCTCATCAAGCCCAAAATGAGCAACACGTATTATCAAAAACTAAAAGTTTTATGCATAATAATTTACCTTTTAAGCAAAAAGTTTTCCAGAAATTCCATAATTTTTCACCAAAAACACATTAAATTAGATAAAACCACCTAATCATCCACCAATTTTTCCGATTGTATCGATCTTTTCTTAATTTTTTTTAAATTAAACTTTTTTTCAACCAATTTCAACTCAAACGACGCACTAACACATATCCACTTGTCTGTGTAATATTTTCTTAATGCAATTTTTTTCTTATTAACTTCTTTTGCGAACTCGTTTTTTTTAATTAATTTCTTGAAATATTTTATATTTTTATCTAGTCTTTGTCAAAAACGAAATAATCAAATTAATAAATTTAATTGCAAAATTTGTTTTTAAAATTTAAATCAACAAACTCAACACAAATTAATTAAACTGCATATCCAATTGGAATTTCATTTATTCACCACGATACATTTTTATTAAACACCATTAATTCAAACTTTTTTTTTATTTATTCCAATATGACCAATATGTAACAACACAATTTTGTATATAACAATACAAGTACAAATAAATCTATATGTAATTTATTTTTGTTTATTGCAAATGACTTTATGTATATATAGTTTGGGGGGTACTCTAGAAATAATACGAAAAAATATGGCTATCATATAACTTTTTTCGTCATATTTTTTCTCCACAAAACACACAAGTATGTATAACAATGTTAGTGAAGAAAACAACAAAATTCCATCATTATGTATATGTATAAATGTACAATGTGAATGTATGCATATAAAAAATTGTCACATTCGTGTTTTATCAAACATATGTAAAAAATAAACGTATGGTCAAATATGTTCAATGGAGACTTTTGTTCAACTGGCGGCTTCGTTAAATTTTTATATGGATAGAAATAAAAGGCGGGAATCGGGATTATTTTCTTATTGGAATTTATTTTTATAAAATTACATTACACTAAAAATGTTTGCGGAGAGCAGATATCTCTGTTTTAGTGAGCGGCTTCAGGTCGAATCCTTTCAACTTGGGCGAGTGCTCCAAATCACGGAGATCATTTACTAAAATTTTCTGGTCACTGTTAATTTTGTTGATTTCAACTTCCAATTGGGCTTGGTCTAAAAATTTGATTTTCGTTTGGTAGATAATTTTAAATCGAATGAAAAGTTCTACTACCTTTTTTAAGAAGTTCCATTGCTTTATTGCGTTTTACTTTCACCAGCATTGTACCAATTGTAATCCAGATTTTATCTTCGAACAAATTGTCTATATTTCGTAAGGCTTCGCGTGTCTCCTGTCGCCGTTTATCCAGATTTACCAGCTCCCGTTTATTCATTGTTATTTTATCTGCCACCATCTCGGTTTTCAATAGAATTTGCATTACTCGGTTAACAGGTTCTTCCGGCATTGCTTTGGTCTGCAAAGATGCAAGAGGAGCTATGATAAGGATTTTCGAATTTTTTGTTCATTATATCTATCGCGTTTTGCAAGGCGTTCTATATCTCGTTTCGTCATCGCCCTGGGTGGCATATTATTTCGTTTGATTGCGGCCAAATCGTACGGTTTGAAATGAGTAACTCGCTCGCTAGTTTTTTGTTGAATTCCAACGCCACTTCGAAATTCTCGAATTTGCGTTTTTACTGGAAACAGAGTACCACATTGTTTTTGACCGAGGCCGCTTTCTTTATTCCATCCCTGTTTAAGCATCAACTGAAACCCACGATTGTGCTCATCAATCCCGAATCGAACCGGGAATTTATGATGCTCCAAATTAAACTGATGGAGAGTAGATGTTATATGTTCCTTCTTTGTCGATTCCTTGAACTTATATTTGCAAAGATCACAGTAGAAATCGGTTTGTACGCAAGAATTACCTTCATCCGTTTCTTGTACGGTATTACTTTTAAAGTATTGCATTAGAAGTGCTAGAATATGATCGTGATTCCGTTTTTTAGCGAGACTGTATACAGAATTACCTTTCCTATCGGTCGTATTTATATCACAACTATATTTTAATAATATTTCAAATGACTTAGCTGCTCCTTCACAAGCAGCCATCATAACGGGTGTCCAGTTAAACTGATCTGTTTGGTTTATCATTTGAGGTACATTACGGCAGGTCTCCTCCACGATGACACTATCGTTCTGCATAACCGCGGTGCAAAATTGATTAAAATTTAGACGTGTTTGAACTCTGCTACGATCATTCGGTTTAAACTTTATATCAACAATTTTCTTCCTCGCTTTCTGACTTTGTGGTTCTAAATTAATAATTTTCTCATAAAAATTCGAAATCTCAACACCATTCAACGAAGCATTTGAAGAAGGCCTCGGTTCACATTCAACAGTTCGCTCTATCCCCTTTTCGGTCACAAACGGCTGATGTTTTATATATACGGTGGATATTGCTTTCCAATTTGGGTGCATTTTTTATTTTACAATATTTTAATTACCTTTTTTTATTATATTTAACAAAATATTATCAAAATGTTTAGACGTTTTATGTACGTACGAACAAATGTTGACATATTTTGGTATGGTAAAGACCAACACACACGAGACTTTTATATTGATATAAATTTTCCGCTTTTGCCAGTTGAACAAGATTAAACGAAATTTACATGGGGTCGATTTTGTTCAAAATGAGCTACCTAGTTATATAGAGAACTGTTTGTAGATCTGACGACAAAAAAATTAACCTGATTGGGACTATTTTTGTATGTTAATTTTTATTTTCATAAAGTATGCCGTGCTAAAATTTCATATAAAAAAAGACCCAATCGGCTTATTTTTAATGCGATAGATGTCACTACCCCGGACATTTATAGTTCTCAATAGACGAAAACAAAACGAAATGAAACGGAAGAGTGAAAACGGTTTTGACAGTTTCATATTTGTTTCTAATTTTATATTATTTGAAGTTTACTTCTCGTGTGTATGAAAACTAACGCGCATCCCCAATAGAATTCCTTTAACTTTTTCCTTACGGAAAATATGAAAAAAAACTTGAGAAAAAAAGTTTTTTGTTTGGAAAATCCATTTTTTTTGGTAATCTAAATACACTGCGTTTAAATCCAATTAAAATACAAACTATTTTGACAATTTGACATGTGCTAAGGATAACAAAAAAAAAATCATAACCGATAGTGCATAACCGCAAAGACCAAACGAAAGCAAATTGAATTGAATCAATTTCTCCGCCCATTTTCGTTTCGTTTCTTCTATATAATTATTTTAGTATGTTTTCATGTATTCAATTCGTTCGTTTCGTTTCGGTCCGTTTCGTTTTCGTCTATATAACTAGTCCATGACACAACGTTTTCGTATATGTACAAAGAGTATTTGTTTTTTTGCGGATGTAAGCATCAAAAATTATAAATCGGTACAAATCGGTTTAGTTTTTTGATGCTTATGACGTTCTGTTCTCTCACTTTTTTGACATCTCTTTGCTTTTGAAGAGACGAGTTAACACGTTCGCGTAAATGACTGCTATAAACCATTTTCCCCAAAAAAATTTGACAGCTGAAGCTGTATGGCAAACCAGAACAAACTAAAATTTATTTATAATTTTTAAAGTTTATGACACAACTATTAAAGTTTAATGTTTAAAACATAACCACAAACAATTGTACTGTTAAATTTTAACATCATTGTGAGAATGTATGAATAAAATAAAAAAAATAGAATTTTATTTTAATGGTTTGCCATACACGTTCAACTGACATAATGTTATTTTGACGTTTGAGGAAAATGGTCTATAGCATACAACTTTTTCGTTTTATAACACGTTCGCGCAAACGATTTTTTCATTTTTTAATGAATAATGAAATATTTTTTGAAAAATATCATTGCAATTACAAAAGTTTTCAAATGTGTGTTCCTGAGTAGCACACACACACATTTAGAAAGTGTGCGTCAAAGTGTTAAGAAAAAAATATATAGCTACACATATGGATGCTTCATTTGCTCAATCGATTAACTTCATAAAACAAGAAATTGAGAAAATACTATGTATATCCCTGTTGCTGCTCGGTAACACAATTGTGTGAGTTATTCTAAAGTCCCATGTCAAAAATTTATTTTTGTATGTGTTTTGAACCAACTTACAAACTTAAATAAAAACACATTTCAAACTTATTTTCGTCCGAAAAAAAAACTATAACTATACTCACAATTGTGTTGGTTGTACTTCAATCAAGCGAACGATGATACATGCATACTATGATTTTTTACTCACACATTTGTGTGGTGTGAACTTAAATTTTTTTCAGAAATTATTCAGAAATTTTTAGATTTTATTAAACAAAAAGGTACTTAATAAACACATTTTTATTAATCACTTGTTTTTTGTTTCGCAGAATATTTTGAATATTTTTCAAAAAGTTTAAAAAATCACTCGATCGATTTCGACTTGTTAGGTCATCATCAGGAGTATCTACTCGAGTAGATACTACTAGAGTAGATACTCCTGATGATGACCTAACAAGTCGAAATCGATCGAGTGATTTTTTAAACTTTTTGAAAAATATTCAAAATATTCTGCGAAACAAAAAACAAGTGATTAAATGTGTTTATTAAGTATAAGTGTGTTTCGCCAAGTGCCTACGGCAAATAGCGTAAAAAGGAAAAAAAAAGAAACAAAAAGGTTTTATTTGTACAGAAAAATTTTAAAGATACTATAAACTGTGTCCATTAACACACACCTAATTTAATATAATAATTATTTTGTTTGATTTGCATATTTTAATTTTTAGTGCTGTTTATGATATGTTTTATATAATAATAGAAAAAACAAACACCGTAAAACGAAATATGTACAACAATAGAATGTTTCATCCCCTTTATATTTATTTACCTAAGAAAAAACGTTTTCCACTTCCTCACAGTTCATTTTCTTGTGCTTCTCTCCATATTGAAACATTATAATTATTATTATCAAAACTATTATTATATGTAAATTAATAATAAAATTATATCTCTTTTTTAAATATTAGTATGTCACGTTGGTATATCCAAACATTTTTTATTGTACATGTCAAATAATAAAACAACAACAAAAACTAATTTTGTCCTCTGATTTAAACACCAAAAAGAGAAGATAAATCAGAGGATAAATTAAACCTCTCGGATTTTATTTTTCATTTATCGTCGTTCATAAAATGCACACAGTGGATTAATCCATTTATTAATCGTTTATCCTCATTCATAAAATCGGGTTTTAGTGGTGTTAATATTTGTTATTAGAGTAATTTTCTTTGAATATATGTATACAGTTAGGAGCCATCAAGTGCTTTGATAATAAAATTTCAAAAAATTCAAAAAATAGAGTTAATCAGCCGTTCCACAGAATCAGTTCCAAAGTAAAAACTCAAAAATTACCCGAAGTATGTCGGAAAATACATCACAAATATCCCCACCAAATTCTTCTTTCGAAAGGAGAAAATAATTTAACACAAAAAAGTGTGTAAATGGGCTCATTACCTTCCGACTATTCGAAATACATAATATGTTTAAAGGACTAGACACACCAAGCGTCGACGGCGAGCGGCGAATTTAAATATACCTTAATTTATGTATGTATTATATAGAATCGATAGTATAAACAATTATATACCAATTATTTATAAAAAACATTACAAATACTGGATTTTTAATATAAAAATTGTAATTTTAAGAAATTATATCGAATGATGTTGGGTTCACGGAACGGGATTATTTTTAATCCAACTCTTCAGCCAATCAAATCTTTCATATTCAACTAAACCCCGCCCAATTTAATCCAGCTTCAGTTAAAATATTTCCATCTTTTGAGCAATAATCTTAGTCGTACCAACATAGTAACAAAAAATAACCGGAAGTATGAGCAATAATTTTGCTCAGATATTTGTTGTTATTGTTTATTTTGACATTTTTTTAATGAATTTGTTAGGTTATCGCCTTAGATAATTTTATTTAAAGTTATTATATAAAATAAATGAAATAAATATGCGAGATGCATTTAAGTGAAACAATTAAGATGAGAACCAAAAATTTTATTTTGTTACAACACTGTTGGGCTATAAATTATTTGATAATTTATAAATTGTGATGTGTGTATAAAACCGAATATTGTGTATTTATAATCCCCAGACATACGTTTATTCGATTAAATTAAAATAAAGCCCCATCTAATCGTAAACAAAGGAGAAATTGCAAACAAAAAATACAAAACAACAGAAAACATATCGCACATCCTCTTTAAAATTGCTAACGTTACTGTGATGATGCTGAGATTATTCAATATTAGCTTTATAAAATAAATAATCAAGTATAGCAATTTAAAATGCATTTATTACAAAATTGTTTTTTGTGTTATGACATTTTTTTAAAGGATGTGCGATATGACAACCGTAGACAAATTTTTTGAGCAAAAAATCGGAAAAAAGCCAGCTTTTTTTTTATCTCATTCCGTGAACCAACCTTGAAGTTGCATCCGCCGTCGCGAAATTATGTCCCACACCAAGCGGCCAAAAAAATTCGTCCATCGCCGCCGAACATAACCTAAAAATAATGTTACTTCAATTGTGGTTCATACATTTCGAATTCGTGATTCACGTATGCTCTCATATTATTTACCAATAATAAAGATTTATAAAACAAAAATCGAAAATTCTCATAATTATTGAAAACAACAAAGGCGCCGCGCCGCTCTTGGTGTGAACGGAATTGCGCGTCGAGTAGTATGGAACATTTGGAATTGGAAGCGCCGCGCTTGGTGTGTCTAGTCCTTTATAGTATAGCCAACTATGGACAAATAAAATAAATGCGCGTTATAACGACATTTTCAAAATGAATAAAAAAGTAGCTGGCAAATTTCGCTGATAAAAATCAAATATTGATGCAATTTATCAAATATTGATGTACAAATTTCATCAATTATTTTAACAAGTGTATTACAATGCTTACCATGTCAATCAACGCACTCAAGCAATGAATGTCAAATCGAAATAAAAATATTTGTGTAGAATTATGTGGTTATTTCAACCGAACAAATGTAATTAATTAATTTTTTAATTTGAGTGATAACTAAAAAATGTACAAATTAAAAATATTAACAAATTCACATAATTTTTGTTTTCTTCTTTTGGTGGTTTAATGGATTAACATTTCCAGCACAGGCACATTATCACACATGGCATGGAAGTAAACAAAGTTCAACAAAATCTCGATACCATTCTATTAATAATAAATCAATTTAATTGGTTGTTAAATTCTTATGTTCTCGTAAGATATTTCGTTTAAGAGAAATCGTATAAATCAATGATTAAATGTTTTCGAAAATTTGCAGGATTATTATGTGGAAGACCACTGGGACCGATTGCCACCCAGTTGGAAGGCAGTTTTTAAGGAAATTTCGCCAAAAGATCTTGCCACTTTATTGAATGGCACCGAAACACCAAACAATGTATGTCTACCGTTATCGATATTAACATTAAAATGTTTAATCAAAAACCTAAATATACCAAGGAAACCAAAAGAGGAGCGAAACGATGGAGCAACCCTATTAAAGCATCCAAAACTAAAATTTATATTTGAGAAACATTTAAAACAGAAAAAGCGCCACGAAGTCCATAAAATGAGTCGAATTTGTTATGAGACAGCCTGTAAATTAAACGTTGATTATATAGTTGATTTTGGAGCTGGTCTAGGGCATCTGTCCCGAGTGCTCGGCTACGGTTATGGTTTGAAAATGTTTTGTTTAGAGCAACAAGAGGAATTAAACCGGCAGGCCGAAATGATCGACAAAAATCTAGAAAGACTTATAGCAAACTATATTCCGGACTGCAAATATACGCGACCAATTCATTTAACGCTGAAACTAACGAAAAATTTGCAGCCTATCGAATTTCGTGATCGTTTGATTGCATCGTTTCAAATTGAAAATCGTGAAAAATTTCAATTTGGAATTGTTGGTTTGCATCCGTGTGGCGATTTGGCCGTCATTCTAATGCGGCTATTTCTTGATTTACCCGAAGCAAAATTTATAAATCTTGTCGGTTGTTGTTATATGAAGCTGTCGCAAGATGGTTATCCGCTAAGTCGATATTTAAATGAACGACCGAATGCATGTATCATAAATTATGAGTCACGTGAAATTGCGTGTCATGCCATCGAAATGTATCACAAAAAACTAATTGACAATAATATAGATTATCTTCGAATTCATTCGTATCGTGCTGGCATCGAAAAAATTATCATGACGAACTGGCCTCATTTGCGACATTCTGGCTTGCGCTCCATTAAATTCAACGAAAAATTGGATTTCTTCGAATACTGCAAAACGGCCGTTTTAAATCTACAAATACAAATTACTGAAACTGATATAACGCCAGATATTATACGAAATTTAAACGATTGGTACAAAGTTGTGATATATTATACACTACGGTTAATGCTTGCACCACTTGTTGAAACCGTCATACTACTAGATCGTGCCTTATTTATACTAGAAAATAATTCAACTTGTAGAGTAATGCCAATATTTGATCCACATATATCGCCACGGAATCATATTACAACTTGCATAAAACTGTGAATTTCTTATATGGAGAAATTTATTTACTGAATCAATAAAAACGAATGAATTAATTTTTATTTTAAACATTCAAAACCCGTTTTTGTTTGCCATGTCCTTCCTTGTTGATTGCCACTTTAAATAGAAAACAATTCAATAGGCGCAATAAATTAGTTTATTTTGATTTTGTACAACATAAAAATAGAATATTTTATAAAAATTGAATTAGTTTACCATTAAATAACGACAAAATTATTTTTCCTGTTGACCTTTAAACTTAACCAATTTTGCGAGTCTGCTAGTGCTGACTGGCTTTATGAGTAAAGATTTCAAATATTGTCGTTGGTTGTCACTAACATTGACACTAACCATTTTCCAAAAAATGGCAGGTAAAATCACATAATGATACCACAAAAATATTTTTGATAAACAATTATTTTAGTGGTATCATATGATTTTAATAAAGATTATTCACATAGAGGTCTTTAATTAGCAAGTATCTGCGAAATGTCAGAAACACATCAAAACAGTTCTATCATCAAATGGGGACACTCGATAGAGAACAACATATTCATTATGGATTTAAGAATACGCTAGCGGTTCATCCATAAATTTTCTAGGTTTTTGGCAATGATTTTACAGCTTTTATAATTCGGTCCTCAATCATAGGTGCCAGCACATGTATAATTAAACTTATATTAATTTCACATCAAGGTGAGATTATCAAGACGATGGAAACATCGTCTTGATAACCTCACCTTGATGTAAAAATACTGTCTGGCTATCAGTATCAATCCAGAACAACCCAAAATTTTATATTAATTTATTAAGATTGTGTTTCAATTATTGTAAGTGTACATATTAAATGATCAGTATGATACTGCCATCTGCGGTGAGTTGCTCTATTTTCTCATTTTGTTCTTATTTAAAGATGGCACTACTTAAATTGCTTGTGTTACGTGTCTATTATGGTATGTACGGTAAGTATAATGTTGCTTACGCAAACTGTTGATTTGATAGCATATTTGTTGTTACGTTTGGTTCTTCATCGCTTGCGTCTTGATTTAATTTTTCAAAACCTCGTTTACGATCTAATAGGTTCCCTAACTTAAAACCTTCTGGTTTCCCAACGGTTGGAAAATCCCAAGCATGTCGTCGATTCCGCATACCGAATGGCATGCAACCTGACAAATTAAAATGTTATGTTAGTAATAACCGAAATAGTAAAACCAAATAAAATGTAAAATAAAAATTATATTTGTATATCAAAAATGAGATTACAGACAAAAAAATTAAAATAATATCAAAATTATAAGGAATTTATGTATAAGCCGTGTACTTAAGATTAGAGTTAAACCCCTCGTAAGGGATCATACCTCGTTTCCTTCGGCGGGATATCAGCATTACTAAACCAAATATTATCAGCGCTACTACCGCGATCGTAAGTAGTATAAATAAAGCCGTAGTCCCAGTCTCAGTCTGTAGCGCTGATTGAGCCTCTAACGCATTAATTGATGTTAATGAAACACCCATGGAACCTGCTGTTCCATCTGTTGTTGCCGTTGGTTTTGTATTCACATTCGTCTTATTCACATAATCGATCGAAACAAATTTGTATACTTTATTCGGTGACAACTCGGCCACATACACTTCACTGCCATCACGTGAAACCGTAATATCATGTGGTGTTGAAAAATTTCCACCATTCGGGCCAAATTTAGAAATTAAATTGCCCGTTTTTAATTCAATTACAAATCCTTTAACGGCATTTTTCGAATCAGGTCCGTTAATCACGTATAGTTGTCCATCATTTATTGAAGCATACGCAACACTAAATAGCCGATCACCAACAATTGGATAGTGATATTGTGCCTGGAATTTCCCATCCGTTGCATTGAAACTTTGCACCCGGCCATTCTCTCGATCGGCTACAAATAGTATATTTTTGTCCTCGGCTAACGCTAGGCCGTGTGGAACTGCAAAATAATTTTCTGGTGCAATAGGGATTGGTTCACCTTTAAAAGTATTCTCGCCCCATTTAAGAATTTTATTGCCGCTTTTGTCGTACTTAATAATTCGTGCATTACAATATCCATCGGCGACAAAGAATTCACCATTCGTTAGAACCGCCACGGAGGTTGGTTTACAAAATTTATCTAGAGTGTTTCCCGGTTTAAATGCTGTCCCAAGTACGAGAAGTGGAGTATCATTGATCACACCATTACTGGACGAAAATTTCATTACTTGATGCAGGGCCACATCTGTTATCCACACATTATAGTTTTTATCAATTGTTAGTCCGTGCGGCATGTAGAATCTACCAAAATACAAAATACAATAATTACAGATCGATTATAGGTTGCATACGAATTTAGCAACTCACAATTTTTTACCCCACTGAAATTTAACTTTGCCCGTCTGACAATCATATCCCACCACCGTATCACCGGCAATAGGGCCTTTATCCCGATCCGCGTACGTATTATCTACGTCGAACGATTTCGAATCCCATATATGGTCACCTCGATGAAATATCACAACATTACCCATCGTATCTAATGTTACAGCGGCCACTTGCCCTATTTTTAACGTTTCATCTGGCCATGACGGCTGTACAACGAAACTTTCATTTAAGGGAACAACCGTCTGATCTTTTATTGTGCCGCGAGGGGCACCTTTTCTTCGTTTTGGCTCGGCCATAATCTGGGATTGTTGGTATTTTGACACCTGATCGAGTTCCGGTTCCGGTTGCAAATATTCACCATAATCATAGCTACCTTGTTGCCTCAATGATTTGAGGTTCTGGAGCGAGAGGAGCAATTTGTTGAATTGGTTTAATAACAAGACTAACTGTTTTACAAGTGATAAAATGTTTAGAACAATCAAAATTAAATGTGTGATAATCAAATGGTAATTACTTTAATAATTAATACAGTAACCGCTAGAAACGTGTTAATTATGTCAGTTTCATCTAATTAAAAAAATTATAGTTGCCTTGTCTAATTGTACTTGGTCTAGGCAGCCAAAGAAGGATATTCTTTAATATTTCTAGCTTAAGCATTTTGTGCTTTAGTTATTTAAAATTGAATCCACGTCGTACGTACAGCTGTTTTTCAAAATTTTTATGATAACCTCGAGTATATACTTTCCATACTAACCATATGTTCAAATACACGAATTGATAATAAGCAACTACAGATACATTACACATGCTACCTAACACAAATACAACATTGACGACAAAGCAAAATCAATACAATTGACATCCCATATGGTGAAAAAAATATTCCAAGAAATTAAACTTACATTATCCGACACAGTTACTGGTATAATTACAATAATTTGTAAAACATTACACAACAAACAATAAATTAGCTTTTTATCCATTATTAGAGTGATGTGATTTTTGGTGATCCTTTTGTGTGTGATGTACCGTGTACTTATGTTTCGTTCCGCCGACCGACTTATTTAATCGTGATGTTGTTTACCTTCAGAAAAGAACACAAGAAAAGGTGAACAATAATAATTGATCTAAATGGGGGTACAGCGACAGATACTGCATCTGCAGCTATACGATGGAAGTTCAATATAAACATTTCGTGCACTCACCACAATCTATTTATATATTTTTGTTTATATAAAAGAAACATGAACTAATTAAATAGAAACATAATTAATAAAAGAAAAGTAAAATTGGTGAATTAAAACATTTTTTTTAAAACAATTTTTGTTGATTCTCTGCGAGTGACAAATGGCTATGGCGTATAAACACAAAAAAATAAACAAAAATTTTTATCGTGAAAATCTAGTACAACTTGTTTAGACTTATCGTTAACGTAATTTATATTTATATCGTTGCCAATGCCACTAGATAACTGGCCACGACAACTTAAAAAAATATTTATTAGATTAAATATTAATTTAGATTAGTGTCAGACAACCGCAATTATACTTTTCCATAGTAAAAAATTCAATTGTGTGGGTTTTTTTGCCAGGAAACCGTTTCGTTTATATTTCTTTAAATACTTAGGTTTTTCTTATCATTTTTCAATTACAATTATAATTTATCCAAATACATTTTCAGGCTATTTATAACCCAAATTTAAAAACTTTTATTTCATCATTTCATTTTTTTCTAAAAGTTTACTCTATTTATCTGATTTTTTATTATGTTTTCATTTTTTCTTGTGTAATATTTTGCTGCATTTAGTTTGCGCAGCGCTAGTCACGTGAACCAATTGGATCTTTGTTTACATAGAAATAAAATGAAAGCAAAAAACTTAAAAATAGGCAAGAAGTACTGTACAATTTTAAAGTAGTATGCGAACAGACAAAACGCATACTGTGTGAAAAATTGATGCCACGGGTGTATTTATACGTACTGCGTGTATTTAATTGTTACCCATTTCAGACCTCTATCCCTGCATTTTACGTAAAAATTTATAAATTATGGCTGTTATTTATACAGCGATTTAATTATTCGATACCATAAATAAAACACTTTATCCCTCTATACTTGGTGAAACGTAAACGAAGACTTGCTTATATGAAAGACTTCATTGATTGGAATATGAAAATTAAAATGAGCGCGAAGTCATGCGTGTGTGGTTTGCTTTTTTTTCGCTCTCTCTTCAAAAGCGAAACGTTATCGAAACCGAAGTGAAACGCTTTTGCTTTCAAAATGAAATACAATCGAAACAATTGCAAAAGTTTTCTGTTATAGACGCATTTTCGTACAAATGAATAAGTTTAACTTTCATAATGAAATGAAAACAATTATCCATAAAAAGTTTTATTTTTAACATTTAATGCATAAATATATTGTTCTTTTTATAGAACTTGTTATCGAGTCAGAAAAATTTTGTATTAACATTATCATTGTGATTTCTGTAATTTGAAAATAAAAGACAACTATAAAAATTTAGCAAAAGATATCCAGTTCCTTTATTCCTTTTTAAAAGATATCCAGTTCCTTTATACCTGTGGTCAATTATAAATCTAGGCAATCTCTAATCACACAAACATATTCACAATACCTAATTGGAAAATATTTAATGAGCCATTAATAGTATAATATTAACACAGGAAATATTTTGGCTCAAAAAATCTTAAAATTTTAGATAAAAAATTCCATATTAAAAATTTTAGAATTTTGAAAAAAACCACTTTCCCACAACCATCCGGCCAAATTAATTAATAAAAGTTTTTGGAAAGAAAACAATTTTGTTAGTAATTCTAATATTCGGCTAGTAATGATATTCAAAATTATTTATCTATTCCATATAACAACACATTTAACATTTGTACGAGAAAATAAAGCACCTGCTTAAAAATTATAATTCCAAAGTTGTTGGTAACTCATCAATTGGTCAAATCAAACAATTTTTAGAAAAATGAGCTTAACTCAAAAAAACAAAAAAGATTTAACATATAAACGAAGTGTTTTTATACCACCAAGCAATTGGACTATGCGAATTTATAGTCAATTTTAGCTAAATTATACCGATATTTTCGGTTATAGGTTTACTATTGTGTTTCTACATTTCATATTGCCTCAAGCGTATACTGAAGAAAAGAGCTGATTATATATCCTTATTCTTAAATCCAAATATGTCTATCTAATTTATAGAGC
Organism: Nephrotoma flavescens; assembly: GCA_932526605.1. Taxonomy (NCBI): domain Eukaryota; kingdom Metazoa; phylum Arthropoda; class Insecta; order Diptera; family Tipulidae; genus Nephrotoma; species Nephrotoma flavescens. The sequence continues at coordinate 120,268,355 of OW052222.1, forward strand.
ACCATTAACTGAAGAGTATAGAAAAATTTGGAGAGATATTGTTCCAAATGTCAAAGCTAATGATTTGAATTATCCTTCATTTAAACTTTGTTCCAAACATTTCGAGGAAAAATATTTAACCACAATACATGCGATACCTTCGAAATTTGTTTTGGACAATGACATGTGGTAAGTTGGAACCAACAGTTCTTTTTAATGTAATTATTGTTTAAGATTGTAATAATAAAATTATTATAATTGCGCCTAGGTATACTATTGAATATGATGATGATGCGATATTAAATGTTTGTACTGAAATAATAAACCATAAAAAGCCAGAAGGTAATGATATTTCATGTAATTATAATACAACAAACTTAGAAAACGAACCTCCAAATTACCCTTCAACGTCGATCATTAATATGCCACCGAATTATCCTTCAACGTTAATCACGACATCACCACCAATTAAAAAAGCAAAAAGTGGAGATATTATACCAGCAACACTGCAAGCAAGTGATGCCATTAGTCGTCAGTTTAGATATACTGGAGACATTGATGTATCTTTCAATTATACTCCACGTACTTCAAAGTGAGCTATATCTAAATTGAAAGAGGAACTGGGTAAAACTCTAAAAATAAACAAGGCTCTTGTCACAAAATGTAATCGTTACCAAAAAAGGTTCAAGTTTCGAAAATTTCATGAAGAGGTTAGAGAAAGAAGGAATTATTAGTGGAGGATCCCGTGATACATTAAATGTAAGACAATTATTTTAATTAAGCGCTTTACCAACAGGAAACCGAAAAGAAGAATTTGATGAAAAATACGGTTTTTATTTTTAGTATTCCTACGGGCAAAGCACTGTATTAATTTAATACTAAATATTAATAAGTATTTTTCTAATTTATTAGGACATAAGCCAAGAACAATCATTTATTTATGAATTAAAATCCGGCGTAAAATTTGGTAAATATACACCGAAGTTGCGACAGTTTGCGATGACTATGTCATTTTTTTCGACGGCTGGTCATGAGCATCTTCGGCAATTTTTTATAAAATGTATCAAACTACCACATATAAGGGCCATAAGACAATGGTACCAGAACTCAACAGGTGGTCCTGGTATTGCAATACAAGCCGTGGAACATCTGTGGCAAAAAATCCAAACAGATAATAAAGACATCTATTTCTCCCTAATGATGGACGAAATGTCAATAAAAAAATGTATTGATTGAGACAACAAAAATAAGGAGTTTGTGGGGTTTGTGAATTACGGCGCAAGGTGTTTGGATGAAAATGTAGATGTTGAACAAGCACAGGCATCTAATGTGTTAGTGTTCTTCATTTGTGCTATAAATTTGAAATTTAAAATACCTGTTGCAATATTTTTTTATTAATTCCTTAAATGGCAACAGACCGAGCACACATAATAAAATTTGTCATATCCCACTTACGCGAGGAGTGTAATGCAAACATTATTACGTTAACATTTGACGTGCTTAATGCAAATTTTAGTATGGTCAAATTGTTAGGAGCCGAATTTTCACAAAAACCTTATTTTTATGTCGAACCTAGTGATCAAATTTTTTTTTATATATTTGGATAATTGTCATATGATTAAACTTATTCGTAATCATTTAAAATTAAATTGTACATTTTATACAAAAACTAACGATAAAATTGAGTGGCATTACATTGAAAAACTAAACAATATTCAAACTGAAAAGGGACTTACACTTGCACCAAAAATTAATGCCACCCATATAAAATTTGAAAATTCTATTATGCGGGTAAAATATGCAGTACAAGTGTTTAGTCGCAGTGTAGCAAATGCACTAGAATATTTAAGCCAAACCGATCCAATTTTTAAGGATTGTATGCCTACTGTTAAATTTTTACTAAATATCAATGATTGTTTTGATATTTTTAATAGAAATAATTTAATGGATTTAAATTATTTTAAAATACCTCTTTCAAAATCGACATACCAAAAATTTTTTGAAAATTTAGAATATTTAAAACAAAATATTAATGAATTAAAATATGTTAACAAATATAATCAAAAATTAAATGTACTACATAGTAATCTTAGTACAAGATTTATAGGATTTTTAATAAATGCTGATAGCCTAAAGATTATGTACACTGAATTAATTATAAATGGTAAATTAGATTATTTGTTAACATATAAGTTTAGTCAGGATCACTTGGAGTTGTTTTTTGGATTGATTCATTATCGAACTGGTCGAAACGACAATCCAACATTCAAACAATTTATTGCATCTTACAAACGGCTAGTTGTTAATAAATCTATTAAAGCCCAAGGCACGGGTAATGTTTCCTTACCAGAAATATTAACTATATATCATCTATCCGCTTTAGATTTATTTGAAGTCGATCTGGATGAATACTCGTGTGATATTATTACTTAGTTAGCAGGGTATATTGAAGCCAAAAAGTTGCCTAAATTTTTAAAATGCAAGGAATGCCCCCAAATTATAAATAAAAGCGCACGGTTGGAGCTAAATCTAGCTTTATTTAATTTAAAAAAAATGGGGTAAATTAATGACCCCATCATTAAATACATACGAAATTTTACTAAAATTTAATTTTTTAAAACTAATGTTAATATTAATGAAAAATTAGATTATAATAAGTTAGTTTTAAAATCAATACAAAGCATTAGTTTAATAGATTTAATTTTTATAGATACTACCAATCACTTAAATTCTAGATTTAATATTATTGATATAGAAAATCATTTTTATGTATTACTTAAAACTATTATAGAAATTTATTTTAAAATAAGATTTTACCATTTCACCAAACAAGAAAATTTAAAAAAAATGGGAGTTAGAAAAAAATTAACTAAGTTAACTCATTTTAATGAAATGACATAATTTAACAAAAATCAAATTTTGTTTTATTTATTTATTATTTTATTATACATAAATATAAGCCCATTCACTTCAATAATTTTCAATTTCGATTATAAAATTAAAATTTTTTTTTTGATTTTAAATTTTGGTTTCGTTAATAATTCGTTGAATATAAAAAACTGTAGTTAAAAAATGAAAACATTTCGTTCAACTACTACTAGTGTCATCTACTAATCTTTTCCGGAATTATATCATGGCACATGATATCGACGCGATTTCCCTTATATATATTATAAGTTAAGGCGGAACCAGTCAGAAATAAAAACTTAATTTAATAAAAAAATAAGAATGCGATAAATGGCATTTCAATGTTATTACCCAGTCAAACTTAATTTTCATGTAAGAAACCTAAAGAAACCGAATTTCCCCTTCGTTAAATTATAGCTGTCACTTAATAAAAAAATAGTGCGCGCTATTTCTCGCTTGAAAATAAGAAAAACTTAAAAATATGTACGATTTGTTGTTGTAGAAGATAAATTTTTGATACGGGTTCAAGCCATGTGCAGCGTTCAAAAATACTCATCACTTTGTTTCTATTCCATTTATATTCTCTCAATTTATGTTTTTTTAATTTTTTCCCCACTTTGTCGATCGTGAATAGTAAAATAAAAACATTAAAAATAATATTCAGTTTTCAACGAACAGTGAGCGAATAATGAAAAAAACAAAGAGAATGATGTTTTTAATAGATCAGCAATTATATTTTTCTACTGTCTCCTCCTTTTTAAACGAATAGTCGGCGAATACTTTAATACATTTGTATTTTAGAGTGGCGTGGAAACCATGTGGTTTCCATGTGTTTCCATTGATTGTACCATCCAATTTTTTTTGTTTGCGAGAACTAAAACAAAATTGTATTCTCTTCTTTTGTTTTACTTTTCGTATTTGTTTGAATAGATAATAGAATAGTCCACTACAGTGGGAATAGGGAATTTTTTTGTTTTGTTTATATTCAATGCAAGATGAATATAATCAGTAAAATTTTGCTTTCTCATCACTATTCGCGACGATCAGTAGTAAAAATTATTTGTTCGGTCAGTAAAGAAGGAATAATATATTTTGTAGAGCGAATTTTAGAACCCTGCTATTTTGTGTACATTTTACTATTTTATTTATTAAATAAAACTATTTTAATATTTTTTCATATTATGTGATTAGTTTTAATAATGTGTGATAAAGTAAAAATGGTGTGATAAATGTAATGATATTATAGTCGTAGTGTAAACGCTATTTTACTATAGTAATATTCAGATGTTAAAAAATTTTTTTTTTAACTGTTCTGCGCAGCTTTCAGTGGTGTAGAAAATTTTTTTATAAAAATTTTGAAGGGTCGCATTTATCTTAGATAGTAAACCTAAATAAAATAATAAATAACCATGAAAAAGAATTATATTTCAGTTTTAATACACAAAACATTCAAAATTATTATGTATTTATGTTATTATAATCATATATCAAGTGAAAATTAATAGGTCTAAAAAAATATTGCACGCCTTTTGGAAACAATGACAACATTTAATTTTGGTACGGACTAGGGAAAATAAATAACCAAATGTGATTCGTATCGCACAAAACCACACAACAACAAAAAAGCAAATTCAGTTTTCAATTTAATAGAATTTTGAATTAATTCTTAACTTATCGAATTAAATATCATTTTAATTTATAAAATCTAAAGTTTGTGTTTTAATTGTATCCTAAAATTCCTATTCCATTTAAATACAAATGCAACGTAAAAATGTGAACAATAAACATGAATGTTATACTTAATACATCACTGTGTATCCGCCATATTACTTCTGCGCGAAAACTGTCAGAATTCCAGCGAGATTTGAATACTACTATACTATAATATTTTAATTTTGTTTAGTTTATTTCCTTTTTTCTTTGTGATGTAAAAGCATCTCGTGTATGTGTATATTTTCAAATAAGAAATTTATATTTTACGTTGTTGTTGTATTTATTGTAATGGTTTTTTGTTGTGATTGTTCCGTACAATCACAACAAAAAACCATTACAATAAATACAACAACAACGTAAAATATAAAATGTAATTCGTACACAACGAAAAGTTAATTGTTAAAAATGAAGTATAGATGGAGAATATGAAAGAATCGAATTCTGTAGACTAGGAAGTAATTCGCTAGTGGTACATATACATGGTATTGTTCTATATATATGGACAATATTCCTATGTAAAATATCAACGTCAGTCGCCGCGGCCTGATGAGATGACTGATTTTTTCAAATCAATAATCTCATTAAGTTCGAAACTGATTGTTGCGATTCTTGCAAACCTTCCATCTATAATTCAAATTAAATTCTAAGAAATTTATATATAAAAATTTATAACAACATGAAGAAATATGAAATTTCTCAATAAAATTTCACAATAAAAAACAGTTGTTTGTAAACGAACAGCTATCACTTAAAATTATTATTTTTGGCTGGTTGGAATACCAAAAAAAAAGAAAAACAATTGGGTTCGGTAAAATTCGTATTTTTTTTTTGTTATGTTCTTATTTCTGACTGGTTCATCTTTTATTTGGTCTAGTCGTTTACATAAACCCATTCTATTTTGATGTGGTCTTTCTTTGAGAAATTTACAACAACAATCCCATAATTCAATTCTACATGTAGTTTTAATGTTTACCACTAGTGCAGTTTTAGTAAATAGTTTTATTTTTAGTTGTTGGTAATAGAAATATAAAGTGATTTCTATTATTTTAACATCACATTTTTCTAAACAAGACGAGAAGTTAGTTACGATTTGTAATAATACCCAATAATGTTCTAGCACATTACTATTTAATTGAATATATTTAATTGCACTTTTACGCTGTTTTGAAATTCAAAATGTAATTGTTACCAACTAGTAAAAAAAGAGTGAGTGTAAACATGGCGTGTGTACAGTTTACTTTGAAGGAAGAAGGAATGCAATTTTACTGACCAGAGTTTTTCATTTGTTTATTATCGTTGTATTGGTATATTACTCTTTCGGAATAATCGACGCAATTGGATTATGGTAGCTAAAATAAGATACATATGCTGTAGACTCTAACTTATCTAATTTTCATTGAAAAACCGCACAATCGTCGTCCCAATCCATCCAGAGTCGTTTGACATTTTTTACGTTTTCATCGTTTTCTTTGTCCCGGTCAGGATGGCTCTATTCGATATACCTCAGACAACCCATAGTTCCACGGACCAGTCCATCTGTTACGCCAATATTGGTTTTGAGAAAGTAAGGCCGACCTATGACAAGTGAAAGTTCGTACGGTAAATTATTTGTGTCCACTATGCTCCTTTTATGAATCTTTTGACGGAATTGCTACTCCAGCAGCCCGCTGCCATCTCTTTTGAACTGAACGCAGCATTCAAACGTAGGAATATTAACACGCTCGTCATTGCGCAGCCAGATCTCGGGAAGCAAATGAATTAAGCATCCCTGTGGGACTGTGACCTGGGACTCTGGCAGCTCAATGTTAAAAACGAGACGTCATTATAACCCCATTTAGTAGAAGACATGATCATTGATAGCCGACGTGATGAACAGTTCCTAGAGACTTGTTACTTGAGATAAAGCAACATACACAAGTTGTTGTGTATATCCAAACTAGGGTAACTTTTATCTGGTAACTTTTTCGTTTCTTTCCCCTTTACCAATAAAATCAGTTGTATCTGCGACGCAATTTTTTGATTTTATTGGTAAAGGGGAAACAAACGAAGAAGTTACCGGATACCAGTTACCCTAGTGTGGCGTCAGCCGTTGACTGTGTTTTTAATGGTAAGAGCATATATTAAATAACTTAAATATAGGACGTTCGTGTTCTTTTTTGTCTCTTAGCTTATCGCATTTACTGTAATTAGAATTTTTGTCACGGTGTCACTTTTGTCGATTTCCGAACGTTTTTCGAAAAATTGCCGTTGTTTGTTTACATTTTTGTTTAGACAACTAAACTAATCAGTCAAATCAAATTTCAAATTAATCAAATTTAGTTTTACTTTTTCACCAGCTGTGTTGATTTTCGAGTTTTTTTTAACGAGTGTACTAAAACAGCTAATTTGTTTAAGACAGCTAACTTCACTCTTGTCTTATAGAAAAAAAAATTTGGAACATGATTTTACAAGGCAATGTCCTATATTGATACTATTTAATATTTGGTAAGGGTATGTAATTACGTAATCGTATTTCGCATCGTAATTTTTTTTTTGTTTTTCTGATCGATGGTTTCTATTTCATTTTTTAAATTAGTTTTTTTTGTTTTCTCTACTATTATACATAACATATACATACGAGCATGCCATGTATAGTACAAAATAGTTTTTATTGAATTTGTTGCTTTTTTCAAACGAAGTATGTACGTCATTTCCGTTCGTTTCATTTACAAGTTTACACTAATACAAAAAAATTTTGATAGACGCGAGTAAAGCTGTTTCTATAAAGATGTATAAAGCCGTATACATATCCCTATGCCGGCCCGCGATCACAATTGTGTACGTAAAAATCGTGTACGAAAGAGAATAATGAAAAAACAACGCCATTACAAACTAAGGTTATTTGCATACACATTTGTGGATTTAAATTTAAGGTGGACTTAAATTGATGCAAAAAAAAAATTCTGGCCGGAAAAGGGATATCCCTTTTGCGGCTCGTGATCACAATTGCGCACATAAAAATTGTGTACATCATGAAAAAAACAAAAACGCCATTTCAAACAATTGTTACTTACATACACATTTGTGCGTAGTGGACTAAAATTAAAAAAATATTTTTTCGCCGGAAATGGGCAGGCACCGTCGTGTCGTCTCCATGTGTTTCGTTGAGTTCAGTTGTTTACTCAAGCAAGAACACCCTGTGAAACCATGTGACATGTTAATGTTATGAATGATGACATTGACAGTACGTAATCAAAATATGTAATAAAAAGAGAATAGAAATCGCTAAATATTTTTTTTGTAAATAAAAACTACTCAGTCTTCTATTAGCTGGACTAGTTTCTATACGTTTTATTATCACATTTGTGCAAGATAAATCAAGTTGATAATGTATAAACCAATCGTAACAATACCAAATAAAATAAATCCAGATTTGGAAAATGAACGTAAAAAAGTAACGTTTAATGTGGAGGAATTTAGTGAATGGTGGTACGGTGGCAAAGAAAAACTTCAGGAACGTCGTGACAGAGGTAGGTGAAAATCAGTAAATATTGTAGAAGCCCATAAAAATTACGTTAATTCGTCGTCATAAAAGATTATCTCAAAACAAGTTATTCGCATTTAACAAATAATTTATTATGCGTACAAATAATTCTACTGTCTCGGCTAGTTTTGGATGGTGGACTAAACCTATCAACAAATGAAATAAATAGGTTTAAACAGTTTATGTCAGTTCGTGTGTGAGATCGAGATGCAAAGTACAAAGTCCAAAATATTTTTCTTTCTTGTTCTGCATGAACTTTAGAGATATCGGTAATTAATAATTTTTTTCGTTTAATTACGAATATGATATGATAAACAAAGAGAAGTTAACGAAGAAAGTTGAAGATAATAACGGCCTAGGAGCCCATTCGATTGAACTGATAAGATAATGTTTAAAATTTGCGAAAAGCAAATACAAAAATTGTGTGAAGCCGATTATCAATTACGTTATAGACTTATCTCTTTTCATTTTAAGGAGGTGCGCGAACAGCGACCTTTTAACTACTATACGTATGTATTTCTATCGATTAAAAATGAATTATGTAGATATGTACTACAGTAGTTCTTCACATATGTAGATCAACATCTATAGAAATCAAATAAATTATTTAGTATACAATAATGGCAATTGGTTGGACATTTGCAACGGAAAATTTCTGTTTCCATTTTTTCTGTTAATTTTGTGATGGATATATGTAATTATAATTACAAAATATCGTACTTCAATTAAAAATTATCATTAAAACTACTGTGTGTCACTACCACCAACGTCTTCCATGACTAGGTAGTAAGAAAGCTCGAATTTTTTGGTAATCGCTTACAAATCGATAAATTGAATTTCTCACTTTAATACATTTTTTATATTTCAGAGAAATTTTTCTTCGATGATCCCATTTACAAGGACCCACTACCCATTAGTTATATGTCCCACAAAGAGGTGTATGAGCACAGTATTAGACAGGCGGCTGCAGTATTCCGAAAAATCAAGCAGCTTCAAGCATCCGGTAGTGATGGAATTGATATTTATATGGCCTTGTTGGGCGGACAACTAGGCGCTGGCTGTGTCGATGCTGGTAATCCAACAGGAGTACATTTTGTTATGTTTCTGCCGACTTTAATTGGCCAAGGTACCACCGAACAGCAAGCCGAATTCTTGGGACGTGCATGGTCTGGCGAAATTCTTGGAACGTACGCCCAAACAGAACTTGGGCATGGCACATTTATCCGTGGATTAGAAACTACCGCAACTTATGATTCAAAAACTGAGGAATTTGTACTGAACAGTCCAACTCTTACTTCATATAAATGGTGGCCTGGAAATCTTGGACAAACCGTGAATTATGCGGTTGTAGTCGCACAATTGTATACAGGCGGAAAATGTCACGGAATCCACCCGTTCATCGTTCAGCTACGTGATGAAGAGACCCATATGCCGCTCAAAGGTATCCATGTCGGGGAAATTGGCAATAAATTGGGTATGAATGGCGTTAATAACGGATTTTTAGGATTCAAGAATGTACGTATTCCACGTAAAAATATGTTAATGAGAAACTCTCAAGTTTTAAAAGATGGTACCTACGTGAAATCACCTTCAAGCGTACTTACCTATGGTACTATGATGTTTGTCCGAGTCGTTATTGTACGTGACATGGCAAATTATTTATCAAAAGCAGTGACTATTGCGATAAGATATTCGGCTGTTCGTCGACAAAGTCCAATTAATCCAGAGTAAGTTTAAATTGCTGATAATATTTTATAAGCCCTATTTTATAATGGCCACCAGTACACCGTATAATTAAGGGTTACCCATATGGAACGACACATTTCACAACAGGATATAAGAAACCAGTCCATAGTACGCTAAAGTACATGGTACGGAACACGACGTTAAGTAAAGGAAAATTTTAATTTAACTTTAAAAAATTCTTAAATCAAAATTATTTTATAATTACATACTTTAATTGAAGGCAAATCTCTACTTGAAAAATACTAATAATCCATTATTGTAGAATATACTGAATTCTCATATCCTGTCTTATTCGATCCTGTTCCGTACCATATAATGTTTTGTGATGTTTTGTTACACCCTGTTTTGAAATTTACTATAGTGAGTGGCTTCGCTGATTACGTTAGTTATTAATTTAATAGCCGTTTATACTCGCTTCTGCGACATTGTAGGGAAGTTAGCAGAATATTTAACATAAACATGTTTTGAATTCCGGTTACTTTGAGATTACCATAAATAAAGTTGACATAATATACAATCTCCATCTTAAAGATTTATTGGATCCGGGCTATCACATAAATAACACTATATTGTTGATTTACATACCTATTTAATTTTTAATTAATAACGCGTATTCAATTTTAATCGTTTCAAATTATTATTTCAGCCTTCCCGAAGTACAAGTATTAGATCATGTTACACAGCAATATAAATTATTCCCGCTTCTAGCTAAAAGTATTATATTCCGTGTCACGGCCGATGATTTGTGGGAAAAATACAATCAACTTACGGCCGATTTGGATAAAGGAAATTTGGAACAATTACCGGAGTTGCATGCAATTTCATGTTGTCTAAAAGCTGTATCAACAGCCGACAGTTCATCAGGCGTTGAACAATGTCGTCTAGCTTGCGGAGGACATGGATATTTGGCCTCGTCCAGTTTCCCATTGACATACGGTACTGTAACAGCCGCTATTACGTATGAAGGTGAAAATACTGTTTTGTTATTACAAACCGCACGGTTTTTGATAAAAGCATGGAGTAGCGCCTTAAAAGGTGAGCCATTAACACCGACTGTTGCGTATATTGGACAATTAATTAAATACCGTGAACCATCCCAATGGGACCCATCAATAAATGGAATTATTGGTGCACTTAAAACGGTGGCGGGCGAAAAAATCCGACTTGCTTACGATAATGTCGAGCGACGCAAACGTGCAGGTATAACTCACGAAGAAGCAACAAATCAAACATCCATTGAATTAGCGAACGCCGCTGATGCTCATTGTCGTGCATTTTTAGTAGAATCAGGATATACAATGATTGAACGAGCTGTTTGTAATCTTTCACCTGCATTAAGTGAAATATTACGTCAACTAGTTGAGTTATACGCTATTGAAGCATGTATTCGCGCCCAAGGTGATTTATTCCGGGTAAGTAAAAATTATTATAGCTGTCTGATTGCTGCTTATAAATAACACATCCCATTCTAGTTCACAAAAATATCGGAAAATGATGCCCGAAATCTACAATCGAGGCTCGAAGAATTACTCGCTAAGCTTCGTGTTAATGCAGTCGGTATTGTCGATGGATTTGATATTGATGATCGTATTTTGAAATCAGCGCTCGGTTCATACGATGGGAATGTGTATGAACGTTTATTCATTGAGGCACTAAAGAGTCCATTGAATCAAGAACCTGTAAACAAAACCATCTTTGAATTAAAAGATGCCGTCAAATCTAAATTGTAAGACATATTCCACTTGGATAATTTTATACACATATTTTTTAATTTACTGTCACATAAAGATTGAAGGTGCTATTACTTTTAAAATGGTTATTGTATTTGTTACTTAAAATTAAAGAGGGGCTCTGTAAGTAATATTGTGATTTTTTAGAAACATTTTAAATTAATAAATTAAATTTTCTTAAGTTAGTAAATTATTTGTATCCGGTTCTCCATTCTTAATTTTGAGGTTCGCTATATTGTAGTGATGGTATCACTGATTATAGCACATTTTTGTTTAAAACGAATCGGTTGCAAACTGGTTACAATCTCAAAAATATTTCATAGAAATAGAGATCTAGTTTGTTGATTTAATACTCCTCCTGAAAACAAGCTCGTACAAACTAAGAGGGATTCTTACGAATGACGCAAAATACTAAATCAACTAAATAAATTAATTAAATCGTATAATTATTGGAACCTCACATACCGTCTCTGTATTCAAGTTGATCGGATCTTAAGCAAAATACCACAAAATGATATAGGTTTTGTACTTCAAATTTACGATTTTGCAAATGATATTCAATTTGTTTTAGTTCATTCACAACTTTTTACAATTCAACCACAATTTTTTATACTTCATTGTCAATTTTTTCTAAATCAACCTACATTTTTTGCAAAGCAAATTCGCGTTTTTTTAAAGTAACTTCAATTAAATGCAAAGTACATTCAAATATTTTTAACACAAATTCAACCCCAATTCTTAACCGATTTTGATCTAATTGGATATGTTGAATGGAAATAGGATTTGTAGCGGCTCAAAATCCTTTTCACTTCGTGGCACTCCTCGTAGCAAAACTAGCTCGTTTTGCTAGAATATAGCTATTTCGCCACCTACAACTTATATTCGCGATTCTCGATAGTTATCGATAATCGATCAATGTCGAGAATTACAAAAACAAAAGATTTAAATAAAATGCCATTTAGACAAAAAGCCGTTTCATCATCTGAAGATGATAACGACAGCCATGTTGGCACATCAACATCGCGGGCAACGGCGAAAATATACAAGATGCCACCGAAGATACCCCCATTCTGGAACGAGTAACCGGCAGCTTGGTTCATCCTCGTCGAACACCAGTTCGGCATCCACCGCATTGTCGACGATGATGAACAATTCGCATACACTCTCGGCGCGATACCACAGGAGACGGTACAGTTCATAACGGACATTTTTAGGAACCCACAGCCAGGCACAAAATACAAGCGACTTAAATCCGCGTTAACCAACCGATACTCTGTCAGCAAGGAGCAACGACTTGACGAGTTGCTCTCAGGCTTCCAACAAATGGGAGACCTTAAACCGTCCCACTTTTATCGCCTGCTTGAACAAAAAGCAGGTGATTCCAAATTAGTAAATAACGATTTACTCAAAAATCTCTGGCTAAAACTTTTGCCAGACGACCTACGAGCGATAATGGCGCAGGATATCAAAAACGACATCGAGGAAATCCTACCGGTCGCCGACAATATCTGGATTTACGCTCAATCCAGAGTACCCAAACCAATTGCTGGTTTCAACCAGCCATCCATTAGCAAGGCAACTGCTGACGATGAATCAGCCCTTGCTTCAATGAAAAGACAACTGGACAAGACGCAACAACAATTGGCAGATCTACAGCGAACACTGGCCAATATGAACATTGGTTCACGTGGAAGATCGCCAAACAATAGACGGAATTTCAACTACCGGCACAGGTCAAGGTCGAGATCGTCATCTCGATCTGGACTCTGCTACTTCCACCGTCGTTTCGGCTCACGTGCACGCAACTGTAATCAGCCGTGCAGTTTCCGACCGGTAGCTCATGGAGAAGTTACTTTCAAAAATTTCAAGTCTTCGGAAAACCACTAAATCCTGCTGTCTCTACAGCAAACAGTGGGATTGGTTTGTCTCGCCGTCTTTTCATCCACGTTCATGAAAATAACTTACAATTTCTGATCGATTCGGGGGCTGAAGTATCTGTGATACCCGTTAACAAGTTTCCCCGACATGCTAAAGACACCGTTTGCATTCTTACCGCAGCAAACGGATCCTCAATTTCCACATACGGCACAAAACTCTTGAAGGTTAATCTCGGTCTCAGGCGTTCGTTCACACACCCACCCCTTCAACATCGCGGCAGTAGACAGGCCTATTATAGGTGCTGACTTTCTGTCCAAATATGGTCTCGTGGTCGATTTGAAGAACAGAAGACTTTCTGATTCATTTACTACCCTCACTGTGAACGCAATCATCGCCCAAGTTGATACGCCATCTCCAAAACATTTCAGCGTCAACAACGATTACGGCGCTCTTTTGAAGAAATACCCCTCGCTCACTGAGGCTCCGAATTACAATCTCCCAATGAAGCATAACGTAGTCCACTACGTGGTCACGCAAGGTAGGTTACCTTGTGCTAAACCGCGACAACTCGACGCATCATATGGTGCAAAAGAAAGACAAGGACGATAAGATCAAGCGTTCTCTTGCCGCTGTCACTATTTTGGAACATCCGTTGAACAACGCTCAGCTCAACATAACTACCGACGCTTCCAATGTAACAGTTGGAGCTGTCTTACAACAACGCAACAAATGATGTTGGCAACCATTAGCGTTTTTTTTCAAAAAAGCTCTCCCCTGCGGGAATTAAATACTCTACTTTCGATAGAGAACTTCTTGCTATGTATCTAGCAATCCAACACTTTCACCATTTCGTCGAAGGCCGAAATTTCTCTTTATTTACCGACCATAAACCTCTTACAACAGCTATTGCGCCAAAGTCTGAACGTAGTCCCTGGCAATTACGACATCTCGATTACATTGCCCAGTTCACTACCGACATTCATCACATCAAAGGTCTGTTTGTCTCGTTCTGGTGAAACACTTCTCACAGAATTCAGCGTCTTCTCCTTCGACCCAAAGGAAGTACTTGTACAACAACAACGCGACGACGAATTGCAGAAATTGATTTCAGCACACACACCGAAATCAAGCGTAAACCTGCAACGGATCGCAACAGGTAAAAATCAACCTTACGTTCCTTTCAACATGCGACGGACAATCTTCGATAGTCTACATGGCTTATCACATCCCGGCATCCGTGCTACGCGAAAACTTATTGCTTCGAAATACTTCTGGCCAAGAATGAATACTGATACAAGTAATTGGGTGAAATCTTGTATCCCATGTCAAAAGTCCAAAGTTCATCGCCACACAAAATCTGAACTTGGTAAAATCGAGCTACCAAGTGGCAGGTTTGAGCACATCCACATGGACCTGGTTGGTCCACTGCCCCAATCGAATGGCTACCATTATATTTTAACGATAGTCGACCGATTTACCCGTTGGCCAGAAGCTTATCCAATCCGAGAAATGACCGCAAAAACCGTAAGTAAGATCTTCTATAATGAGTATATCTGTAGATATGGTGTCCCACTCTTCATCACGACAGATCAAGGAACACAATTTGAGTCAACGTTGTTTACCGAGCTCACGAAGCTCTTAGGTTCCCATCGCATCCGGACAACTGCATACAACCCGAAAGCGAATGGTCTTGTCAAACGGTTCCACAGGCAATTAAAATCCGCCTTAACAGCTCGATGTAATACATCCCATTGGAGTTCAGAACTTCCAACGATCCTATTGGGTATTCGAACCTCCGTCAAGGAAGACCTCAACTGCACACCAGCAGAGCTAGTATATGGTCAAAATATGAAGGTTTCCGGTGAATTCTTTATCAACGATCAAAATTCGAACCCAAACACAGATACTTCGGATTTCGTAAAGCAGCTTCGTACTACCATGAGAGCCTTAGTTCTTACGGACACAAGACATCCAACCGAACAGGCAACATACATTACCAAAAATCGCGAAACCTGTTCACATGTATTCGTACGTGTGGATAGAGTCAGAGGTCCTTTGCGTATACCCTATTCTGGACCGTATCCAGTGACCCGCAAATTGTTTGTTGTGAATATAGATGGAAAATCAACAACAATTGGCATCGACAGACTTAAGCCAGCATACGGAATACTTGTGGTAAATCCAGTCGAAAAACGTAGTGTTCGAAAAACGGTAACATATAATTTAAAACACTACGGGTTTCGATCCAGGAGGCGAGTGATGTATGTGTTCGTGGCACTCCTCGTAGCAAAAATATTTATACACCGCGCCGCTTAATTACGAGGCATAGCTCGTTTTGCTGAATATAGCTATTTCGCCATCTACATTCGCGGATCTCGATATTAATCGATTATCGATTAATATCGAGAATTTCAGGAAGACGCGAAAAAGAAAATTGAGAAACGAAAAAGAAGATGAGTCGGGTTTTAGAAGTGCATGAGACACTGTCTCACAAATAATAATAAATCAAGTGAAAGTGTGTGAACAATCGTCCACCATTGTGATATTATAGTAAAAATAATATTTTATAAAGAAATAATAAATAAATAGTTTATATACTAAAATAAAATAGTGAGTGTTATTTAATAATAAAAACCCGCTAACACCGCTATAAATTCTTAAATGATTTTTGGAAGAAGTACGAATTTTGGCCACCTGGGACGAAAGTCGACCAATTATTAACCGATTATGATGGGATTGGGTATATGCTGGATGGAAATGAGATCATTAAATGATTTTTGGAAGAAATTCTGGAATATAGCTACCTGGGATGGAACTCGATCAATTCTCAACCGATTATGATAGGGTTGGGTATGTTGGATGGAAATCTGATTCTTAAATGCTTTTTGGAAGATCTTGAATTAGGCAACCTGGGTCGGAAGTCGACCATTTCTTGACGAATTTTGATGCCATTTGCGGTATGTTGGATGGAAATTTTATTCTTAAATGATTTCTTAAAGAAGTTCTGGAATATGGTCACCTGGGACGGAACTCGATCAATTCTTAATCAATTATGATAGGATTTTTTATGCTGGGTCGAAATGGGATTTTTAAATGATTTTTGGAAGAAGTTCTGGAATATGGCCACCTGGAACGGAACTCCACCAATTCTTAACTGATTATGATGGTATTTGGTATGCTGGATGGAAATGCGATTATTAAATGATGTTTGGAAGAAGTTCTGGAATATGGCCACCTGAAACGGAACTTGGCCATTTCTTAACGGACATTGATGGGATTTTGTATGTTGGATGGAAAAAGGATTCTTAAATGATTTTTGGAGGAATTTCTGGAATATGGCCACCTGAGGTGGAATTCGGTAGTTTCGTAAACGATTATGATGGGATTTTGTAAATCCCATCATAATTGGTTAAGAATTAATCAAGTTTCCTCCCAGGTAGCCATATTCCAGAACTTCTTCCAAAAATCATTTAAGAATCCCATTTTCATCCAACATACCAAATCCCATCATAATCGGTTAAGAATTGGGAGCACTAAATTTGGTTTGCAAAAAGTTCCAAAAAATTTACGAACTTGAAACATTAAAACTTGAATTTGAGTTAAAAATATATGAACAAAAGCTGTATTTCTTTGGGAAATAAAATAATCTAGGCCAGTTTTGAATTTAGCTTTGCTTGCTTATGAATTTATCGTGCCAAAAAGAAATTATTCATCATTGTTGGCTGTTTTCTCTGGTAGTTATTGTAACTTAAATTCGATTTATTTAAATTAATTTTTTTTTAAATTTTACATAAATTCAATGCGAATTAACACGGCTTCTCCACCTGCTATCTGAATAATATTGCACTTTCTCTTTCTATCAAAATTTGCCAAGATGGAGTCGGAATGTGGAAATTGGAATTTGACGTTTTGAAATCATTCTTTTGTCGATACCCAGTATGCAATTATTCCACTGTGTGGAAAAAACAGCTCAAATGTCGTACAAAACTCCGTACTACTAAATATCAAAGACACAAAAATATTGATTTTCGAGAAAAATAATTGTTTTTATCTTTCTATTTCGCGGTAATATTATTTTCGTTTTATAAGTTTCGATTATCTTTTATTTTCAGTTTTTTCTGACAAGTCGACGTGCACGGTTGCACTACATAATTAGTTTTTTTACTTTAAAGTGTTGTGTTTCATTATAATGTTTTTCGATTTGTTAAAGTAAATAATTTTAAATTTAAATATATAATAATAATTATTAACTTATTTAGTGATCGCGATGTGCAAATTTGGACTAAAAAGGTAATAGAGATCTGTCTCACAATGGCGTCGTCGCGAAATACATTTACGTGGTAAATTTTCAATGATTTTTTTTTTCAAGATCTCAATATGCTAGCGGATGCAATACAACGTGGCGGATGCAATACAAAACTCAATTTATGAAATTTAAATATGTGTACACAAATAAAAAATAATGTGAATAAAATATTAATATTTATTTTATTATAAATGGAAAATTTTGTTTTATTTCGGATAAGAATTATTATTTATTCCAATTGGATAATATATACAAACACGTGCCTTTTGTTTCTGTGATTTTTTTCTCTTTTTAGTTGGGATTCACACCGACACCGGAATTTTTGTGACACTTTTCTTTGGCGGGGAGTACGAATTTCCGCGTGATACACATGATTCTTTCCATAGAAGCAGTGTGGTTTCAGAACGCGAATGTAAATGGAATTCCGTCGGCATTGCATATTGGGTAGTCAAGACTACTAGTCATTTGAATAAATACTGAAAATGTCAGTAGACACCATACGTAAATAGAAGAAATGTCAAAATATGCATGCTATATACATGCTATCTAGTTCTGCCGACGTCTCCACTTGCCATGTGATCGAAATTGATTTCTAGCATAACTAGATAGCAATAGCAGGTGGAGAGCCCATGTTAGCTACTACTGATAAAAAGGCCGACTATGATTAATAATTATTTATTGCTATGGGAATTCTATAAACAAACAAAGCTAAATTCAAAACTGGCCTCGATTACTTTATTTTCCAATGAAATACAGTTTTTGCATTTAATTGAAGTTACTTTGAAAAAACACGAATTTGCTTTACAAAAAATTGAGGCTGATTTAGAAAAAATTGACAATGAAGTATAAACATTTGTGGTTGAATTTTTAATTGTTGTGGTTGACTTGTAAAAAGTTGTGAATGAACTAAAAAAATTGAATATCATTTGCAAAATCGTGAATTTGGATTGCAAAACCTATACGTGCTGAACCTGCCCGAACTAAATTCAATCTGTTTCAAACAACATAAGGATACGCACTACATAGCTAAGTAACCATGCTTGTCATTTGGTGGTTATGACCACATAAAGTCACATGAGAGACAAAAGACGTTGTGAAGATCAACCCACATTTTTGTGTGCAAACGACATTTCTCTAGTAACAAAAATTTCAATACAAACATGGAGAAAAGAAATTCTCCTTGAGCGTGTACGGCATAACTGTACTTAAAATTATTGAAACAAATATAGGCGGGGCTTAAATCGGGTTTCTTTTCTATTGATTCCTCTTGGACGCTAAAACAAAAATTAGTTTAACTACAACGGGTAGCATATATGAAAGAAATGATTGTGTTGTGATTTATATAAAACGATTTGAAGCGGTTATTTTAATTGTACACCCGAAAGGAGATGAAAGAATGGAGATGAAAGAATCGAATTCCGTAGACTAGGCAGTAATTCGCTAGTGCTACATATACATGGTATTGTTCTATATATGTATAGACAATATTCCTATGTAAAATATCAACGTTAGTCGCCGCGGCCTGATGAGATGACTGATTTTTTCAAATCAATAATCTCATTAAGTTCGAAACTGATTGTTGCGATTCTTGCAAACCTTCCATCTATAATTCAAATTAAATTCTAAAAAAAAAGAGATTATCCGAATTGTGAAGCACCCCGCCCTAGCTCCATGTATGGGATGCTTCACCAAGCAAGGTTTTGGTAAATTAACCGTTTGCACACGGAACCTTAACGCGCTTTTCATGAATAAAATTTATTCACGAGGTTTGTTACCATCTCGTCCTTAAATGGTTTGGAGCGAGGAACTATATATAATTGGATCTTGCAAGAAAACAACAACAAATCTCGAAAACTTTTTACGAACATTACTGTCATCTACAGTTTAGAAAAGATACTGGGGACTTAAATTGATGGCCTATTATAGGAGGCCTATTATGAACTTGATGCGAAGCGAATCGCATTTCGCATTTCTTGCGATTTAACAAATACGATCCGTTTCGTATGAGCTAATTATGAAATATCATTATCGCATATCGTATTTCCCTTATCTGGGAAATTTATTTTCTGTCAAATTGTTGTAATTAGTGAATTGTACGAGTATTTCAATAAAAATTATTTTTGAGTAAACAAAAACGTAAATTTCGAAATATGGATATTGAATGCTGTAATAAAAAAAATAAAAAATATTCTTTGACATTTAATTACATTTTATCGCCGCACAAAATATTGTTTCACTACTCAAATGCGATATCCGACTGCTTTTGAGCAGTCGCATTTGTCAATTTTATTTTCGCAAAAAGCCGCAGGTACATTTTATAATATGGCGCATTATGCGATTAAGAGCGCTTAATATACGAAAAGGGTGTTTCATAATACCAAAATGCGATATCGCATGAAAATGCGATCCGCTTCGCATCACGTTCGTAATAAGCCCCCAGTACTGCCTGATACTCTCGGTACATTGTTTGAATACAAATTGAATCAGTGTTTAAATATAAATCAAAACAATCGATCAATTATTATTTAGTTGGAGAAAAATAAATCCACTATTTTGACGTTTATTTCGGGGCTTTATATCACATTACTACAATCATTTGTTTTAGGTGAAATTTGCGCCGTTTCTTCGATAACTCGTTGCCATTTAAAAGGCAAATTCATTATGCCGCTTTTTCAAAACGCCTGTCCTTATTAGCAAAAAACTGAGCTAGCCAGTTTTTGCAAGCCTTTCTTCTTGAGCCCATTTTTACACCACCAAGAGCATTTGTCATGGACAAAAAAGATGATAATCGCTTTGTGCCAGGTTCAGGCAATAAGTTGGGTACATAATAACCTCCCAACCAATCTTCCAGACCTTGTTGTCCTGGTGGAACACGACGCCTCTCCTATTGGCTAATTTTCGCCGCTTCTACTCGATTTCTGCCTTCAGTCGGTCCAATTGTTGGCAGTACAGGTCCAAATTGAGCGTTTGGCCATTGGGCAGCAGCTCATAGTAGATGATTGTTTTCTAATCCCACCATACACAAAACAAAACCTTCCTACCCGTCAATCCTGGTTTTGTGACCGTTTGGGCCGCTTCGCTGGCCTTCGACCATAATCGTTTCCGCGTGATATTGTCGTTTGTAACCCATTTTTTGTCACAAGTTACCACTTGCATCAGAAATGGCTGGATTTCGTTCCGTTTGACCAAGGATTCACAGAAGAAAACACAACCCATTAAGTTTGTTTGAGTTAACTCGTGCGGCACCCAAACATTGATGTTCTTTTTGAAGCCAGCCTTATACAAATGGATAGAAACTGTTTTGTGGTTGGTCTTCAGCTTCTGGGCAATGCTACGGCAGCTCGCATGCAGGTCTACTTCGTTAATTTCCAGGAATTTATCGACATTTTTGACGATAGCCCTTCCAGAACATGAATTGAATCGACAAAACTAAAATTGTGCGTGATTGCCTGTGATAGTATCGGGACCATAGATACCACTCACAATTTCAGCCGCCTGACTTGCGTTTTCGCCTTTATCGAAGCAGAATCGTAAAAAACAGCAAATTTTCTCTTTGTTACCTACATACTTGACACGCTATAACTCACAACTGAATCGATCAATTAAAACAATGACAAAATAATTTATTAGTACCTAAATTCCCTTCTAACGAGTATAAGTATGGCTCACTGCAACAAATACATCACGAGATATACCCACTAAAGCTGTCTAGCGAACAAATAATCGAGTTATTTTCCCCCAATCCATTATAAATAATGACTAAATTGTGTTGTACGCGTCAACCCATTGGAGCGCTAACTAAATTATAATTTGAGTAGTATTTTGTTATACCTAATTCGAGAATTTCATTTTCATCCATATTGTTTTGATGAATATTTTTCAGAACATGTGGTCCATATGTGAAAATGCACGCCATTTTTTTTGGTAGAAGCGCTGTGGTCGCCATCTTCCGGCAAAACATGATCTATTGAAGATTCGAGCGTCACAGTTCCCAAATAGCAATTTTTTTTCTAATTGAGTTTAAATTACTTTTCAGATGTTTTCATTATCGTTATAATATTCGTTAAATATTGCGTTATCACAAGTTTACTTACAGCATTTCTAAAGAAATTAAGTGCTAAGATTAAGCTTATACAAATAATTATTGGCTTGTTTAATACAACTGTCATTTACCTGTAGTTGTTTACATGGCTATTTTGACGGGAAGAGACACTATATCTAGTTTTACAACCGCCAATTGTCGATTGGAAATGTACCCCGTTACTATTTTCCTAAAACATAGTCAATCGATCTTCCTCACTACAAAACGAAAATGTGAAATACATAATATTGTTAACAAGGACGTTGGTAAATGACTATTTAAAAAATACCTTAAGAATTTAGAAATGCCTTTAAAAATATAGAAATACTTGTCTGAACACCTACAAATATAACGACACGTTTCTACCTTCTCCAACATAAAACTTTTTTTATTGATAAAAAACCTCATATAGAACATCTGTACCCCTTTGCCACGTTTGGAGGCGTGTATGTATCTGTAACAGTTAGTTGTACTTTTAAATTTGGTTTATGAAAATAATGGTAGCAATAAATTTGTTGCTCTTTTCCCCCGATAGAAATTGCCTTTTCATTTTAAGTCAATGTAATCCATAATGTAGACTTCATTGAGGAACACCAAAGAGTATTTCACAGTAAAAAAACAGGAAAAATTTTGTTTTTCATCAAAAAATTTGTGGGTTGACCCATGAAATTTTGAAGGATTTTCTCCAAAATACACATAGGCAAGTACGCGATACAAATTAAATTTTCCTCTGTTTCATTACTACTATTTGGCAACACCAATATGTTTGATGTTATCTTGCCTGTACTGGTTACCTAAAACGAAAGAAGATATATACTTAGCTAATTTTTTATCGCAATCTCGAGTTACTGAACGAGTAAAATAATTAACAAAGCGCGCGTGTTATATATCAGATAGAACTAGATGGGCCACCTCTGGAAACTTTTCTTAAATTACCAAAAAAAAAAACAGAAACATTGTACACTGTAATAGAGTATTTTTTATTTACAAGATCCCTCATTACATCATAGTCTATATATCCTTAATTCATTTACTTTTATTATAAGATAATTTTTTTTTGTTTCATTTTTTAGCTGTTTCTTATTTTCATGTCTCAAATTATTTAATTAATTACAATTACATTTTTCTTACCTAAAAACATTTTTGTTTTGTTTTCAATTGTTTATTAAATTTAATTATTTGACTATTTTTTTGTTTGTTATGTAAATTTAATTTAGTAGTTTTTTTTTATTTTCGATTACAAAAAAATGATATAATAGTTAATTATAAATCAAAATAAGAAATAATGTAAGTGTCAATGTAAAAAAATATGTAGGTATATACTTCGTAATGTTATACAGAGTGTGGAAGAGGGCGTACGTAGACTAGCCAAAAAATAGTTTGTTAGGTAATTTTTTCTAGATATGGCAAAATAATTTATATAATATATAATAAAACGATTACAACAGGGGGGATGGCTTAATTTTAAATTCTATAAATTTTTTACGATAATTTTTTAATTTAATTTTACTTTTTTAATGGACGATTTAATTTAAAAAACATACACACATTGATGAAATAGTAGTTCACATATTTTTTTGTTTGTTTAGCTTTCTGATATGAAATCTCGAATTAATATTGCTTTTATTAAATATATGTAGTAGGGATATTTTTTAAATAAAAAAATATAAAAAAAGGTTATAAGCCGCCATTATTACAACTCAACTAAAACCTAAAAAATAATAATAAAAAGAGCATAGAAATTCTAAATAAATTATTTCTCAAGAGACCTTCCTTTAGAATTTGTTATCTCTCAATTTTTTTATAATAAAATAGTTTTTTGTTGAGTAAGCTACCCGACTGAATTTACATAATTTATATAATTTTACATTAAATATAAATTTTTGTTTTTATGTATTAATTTTTTTTTATAATTAAAATTACTTAAAAATTAATTAAATCGATATATTTATATTTTTTTGCAGTTTTAATTTATTTATTTATAATTAATTAGTAATAATATATTTATATTTATATAAAAAAATTAATTTAATTAATAAAAAAAAAAAATAATATAAAATAAACGAAAAAATGGCACATAAAAATTATAAAATTATTAAAAATAAAATATAATAAAAAGTGGTGATTTTTTTAAAATTTATTTTCTATTGTCCCACATATTTTTTCTTTTTTAATTAATATATTGATAATTATTAATTTTATATATTTTTTTTATCTATATAAAAATCTATTAAAGCACTATATTATTCAGTTTTTATTTTTATATATTTTTTTTTATTTATTTAAAATAAACTATAAATGGCTGATTTTAATTTAATAACAAAATAAAATAAAATTTTAAAAAATGGATTAAAAATAATACTTTATATAATTTTTATGTCTAATTTTTAATTACAATTAATTTAATTTTTTCCCCTTTTAAATAATTTATACACTGATTCTTATAATTTTTTAACACACGCGATACTTTTTTAATCAAACGATCGTATGTTTGAATTTAACTGTACGCGTGTTTGAAAAAAATGTTGTTACTTTGGACAAAAAACCACCAAAAAATATTGTTTCTATTATTTTTCTAATTTAGAAAAGATTTGTATTATTGTTTTTTAAATAAAAAAATGTGCGTTTCTTTTGTTATTTGTTTACGATTTTTAATAAAAATAAATAAATTAATAATTAAGCTCTCAATTTTTGTGGTTTTTTATTTTGTTTAAAAATTTGATGGTGTTTTTTTAAATATTATATTAGATAAATATATTTGTTTTTGTTTAGATAATAAATAAAAATAATAATAATTTGTTAATTTTATTTATTTTCAGTTTTGCTTTGAGTTTTTATAGTATACAATTAATAGTTTTTTTTTAATTAGTTTATTATATTCATCTATTTTTTTTTTTTGTATTTTGTTTATTTATTATTTTTAAAATGTATTACAAATAAAATAATAATCATAAAATTAAAAAAATTAAATTAAAATTATTGTTTATTAATTAAAATTTACAAATCACCATCGCTGGAATCAATTGAGAAATCTCAGGCATAGAATTCCCGATTGTTTGCGTTCTTTGCGTAGGAATTGGCGGCTGGTGATCGTTTTGGCTCATCGAGCGCATATGAGCCTTCATCTTTCTTTCGCATACGATAGACGATAAACATTACTACTAATATGGCACATAATAGACCTACAACGGCTCCCCCGATCACAGCTAAAAAAAATTGAAAATTGAATTAATAAAAAACGAATATACACGAAGAATAAGGTGTAAATGAAAAAGGTGTAAATGTAAGACGATATTAATTATGATGTAAATCCTGACCAGACTCTATAAATCGTTATTAATTTCTGATTAACCAAAACTAACACTAACATACTACACTAACATAACCTACCAACAGTTCTTGTATACCTATTCCTACCGCGCTTGGCCAAATTGACCGGTAAAAAAATGCTATTGATTATATTTCATTAGCGTAGATTATGGTTGCTTTATTGCTGAATGTACTTATAAAACTAAAACTTCATTTTCCCACATAAGAAACCAAATATGTGTAAATTTTACAAAGGCTTGGAAACGGTCAATTTGACCGGTATTGGTAGGTTTAGTGTTAGTTAAAGCAAATTATTTAAAATTTAATTCTTTAAACGATTTTCTTGTTTGTTTGTTCTGAAACCGCAGCACTCCCTCTTTCGCAGTTCGTTTTTCGTCTCTTACGCAGTCGCCAAATCGAGGACGTGCGGCTCTACGCTCGATTTGCGTAGAACCATATGCGCTTTACATAGCTCCATGCCAGCAAATTTCATCACCAATCGTAATCAGATGATGAAAAACCCTTTTTCATCCTGCTGCAAAGCCAAAGCTTCAACCACTATGCTATTTGGTCGGTAAGCTAATTTATTACTTAAAAGAAAACCCTCTACACACAAATTTCAAATGAAACAATTTCATAGTACTAAGAAGTAGTTGATCGAATAGTAGAGTGGATCAAATCACTATGAGGCTATTGCTTCTAGTTCTTCGAAAGTTTAACAAGGTTGTTTCGATTCAGCTAACACCGTCCTTTTCCAAGTCATTGCTAATCTTCCTACTTTCCTCTTCCACTGCGAGTTCCATTCTAAAGACATTCCTATTATATCATTACACCCTCACTGTACATCCTATCCTTCCAAGTTTCGTTTCTTAAGAAAAAAATTAATTTAAATCTGAAAATTAATTAATAACATTAATGTCACGCGCAGTTTTAATCTGTATTGTTTTATCTGTAGTAAGCGTAGATTTTTATTCACTTGGCCCAATATACCCAACGGTAAGAGATCTGATAGTTTGATGGCGTAGGATTTTTTGAATTTTTTTTTATATTTTTTATTTTATTGTTCATTCTCATTCAATAACAACGGCGGATTATCCAGTGAATTTACAAGTTATAGTTGAACAAGTTACAGTTTACAAGTTATAGTTGTTTTAGTAACGCTAGTTCTGCCATTTTAAACACAAAAGATAAACATTAATTGAAAGCAATGGCAAACGCTCTGGCCGCCTGAATTCGGCAGTTATTCCAGAAAAGAGAAAATAGTGCACAAAATCATTTTGAAAGAACGTAAAGTGAAGTTGTGTGAGATAGCCGACACCTTAAAGATATCAAAAAGCAATGATAAGACTACTTTGCATGAACATTTGTCCATGAGAAAGCTCTGTTCAAAGTGGAGAGCCGTGCATCTTCACATTGCAATAAAACAGCAATGTGTAGATGATTCAGAGCGCTGCTTAACCGTAATTATTAGGATTTTTGCGTCCGTATGTGATAATGAATGAAACATGAATTCACCTCTACACTCCTGAATCAAATCGTCAATCAGCTAAGTAAACAGCAGACGATGAACGGCGCCCGAAACGACAAAAAACACAAATGTCGGCCTGTAAGGTTTTTGCCTTCGTATTTTGGCAAGGTTTTTTATTCGTCGACTAACTTGAGAAGAGAAAGATCGTCAAAGAAGGAAGGAAGAAGTTGTGATAAAACGGCAAATTGCTCTTACGCCATCACAAGGCACCGTGTCACAAGTCAATGGCAAAATTGCATGAATAGGTTCACCATATTCTCTGGATCCGACTCCCACCGACTGCTACTGGTTCGCAAACTTGAAATAAATGCTCCAATAAAAGAGATTTGCGTTAAATGCTGTAGTCATAGCCGCAACAAACGCCTATTTTGAAACCACAGATAAATCGTTCTATAAAAAGCGCACTAAACTATGTTCATGAATAAAGTCGAATTTTGCAAAAGAAAAAAAATGTGCCTGGATAAGAGACTAAAATTATCGAAACGTTGCATTTCGAAAAACAATGTGTTTTATAGGCCGAAAACCAAAGGAATGGATTTCTAAGTAAAAAATGCTTCCAAGAGAAATTGTATGCCCCCATATCGTCCGGCAATCAGTTTATACAGATAAGTTTGTAGCAAAAAGCATTTAGAAGATGGCGAAAAAGGTCGAGATTAGCGAGTTCAGCACCGGACTCATTGGAGAGAAATCGTCAAAGTCGCAGTTAATTGCAGCGGAAACTTCGGAAGACTGCAGCTGCAATAATTGTCATTCGCAACCAAGTTGTCGTTGCTTTCCTTCGACAGTAACGTCAAAATAAACTCAGCCTGCTATCAGCGGGAAGTTCTCGGGACATACTGGAATTGTAGCAACGCAGCACTTTAACGCCGACGGATTTTTACTTTATGAAGAGAGAGCATCTACACATTCACAAACCACCATCACCATCTGCGAGTTATTTTTCAGCCTTTGAAGCAAATACGTTTGGCCGTCAAACTCACCTAATTTCAACGTGATAGCAGCTGGGGTGGCTAATCTGGAAACAGTATATCTCAAGAAATAGTTACAACTCAGTAAATGAACAGAAAGCGGAGTTAATCCGTGTCTGGAATGAAATTAACAGTCAAGTGTAGGTGGCCATCATCGTTAATTGTTAAAAACTACTGCGTAAATGCATTGAGACCGGAAGTAATTTTGAACTGTTTCTTAATTGTTGAGTAATTTTATTGTTATTGATTTGCAGTGTTAGCGATATTAAGAGAAGAATATCAGGCGTGCGGTTCTTGTAATCTCTGTCACTAGCCCCACAATTTAAACCTATACACATCGACTCATGTGTTTATGAAGCCAGCTGATTACGCAAACCGCAATGAATTCTGGGATGTCATGCAATCGCACATCACTTATGTAGTTTTTGTACTGTGTATATAACTGATATGACCTGATCGTACTAACCGTGAGAAATGAACCCAATTTCCCAGCTTCTATTTTGTATTTCATTTCAATGATCAATGTAAGTAATTGATATTACCCTCGCCTAACAGGGTATACGTGAGATATTTTTTAGAATGAACGGTTATGGATGACCTCGACGATATATATCCTTTTCTTTCTTTTCGGATTCTGGAAAAGGAGAAAACAGATGAGAAAACTTCCCAATAACATTATAAACTCTGGTAAAACGAATTCAGGACTAATTATACAAGCTCTCGAAAAGAGGTACTTTCCGATGACCGATGCTAAATGTACTGCAAATCTAGTCTTTGATGAAAGTGCGACGAGGAGCTACGCTGTGATGAGTGGGACACTCAGAAGCACATCCACTCAAGCCACACTCACTAGTCTTCAATTCACATTGTAAAGTCATGGAAATTCTGAACAGCAGCCGGTGCGCTATGGTTCCCGAATTAAGCAGGAGTTTAATCGCACACTCCCACAGTCAGTGTTTCAGCTCGAGCTATAAACGCCATTACATATGGTAGGATTAACATCTGATATATCATTCAATTGGCTAATCGCCAAAAAAATCAAAATAGGTATGATAATTGATATTAGTCTATTATTTGTTTTTTTTCCTTCGACAATATTTCTCACGCAAGCCAAACGACGAGGTTATATTCACATCCTTATAGGAACTGATATAATGACTCCTTGATCACGTATCACAAGCAAGTAAATTTGCAATCTTTGAGCATGAACAGCAACGTCAGTCCAGCGCTTAGATGATAGTAGACCTGCGGGCTAAATTATTACGTGGGCCCTACATTACGTTACAAATGTTTAGTAGAAACTATATTTTTGCATTCTAGTTTAGAATGCTAAGACATTTGTGGTCTTACTTTGAGAAATATTATTCCTATTCGAATAGGAATAAAATTTGTGCCCAAAGTAACAGCCAAACGATTTTTTTTATACTTTTATCGGTTGGTACAACAATTTAATAAAATCAAACGGAGCATGGCTTATTTTTTAGATTAATTTAGCATCGGAGTTCATTTTTTGTATCGTTAATTTATGTCATTTGGTTCTTTATGCGATAAAAATAAAAACTTCAATTTATTTTATTGTTGACAAATTTAAAATTGACTTTTCTTATCAAGACGCCAACCCATAAAATTGTAATTTTCGAAAAAGTTGCTCTAGTGGTCAATAGGATAACTTTGCGTAGAATAATTTTATTCCTATTCGAATAAAAACTTGGAATAAAACTATTCTGGTTGAAATGAAACGTATCGCATTGTTGTTATAAACTTCCCAAAGTAAGACGCTAATTATTTGTTAATTATTTGTTTGCTTTGGCAATTTTAGATAACGTTGGTTTCTCTATCTTCCAGGGGAACCAGAATTATTAAATCCAATGTTTTAATAATTTTGTTCCTTTAAATACCAGCTATTTTATTGTAAATCACGAATAGGCAAAATTAAATACATATAATATAAAAAAAAATTCATGAATACAATATCTAGTTATTTTCATATTTGAAATCTACTTTCATCTACTCAAAAATTCTACTCTATTGAAATAAAATTTCTCGCACTTAGGTGCCCCAAAATCCCAAAAATCCACAAAACATTTCATGTTATAATCGAAAAATTTAATATGAGCACCGATTTTCACCTACTTTACAGAGTCGAGGCTGTTAAATTAAATTGAAACTTATCACATTCTTAGTAATAACTCTGCTCAGGGGTAGTACAACTAGTACTTAGATAAGAGGTCCAATTACACTAACATAATGAGATAAAACTAAAAAATACTGTTTTATGTAAACATATGCTAACTTTAACCCTGCATGTTGCAATAAAACTTTAAGTTTTTTTTGTATTCATTTCAAAAAACTAATTTAGATTATGGCAAATTTCCAATCAAATTACTCGCTTCACAGTTTAATTCCACTTTAAATGTTGAGTTCATAAAAATCTTACCCGCTAATATTCCTGGCTGCGCAAAGAAACTCGTTGGACGATCATCACCCTTTGCATTCATTATAAACACTTCGTTATAATTCTTTGTACTATCTGAATCTGATGTTTTATCTGATGTACCTGGTATTATTGGATTACCCGATTCATCAATATCCAAATCAAGTGAACCACTATCAGTTTCTGTATTACTTCGTGACACTTCTTTGCTATCTTTGTTATTTGCTGTAAGTAAATTTTAAGAACAAATACGTTACTTAGTGCGATGTTCGCAATTTCCACGGGAAATTCTAACTTAAAACTAAATTTATATCACACAATTTAAAAACAAAACGTATTATTATATTATTTTTAGTTATGTATGTTAGTCCACCCACAACCAAGGCACTATTACAATAGCAGTTTATAAAGCGAGATTATTATTTTTATTGTATTGAGCATAATATTTGTTGTTGTATTTTTCTCTAAAAAAGATATGGTTATTTTGCGAATGTACGAAAAATATATAAAAATTTTAGATTAGAAAAACAAAATAATAATAAAAACAACTAAATGAAATTATAATATACATATCGAAATAAAAAAAAAAGCAAAAACAAATGAAAATATGTATAAAATAAAGTTTTCACTTTTATTTTAAAAATTTCCATTTCTTTTTATGTGCGTTTTTGTTAGTAGTTAGCGCGAAAAGGCATGACGGGATGTATGAATAATAAAACATAAGAAAATTATAATAAAATGCATGCAACTGACTGGATGCCGGATTTTGGCCAACTGGAATGATTTTGCGGGTGCCTGCTTCTTCATAATCGGGTTCTGATTCTTCCTCTTCTTCTGCATCATCATCTTTATCTCCATCGTGGTGCTCGACTTTATCGTTTTCGTGTGTCGCTGGACGTATACTATGCTCGGTCGTGCTACCATTTGCAACCACACTAATCACTTCGCCCGATGGTTGAATAGTTGCAGTTGGTAGGAACGAACCATCTTCATCTTGATCATCGGTTGTCGGATCATCAAGATCATTTTTATCGAATTCTAAATCACTATCATGTTCATCACCATAATCTTCATCATCTGTATCTAATTTATCATCACCTGAACCAGCACCGCCTAAATCTTGCTCCTGTACTTTGGATCGATCGTTGTTATTTTTATTTATATTACTATTTGAACTTGGATTATATAATTTACGGGATGTTGAATCCTCATCGTCGGGCCCATAACCAGATCCAGAATATTCAGCGTCTTTTTCTAAATCATCGTGAATCTATAGACAAAGAAAAAATTTTTATGAGTACATATATTAATTATGTATGTAGTAGATTATTTATAATGTATGAATTTTTAATTAGCCTAAATGTATGCTAAAACAATACAATTATTATCAATTCAATAAATTATTAATATACAGGGTGGTTATAATTAATTATATAGATAAACACAAATGTTATAAATAGTGTTTTTTCCGAAGAAACTGTATGTACTAAACAGCGGCAACGATGTAACCTACATCAATATGATAACGTCAGTCAGCGCAAATATTTTTTTATATTCCGCGTCTACCACCTTGAGAGCCTATCTCTATACACGTAAAATAATAATTTAAGTTTACAAGAAAAAAGTCGCGATATCAAGCTACACACACAAAGAAAATTATATATCTCACCTCTCCTCGCCCGCCAGATCCTTCAATTTGTTCATCGTCAATATATATATCTTCTTCTTTTGCCGGAGATGAACCACTTGTTATTGATCCCGTTGGTTTCCAATAGTTTTTCTAGAATAAAGGAAAAGAAAATAATGATTTATCGATTTGACCTATTTTCACACAATTTTTTTTTTCATTAAATTAAAATTTTAAATTATCATATATTTAACATGAAATTTATAATAATATAAAAGATATACAAACTAAAATAAAAACTATTGAATATTTAGAACTTGCACAAATTGCATAATAAATTTAATTTTGAGGTAGTCAAAAAAAAGGATATCACACACGCACATAAAGAAACAATAAGGAAAAAAATACCCACAGGATATATTTAAAAAATTAATATTTTCCGTTCACACCTAAATATTTTCCTGTCTCTTCGATTTTTTTCCTAATGTAACACTGTTTCTTAGCCCAATAGTTTTGCACAAAATAAAAACAAAAAAAAAAAGATAACAACTGTATCTTGACAATTCTAGAAAGGACCAGAAACAATAATAATACATAGTTGTCTTGTTTTTGTATTCGTGATAAAGGATTCACTGTGAAAAATTTCCCTAATCATAATACAAAAAAAAAAAAAAAATTATAATGATGCTGGCAATCCTGATGTTATTTCTTCCTGTTATCTGTCTCGCCTGCGCAAGAAGGGACAAATATGTTATAAATATTATATTTAAAATGCATCTCATATTATTTAAATTCATATAATAAATTTTAAATTTGGAAACTCAATATTATGAATATGAATTTCTTTGCAAATAAAATACCAAAATACTTTTTTTTCCTCAAAAATGGGGAGGTATGATTTCTCATAAGAGCAACTTTTGTGAAAAAATCAATAATTTTATAGTAAAATAGCGCCTCTACATTTCGATATAACAAACTATGTATATATACACTCTATTTTATTGTGAATGAGTCCTTTTAATATGATTTCCCCGCTTTTTGTGCGTTCTCGGAATATTCTTATAAGGCACGTTAAAAGATATAAAGCCAATGGCGTTTTTCTCTATGTTTATAATACATATACCCAGCATAAATTTATCATAAATTTGAAGCGTCCATACTTCAAACACGAGTAATTTTATATATTTTACTCATCCTAAAAAAAACTGAAGACTAAGCGATAAATTGTACATTTATTTGTATATTCGTTAATAAAAATAAAGGTGTGAGAATAATTATGGCTCTGATGTTGACAGAATTTTTGATGGGCGAAACAAAAAAACAAATCGCTTCAAAATGCGAAATGATAATTATTATTAAGATAATTACTAGTAAGGAGTAAAAACAGCATTACGCGATTATTCTGTTAGATAAATAAATATGGAATGGTTTCCACTATTACCAACTTTTCAAAATGCATTCAGCTAGAGATTCCTAAAATCAATCAACAAAACAATAACTCTTTATAATTAGCAAGAATAGTTTTACGCCCAGGTTACACCATCTGAAAATAAAATACTCCGATGCAGGCACCTTCAAAATAAATAATAAATACTTGAATCTTCCCAAGCTCAAAATACATATACCAGAAACAATTTAGTTAAGTTATGTCGATCAATTACACATATTTTTTAATAGTAGGCTACACTACTTATGAAGGTTCGACCCTGTATATCCTCTACTGCTCTAATGATAAACCAGTCAAAAAAACAGTTAAAATAGAGAAATATGAAGTCAAATTTACTACCAAAATATGCAATAAAAGCATCTCCGTTTTCAAACTTCGCCTTAAAATTAAATTACCTTTTTTATGTAATTTGTGAAACTTCAATAAAGCCCGGCATTCGGAGTACTGTTTTTTTTACCATGATTATGTTTATAGATGGAATCGTTCTCTCAAAATAAGCTCAAAGAAATCAGGTGGCGGCATTCTAATAGCAAGCTGTACTTGTAAAGTCTAGAATATCTCAATAACCTTATCTCGGTCAAGTGTTGAACAAATTTGTGAAAAAATCAAAATAACCAAAAAAAATCTAATCACCTATACAGCATATGTACCACCTCAGACAATAATAGTGATTATTGTGCGACCCGCATCAAATGTTAATAATAAAATAAACTCATAAGATTAAGTTCTCGTGCTAAGTGATTCCAACCTTCCAAAAATAAAGTTGAATTTCGACCCGAAGCTAGCTAAATGGTATTCAAATCCAATTCGAATTTTTAATTGTTTTCAAATCAAAATAGAAATCCTATCTAGATCAAATTCAACAACAAATCAAACTAAATCCATAACAATTTTAGAAATACTTTAGGAAGAAACACGAACTTGAACAAGTACAACAATACCAGCTGCTCAAATGCCAAAGATATAGCTAATCAAAGGGGTACAAAATTTTGCTAAGTTTTTAAACCTTATTAATTATAATTGTTGTGAGAGGTGTTGGGCGAATCTTTTTTTCTCGGTATTGTTCGATGAATTGTGATCAGTTTTTGTGTCTTTTTTAGAGCGGTTTTTGGAAATTTTGGATTAGTGCGTACGCGGAGTGGTAGCAATTTAGCAAATAAAGTGCTAATAAATCTCAATGATTCGGCTAAAGTAAAGACAGATGAAGAAAAATTTGCAGA
The DNA here is from genome assembly GCA_932526605.1 of Nephrotoma flavescens. Lineage (NCBI taxonomy): Eukaryota > Metazoa > Arthropoda > Insecta > Diptera > Tipulidae > Nephrotoma > Nephrotoma flavescens. The sequence continues at coordinate 120,302,751 of OW052222.1, forward strand.
AAAATACGATTTGGTGAAGGAATGATAATAATAATATAAATTCTGAATACCAAGGAGTTACAAAAGCTATTGTAAATCAACTTTATGGATTAGCATCTTCATCAATATAACCCTTTTCCAACCAATAAAATAAAAAAAATGGCTAAATTAAAGTCCAATCCACACAAATGTGTGAGTAAAAAATCATAGTATGTAATGGCGTTTTTGATAAAAAATTTCACTTGATTTGAAGTACAACCAACACAATTGTATGTATAGTTATAGTGTTTTTTTTTTGGACGAAATAAGTTTGAAAGGAATGCGCAAATGTGTAAGTTGGTTCAAAACACATACAAAAATAAATTTTTGACATGGTACTTTTGCCGTACTCGCACAATTGTGTTAGTAAATCACAAAAGGGATAATCTAAATATGTATTAAGTATAATATTTTCTTGATTTTGAAACTCTCTGAAATCCACGTAGTTACATTTTCTTTCTTGCGATGTTAAATCACCTTTATCTTTAAATGATAGAACCAGCTAGTCCTGAAATGTATAGGCCGAGCCTACATTTTCTTCTAATTTCATGAATAAACGGCCCTCGTCTCACCACAATGAATGCCAATGAATTTCATTTTAAAATTTACTATCCTTCATAACATAATACTTGAATATCCTTTTGATTAATGTAATCATTTTTTTCTTCTATATTCAGAATAGGGATATTTGAGCCATCAATACAACCCAACACGTTTCTTAACCCACCTTTATTAAAAAGGATTTCTGCGTTTACTATAGCTTCCTTTCTGTCGGTCATTTACATAATAAACTTTGGTGAATGCGTACAAATCGGTAACATAATTCATTATTACATGAGCGGTCTTCTGAAAAACGTCAAATAAATTGGCAACCTTCCGGAAACTTCTTGGTTTGCCATGTAATAAATAGTAATTATTTGGAATCATAATTTTTAGTCTTTAATGGCTCCAGGAAACCTATAAGGCATAAATGTCATGTAAGAATAGATTTTATTAACTAAAAACGGCATTTCACTTACTCATGAGAGAATTAAAGGAAGATTTCAACAAACGAAAATTAGTCCTAAATTGACTGTCACTATACGCCTGTACCGTTGCTTCATAATAATGTTTTACTTTTTGATGAGGTTTATCTTTTACACAACTCCATCTTCGCTATCACTGGAACTCGTCAACGAAGTTCCAATATGATATTCTGGCTTGGTTCGTGTAAAACTTGCATCTAAAAAATTAGTAAAAATATCATCAGCGCTTATGTTTATTTTACAATTACGTGTTTAGCCGTTTCTCTTAAATGCGCCATTTTTCTAATTGTTACAAAAACCCCAAAAACTGTAAAATTAAGATTTATTATTTTTTATTTTTATTCAAAATTTTGTCCAAGCACTTTTGAAAATACACACAGAAGAGTATCAAACAAATGTCTTCTTCTGTTTAATAGTCGAATTAGTGAAGTGAAGATTTATTGCTCTTCAGTTGAATCGAACACACCTTAAATTGTAATTTTATAGTAGTTAAAATTTTAGTACAAGGATATAAAAAAATGACGTTTGTCACTTGATCAACCAACTATTTATTTATTGAACCTTGGCCCAGGTTTTCATCTAAGTCGGAATTTACTGCTATTTCAGAATGATGAAGTATAGTGTTGAAATATATGTATATCGTACTGCGAAGCCAACCCAGTGCCCCTGGTTTAGATCCGGGAACTTACGCCACCGCCCGGTTAGATTACTAGCTTCTAAAAGATAAATTTAGGGGTTTAAATTATTGGTTTATAAATTTTTTAAATATTTCTAAATTCAATAATAACACTGTGCTTGAATCGCAAACTTTTTTTTTGTGACAAGCTGGGCACCCAGGGGGTAAACCTAATTCAAGTATAGCCGTATTTTGTTGAGAATTAAAATATTAGAGGCCAGGTTTCGAATTAGAGGTGTTTGTATCCAAATTTATCATAACAAAGGATTTTTTTTTATCATAGTTGGCTTACTGATCAGTAGTAATTGTGATTCCAATTCGAATTGTATAAACCTTCAATTTTTTTGGATTTATATGCAACGAACTCGAAATTTATTACTACTGATAAATACGTCAACTATGGGCCTATTTTTTAATTCATCCCGAGCAGGCAGTGCGCTGTCAAAAAATACTTCGTATTTTTTTATTTAACCTGGGTAATTTTACTCAGTACACTGCGTTTTTATTTGTGAAAAAAATACGAAACTGTCAATGTAGATGTGGTTTTTCGGTATTGATATTTTCGGCAAAGTTGTTTGTCTTGACTTGAGCAACAACTTTGCTGAAGAAAGCAAAACGAAAATCGTAATGGTTCAAGAGTTATCAACGTGAAAATGAGTATATTTTGACAAATTTTTGACTAAGAGCCAAAACATGTCGAAAGCGATATCTCAAAAATGGGGCCTAACTTTGAAATGGGACTAGCACTATTGAATTCAGCGTACTCGAATTAGGATTACCCCTTGGGTGCCCAGCTTGTCACATTTTTCAACTAGCACAGTGTAATTATTATCCTTTAAATATTACAATTTCTTCCTTTCAATGGCCATCTAGTGTCAATGGCCATCAGTAAAAGTTAAAGAGTATTCCTGTATCTGCATATTTAACTTGTGTGCCTTCGTGACACTCCATACAAGCGTTTTTCATAAATTAGGAAATTGCAGTGATTTTTTTCCGAATTCAGTCAACCACCAACATAGGAGCTTTTTCGTTTGTTGCAAATATTTTGAAAAGCATATTATTTACGAGAAAAATGACTAAGAACTAAGAGAACCTAAATTAAATTTGCAACAATACCGGTTCAGATCACTTTTCCAAAATTTAAGCGGAAATAACGATTTTTGAGAAAAAAAACTATTTTTCAACAAAAAGTCGGCATCTGTAGCTGTACAGCCCAAACATTGATCGGGATGAAACTTGCTACTTAAGCTTTTTCCATAAATTGGGGGATGCAAGTAATTTTTGGCCGCCATTGGTCCACCAGAAGTGACAGCTTTCTCGTTTTCTGCAAATATTTTGCAAAGTATATAGCATTTACGGAAAAAACGATTAAAACATAAAAGTTGTAGACCAAATTTCGAACAAAATTAGGTCAGATCATTTTTTAAATTATACCGGAAAAGTCGATGAAACGATTTAATTCACCAATTTGGCATCTCTACAGTACTATTCGGAATGAAACTTCATACTTAATTTTTATCCATACACTTGGATATTTTATTTCCTTTGCGAAATTTAATGGAAATCTGAGTACCGGAATTGGCAGCTTTCAAGGAAGCTTTTTCAATTTTTGCAATGACGTGAAAACGTTTAGCATTTACAAGAAATGAGAAAAAATTAAAAGATTTAAATAAATTACATTTTCATCAAGCGTTTTCTGAAATTTAAAAATTTTCGCTTTAGAAATCAAGTGTGGTGTTTTCGAGTTCTGTGGATACGAGTACATTCGTCGAAAAATGTTCATTTTGATAATTATCAATCGATGAAATCAATAATTGAAAATAAAATTATCGAATTACAAATGCTTTGCAACCTTTTGTGTTAGAATTTTGATCTTTGAAGAATTTATCGGGGACCTTGATGTTTATACCATACACAAGACATGATGACGGAGCCTACGAGCTATTGATTCAGTGAGGATTGCATACCAAATAAGATTTTTTGAAGTGGTGAACTCTAATAAGAAGTGTTAAATCGAGTTTCAATAAAGCTAAAAGTTGCTTATGGAACCGTTCGAAAATACGCGTGAAAGAGATACGGTGTGACTTTATTGGAGCGCAAACTTCAAATCTTTCACTATAGTAAAACTATTCCGACATGAAATCATTCGAATTCTTGAGCCACACAATTAAGTATAATGTTATTTAAAAATTTATAGAACCAAGAACAATTTGCCAAATAAAGCAGATCGTTGATATGTGAACACACGCTCAGCTGAACTTAAATAGTAAAAGCATAGCATTCGATCGGACGAATTGTTAGGTTTGAACATACCTACTTAGACCTGTGAATCCACTGTCGCAATGGAACAGCTTTCATTACATTTTAACGATTTAGTCGACAAATATCCAATTCGAAACTAGAGTAAGTAAATCTTGTGCAATGATTAAATCTGTAGGTATGAGTTCACCAACCTACCTGGCTTTATCGTTCTCGAATAACGACGTACACCTAAAGAACAAATCATCTTGTCGAACCTCAATCCTAGGCAATCTAAATTCTCATAAACAGCTCAATTTAATATGTTTTTTGGGTGCTAAACTTCACTAACTTTAAAAATCCTGGAAAACTGTTCACACGTGTTCGTGCGTGTGAATGTGAACACAATCAGAATAGGATATACTAAGACATCCTATTCTGGTCAGTATCCTTTAAAGGTTCAAGGTTATAATGAATTTTCTTAAATTAAAATCAGTTAAATTACGGCTTACTCACTCATTAGTGTTTTGAAATTAGCAAAATTCGTAGAAGCTGAGGTTGCGTGAGATCATCGTTGTAGTTGAGGGGCCTCGCTTGCTTTTTAAGTTTGTGGGTTTCTGCCAAGATATAGAAAGGACGTAATAATAAATAAATTTTATCAGCACATATGGTTTAAATAACCCGCACTAAACCAACAATAGCCCAAACCACTTATATAATCAAGTTAGTTATTGTAACTAAAATCTAGATCTATATTAAGAAATTTGAAATTTTCGTTTTTAAATTGCCTTGGTTATAGCCAAATCACACAATAATTTTTAAGACAGCATCTATATTATCTTAATCAGTTCCGCTTTTTACTGTTTGGTGAGCTGCGTTTCATATTACATTTGCAATGCAACCACGAACCTAAACCGTATTTATATGTTTGTAAAATTCGAATATGTTTGTAAAATCCGAAGGAATACTCCTCCAAGTTCTTCCTCCAAATAATATAAGCTTTTATAGAATAATAGAACAGTAGTCGCACTCGTACGCCCGTATTTAGAGAGTCGCACACACCGCCAAAAGTTAAGGCCAAATCACTAAATATTTATTCAAATCACTGTTTAAAATGTTATTTTCAATAGTAACATTAAAGTTTCAGTCGTACACAATTTATTCGAGAAGATGATCTAAACTGACTTTGAATCTGCATTTAAGAAAATAAAACAAACATTGGATTTTTTGATATTTTTGAACTTTTGTTAAAAATTGGTCAATGTGCGAATTCTTTGCATAGTCAGTGACTGAAAAATGGTCTTAGGTAAGAGTTTTTGTCTTTATTTTGAGTTAAGTCTTAATTATGAGACTTTTCGTATTCTGCGCAAATAGTCCGTGGCCAATAAATAAGACCACGAAATATGTATGTCTTACGTAAAACTTATTGACTTTGTTTTGAGTTTAGCCTTAATTTTGGCACTTTTTGTATTCTACGCATAGTCCTAGTTGGCGTTGTTCTTAAAAAAGTCTTAGGTAAGCCATACATATTTCGTGGTCTTATTGGTCAAGGCGCCTATAGGCCTATACGCGCAGAATACGAAGTCTCATAATTATGGCTAAACTCAAAATAAAGGTAAAAAGTCTTACCTAAGACCATATTTTAGTCACTGATTGTGCTTCAGAATCGGGGTGTAAATAACATACAACAACAACTAAATTTGAAGGCGGCAAGACAGAAGAAATATTTTTAAATTGGTTACATTTTATTTTCTAATTTTTTCAATCACGAGAAGAAAATCAATATAACCCAGCTAATATTAATTCTTAAGGGTTGATCTGACCCGGTTCAGTTCATGTTTCATGAAACATCGCAAAGGCATTTACTATAGATTTCAAATCAAAATTTGTGATCTAAAACAAAATTGTGATCACGTTATCCATATAAAATTTGAACTGATCCGGATCAATGGGTGTAATGAAGCACTGTAATTATTTTATACGATACTAAAATGTTATGAAAAGAGACAGTGGAAATCTAAGTAAATAGCTAACTCATTCAAACCTATGTTTGTGATATATTTATGATCGCCCCGATTACCTCATGAAAATTAAGCAACTGGGCGATTTTGGAAAGATTTTGTTGATATAATATCAAAGCAGTACTCGTAGCGGCATCTTAAATTTTATGTAGAAAACCACCATTGTTCTACTATATAAAAATTTTTATACTATGTTTAAATTTAACAAGTTTTGATTTTGTATGGCGATGAATTTTTCACAAGGGATGCACGGTTTTGCCCAGTTGCTTCTATCAGAATTCGATTTTGGCGAGACGTATTTGAGCAAAAGTTCTCGCATTTTTTTGTCAGTAATAGTCCCATACAAAACTTCTTGTTTGATTGATAAGCCGATCCGTTGTACTTTTACACATGATTTTGGGAAATATACTGAAATTAGTTTCTGTAATTCGTCGACGCATTGTTGCTGTCCAAGTAATTACTTCAGGCGAGAAGAGAAGATGTTAAGTTCTGTGAGCTATTAAAGTGATGGATGTCGTAGTGAATTGCGTAAAATAGTCTAGATGACGATGTTGTGATTGCTGGCGACTACGTTTTGAGATACGCGCAATTATGCATCAAAATGATGGGTCGTAAGATTCATTACGATATTTTTCTGAAAGAACCCAATCCTAAAACTAATTATATATATTTATTGCACCAATATCCCCATGACAGGCTTCTAAGTGAATTACCAAACTACGTAAGCTTCATTAGAACTACTACACCACTATGTAAACCAAAATATTTGTCACATAAATTAGAATTGTATGGTGAAATTTCAAATGTATAGAGAAATTAAATCAAATTGAATTTAAATTTATCTCTCGATCATCAATATCGAATCATACAATGATTTTGTTTTGTCTGCTCTTACGTGTCACGATGTCTTATTGGTTTAATTAACGAATTTAAAAACATTCACACTATACAAAACCGTGCAGCATAACCATTTGAGTACATATACCATATAATACAGGTTGGAGAATTCAAAAAAGCCATTTTTAGTATGCGGATTTAATTATCGTTGAAAAAGCATACCAAATGTCCAGTGGAATGATCCAGAATTAGTGTTGGAGTGCCAATAAGGAAAAAAGGATAATTAATTTATTAATCGAAATTTTAACGAGCAAATTATTCAAAACAATTTGGGTTTTTGTATACTTACTCAAAGAGTCAAGAACTCAAAAGTATTGTATGTCCCTTAAGCTAGCAGAACCCATACGGCAGAACATTACAAGATAGTATAGATAATTATAGGCTATATAAATACTCTATTAAAAAACTTTGAGTTCCATCCCTTCCAACTAAAACGCGGGTTCTGCTAGCTTTAGAGAAAGTTAGCAGAACCCACATCAAAAAACGGTTTAAAAACAATTGGAAAATTAAAGGTTAATTTTAGGCCAATTAAATGCAGTATTTAGTTATTTTATTCTGCTTGTTCTAGGAAGAAAGTAAGGCTTTATCACTTAAAAGCTAACAGAACCCAAAACGAAAATCGGACCAAAAATCAAATTCGAAAGCAAAACAAGATCAATTGTCATCAAATAATTTTAGGTTCAAAAAAGAAAAATTTTGGGCTCCACTCGTTATTATTGTTAACTATGCGATCTGTTTTGGGGCTCAAGGCTCACCTTGCTCTTCCGCGGTTATGCTTTTTACGTCCTTACTTTACGCCCCCAAACGTTCTTGTTCAAACTGCAGCCCCCCTATTCCTGAATACGATACGAAAACGAAAATGCAAAATTCATATTTGAATTGAATCAGATTCGTACGATTCTTATTTAAAATTGAATAGGAATCTTATATGTACTTTCGTTTTCGTATCGTATTCAGGAATAGGGTTGCTGCTGGGGCCCTATTCCTGAATACGATACGAAAACGAATGTACATATAAGATTCCTATTCATTTTTAAATAAGAATCGTACGAATCTGATTCAATTCAAATACATATGAATTTTGCATTTTCGTTTTCGTATCGTATTCAGGAATAGCGGGGGTCATTTAATCTAAAAGCTAGCAGAACCTAAATCGAAAATCGAACCAAAACCGAAATTAGAACGCAAAACAAGAACAATAGACAAACAAATAATTTTAGGCTCATTAGGGCCTAACCAAATGCCACATTAAAAAATGTTGGGCTCCACTAGTTTTTGACTAAATTTCAGGCCATTTAATCTAAAGTTAGCAGAACCCAAATCGAAAATCGGACCAAAACTGAAATTAAAACGCAAAACAAGATCAATGGGCAAACAAATAATATTAGGCTCTAATGGCGTCATAAAATGTCCCATTAACAATTTTGGACTCCACTTGTTCTTGACCAAACTTCAGATAATTTAATCTAAAGCTAACAGAACCCAAATCGAAAATCGGACCAAAACCGAAATTAGAACACACAAAATGATCAATTGACAAACAAATAATGTTTAGCTCTTTATGGCCTAATGCTTCATTATCAAATTTTGGGCTCCACTAGTTTTTGACAAAATTTCAGGACATTTCAGGTCAAGAACGAGTGGAGCCCAAATTTTTCAATGGGACATTTGATTACTCCATAGTGAGTCTAAAATCATCTGTATGTCAATTGATCTTGTTTTGCTTTCGAATTTGATTTTTAGTCCGATTTTCGATTTGGGTTCTGTTAGATTTTAAGTGATGAATGAAGCCTTAATTTTTTCCTAAAGCGAGCATTATAAAAAAATTTAAATAAAGCATTTAATTAGCCTAAAATTTACTTTGCAATTGATTTTTGGTATGGGTTCTGCAGCCTTTTTCTAAAGCTAGAAGAACCCGCGTTTTAGATGGAAGAGATGGAGCCCAAAATTTTTTAATAGAGCATTTAATTAGCCAATAATTAGCATATAATTATCCATACAATCTTGTAATGTTCTGCCGTATGGGTTCTGCAAGCTTAAGGGCGTAGTATTGTACGGTAATAATGGCTAATAAGGACGGGAATTGTAATAATAAAGAAAAAATAATAATTTATATAAATTTGTAATGGTTTGGAGATGTCTGCTTTCCCTAGTAGAATGACATTTGACAAACAACAAAGATGACGCAAAATCGTTATTATTTTGGTTACATACCCGAGTGATAGCTTTTTCTTGATTTCACCTATGTATTTACGAAAATTGTTGTAAAAATCACATTTTGACTGGCTCAACTATTTTAATTTAGTCTGTAGCATAATTCAATAAAATAGATGCAATTTCTGTATTGTATATGAACTGATTGATTTACATATTTTCGGAGAAAAATTCTGATTGATTCACGCATCATGATACGGTATCAGTTTCAATCAATCAATTTCAATTTGATTGAAATAATTTCATTGAATTTCGTTATACGGTATGTGTCTTATCTTTACCGTGAAGTTTGGTGGAATTGTTTAGTGCGCACTTCACATAATTCTGGAATACAACACCTCCGTTTAATTTTGTAATGGCTTGTATTCCTTACAATTTATCGATATACACATATAAATACTCAACCCATATTAAACTTATACCTTTTGTTATCTATATATCAATTTTAGCTGTTTGAATCCAAAAAGAAAACAAAACAAAATTAACTTTTACAACTACGATAATGATAAGATTATTTTAATGTTACCATATTATTAGAGTCTTTATTATTTTATAGCAGACACGGTATACACATTAACACCATTGTCTGCAATTTTCATATCATAAGATCCATGTCTCCAACAAGTTCATACAAATTATTTATTTTCAATTAAACAGAAAAAAAATCTCAATCTCCAACAATACCATTTTTAGTTCAATAAACTTAATGTTTATCACATATCTACTCGTACAATATGTATGTATATTACATATATGTATAGCTAACTAACTATACAATTCAACCAGAACAAAAAGAGCACAACATACACACACACACATACTCGTCATATATTACATATCATTTTCCTTTCCATCCGATACATACACAGCACACACACGTTATGTACAAAACAAGCCGTTTCCATATCACAAACAAATAAATAAAATACATAAAATATAAAACATAAAAATAATAATTATGTTTTATATTTACTTTTATAGAAAAATACTTAACTATTTACATCGCCATCACCAATAACAACAACACACAATACTATATGTACAAGCAACAGAAATTGAATTATACGAGAAAATATCTATTTATTTTAGATTTTTAAAATAGAATGAAATTGGAAAAATGGAAAAACAAACTGAAACTCGATTTAAAAAATTCTTATACACCCAAAACAAACTAGAAACTAGTTTCCTATTTATTCCATTGATTTGATTCCATTCTCAATTTGAAATAATTTAAATTTTTGGTTTTAATTGAAAGAAAATAGGAAACGAAAATATAATTTTTACTTTTTGATTGTTTTGCGTTTTTCATGAATTTATACAGTTAAAAATGGTAATTTGGTATTGTATATGAATTAAGAGAATTGAGAAGTTTATATAACAATAAACTATTATTTGTTGACAAGAAATTTTCTAACTTTTCCAATAATCGGTATATACCATGTAAAGATTAACATGTGTTGAAAGATTCGCTTCGACAACCCGACCTTCTAAATTGCATCTTTGACCCATATAATTTAGCATAATGATTCTATAGCTCATTGAACCTCAATCGAATTTTAATCCAACAATTAAACTGGCTTTGCATGTTAAGTGTTTGGAAAATGGATTCCAAACAATGAAGAACAGATAAATTAAATATATATTTGAATTTTATGTGTAAAATACTAGTGTACCTTCAGTACTATACGAAATGTTTGACAATTACTAGTTAATCTAATATAATTCGCTAAGCCAACTGGTGTTTACTTCATGTATACATGAATTTACAAGATTACATGAATTTTTCCTCAGATGGTACCACAACTGTTCAGTTGGCTAATCCACCCTCTAACAGGCCGGCTCAATGGATTCTGCGGTGAGCCAATCATTCCGATGCCCATTCATACGAAGTTCAAAAATATCTACATCACCACCTCCACGATTAAACAGGAAAACGAAAATGTTGAAATATGCAGAAGACTTAGGGGGCCTTTATTGTTGATGTTCGTTCGGTCATTTTTTCGACCAATCATCTCTTGTGGAAAAATCTAGAAGAAACAAAATCGTGATTTTTGAGCAATAAGATTGGTCCAAATTGTCAGAACGAACGAACACCAACTATAAAGGCGCCTTTAGTGAAATAGAAAAACAAAGGCGCCTTTAGTGGAATAGCATCACAAAATGCGGAGCTGAGTTCCATACAGATGATGAGGAACTTGCAAGAGAAACTGATTTGATGCATAAATAAAAGAAAAAACATACGAAAAACGAAGATCAAACCCTCGCCGGAAGTTGGGGAGGATTCAGAAGGAACAGTTAATGAGCCTACCTGCGCAGAGTTTGCAGATATTCAACTTTTAATGAAATTGGTGCTCAGGAACGACTATAGAGTAGTGGCACTAAACAAAAATGTTTGGAAGACGAATACATAAGATCCCGATACATATAGAGCATTAGCAAAAAGTCTCACTGAAGAAGGTAAAGAGTTACGTACGAAGATAAAAATAACTGAGAGATTTAGGTTATGGCCAGAGAGTATCATCCCACCAGCAAGAAGGATAAGGAGATACTATCTATGGTCTTTTGCCATTTATCAGGTAGATGACGTACGCCTTCGCGATAGAAACTTGATGGTTTCGAAGCAAAATAGTCATCGAACCATATTTGCACATCTTCAACTTTCGTCTTGCAAATATGATGACATCGATCCGAATAAATGGTAATCAAAGGTAGCCAAGTCTGAAGAATATGCCGCATGCTGTAAAACTTCCCAGTCTAAGGAGAAGATGAGTTCCTGGGTTGATTGACCAGAAAATGGTCTTTTTTCTCCAGAACATCACATATATTTTGATCAATTGGGCCTGGTAAAGTTCGGCTGTAACAGTTTGACCAGGTTCCAGAAGCTCGTAGAAAATTACTCCTTTCCAATCCTACAAGACACACAGTAACTTGGCATGAATATTTATTTTTGCAACTAAATCCACTTTTCATCACCCGTAATGTTTTTGTGCAAAAAATTCTTTCTTTTGTACCGAAAAAGCAAATTCATGAAAATGTCAACCCTTCGGTTTTTGTTTTCTTGGGTCAATTTATGAGGAACCCATTTTCCTTATCATTTCTTCTTCTCGTACCTGTTTTGCAAGCTCTTTTTGATTTTGACACGGATTTTCATCCAGTAAAAGTTTTAAGTTCTTCGTATTCAAATTGTTTTACTGCACCTGGACGTGGATCGTCCTTAAGACTAAAATTGCCACCACGAAATCTTGCAAACCACATTTTTACTGTTTTTACACAATTCCTGTATTTTTCCATTTGAAAACAGTATAGAATGCAATGACGTAAATGTTGCTTATCGACATCCATCTATTAAAATTGATACACACTAACGACAGCTTGTATATAACTGAAACTTTAACTGAACATGACTACGACAGCTTGTAAATGAATTGCAACCATAACTTCAGAGCCGAGTTTCTAGTTTCACATCTAATAGAGCATGGATGCAGCGGAAAGACGAATTAGAAGCATTTAATAATAATATCCAACAGGAAGTATGGAGAAATTTATCTATTCCTCATACCACCTCTTTAAGGAAACATAATTATCCTCTTAAGGTCAGAGAACTAGCTAGATAGAAACAGAAAGTTCGTAAATTCGGACAGCAGACTCGTGCTCCGCAGCATAAAAATATTCTCGCAACATAAAAATTAAAACATCTTATAATATAGGAAATAAAAAACGAAACCACAAATGAGCGACTCCGAGAGGTTTTGATTTAAAGGATGACGATTACTCACTTTGGAAAGCCACGAAGGGACTAAAAATAACCAAAACACATGTGCCACCTACCGCAAACGATAACAAATCCTGGGCTGAAAGTGACAAGCAGAGGGTCTCTCTATTTGTTGCCCTTTTGGAATACACTTTTCAAACGTTGCAGAGAGAAACAGCAAATGAAAATACAACAGTCGTAAAGAAAATAGACGACCTTAACATAAGACATGTGACTTTATTGCTAAAAGCTCCAGGTTATGACTTAATTACTGGGCAAATTGTGAAAACCATTCCCGAGAAAGGCTTGCGTAAACTAGTTCACATAATTAGTGCAGCCTTCAGACTGAAATATATTTCACTTGATGTGGAAGGTGGCTGATAATTCCTAAATTACTTGGTACCACGAAATGATAAATATTTTATAGACTATCACTATTTCCAATTATAACAAAATTTTAAAAAGCTGCTGCTCAAGGGCTGAATCTTATAATAGAAGTAAGCTGTTTAATTTTACCACACTAATTTGGTTTAGAGAAAATAACTCTGCTGTTGAACAAGTTCACAGAAAAATGGATGTCATTGAGGATACACTTGAGAATAAGATATTATTCAGAATTATCTGAAATGTAGCTCGATATTTCGACAAAGTTTGGCATCGAGTCGGCTTGAATTTAAACTGCATCGAGACCTGTCTAAGCAATTTTATCATATTGCACTTGGACCTGTTCTACAGTAGCAACATTTGCAGATACAGCTATCTTAGCAGTTGGAAAAAATCCTGCTTGTTTGCTTGCAACAAGCAAACTTCACAATGCAGTTAACACAGTGAATAAATGGACTAAAAAATGGCGTAACTTATTAAATGAAGCCAAATCAGTACATGTCAACTTTAAAAAGTAAAATGTAAACTGAATTGCCGCGGTTCTCAACTCAAACCAAATTCCATATGAAAATAACGGATTTTCCAATAGGGGTATAAAAATTTTGTATTTTAATAAGAACATCAAAACGTCAATCAAAGTTAACATTTTTATCATGTGAAGTTCACGAACGAGCAACGTTTGAAAAATATTAAAAATTTCCACCGCAATTCTGAGTCGGTGGTTGCATCTTTAAGAGCGTTTACTCCAATTTTCGCTCGAAATAATCGTCACACCAGACAAGCTGTGCGTGCTATAGTGGATAAATTCGCGTTCAAATATTCACTATTGTATATTCATGTGCCAGTGAGATACACACTGGTCGAGCTACCGAAAATATCGCAACCGTTTAAAATGAGCCAAATCAGTCGATTCCACACCGTTCACAGGAATTGGGAATCCATATTGTAGCGAATTGGACAGCAACAAACCCACATGTGCTTCAAGAGACTCTATTACAACAAAAAATTTGTGTGGTGTGGATTTCATGACGAAGATGTGATTGGACCACATTTTTTCGTCCATGAAAATGATGGCCATGTTACGGTCAACGGAGTTCGCTATTGTGCGTTGTTGGGACTTTTTTTAGCAAGAATTGGATGGACTTGACATCGAATTGATCTACTGAAGGTGATTTCTATTTATGGGGTTACGTTAAGTCGATGGATTATGCCAACAACATTAGAGGAGCTTAGGGAGAATATCGAACGCGAAATTGTCAACGCTCCGGGTAATAAAAGTTAGCCAACATTAATCTGCAAATAAAACAGGTCTTTCGAATGCTGGACTATTACAGCCGCTTTATAACACACGTAGCCGACTTATAACGCTTATTGTCAAAATGAGAATCAAAACGACGGTTACCTGAGTGAAATAAAAGCGTGAAAGCTGCTCGAACCTACAAAAGCCACAACAGTCGGCCAGAAAAATAAAGGCTTCCGTATTTAGGGATGCATTAAATTTAATATTCATCAACTATCTTGAAAAACGATTAAACAAAAATTCTGTACAATCTAGACAGTGTATCATTTGTCATCGTTACAAAATTGCATAAATTGAAGTTCAAGTTGCTTCTCATCCACCGCATTCGAAAAATCTGACTCTCTTCGATTATTATCTCTTCGCAAACATAAAAACAAGCTCCAGCGAAAAAGATAAGCGGGCACAAATGCTTATTTTGAAGTCTTGAAGAAATCATTTAAAAAAAAAGTTAGAGAATCTTTGGACTGATGGTGGCACTCTTAAGGAGAAGGAAATGTTGAGAAATGAGTTTATATTTGCCCAAAAACAAAGTTTTTTATTTATTGACATATTATTATTAGATGCAGGATAAATGCACAAACATAACTGTCTTGGGTACTAGAAGAATAGCCTAAATCAGTATTGCTGAACCTTATTTTTACATCTTAATATCATATTTATATTAGTATAATTGATAAAAATGTTCATGGTCTGTTTAAGTCCAAGGCCCCTAATTTATGAATTTAGCATATCGTTAGATGAATGGACTGCGACCTAAGCGAAAAACTTTTTTGTATGCACACGACATCGCTATAGTACATCATGCAAACACCATGGGAAATATCAATAGTATGGGAAATCTAAATCTAAAAATTTTTTCGGGTTTGTTGTAGAACAATAAGTTCATAATGAACGCAGCAAAAACCAAATACTGATTCTTTAGGGGCGAGTCTATTCTTGACGTATATTTTGAAGGACAGCGTATTGCAGAAGTTTCCTCTTTTAAGTATGTGGGGGTTTATCTTGATAAGCAGCTAAATTTTAAATTACATTTGGAGTCATTAACATAAAGTCTTTCACCAGTAGGCGGAATATTCAGAAGGATTGCTAGTCATTTAGTTATACAAACAAAAGAATTAATATTTTTTTCTTTCTTCTATAGTATTGTTCCATATATACGGTATCGCAATTTGGGGTTCTATCGAAAATCAAGGAATCATAGATGATCTGCAAGTACTCCAGAATAAAGTAATTAAACACATATTTTGTCGTCATAAACATAAGTACGAACCTTATTCATAGAACATATAAGATTCTCCATCATATAAAACACAAACTTATCCACTCAAACACTTTGTTTCGACAAAACGATTTTTATCATAATCATTACACAAGAACATCAAACAGTCTTCATGGAGGAAATCTGCATCCCACCTCAATTAAATATAAAAGTATCATCGCCTATAATTCCATTCCAGCAATTGTTCAAAATCAAAATAAAATAAAAATTTGGAACTTCAATAAAACAAATATTCTTTTCAAAATTGTAACTAACGTCAGATTATTAAATAACATGAAAACATAATTTTATATTTAAGATAGAGCTTATTTGGAAATTATTATTAGTACATTTTATCTATTTATAGTTCATTTATTATTCTTGTGCAAATTAATCGTTTTTAACTTTAGTTTTCACTTTATCTTAACTTGTATTTTGAATAATCTTTTTATATATGGACAATGCACCCTTCCGCCGTGCTGTTATTTAAATCCTAATAATTGTTTAAAATTTTGTAGTTATATTGTACTGCCAAAATCGAAGTTTTTATATTTATAAATAGTTTTATATAGTCCTTGTATGACGTTGCTCATTTGGATGTAAAGAATAAATATAAAAAAATGGTATGCTACAGGGGGACCGTATGACCCCCGTTGGAAAAACTGGCCTAAATCACTAATCAGGGCTCCAAAAGTTAGTTTCAAATACTTATCTCAAAGAATCAAAACTATTTTGGGTCATGCAGATGAAAGCATAACCGTTCATCGATCACTGAGGTGTGAAGACTGGCAAACAAATTTTAATAACCAAGTTTGAGCAATCACCGGTAAGTGATAACATAATATTTAGACCATATGATTTTATTTTATAATTAGCTGCTTTTGGGTAATGGATCGTAGAAGTAAGTAATTTAATTTTACATTAAAAAGTTCGTTCACAAATCTATGGTTTATATGCCAGCTGTTCCGCGCTTTTAAAATTCGAAAAAATCTAACCATTATGAACATTTGAAAATGAATTTTCATTCAAAGACTAACGATAATATGTTTAACATTTACCTTAAATATTTTAATTATAAAACGTCTAAGTAAATAATTACTGATATTTTTAAA
Organism: Nephrotoma flavescens; assembly: GCA_932526605.1. Classification (NCBI taxonomy): domain Eukaryota; kingdom Metazoa; phylum Arthropoda; class Insecta; order Diptera; family Tipulidae; genus Nephrotoma; species Nephrotoma flavescens. The sequence goes on from OW052222.1 coordinate 120,319,645, forward strand.
CCCTGCGCTAATCTACAAATTGAAAATAAATAGCCAATAGTCAGCCCACAAGATCAATTTAATTTAGTTTAGTCTGTACCAACATTTCCGATTCAACCTATTTGCCTAATAATTTCAATAATCCATATTAGATATGGATGCCACGCAAGATTTTTTGAAGCCTGTTTCTAGCTCGGCTAGTCACGTTTGTAAATCAGATAATGTAAGACACATAAATCGGGAGCCAAGTTTGATTTAAACATTTGGTTTGCGCTTAAATGCTTCATTTTATAAAATCAATATAAGAATATAAATTTTATGGTACAAAGTACATCTAAGATTGTGTGCATCAGATGTTGTTGATTAATATGCACATCAATTTAGAAAGATAAAATAAATCATATGAACCTTGTACATCCAATCCTGAACATGTTAACAATATATAAAACTAAATTGATATTGCATAAATTTCCATTACTCTATTTTATATATGCAGCAATTTTTTCTATACATTTTCTAAATGAAAAATAGCGGAGAGGATAAAAATGAAAACGAGCAAAAATTTTTACCATAAAATGGCTAACACACAATAAACCACAATAAAAAGTATATAATGTATTCTATAGCTGTAGTGTAATGTCTTTCTGTGTGATGCCTTATATGTATTTTCGATATTGGTGCGGAGTAAAATTGAAAATACATGAATTTTCCATATCTATTGTGTATTTCATATTCTTCTCTATTACATACATAGCATGAATGTACATATAATATACTAAGTATAACAATTGAATTGAATACATTAGATTCTCGAGGCTCCTCTGGCGCATTTAGAAGCACATATACAGTTTTATTGTATTCCCGCAAGCTAACAGATTCTCAAACAAGACAATAAAACTATAAATAACAAAAACATTTGTAAATAATAGTAGCTTAACCCTTTCAAATAGTACATCAAGCACCATTTTTCCGTAATCGTATATATGGCGGGCGATATGGGTTAAAAATCACTCCGACTCATCATTCACATGATATAAAGGTACCCAAGGAAGTAAGACAAGAAAACTTTACAAAAAAAAAAAAATATTTTAACTTTAATCCTTTACAAAATTTAAATATATTCCGCGGATTTATATTTCAGCACAAGAAGCAAATAATTTCCATTGGTTTCGTTTTCTTCATCATTTCCAACTTTTAAAGATTTATAAACACAAAAAACCGAATACACATTCATGATGCTGATGAAATAAAATTGGAAAATTTTCATTTTCTTCCTTTATTGCTCGCTTCATATATTTATTCCCCACGCTCCTCAAGTAAAGTGAAGAAGTAAAAAACGAAAAATGTCTTAATATAAAGAAAATATTAAAATGAAAATTGAAGTTATTGATTTTGAATAAGGAACAAATGTCTTCCTCTGCTACGCGATTATATTTATTTCCTTTATACTTTATACGTAAGATGAGTTTTAAAAAAGTTCGCGGTTTTAATTCAAAACGTTCATCATTACATTGAGTGTGGCTAAATTTTTTCCTAGTGTCACGGTCGCTTTAATTTCGACAATTTTAGGTTTTCTTAATACCGAACTATAATCCTAACTGCGAACTTATTGAAAAACCATCGAACTAAATATGAAAACTCCACTGGATCACATCCATATATCGCTTTTATTGTGTTTTGCACCCCTGCATGAAATGAAGCAGAAAACTGGATTCGGGATAGGATATAAAAAATAAATTTTCTTTTGAATTTTTTTTCTTCGCAATTTTGTTGTTTTTTATTACTCTGGGTAATGTTTATTTAATTGACCTTCGTAAAATCACTGGGTTATGAAAGATATAGGTACCCAGAAGATATTTGAATTGATAATCGTATTCGCTTTGAGGTACGCCATAATTACTTTTTTCGGAAATAGATAATGTAAGTCGGATCAAACAGAAAATACAAAATAATATTTAAACATAAATGACATGTGTGATCACTTTATAAATGAATAAATCCATTGTGTGGGTGGGACCAAATAAAAACCTTTTCTTTTTGTACATCCCTGAAATAATTCGAACCTAATTTTAAAAATTTCATAGTAACTGAATTTGCCTTGTTTATAAATGAAATAAATCTTAATCTAAATTACTAAAGAAAAGTGTCCATGATGGAAATGTCGTTTTAATTTTGGTTAGATTTCATTTTCTGAGGTTAGGGATATATCGACATACATATACGTATGTTATCGGCATATTTATATCATCAATTCTAAACATATTTGGCTTGATACTATCGGTTCAAGCTGCTTTTGAATATATGTAGATGCGCCCTGATTTAATGTCGTTTGACCTTAAAATAAGGTTCGTGTTGCCCGAAAAAGAAATACCGAAAACAAAATCCGAAACACATGCTGTGTTGTCAACGGAACTAAATACGATTTCCAATTTGCATTAAAATCGGGTTATTTTCAAAATTGTATATGGCAACCTTTCGAGCCTCGGGTCTAAACTTCCAAATATTAATAGAAAGTGCTGTCATCAACGTGTTTGCAAATTTCCAATAAAATCTGTTTTTTTTCAAAATTGTGTATATATAGCAGCTCCTCGACCCGATCACTTTCAAATTTTAATAGAAAGTGTTATCATCAGTGATACAGGAGCGTGCAAAATTTTTTTAAAATAGTATTATTTTCAAATAATCTCTACTCTCGGGTCCAATCACTTCTAAATTTTAATAGAAAGTGTTGTTAGTGGAAATACACGTGTGTGCAATAAGAGCGAGTTATTTTCAAAATTTTATATAACTGCTCTTCGACTCTGGACTACGGAACTTCCAATTTTTAATATAAAATGTCATCAATGCAGGATACAATTGTTTGCAAATTATCAATCAAATCTGGTTATTTTTAAAAATATTGCTTTATATATTTTTATTTTTATAGCACTTCGACTCTCGCGTCTATCACTTCCAAATTAACAATACAAAGTGTTGTCACCGAAAATACACGTATGTGTAAATTTTCAATAAGAGTGGGCTATTTTCAAAATTATATATATCGACTCCGGATTCAGGTAACTTGCATATTTTAAATGTAGTAATCGGATTTGCAATTGTTTACAAATTTTCAATAAAATTTGGTTATTTTCAAAATTATCTTTGGATTCGCCGGATCCGATCACTTATAAATTTTAAAAGAAAGTGTTGTCATCAGATGCCCACGTGTGCAAATGTTTATTAAAGTCGGGTTATTTTCAAAATTGTAAATATCAGCACCTACATGGACCATCGGGTCCGATTTTAATAGAAAGTAGTGCCGCGGGAGACCTGTGTGCAAATTTCCAGGAGCGGGTATTTTTAAAATTTCATATAATAACAGTTCAATCATGGGCTTCGATCACTTCTAAATTTTAATAGAAAATGTTCTTATCGGAGATACACTTGTTTGCAAATTTTTAAAAACTGTTTTCTTCCATAATTGTATATGAAAGCCCTTCGACGCCGTTATATAGCAGCACATGGTTCCGATCCATATAGTATAATCACTTCCATGTAGTTTTATTTTCGGGATTTGGTGTGTTTTCTTGTTTCGGAATTTTGAGTTTCGGGCTTTTGAAGAAATTACTGATTTCTTTATTATATTCTTGCAAAATGGATTCCACCGATAGCCCAAGCTTTCTCCGGTTCCGCTTTTGATGAAGTATTAGGTATGAAACATTTCGGATTATCGCACAGTAATTTTTTTAAAACCTTTTCTATGAACTCCTAATATGACAGAAGGCTGTTCGTAAACTCCACATTGTTACGATATTGTTAACAATGACTGCTTTAAATCGTTCTGAAACTATCATTGTAAGAACGACCACGTGCTTTGTGACATTCGTAAACTCGGTTTAACATTGTTACAAATGTCATTCCCAACCCTACTCGAGGAGACTCCCTTTCCAGCTGTCAAAGTACTAAATATGCTAAACAAAATAATTTTTTAATGAACTTTTTTATATGGTCAATTTTGATTTGGCTTGACCAATTTGAACCGGATCGATATGAGCTTTGAATGTTTTTCTTTCTCAAATGATTGAACTCGGTTTGTATGATGCAAAACAAGTCATGCAATGGGCAATTTTAATGAAATTTAGCAGTTTCTTATCAGATTGGGATAAAATGTAGTTGGTGTGATTCCTTAAGGGATTATCATCCCAATCAGTTTGTGGCCAATTTGAATGCAAATAATTTGTGTTATTTGCTTGGAGCTAAATAATTTCCCTACATTCGGGATAAATCATAAAACTGGGGTTGATCTAACTTGATTAGAAAAAGGCAGTTTGTTTTAGAAAATGATAATTTATCCGTTTATAATTCAACGTAGAAAGAAAAAGTACTAAATAACTTACTATGCGATAATTTTCATAATATTCCCCTTTCACCAAATCACTCGAACCTGTCCGAAATAATTTTCCGGCATACTTTTTACGCTATTTGCCGTAGGCACTTGGCGAAACACACTTGTACTTAATAAACACATTTTTATTAATCACTTGTTTTTGTTTCGCAGAATGCGAAACAAAAACAAGTGATTAATAAAAATGTGTTTATTAAGTATAATTTTCCGGCACATTTGTAAATACAAATAGATCAATATTTACGTGGAAAACTTATCTAGGTCTTCGACTAACAAATTGTTTGCTTTTAAATATATACTTCCACGTTTAGTGAACTTTATTTTAGGATACTTTGTTTAATAAGTGTACTTTGTGTGGAGGTCATGGGTACTACAATTTGTTTTAGAGCATGAAATTAATTTTACATGAAAAATCAACAATAATTGTAAAGGTTTTATTCCATGGTTTTGCAAAAAAAATATAAATAACAAAGCCATAACATTTTTTAATTTCATTCATCAGTTAAAAAGTAACCGAACGAACTTAACACTGAACCTACCGACAGCTCTTGTATACCTATTCCTACCGCGCATGGCCAAATTGACCGGTAAATAAAAATTACTGCTAAATGTACATAAAAAACTAAAAAATTATTTTCCCACATAAGAAACCAAACTTAACTGGCGGTATTATACTCGTACGGTTTAAATATGTCTTCTGTAAAATTATTGTAGCTTTTTCATTTAAAATTTCACTACCGTTTAAATTTTCCGATGGATTTATGATTCCACCCTAAAATCGAACTCTCTAACGTATAACCAATTAAATAGTCCGTGTACAGCGATCTCACATGACAACAAACTGTCCTCACCCCTTCGGTTTTTATGAAACTATATTAAACTATTCTCTATATTAAAAAAGCCCGAAAACGCATTAATGTTTTTTTGCGTCACTGTACTTTTTGACAGAATGCCGTTTTTAGTTTTGCAATGCAATTTTTCAAAACCTCTTTCCTAATATAAGCATTTAGTAGTAAAAGAAAAACTAAGAACTCAAATAATTAATTTTTAACTATTATTTCATTACTTTTTCGAAATACGGATAACCGAAAATTGCTCTACAAAACATGGGTTAACCCAGATTTTAAAAAAACACACAGACAATCAGATACTAGATTTCTCATTTGTACAAAACACATTTATTTCTGATAATTTACATATATACGTTGAATGATTAGAGTGGCTCTGACCAAACTTGGTACACGCAATTCGAAGCAATGCAATGCGAGTTTGATGTATCACATTACACAGCAACTAAACCAAAGAAGTTTCAAGACGAAATCGGTATAATGTCAACATCGAATATTATGTAAATATCAAGCAAGACTCTTCTAGTACTTACAGAATTGGTGTTGAATTTTTATGAGGACAATGAAATAAGGGAGTGTGTACTGGAAAACGAGTCCTTGAAATAATAACAGCAGATGATTACAAAACAACGTAAATTAGTGCTTGTAATTTAAAGGAAGCAAACCAACAATTTAAAAAAACATTTTCACTTAACAAAATTGTATTTTCTACATTTGCTTCATTGCGTCCAACACCCTATGTTTTAATAAATTGAAGTTAGACACCTGAAATATCTTCAAGATTTCAAATTATACAAAAAAAAAATCCAGCCGATTGTCATTAACTTGTAAAAGTAGAATAAACGCCTCTCAAAGAAAAGATGAAAATCACGCTAGTGATACAACTGTTTCTTATGCGACGAAAAAAATTTAGGAAGTATTATTACTAAAATAAGAACATCATTCCCAATGACCATATTTAGTAACTAGAAAGAAACTTTTCTTATTTTGAAGAAAAACAAATTAAGTTTTAATTAATCGGCAAATTAAGTTAAGTTTTTTAGAATTTGTCTGTCAGGTAGAATGCGCAACGAAAAAATCCAAAGTGCTAACATATTAAAGAGTAATCTGATCCAACATTTAATGGAATGTGTTTATAACACCCAGGCTATGTAATCGATCGGCTGTTTTCTCAACTAATACCTAGGCGAAGCAAATAAGAACTTTAAGTAATACGACATCTATATTTAAAAACCACAGAGAGTTAATTGTAATAGCATTTTCTAGTTATTGGGGTAAAATCAAATGACGGGTGACACGCGTTACCAACCACATTTCTCCTCAGAATGAAGAAATCAGCGTTTAACGTTACGATAATTGGGTATAAGACAAAGAGAAAACAATTTTCTAATTCAACGAATTTTAGTTTTTTTTTATACATACCAACTTATTTAGGGTGGGTTTCACTAATTTGTTTTGTTTCTTTTGTATATAAAAAACAAGATAATTGCCAGTGTGGGTAATTATTTAATTTTGCCATTTAGTGTCGTGTGTTGGTGTTGTGTGGTTTATAATTTTCTTAAATTTTGGGATTTTTCCCGTTATTGTTAATTTAAACAAAGTAACATTATAAGAAGTTAATATGTATGTCGCTAAATTCATTAATTTTATATAATACGAATATACGAGGTTTTTTCTGAAAATGATAAAAATAAATATTTTGGTTGCCATACCTGAAATTTTCTAGAATTATCATATTTAGAAATTGCCATGGTATAACTTTATCATGTATTTATTTTTGAAAATTTAGACGCGATTAGTTTTATTTAAATTTTATCCGTGAGTTTAAACCCACCTTACCCCCTAAATTCATTAAAAAAAAAATATTGATTGACGAGTTTAAATACAAAATCACGAATACATATTCATATGACTCTAATCATTAACTTTGAAACCATTTTAATCGCCCACTTTTTAATAGAAGACAATTGAAACATTTTTAAATTTGAATTTAAATTGAGTTCATAAATTCAAATTTGAAACAAAATATTAGTTGGTAAAACTTGGGGTTTGATATAGAATATTAAAAAAAAACTGATACGAGTGTCAAAGTTATAATCATTTAACAATTATCAGAGGCCGCTTTGGAAGCCACAAAACAATTATAACCAAGCTGTTTTAATATAATATACTAAGGATACTCAATTTTTATGATTTTGTAAAAACAGACACGATTGATTTTCTTGTAATTCCCCTTTAAGTCATGGGCCAACACCGTCTAACAGCAAATCATTAAGATGACCGGCACGTGATTACGAGTAAGCGTAACGAATTACGTTGCAGTACCACCCTTATTATTACGAACAATTCAAATAAAAGCCCCCTGGATAATCAAGCTAACCGCCTCACTGTGAGCTTTTAAAGGGTGTTCAATTTTGAGATATCTTTTAAAAATTTTAAATAAAAGATATAAATTGTGTGAAATCATTATTTCCGGATAATAATAAAAAAGATTGTCGTTCAAGTGACCTCCTCTGCTAGCTAACCGGAATTTTGAATAACTTTTTTACATAATGATGGTTCAATTACTGATATTTGCTCGATGGTGTTGTCTTTGAAGTGTTGAACAGTTTGAGGATTAATCGCATAAACTTTACTCTTCAAGAAACCCATAAGAAGAAGTCAAATACCAACCAAATGGCACAGTGGTGCCGGATGTGTTAATATGGCACCGATGGACGCGGAAGAGTACACAGAAGACAAGGAGAACGATATACACAATGTTGCATTGAACAACGTGTCTCGTATGGCGGTGGATCGTGCATGTTTTGAGGAAGCATATCATTAGAGGCGAAGACAGATCTTGTATTCATCACACGAGGAATGGATTCTCAACAGTACACTGGGGAAGTACTCGAGGACTACGTTGTACCTTTTGCCGGGTTTATTGGTGAAAATTTTCTGTTTATGCAGGATAATGCGAGACCGCATACGGCTGGTGTAGTATACCAGTACCTTCAAGAGATGGATGTGCCTGTTATGGAGTGACAGCTCGAAGCCCGGACCTCAATCCCATCGAACATTTATGGGACGAGTTGAAAAGAAGGGTTCGTGCCGGAGATGTTGCTCCAACGAGTCTCCAGGAGCTGCAACAGGCGGTCGTAGAGGAATGGGGGGCGATACCTCAAGATTTTGTGAAAACTTTGGTGAAATCAATGCAGACTCGAATGGAAGCTGTCATTCGGGCCAGGAGAGGGAATACTTGTTATAATAAAACTGTTTATTTTTGTTTATTTTTTCCATGTTTTAATTCGATTTTTTTTTATCCCTAATTTTCATGCTGACAAATTCAAAAAAACAAGGATTGGATTTTTTTGATATTTTTGAACTTTTGTGGAAAATTGAGCAATGTGAGATTTTTTTGCACCCAAGTGTAGTTGGTAGCATTTGTAAATAGTTGGATTCAATTGCATTTATTTCTGTTACTTATTGATGTGTAAAAATTTAATTTTATAGCGTTTTCTTTTTACAAAAAACTGGTAAAAAATGTTGATGTACATCAAAAATTTTTGATGTAAATCACATTTTCGCTTTCGTTTAGCGGGAAAAAAAGCAACAAAATTTGATGTACATCAAAAATGGAAGTGTAGATTTTTACTTCAATTTTAACTATCACATACACATATTTATATACATATAATACGTCAATCGTAAATATTGTCAAATGCTTCTTTTCAAATTTTTTCAAAATGGTTTGTTATTGTTTTCGGAATCCCTTTCGGGTTTAGGCACACTACGATAAAAACACATCAAAATATTTTCGTATTCTTTTTAACTATCGGAAATTTGATTTACATCAAAGACGAACGTAAAAGAATTCGCTATTAATTTACTTTGATTGAAATAAAGCCACCTGATTAATCAAGCTTTAATGAACAATGTGAGTTTTTGTATGACGCATAGCCTAGTTTTTTCATGTGTAACATACGCATATAGGTTTTGCATTTCAAATTCACGATTTTGCAAATGATATTCAGTTCTTATACTTCATTGTCAATTTTTTCTAAATCAACCTCAAATTTTTGCAAAGCCAATTCGTGTTTTTTTAAAGTTAATATTTCAAATTCGTAATTTTTTGGCGCTTTTTGCAAAACAAATTCAGTACTCTCAATTCTTAACGGATTATATTTGAGAGAGATAAGATTTGAGTTTAAAGTTTTGCCATTAGACGACGCAGCTTCCAAGTACCCGATACATCCTTGAACATTTTGAAATTAATGTTGGTAAAATTAGCTAAATAATATAAATAACTTGAAATATATTTGATATTTTATTATTTATTAATAATTTTACAGCTAAAAATATTTTTTATTTATTTAATATACAACTGATTTACAAATCATCTAGTAATTTATCTTTCGTAATTTAAATTCTCCTTTGGAGGGTTGTAGCCCTTTGGCTAGTTCCCTTTACTGTTTTATTATATATTTAGTCGATCCAGATTGGATCTAGTAGATCAAGCGGTTTCTTCCTTCGAAACCGTCTTACTGCTGGGTATGTGTCTGCAATAAACTGACAATTATGTAATTGTTTTGTTACAAGAAGATATACAAATATGAATTTTGACTTTTTTAATTCTACACATTTTCCATTCAATAAATTGTATAAAAAATTTTAAAATATTTGTATCCTTTATCCTATTTTATAAATTGTTACTGCAGCTAAGCTTCCTTAAGCCTCCTGGTGGCGTCAATGGGCTGGCAACAAAACTTACTGAAATTGCTTGAAAGGTTGAACCGTTACCTTCTACAATGTATCCGCAATTGGTAGCTTTGTTTATAGTTTTAGAGCTTGAAAAATTTAGTTATTTAATTTTCTTTCATGATATGATTATTTTCATGATTGAAACTCTGTTTTTTGTTTTTGATAGGCAAAGAACATAGTTTTCAATAAATCATAAATCCCGTTCGTATGAGCCCTTTTTTTATTAAATTCGGCTAAATTGAGAACACATCTTCAAAAATTTAATGTTCTGCAAAAACTCAAAGCGGCCGCTGAAAAGTACAATACACTTTACCCACAATTTAAGTAAAATTCGGTTTACAAGGAATCTCGCTGCGCCTCTGCTATTTTCGATATGTAATCATGAGACGTTTCTAAGGCTTATTTCTTCATATACTCGCTTTATATAAACATGAAAAGCAATTTCAGTTAAAATTTATTGATTGATCGAACGCAACAATAGCAATATAAACTGGGAAAATGATTTCCTTAATACTTCTTGTTTTGTTCTATGTAATCCTAAATAAATACCCTAGCAATGAAGAGACACAACTTTAATATGTAGGATTTGTAAAAATAAATATATACAGAAAAAAATGGAAAACTTAAAAAAATCCTTTTGTGATGTAAAAAAGTATTCAGAAAATGTTGCAAGATTAAATCAGAATAGCAAAACATAATTACTTTGAAAATAAACAGGCACGCATCACCAAAACAAAAGCTATACTCTAGGTCCATTTCTCCTGGGGGAAACTAAAATCTTTAAAATGGAATTTATTTTATATAAGGGATGCCTATATAAAGTATACATAAGGCATATGACAACGGCACTATATTTTCTAAATAAATATTAAGAATTTAACCCATTTTAAAATTTAAAACTTTTAAAATTTTCTTAGCGTAGTATTTTTGTCTCGAGGGGTGTGAAGAACTTATTTATACATAATACATATAGGATAACATAAAGAAATTGGATTACACTAAACTTTTTTCAAACGACTTACATTTATATTTATTCGAATCGGATGAATAGTCTTTTAATCAATCACGCACTCACTTTATATCGAACGTATATATGTATACATATGTATAAAGCTTTTTAGATAGAAAAGTAACAAAAAAAACAGAATGATTTTACCATCCCCAAATTTTGTTTGTAGAAATTAGATTTTCGAAATCGAAAGGTGTGTAGGTTTTTCCCTAAAGATGCGATACGCAAGACTATAGCAATATAACGCGAAATAAAATTGTATAAAACAATAAAATAAGTAATTCTAAATATTATTGAATTATAAATATTAAAGTAGCAATGAATAAGAACAACAAAAAATAGAATTTCTCTTGAGGTTATATAGAGCCGAGCCAAAAATGTAATTAGATCGGAGGCGAAGGGATGGGAAAGTCTAAATAAATTTTTATCTGACGTTTCGCAGTTATCATTTTTTTACATTAATGATTCATGTAATAAATCGCTAAAAAAAATTATATTTGATATTCTATATACGAATTTTAGTTACTTCGTATTATTCATAATTTTTTTCTAAGAATTTTATTTTATTGTTTTTTAAATTAAGTTTTAAGCGATTAATACGCTCTTATTGTAATCAAAATTGATATATGTAGTCTATAAATAGACGATTAGTACAGGGTGGCGCACGAATCGTGCTACAAAAACAAAACGTAATAACTATTTTTCTGTGTGACTAATCTGTTTTTTATTTTTTTTATTTTGCAGATTATTATTTAAATTTACTAAAATGGATGCTTGGAATACCGAAACGAGGATTTGGATAGTGCAGCGCTACCATGCTTTGCAGTCCATCATTTCCGTCCAGAGGGAATTTAGGCGGGAGTTTGGCGGCACTCCCCCGAGTAGATGGACCATTATGAGGTTGGTACGCATGTTTGCTGAATCTGGAAGCATCGCACGTAGACCGTACAATCGAGATCCCTATGTTCGGGTCGAAGCCACAATCGCAGCTGTAGCATCATCAATTCAGGCAAATCCAAGTGTTTCGACTCGAGAGGTATCGGCGCAAATTGGAGTTAGCAGACGGTCATTACAACGGATAATTCATGATGACTTAAACTTGTTTCCGTACAAAATCCAAATTACAAGCAAATTAAAACCTCTGGATTTGCCTATTCGCCTGGAATTTTGCCGGAAAATTATTGAAATGGCCGAAGAAGACAACAACTTCATAAATTGCTTGTTTATGTCTGATGAGGCCCATTTTGATCTAAACGGCAATGTAAACAAGCAAAATTGCCGTATATGGAGTGAAACTAATCCAGAAATACTCCATGAGACGGAACTGCACCCAGAACGAGTGACAGTGTGGTGCGCAGTTTCATCAAGATGCATTGTCGGGCCATACTTCTTTGAAGTAAACGGTGAAACAGTAACTGTAAATGGGGACCGTTATTTAAACATGTTGAAAGATTTTTTTTACCCAGAACTGCGGCGAAGACGTATCCCTTTTAACAGCATTTGGTTCCAGCAAGATGGAGCAACTGCACATATAGCCAGACCGGTTATGGAGGAGCTCCAACGAAAATTTCCAAATAAATTAATATCCAGAAACTCCACTTTCCGCTGGCCCCCAAGGTCACCTGACCTCACTGCACCAGATTTTTTTTTATGGGGTTATGTCAAAAAAGAGGTGTTTAAAACGAAACCAAGGAATTTGACTGAATTGAAGCAGTCCATTACAACAATAATTGAGGCGATCCCGACTTCAACCCTTCAGTGCGCAATGAATAATTTTCTGATCAGGTGTCGCACATGCGTGAATGAGCATGGAGGTCATTTACGGTCTATCATTTTCAAAACTAATTAGTTAAATAAAAATAAAATTGAATTATCTATACAATAAAAAAAAATAAAGCCGATTAGTCACACAGAAAAAAAGTTATTACGTTTTGTTTTTGTAGCACGATTCGTGCGCCACCCTGTATTACGGCCCCACGAGGTTATTTGCGCAATATATCGATTGTTCATAACGATTTTTCTGTTGATGATTAACTTCGATTAAAATACTTGGAATAGTCGCACGATTTTTCCAGTTGATTCTAAATAAAATGATGAAATTCTATGAAAATGAAATAAAGGTTATTAACCGTAATTCCTTTGATTCTATAGGGAATTGTGAAATATGTAAATTATTTATAAATTTTGTGAAACACCATGGGTGCCATTCTGAAGCCAATGCAAGAAAATGTTTTATGATTGTATACGGGAGTAACCACCTTAAACGGCACCTATTTGGTGGAAAGATGTCATGAAACATTAGTAAAATGAAAATCGGTTATTTTAACTTTGAGGAGTATATCAAAGCTAAAGCAAATACTAAATTCCTCCAATTTTTCATAATTATAACTGGACAAGGTATTTACTTGTGAAACAAAGTTGTATATTCATCTTAAATTCAATATTTAATTTAACCATTTCAGATGTTTACACATTCAGTTTGGATGTTTTTATAACTCAACTGAATGTGATATTTATCATTTTTTATTTTTTACTGATTAATTTTAATATTTGTCGGTATATCGTTGATATATTGTTGGTTCAATCCAAACCCAACACAAAAATTTATTGTCGCAGATCAGATAAGTTATATCTAAATCTGTATATCGATTTTGTCTCGTGAGTTACTCATTTAAAATGAGTGAAGCAAAAAAATCGAATACGTACTCTGTATATAATACACAATTATGTACAAAGACGTAGTATTTTTCTTTTGTTCGTATTTGTGTCATTTGTATGATGAACAGTATCAAAATGACGCGATCCGGGCGAATCGGTTTAATTGTTATGGTGCTTATTTCCTTTTCCCACCACATTACGTCTGCTCTCGAGCTGTGGAGTGTCTTTATTTAACATGCTAATATATTTTATATTTTTATATTTATTTTAAATTTCATAAATTTTTAAAATTAAAAGTTAACATTTAACTTTAAAAAAAATTGAAAATACATAAACAACACAAAAATACGGCGTTTACAATGGTTAACTCTTTCAGTGCTAAAAAGTGCGATCGTGCTCTTTAATACACTAGCCGAAATCATGTTGGCACTCAAGAGTTAATATGAATAAACAAAAAAAGAATGACACGCGGCTTGCGTATGCAGTAAAACAATCATACGCATGAAACTAATACAAACACAAATGCTACTACTATATCTTTCCGGTCACACTCATTTCGTTTCACACAATTTGAGACAAAATCCGTATACAGAACTCTGGTTAGAGTTCGTCTTAAAAAATGTAAATTCGAGATATATATTTCTCATGTGCATATTGAGCTAGTAAATTTTATATTTATGACAAAAATTTAAAAATAATATGTAACTTTTAGAAATACAAATTATTTCCCACATAACAATAAATATGCTTTATTGCGATATATTTTATTTGGACTTGGCTAAAATATTTACATCTGTTACACATAAACTGTAGAACTGAAATAGCTAAATATGCACATATAAAACTGATAAATATATTGCTAATGTAAGAATTTGAATACCTCAGTGTAATAAAACTCACGAGATATGCATTTTGAAGCAATAAAGGCTGTTTGAGATATATTTTATAATGAACTTTTTTAATTTTAATACACATGCTTCTTTATTTATTTCCAAATCGGTCAAATGTTGCAGATAAGTCAAAATGTATATCCATATCGAAAATAATTTTTTTTCAGTGTAATATACTTTCCTTTCTATGTAATAGCGAAAAAGTAAACTTTGAATCAGAGACATCAAACAGGATCAAAAAAAACATCGCACCGTACTCTCTGAGGAATTCCTTCGATGTGTTTTAACTTATCCCAAGATTTCATGCCAGAAAAATAAAAATACAGGGAATATAATTTTTATCTCATCCCAGGGTTTTTAAAATCTTCCCAGAAATGGTAAAAGCACATGAAATATGATAACAATTGATCTAAAATATCTAGATAAGACGGCAACAACGTCATTAACTCATGACCAATGTCAAGCAACCATTGCTTGGGTTAGTACAAATTTGGATAACCATAGAAGAAAGTGAATAATGAAACGAAACCTCCTCCTCCCCACCCGGCATGCAATTGTGCCTTACTCAGTGCGTTGGAAGCTGGCTAGGGTTAAATGGGCCAATAATTATTCATTAACCCGAAATCAAAATAATTACAGTAACGAATCCTAGAATAAATAATACAAACCAGCAAACATAAATATCGACCCTCGGCTATCGTACACGAATACAAAACGGATATTGGAACATCAAACCTCTATAACAGCAAGCAAGCATCAAAGCTATCATAATTAGAGATAGAAGTGTAATTAGGCAAACCAATTCCTAATCGCTGGACAAGATGACCCGCATGAACAAGGGGCGTGACAATATTAACAACAGCTATGCAAAGAAGAAACTAATGAAATGGCAAGCAGTTAATCAGCCATTCCACACGGCATATCAATGAAATTATTACCGTTTACCTATGATGCTGGTTCTAATGGCGACTCATTTGTCAACAACTATTTTTTGGTGAAGTAGCTTTAACATAAATAGAAATGAAGTAAAACAAATTTAAGGCAATTTTTGAGATGTACATTTTAGTTTAAATTTTATTTTCAAGAGAGCAGAATAAAACAATACAAAAAAATTAATATAAAATAAGGGTGTAAATTTGCAATAAAAAATCTATTACGACTTAGTTTGTTTTTTTTTATTTCTATTTTAAAAAAAAAGATACACTTTTAATTAGAATAATATTACTTTGTAAAAAAAAACATATTTCAATACATTTTACATTTTTACATTTTACTCGTACATATACAATTACATTTCAATAAGATACTGGATGAAAACCCGTGTCAAACTCAAAAAGAGCTTGCATAAAACAGTTAGGAGTTACTTACCAAGCAATATGACTTCGACTGCAAGCAATGGGAAAAATACAGAAGGAAGGAAACTCCATTTTGATGAAAATTCATTTTTGTATTCCAAGAATAATTTACTATTATACCAACCAGAACCGGAATTCTTAGTATGTGTTAAAAATTAAATTTTTACTAAATCAATGAATGATGCGAAGGATCTGAGTCCAGAAGAACTTTTTGAAAATTCTCGATTTTCCAACATTTTCCAAGAATTTTTCTTCATAAACATACACTTAGTATCAAATTTGAGGCAAATCAGTACAGTTTTATTTTTCCGCTCCATTGCGCCATAAAAAAAGCTTTTAAACTGGTCTGATTGACGATTGAATATTGAGAGCATAGCGAGCGTTTGCCTTAGTCGTTTTGCGACCAAATTTCTAATTCAAAATTTGCGTTGTTTCCAAATTTCTAGGGATTTTTCTGGGATTGTCATTTTTTGGAACAAAATTTTCATTACTTCATTAGTTTCCAGCCCCCGAGTTTGGTAACAGATTTTAATGTTTTTATGTCCATTAAGACAAAAATATGGAAATTATTTATTCCGTTACTCGCAAACGTAAATACCACTATTTTGCTTACGGAATATTTCTTTTTGAAAACACGGGATACCCGACATCGGTTCGATTCCATCTCACATCTCTT
Organism: Nephrotoma flavescens; assembly: GCA_932526605.1. Lineage (NCBI taxonomy): Eukaryota > Metazoa > Arthropoda > Insecta > Diptera > Tipulidae > Nephrotoma > Nephrotoma flavescens. Next base: position 120,336,187 of record OW052222.1, read on the forward strand.
TTATATGATGCTGTAACCTACCGGAATATACTAAATTATAAGCAACACGTAAGAGCAGACGGTATTTGTGTAATAATCTTTATACATACTTATTAATTCAAGATGTTTTGATTTTAATACATCTTATTTTCTTTACTTAATATAAAACATTGAATTAATTTTTCTAATTAGTTAAACATTATACAGTTTTCGAGCTTAGTAATTATCTTTATTTGTAATATTAATATTTTATTTTATTGTGCTTGCCTAATTGAATCGCTGCACGTTTGGTATATTTTTTTGTTATTTGATTTATTTTATGTTTCGGTTCTCCTTCTTCAGAGCTTCTTTATGTAATGGGCCAATGAATCATGATTAATTAATGGTTTTATGTAACAGCGCGATGAAGAGATATCACTGAGAAGATGAAGAGATATCAAGAGCTGTATTTATATATATATATATATATATATATATATATATATATATATATATATATATATATATATATATATATATATATATATATATATATATATATATATATATATTGTATATATATATATATATATATATATATATATATATATATATATATATATATATATATATATATATATATATATATATATCGCTCATTTGCTGCAAGAGTGACACAATCCAAAATTTCCAATTTTTCAGTAGAGCGAATAGAAAATAGCACTCAAAATTGTTTGTAAAAACGGCGTTTTTTAAAAGTAAATATAAATACATTCTGATTAGTAAAACAAATGTTTTTCTATTCCTACATCCTCAGTCGGATCTTAATTTTTATAATTCTTTAATAATTTGCAAATTTTCTTAGGAGAGTTTCAAATATCTAAAAATATTAATATTTCTGTCCCGAATTGAGTGATTATTTATTTGAAATTTTTCCTAAATTGCTAGAAATAACTACATACGAGAGTATATTTTGATACAAAATAATAAAAATATGATTTATTGAGAATCGTTTGATTCGAATATCTTAGAAATGAGTGAATTTTGAGTTATGTCACTATTGCAGCAAATGAGCGATATATATATATATATATATATATATATATATATATATATATATATATATATATATATATATATATATATATATATATATATATTTAGTGTTGGGCAGAAAACATTATTTGGAAAAATTTCACCACTCAATATTTCATCTTCATGTCTCTTTTACCTGAAATAAATTCATTCACTTTCTCTTTCTATTTCAATTCGGTAAGAGGTGCTAATAAGTGAGATCGCTTCCGAAGTAAATTCATTATGAAATGATATAGTAGAGCGCAAAATATTTCAAAAAATATGTACACAATTTATATTTATTATAATCCCAGTTTTATTAATAATCCAGTGCTGTCAGACATTAATTCATCTTAAAATTGCGAAAGCATTAAAATAGTTCAGCATGCTATATCATTCAAATAAAAATAACCGCGTACGACCATCTTCTTCAAGTATTAAAAAAGTAGCATTTAAAAAAACATGAAGAACCAACCAAAAATTTATGATATAGAAATGCGCATTCGTTCATTCGCGTACAAAATAATTTCATGAAATATAAATAAAATTATCGCAACGACATCCAATATTATCGTCCCCACTGGGATATCATCATCGTCAGATCCAAATGATGTTTTTCACACGTTCGTTTTTCACGTCTACGTCTCATTTATATGATCTAGATACAAACACTTATACTCATATAGTGCTGTATTAGAGGTACCGTACAACACAAAATATTAAAGGAAAACTTCTATCATGTTTTCGTATATTTTTTTTTTTTGAGTCGAGTTTATTTATGATTCCTATACATATTTTGGTTACGGAAGAAATAGACATCATACTTACATACATGTTTTAGTTGCTTGTGTTTTTGGGTTTAAGGAACATATGCCCACACCTCAGAAATACAAATAAATACAATTTTTTTTGTATCTAAATTTAAAAACAAAAAATGACTGTCTTAAGATAGCATCATTTACATTTATGTCACTTTTAAATGACACACGGTGTTAAAATAATGTGAATGCTTCATTTTAATATGTAAGAATATTTAGTGCCGCAGCATAGACTTATGTTTACAAACTAACATTTGTTCACCCAAAGATTGATATATCTGTATTCTTGATATATCTGTGGCAATTAAAAATAACCACTTAAGTCCAGATAGGTTATTATGTTATGTTGAACTATATTCTAATCGATAGTATTTCCCGTTTAATTCTTTCCCTTTCAATTTTTCATCAAAATCCAACTATTTCGGACCGAGATATAAGCAAAAAACAAAACCACTTATGTTTGTTATAGGTGTTTGGTATTTATTGATAATTTTTGATATTGTAGCATGAAATAAGTGACATTTAAATCAATATTTTTATTTGTAAAAACAGAAATAAATTTAGAATAAACACTTATCTTGAAAAAAGTTTTTATTTTGAATTTAATTTTTCATTTGATATTTATTTAAATCGGTATACGTTTTTTTGTAAATGCTAATTAAAATTTTTGGGAACAAGTGCGTGCTTGAAGGTGTCAATAAACGCAGTTAAAAAACTTTAATACCATGAACCCAAAAATAGTTTAGTTATGTCCCATAAATTTTTCATAAATTAATTTAAAATTTAAATTTGGTCCCCTGAAAAGTAGCTAAAAAATAGATAAGCGGTTTTGTTGAATTGCCACAGAATAGTTGTATCGGTATTCTACGAGTTCACAAAAAAATAATTCACTGGGGATTTACAAAAAACTAATTCGTTAAAGTGATTTAATAAAATCACATGTTCCTTAAGGCAAACACAATTGGTCATATCATTCAACATCAGGCAACCCAACCTAAAATCCTAAACCTAAGACCTGAGACATACTCACAGCAAGCATATACGCAAACCCTTAACCCATACAATTTAAACCGGTCAATTGAAATTAAAAACGAGAAATAGAAATTGTGGCCGTAATTCCCAACGTTGTAAAACTTTTTTAAACGATTTGTATTGAACAATAAAATTTACTAAAATAAACTTAACGTATATAAAGAGATGATTTGTAATTACCTAGCAGTCGTGAATCTTTATAAGAACATTTCATTGGACATTTCCACACCTGTATCAAAACAAGTCACGATAACCCAAAAAGTGCATTTAAACGAGTGTTCGTCTTATTTATTATTTGTTAAGCATTTTTGTTAAAAAATACTTTATGGTTTCGGTTTGCCGTCTGTCCGTCTGTGTCCCAATAACTTAAGAACGGATGGAGATATCAACTTAATTTCTTCACTAAAAGTTCAAGCAATTCAATATACACATCTCGTGTGGATGTGAGTTTCTATGGGTGATACGATATCATGGGATACCTTTATTGAAAATATTCAACATATTTTTTAATATTTTTTACGATTCGTTGTGTGAAGCATGAAGAAAAGTGACAAAATCTTATTTTTTACAATTTTAGCGCCTCTATCAAGAATAAAAAAATTCAGCTAAAATTTCGTATAGCTTTTAGTGTAGCATGCGTATGCGCAATAAAAAATTGGTCTTTCTATTGAAGAATTCAAAGGTCGGAATATAAAGAAAAGAAGTTGGTTTAGTTCAATCTGATGCTGGTGCGAGTCGCGGAAACACAGGCGACACGGTTAAGTATGGGCTATTCTCTAGGAAAAGGGAAGCATAAATGACTATAAGTGGCATTCCAAAACTAATTAACTAGCTAAACACAATTTAGTCAAGAATTGTGTGCTGAAATTAACTAAATGTGTGCCAACTACTGAAAGTATAGCCATGATAGGAAACGAACACATATCTCATTAACCGGATATAACAATTAAAAGTGGTTCCGATAAAAATTTCACAAGGGCATAAACATATTAGAAAATAGCAAAGTGTGAGCGAAACCTACCCGTTCTTTAAATTGTAAAGAGAAGTTTACGCTTAATTTGTGAACATCATTCGAACCAAACTAAATAAAAGTCCTCCAATCACATCAACACTGATGGCACGATTTCAAAATACTTTGAACTAAGAAATTCTACGATTTTACTTCGACGGCGGTCGCACACGCAGGGGTTACCCTAAAAGCGTTTGAATTCCATTAATAACACTTAAAATTGTAAAGACTATTGAATTATCTTTTGCGCTTCGCATTTGCGCATGCACATGCGATTTTGCTATTCTGGCTTTCTCTGGGAACGTTTTTCCTAGCATTTTTATCGGAACAGTAGTTTTCTTGTCTCCTGATGGAATCAGTTTGGTGTACGATCAACAAAGTTAAATAGGAATATGTTAAAGGAATCCAATTTAAATTTGTTTCATAATATTTATTTCTGATACTTGTTTTTGTTGAGAACAAAAGTTTTTTTATTTGAAAATGATGCACTTAAGTTGTAATGGCAGAAAATTTTTGTTCTATAACTAGTCGTATTACTTGAAAGAAAGCATTCGTTTTGAATTTGGTCTAAAGCCCCAACCAGCAAACATTAAATAATTTAGCTTGTACACTGTTTGGTTCACTGTGGTAGGGTACGACAATCTACATTTTAGGGTACGGATCGAAGCACTAACCGAAATAGTAGCCTAAAGCAACGCAAAACTTAATCTCTTCCGAGTTGCTTTAAAACCAAATGCTTATTTGTGGAGCATAACGTGACCTAGTCTCCATCATTCCAGCTTTATAGCCAAAAATCTGCTGATTCTGTGGTGTAACTTGTTCAACAATGGTCTCTCTTCATTATCCCAAAAGAAATCAGGGATAGCCAATGTTTTACCAGATCCAGATATACTCGTATAAATGGCTAATAACATTTAAATCTCCTAATAGTTAAAACTTATTCATTAAAGTTCAAAGCAAAGTTGATTTTATTTATAAGCAATTTTAGAATAAACCGGTAGTCAATTTGGATGGTCGATTTATTAGTCAAAAATTGAGTCAAGCTCGTTAATCATTTCAATCTGGTCAGCGGCTGTAAGTGCGTGCATCCAAAACCTGGTTCTTTTAATAATAACAAGCCACTGTAAGCAAGTCCAAATGCAAGCTTACATAGAAAGTGCAAGGTTTTACATTTTAACACGGTTTTCAAAAATCTATTTATTTTCGCTTGAAATAGAAATGTAATATTACTACTTGCTTTGTGATATTTTTCGCGGATATAAAGAAACAAGTTTGCCTCAATACATTCGAGTAGGCCAAAAACGTCAACAGACATTTAAGTCGCATTTAAGTTGTTACGTGCTTCAAAACTTTCCGGAAAAATTTACCACACTTTGATATAAAGTTGCTGATATTCATCGTAACAATCAGACAGCATATATTTTTTTGTGAATTGGCTGTCCTGCGTCAAAATTTGACTCGAAATAAACATATTTTAATTCAAAAGGGAACAAACAAAAATAAAAGGGAAGTTTATTTACCAAATAAAGTGTTTTGATTGGTTGAATATGCTCCCTGTCATTTATGTATTTATTTAGTCACACACATAGTAAAACCATAAAAATTACGAGCAATTTTATGAACTTCCCCATTTTGAATACATGCGTCCCTTTATAATAAGGAGTGCAGTTCAAATATGTTCAAAAATATTTCTATTAATCCTTCACGTTGTTTTTTTTTGCTCTTGTAAACTTCTAAAGTGAAAAATTATGGCATTACTCTTGCTTTGCGAACCTGCGTTAAAACTTAATAAAAATAAAAAATAAAACAAAGCATCTATTCGACGATAAAGTAAAGATTAACATAAAGATGCCTTAAAAGAACTTTACAAAGAACAATTATATCAATTTTACAATAAACATGGCGTTCTTAGTAAAATTTCGAAATAAAGTTAGATTTTATTTCGTCACTTTAAAAAATTTAAATTTCAAAACAATATATTTAATGACGGGGGATTTATTTCTAAAATAAGTAAATAATATTTCCAGGAATTCCGGAGCAATAAATATTCATTTCCTACATGAGTGCGCAACACTCATAGCTCGAAAATGAAATAGTCTCTTATCAAGCAAAAAAAACATAAACAAAAATGACACTTATAAGTCGAAAACAATATTGGTTTGTTTGCGCGTTTGATAATAAATTATTATTATCAGTTTGCAGTAACTTTAGTTCACCATTTTCTTAATGTTTAATTAAAATATAAATTATTATCGCGTCTGACCTCTCGGTTAATTTCGTAAACCACCCTAGACGGAGCATATCACAAATATAAAACCAAATAAGAATTGTGTGTACAGTGAAAGACAAAATTGCTGCACTTTATCAATAATATTGTGTATAATGTTTCCCGAATTTTTCCGTTTTCTTTTTATTAGGCATGCAAACCTCGAGCGAATTGGTAATATTAATACGTGTACAATGTTTTTCTGAACAACAGGAAAATTAAAAAAAAGCAAAAAAATGTTTTTTGTTAAACCAACAAAAAATCCACACAATCAGATTTTTCGTTATCAAAGGAACAAAGACGAGATTGTATAAACGATAAACTGGAAGTTGTGGAAAATTTATATACTTCACACACACACACATATACACCTAATAGATCAAAAGCTGTAATAAAAAAGGAAATATGTACAACACAGTTTTTTTACTTGCGGTATATGAAAATTTTTTCAATCTGAATAAAATATTTGAACTTTTAGGTGATCGAGGCACTGTGTAGAAAAAGATTTGTATTGTTTGTATCAAGCCTTTACTAAATCAAGAAAGGAGGAGAGTATAACAGCTAAACCATATAAACACAATTTATTGATATTGACTGGTTTTGAGATTTTTTTGATTAATTTTTCACAGAGTAATTTATCATGTAAGCCGACAATGATGAAAAAAGGGTGTATGTATATGCGTGTATGTGTATTTAAATTTAATTTTTCAATATCGATAGTATACACATTATGTATACGGAGGATACATATTTCGGAGTGGTGAACTGTGACTTTTGAATTTGTTCCAACCCATTATATGCTTTTGTGCCCATCAGACCATCATTAATTTTTATTTTTTCTTAAGCGATCGATTAATTTTTTGTAATATACATATTATGTTTCCCTTAGTAACAAATTGTATCAAATCTCTGGTAAAGTTTAATTATTTATAATATATCCTTTAAAGCATTTTAGTCACTGTGTACAATGTTCTGTTGTAAGAGAATGTAACCCTAAAGAACCCAATTGTCCATCCATTTATTACGGGTACTACTGTTAAAATTTTCATGATGGCCTGTGGACCACCCAGTAAATTTCCGGAATTTCTGATAATTAGGATTGTTCTCCAAACTTCTGTTGCTTACCTGAAATAAAAGAAAAGGAAATAGTTAATAAAAATTGTATAACAATCGTACAATTACATATCAAACAATAATTACAATACTCTGCAAATAATGTTATTATTACATCATTAGTAGGTCAAACAGGTAATCAAAACAAAAAAAAACAAAAAATTAGTTTTCAGGCGCCGCTGTTACATTTCTTTTTTGTTGGTTAGCCTAAAAGATTGGCATTAAACGATAAAAACAGCCTAATGAACTTTTATCAGCACGAACACTACCTACAAGCAGACACAACAAGCTCAGATAACCCTATACATAATATATCAATACTCCTATGACTTCGACACTGAGGTCATTTGTTCCAAATCATAATTCTACAATTTTGAAATTATCTTTAAGTGATGGGACAATAACAGTAAACCGCGAAGGATTAGTTCTCATGAGTAATAAATTGGTGAGGTATGGTAACAAGGCGAATAAATTTTACATGCAAAAAACATAGTGTGTTCACGGTAGAGCTCAACAGGTTGGGAAATGCTTGATTGCGATGTTTCATAATGAATTAATTAAATCACAATAAAAGTGAAAATTAATTTTTATGCCATTTAACTTTGAGAATTATTTTATTTAACATGATCCATAAAATAATCCAAGAATTTGATGTTAACTTTTCATATGCTTTCTAATGTCTATCGAAAGGGACTTCTGTATTTTTAAAAAAATCGAAAAAGGAATAAATGAGAAATCATTTGCGAAATAGCAATGAAGAATCACACAGGTCAGATAATTTTGAAGTACCATCGAATAATACTTCCAATCCATAAATGAACACGTGGGACAAGTACAATATAAATTGTATGGTGTGTTGTCTAAGGGCAATCTTAAAGATTTTGGCATCATTAATAACAATGGATGAAACCACCAAAAGGCTAACATCCAAATTTTTATTTTTGGAATCCACCTGACATAGTTACGAGTATCTTGAAAAGAAAAGCTATCTCCAATAAATATTTTTTGAAAATTCCAATGAAAAAGATCTTCTTTCACCACGCCTTCACACATGTGTCGTCACCATGATAAAACTCAACAACCGCTTATTATTCAGATCTAGCCAGAGTTAACAAAGTTTTCGTTTCAACTCTTACTCTCAATCTCCACTAATTTATTTTTTCTACTTTCATGTGTTCATTCGGTAGCACGTACATTTACTCGTTCAAAATAAAACTAAATAACATAAACTTAAATATATAATCACGTGAGGACAAGAATAGCAAAAATAAATATCGAAATACTAAGTTAATAAATCTATTAATTGATCGAAGAAAATAACAAGTAAAAGAAAGAATAGGAAGAGTTGATTTGATTGAGAGGAGTAAGTCTTATGAAATTCGATTAACTCACTCCTTGAATGAATATACAAATTTATACATATACATTTAAAGAGTGAGTTTTCTTTCTCTCTATCTTTAGCTCTACTCTTACTCTAATACTAGAAATAAAGAGATCTGGGTCTGACGAGGTCATCACTGAAACAAGCGCCTGAACCCTTTAGGGTTTGAGATATATTATTCAGAAGGGATCCGAAAATTGGAAAACCCCTGCCGGCGATTTATCATATGACCCTATTAGCTTATAATATAAACGCAATATTCGATTTCTCAAAATATTCAATCGATGCTAAAAGTAGTATATCGGTATAATTTAGGATATAGAATACCGTATAACTAGATGTAGCAAAAGCCGATATTGATTATAAAATATCGAAATAATCGAATATTTATTGCCAAAGTAAAGCGATGTGTTACGATAAAATATCTTAAAAAAAATGCCATTTTGCTTAATTTAAAGGGAGTACCTATAACATCATTGATCGAAATACTGAAAAGCATATTATTTTAACAAAATTGTTGTTTTAGTTGAAAAATGCAAACCTTCGATTCTTCTGACGAACATTGAATTTAAACAATTACATAACCGAGAAAATCGTTGCAATAATTGCTTGCGAACAGAAAACTTCTTTTCAGCATAGAATGAATGAAAAATAAGAGAATCTGCCACTACTCCCTTTGTATGTGCAAAGCTTAACCATGAATATCAGTATCAATCAGTTAATTAATAGTTGTAATAAGCGAAAACTACCTAAGTAAACTGTGAATTACCGACGAACCGTCGGTTTTCCACAGAAAAATTCTGAGAATTTTACATTTGCAAGAAAAGTTTAAAAATATTGACGATCATTAAATCCGATTAAACTAGAAAAATTATGTAGGTAAACTGTTACTTGGTCGATTTCCACTAAATTCTAGATCTTCTAATTTTTCTAAAAAGTTTGAGTCTAAATTTTAACCCTATATAACGTCGAAGGTTTACTAAAGTAGAATTATCTAATAAAGAAATCATTTTGACCGACTTCCACTGAAGAAGAAAACATTAAATATGGATTAAATTAAATATGGATTTTCACCACGTTTAAATCTTGCACTTTGACGTTAAAATTCTTGCCGAAAGCTTGTGCATGAGAAAAAGTAAAATCGCCCCATCACCGTTAAAAATTATAAAAAACTTGCGCGCAAAGAACGCCGCGAACACCAGTTTTTGGCCAACATTTGCCCCTCACTAAGGAGCCGAGCACAGTGTAGCAGACAAGCAGATACACAACAACAACAACGAGCATGCAACAACGTTACAGCAGCAATAACAACAGCGGCAAAAATATACTACACCAACTACAACACCAACTACCTTTTTATTTTGTTATTGTAAATATTTTTTTTATTGTGTTATTCAATTTGGGGCATGCAACTTCCATGTCTCATTATCCAGCGAGACGCATTGTGTTTCATTTCGAAAACCGCGCTGGCATGTAATGGTACAGTGAACAACGCCAACTTGTTCACACTCGCTTTACTTTTGCGATGGCATCGATCATGCAACTGAACAACACAACCATCTGTCACTTTCTTCTTACGTTTGATGTTCTACTTTTTACACTATTTGCACTAAATATGTTTATTAAGTGTAAGTGTTTTTCGCCAAGTTTTCGCCAATATTTTAATTAGAAAATTTGTTCAAAAAGTTTAAAAAATCACTCGATCGGTTTCGCCTTGTTAGGTCGCCTACCTGCCATCCACCCCTCCCCCTTTCGTTTCGCCTACCTGCTCCCCCCCCCCCCCTTTATTAATTTCTCCGTATGACTAACAGTTGATTGGGACGATCAATAGATTAATTTGATGGCCTATTTTTTGTCCATATAACAAAATATAACAAAATTTTTACTTTTACAAATCAGTTGATACTCCTGATGATGACCTAAAATATTCAAAAATCTAATTCTTGATGTTCTGTCATACCCTTTAAATTAGCAAAACCCACCCATCTCCACAGAGACCCCAACCTCCATATCAAAAGTAGTACTCAGAACTTCAGAATTACCTGGTTCTATGAGTCTAACTAATTTCAAATTGGAACTAGGCTTTTAATCAAATTAATCTTTGAGCACACCAGTTTCTTGGCAATCTCGTCTCGATCGACTGGCTAAATCAATTTTCAACCAATACCGAGAGATAAGATGTCGTATATTAACAACTAACCATGGCCGACATTTTAACAAGTAAACTCTGAAACAATCATTCGGGATCGGTAAACTCTTATTTACGCTCCGAAAACTATATTTTTAGATTCGGTGAATCGGTCAACTTAACAACCAATCAGACACACAGTTCGAGCTATTCACTCAGCTTGTATACCTTTTAGGCTCACATTGAATAGGAACTACTGCCTAACATCAACCACTACCGATTACCGAAAGATTAATCGTCTTAAAAAACGGATATCTCAACTATCAAATCAATCAAACGATCGCGTTACGATATTCTTCAGTGTGTGACTCGTCTGGGTGAAGGCGATATAGCGGTTAGATCATTGAAACCAAATATTATAATGTTCCATTAAAATATTTGGTTGCAATGTTCTAACCGCTTCGCAAATATTAAATTTCACAAACACGATTAGTTCGCAACCGAAAAGAAAAAGCGACACGACAAATACAACGCAATGATGAACGAACAATTTGTTATTTAATAAAAAATAAATTTCAGTTTAACTAACTCGTTCCCGAATCCAACCAATTGTCGCAGCCAGATGCGCAGCGCTTGAGCCCGTCACTACCATGCCGCACAAAGATCACATCGCCATTGCACATGGCGGATAAGAAATAAATCAAAATAAAATAAAATAAATAAATTAAATTAATTTGCAGCTCTCCAAATTAAGTATAGCGAGTGGAAATGGGGTTTAAATTAGTTTTGAGGAAGTTCTTAAATACGGTTCATTAGGAAACGAGGCAATTTTTAACCGATAATCATGAAATTTGGTGCGATAGATGGAAATAGGATTCTAAAATGATTTTTTTGGTGACGTGCAGTAAAATGACCAACTGAGACGAAACTAGACCATTTTTAACACAATTAGTTAAAAAATTGACGTTAATTAATTATAATAAACAAATACAAAACTTCTACAAACGACCACCTCTAGGAGAAGACCCCCTTCCTTTACAATACATTTAATAATTAAACCGGTTTTATTTAAAGTAAAACCTTCTCTCTAAGACAACCACCTCCCAAACCCAACCGCGACCATGATTTAATAGTGCATTGATAAACAATCACACTCTTCGAAACGACCACTCTTCAATATTTATTGTTTTTTTTTCTAATTAAATTCAAAATCAATTTTGTTTGTATTATGATACTACATACATATCTACATACATACATATCAAACTAATGATCAAAGACAAACGAAGAATTATATTAGTCAACCACTTGAGGAAGGCATCATCCAAAATTTTAAACTACATTATCGGCGCAGAATGCTGACCACTTTAATCGCAAAGATAGATACTGTCGGCAATGTTGACGAATTAATAAAACAAATTACTTTAGCTGATGTTGTTGAATATGTCTAAAGGTAGCGTGGAATAATGTCCATTGAAAAGTGTTTTCCGAAATGCGAATTGATACTACCAAGTTCTCATACTGCCATAAACATTTCTGAAAATGTGGATATTCAAAGTGACATAATTTCTTTAGCAAACCTTGTCAATTTAGGACTTCGATACCAATATTGACTTGAATGATGTCTCTCCGCACCTTGGGACAATGATGAATAGGAAACCGAGTTGTTGAATTTAAACGTGACCAATTTTAATAAAGACGTGGAAAACGAGGAATGCGATGATGAGGAGGTTCAGCCAGTGATACTACTAAAAGCTTGGAAGCAGTAGCTGGTTTAAAACGATTATCGTTGAATTTAGGAAATAGTTAGGTAATGATTCATTTTTCTGAATGCAAGCGATTAATGGGAAACGAAATAATTCAGCAGAAGGCCAAATCATCGGAACAAATAACGTTAATTGATTATTTCACGCCAAAATAATACAAAAATATATTAATAATTTTCTAATTTAATTAAATTTAGGTAACAAATTATAATTAGTTCCTGTAATTACAATTTCTTTATAATTTATTTTTGTTATAAATGTGTATCGTACGGTGTGAAATAAAATAAACCGCATAGTTGTTATATTTTTGAATTTTTTCCCTAATACGTCCACCTCTCAAAACGACCATTTTTCCTTTGATACGCAAGGTGGTCGTTTTACAGAAGATTTACTGATTATCTTTATATGTTTATTTATAAAAATATATTATGATCACAATTAAATTTTATAATAGTTTATTGGTGCACATATTTATTTTGTGATTACGCTAAGGGGTTGGTACGATTTTTTGTAAATTTCAAATTCTTCCAATCTCTTTATCCATGATACAACCTTTCTTCAACTTGTGTAGAATTTGGAGGTTTGCGTTATTTATGTAGTTGTGATTTTCTTCGATTAGGTGCTGTGCGTAATTCGATTTGAAATCTGGTGTGTTTTGAGTGGTTTTTGTTTCATCGCTGTGTTCTTTAAATCGAATACTGAAAAACCGCCCTGTTTGTCCTAAATACAATTTTTGAGCCATCAGAAATCAGGTTGTATATCCCGGTCACACAACAAATGTATTGTGTTTTGGTATATTTTGAAATATATTTTGAGATTTTTTTGTAATTTCTTACTTGCTTTGAATGCGATTATGAGTCGTATTTCGTAAATTTTTTCTTTAATAGATTGAGCGTGGTTTTGTGTTATTCATTAACGACATACTTGTCGTTGCTATTATTGTTATTTTTTAATTAATTTATTTATTTATCTGATTTTTGAGTCTATATTGTTTATACCGGAACATTTACCAGATAACCTTTGTTGATAGTTATAACCTGTATAATTTTCCGTTCTTTGTCATGATCAACAGTGCTCAGCGGGATTAGATATTAAAATTATGCTTTTCAGATTCTATCTCAATTGTTAATTTTTGTGTTTTGATTTATGTTGTTGATGTAATTACGTAATTAGTGAGGTTGCCTGATTTTCCTTTAAAGTGCAAGCATTTCTATGCGATTTAAAAATATGTTGGCCGATGTTTCGGAAAGAGCATATGTTTATAGAATTCTGAAAACTAGATATCGGTCTATTTGAATGAAGCTAAGTTATTCTAATCAAATTGGATGCCCAATTAGTAAAGAAGAGATCAGGAAACCACTTTGAAAAAATTGACAATTTAATAGTATACTAAACCATGTTTCAAACTTATGTTCATAATCAAGTTAGAATACAATTTGAGTTCCCGAATTTTAACGGAACTTGATTTTTCAATGTGAGATCCGGGTGTGGTTCTAGAATGTAGCAAATTAAGACATCTCTCAATCGATTAGAAAAGACCTCAATTTATATGAAGCAAAATGGATTCTGTTAGCCAGTGAATTATAATTTTATCATTTTTCAATGAGCCACCACTGGACGAATTTGAACATTGCAGTCCTTCGACAAACGTTTCATCATACATCTTATTCACAGTAAAATTTTTAATTTAAGTTTAGGTGGGTAGATTCAAACCATCTTATTAATCCCTAATGTGAATTTCATGCTCAGTTGTTTGTTGCGGGTAATCCTTGAAAAAACATAAGTAAGTAAGTAAGTGCCTGAAGCGAAAAATAAACTTTTTTGATTAACATAATATTTGGTGAAAAACTCGCTAATTGTATATGCAAATATAGCCGACAAACCAAATTCTTTCAAAATATATTAATATTGTAAAGCTTCAACCATGAGCCACCTGCTACACTCTTCCGATAACCATAGAAAACTTCAAAAAATATAGTTTGCATCGACATTTTGTCGCAATCGAAAAGTTTATTGCATATTAAATCTGTTTTTATTAATTGCAAAACTATTTTAAATAATAATTTGCCAGTATTTTCTGTTCGTCCTCTTAAGCTTAACCCAATTTTCAAAATTTTAAATTAAATTTCTTTAAGAAAAGAAAAGTATAATTACTTTTTGAAATATTATTTTTAATAGTTCTTATATCCTTTTTATTTTACAACCAACTCGGGAGTAATCATTGCTGTTTGCCTACGCTATATTTGGTGGGATGGTTAGTTTGTTGCTATATAAAATATGTACTTAAAGATGTTCTGTGCAAGTTTTGAGGAAAAATATGAGAAAAATTGAAAATGTATGTCGAAAATAATTTTAAATGTATTTTTCTTTTCTAAATGGAAAATTGCAGATAATTTTGAGAAGTTAATGTATTTTCTTTAGAAAATTGGCTTGTTTGATCAATATGGCGTGATAATTGTGTGGGAAGAAGTCTATTATGGAAGAAAACATTGTACAAAAAATCTATATACAAAAACAAAATGGCGCGGCGGCAATTTTTTTTTTACAAATCATCGCAATGAATTTATTTTCGAACTGAAAACGCGTTCAATACACAGTTTATGGGTCGAATCTCGCTTGTCTATATAGATACAAACCCGATTATATGGGATTTTAGCCAACTTTTCAATTTTCTGCACTGTCGCATTTTTTTAAATTCATTTTTACGTTTTTTTGATATGTTGCTATCGGTGTTTCGTTATTGTCTTATAAATTTTTACTTATATATTTACTTAATCAATATAATAAAATTGAGCGTACGAAAACAAATAAAATTGAAAACCTGTAAAAGCAAGCAGAAAATTCTTCTGAAATGTTATTGTTTTTTAACTTTGTTCTCTTGAGATTGTTGTTATGGTAACCCATAAAAGCCTTTATATTTCTTACACATTCAAAAATCGGTTTCGTCTATCCTTTAATTTTTTGTGTCTTGTTATATTTTTTTGACAAGTGAATTAATTTTATAAAATTTTCTTTGCGCGAATATCAAGTTTATTAAGATAATATAATCAATCAATCAAATTGTGCTCCGCAAGAAGACTGAAATAAGCAACATTTGCATTTCTCAAGAAAATGAATGCAATATTGCATAAATTATCTGTTATTTTCAGTGCGTTAAAATTTTCATGATTATAAATATTGTGACTAGACCATTGTTATCTAATCGCGGATGGCACGAATTGGTCGTGTATGTGTTCAATGTTCCATGTACACACATTTACGTTATCTTATATAGTACGCACATTTTATATAATGTGCTCAATTTGAAGCGTATAAATTAATTGACTATTTAATTTTCAGGTTAACATTTTTTGTTTTCAAAAATTATATGATAATGAAAATTTTCTTCTACTAATGATGTCAGTATCTTGAGTATATTATCAATTTAATTTAGACGATAAGGAAAATATGTGAATGTGATATTTCTTATTCATTAAAGATTTGGATTATGAGCATCGATTGAGAAATTAAACTATCATGATGTTGTCATGGAATGATCGTTTTCTTCATCACAAGTACACAAATTTTGTTTTATTTGTGTGTTTGTAAGATATAAAAGGCGTAATGTCAATTTGATTGAAAGTTAGCTGACAATAACTTCTGTTACGACCAAATTAGACCAATTATTTATTATTTCAATAATTATTGCATCTGCTTCAAGATACTTGGACAGACAATAACTATGATCTATTTTATAATTTAATAAAACAAATAAATTACGATGCCCAGATTTTCAGCGCGTTGTACCTGCTTAACAATTAAATAAATAAGTCTGATTAGAGGGGTTGTGTTCTGTATTTTTAAGTTCCCCACAAGGAGCTCAATCCAGACCTCGGGTGACTACCTTGGAACTGTCTCCAATACAGAATAATTATATTGAAGGCGTAATTGTACGAATTTGATAACGTTCTTGTTTCAAGAGATACACAGGAATACTAACTTTGGGTTTAAGGGGGGGGGGGGGGGGGGAGGTTGTGTTCGATATGTTCAGTAAATTTAAATGAAATAAATAATGGTATTAGACATTTTTAAGGCGCAGAAAAATAAAAATAAAAAATAGTCAGAAAGATCGAACACAAGAAAAAACATCAACCATAAAGGCGCCTTTAATTTTATTTTTTCATTCCTCTATTTATTCTACCGACAAAAAAAATCAAGCAAATCAATTGTTTCATCTAATTTCTGTGAGTGATTTAATGAACGGGCAATTTAAAAATAGAAAAAAATGAAAAATATTGAACGTCATGCATCGATTTTTCACGTACGAGTACCATCTGACAGTAAT
Source organism: Nephrotoma flavescens (assembly GCA_932526605.1). Taxonomy (NCBI): domain Eukaryota; kingdom Metazoa; phylum Arthropoda; class Insecta; order Diptera; family Tipulidae; genus Nephrotoma; species Nephrotoma flavescens. The sequence continues at coordinate 120,353,056 of OW052222.1, forward strand.
TTCCAATAGCAAAACCGTATTTTTCTTTCAAACAGCAGGAAGTTCAATATATTCCTATGTTTTAAATGTTTGAAACGCGTTTTCATTAAATCACTCACAGAAATTAAGTAAAAATTGATTAGCATTTTTTTTGTCGGTAGAATAGAGGAATAAAAAACAAAATTAAAAATTTCTAACACAGGGAATTTCATATAAATTTACCGATCTTATTTAAACCCCTCCTAACATTATTAAACTTTATGAAATTATATTTGTGCTTAACCTTCCGGGATTTAACCGGGTTTTTCTGAAAATCCAACCTTTTATTATTGAAAGCACTTGAAGTGGATGTATTGATTGATAGGTTGATTTACATATGCGACGTGTGACCAGTGAAAATAAACGTGACGCTTTCTTGGTAACAATTTACATTTGCCATGCAACAATTAATATTTTAATTTTTGTTCTTATTCGATACAAGCGAACGTCAAAATTTTAATAATTTTATTGTGAAAATAATGAACTGCAACACACGACAAACTCTATCCCTAAACAAAGCAAAATGTACCAAAAATAAATTTAATGTTAAAAACTACTTCGTTCACATACAAATTTGTGTGTGGTTGTGCGACTGCGGCAGAAAAGATAAAATTAAACCATCTCTCGATGTGTGGCGTGTACCGTGTGACGAATGTTAAAATATTCGACTCTGGTTGACTACAACCTCCCGCCACACGTCGCAAATCTAAATCAACTTTTACTCCTCATTGGCTAGAGAAATCACCCATAAACAATTTTTCAAAAATTGCGATTTTGAAATTAGGGTTGAAATGAGGGATTTCTATGGCTGATGGGAAGGAGGGACAATCATTAAACTTGGTCAGTAAGATCAATACACCCAGTTTAAGTAATTCCATTAATAAAAGGTGGGAGTTCCAGAACACACAAATACAAATTTGTTCAAAAAGTTTTCTTTTGAAATTAGGGATGAAATAACTGTTTTTTATCTGGCCACAATTAGCCGATGTGGAGAATATTCAGTGAATCAGTGTACAAATTCATTTTCAGATTAACTATATAATTATAAATTATATCATTTTGCTGAAAAACTAGAAGATTTTCGATCAGTCAATCAACTCCAACAATTTCTGTACATGATAAGATAAGATAGAGAATTACAGGCCAACGATAAATAATGGTAATTTTAGGTATGTACATTCCTGGAATATACGCGATAATGTTAAAATTCTGACTCTTATTATATTTAAAAATTATGCCTGCACCCTTGACATAAATGGTGTATGGCGATAGGATGTTAGCCACAGAAGTAACCGCAGTGCGATAACCACAGAAAGGCACTAACTACACTGAAAAAAAAGATTGCTCAATTCAAGCGAAATATGTATTAGATTATGCATAATAGTTGCTTCAATGTGCGCTAAGTAAAACTATTCTCAAGCTATTCTTATTTAAAGAATTAAGCAACAATAATTTGTGTACTTTTCATATACTGAAATCATGAATTTAAAACATGACAAGAGAAAATGTAGTTACTTATATTCAGTACAATATTCTTAATATGATAAATCTATAATTTAAAAAATTATTAATCATTTTTAAAATTAAACTCAGTTTGTGAATATATTTTCTATTTTCAAAAATATGCTATTCAGAATTTAAGAATAATGTGAGTTAAAACTGTTTAACTTTTTTTAATGAATACTCAATTTGTGAAGAAATATTCCTCATTCGAGAATATTATAATTCTTAAATTGAAACAAAATATTCATATATCGAGTAAAAATTGGAGTATAAAACGTTACGTTCGAAAATTCATTTGAGACTACAATACATATATTCATACATCTTTCTTGGTTTTGTATTAAGAATAAAATGTATTTGAGAATAATGTTCATCATTCTCTTGTATGCTAAAATTCAACCAGCCTTAAAATTAGAAACTAAAAGACATAATTTTATTTAATATTTCGTTTATTTATTAATCAAAAATAAATGTATATAAAATACATAAGTATTGTAATTTCAATGAAACAAAATTACTATGTTACTTAAAAAAATTACATTAAAAACTAGACATTTAATTAGAAATAAAATATAGATTACATTGTAATTTATTTAATTATGTATGTAGTATAATTTAAAACAATGATGTCTAAATTTATAGTAAACGTAATTTTATGTAAATAAATCAAAAGTATTCTAATAATTCCTTTCCAATCATATACACCTTAAAACGGTTATCAAATTTAATTATTTGTATATTTTGTTTAACTATAATTAGCTCATTGCGTTCGATCAAAATATCGACAATTTTAAACATTTTTTTTAAATTGAACATAATTTTCATCAAAAAAGTTTTGATTAAGTTTAAAATCTATATTTTAATACAAAACATACTAACTGACTTGACTAGCTGAAAATTTTTATCAGACTTATTCTAAGTTACTTTTTTTACTTTTATTATCGGCTTAAAGCTTAATTATCTTAAAACTATTTTGAATGTGTTTGCTTACTAAGATGGAAAATATACATTTTATTTTACAGTTAGATTAGCAATAAGATAATTGATAAATTTCCAAAATGTTTTGTAATGGATCAATCGATTCATTTTCAAATCCTGTCGCTTCAATATAACTTCCAACGTCTAGGTTTCAATCCATAATTATGTTCTCATTCATAATGTTTTGAGCATTAAAATCTTATGCAACTAGCGACATTGTGCCTTTTAAAGATATAATTTATTAAATTAAACCATTATTATTACAAACGTTTAAAGAGCTTACCTTAAGAATTTAATCTGCGGTTTGTTGTTTTTGCTGCAAAATATTTTTCGTAGAAGACGTACCATAGTAATATAACTTATTACAGCACGACTCGATTGCACTATTAATTGTCATATATGAGTAAAAAATACTACTTTACTGTATTTAACATAAATATCGGCACAAAATGAAGGACCGATTCTAAACCATTACAATATGGTTCGCAATTTATGTTAATATAATTGCATATAATTTGGTTTCACTATAAACTTTAAAACACTTTTTAACTGAAAAATACACTGTAATAATTTTAGAATATTATTTTGAACTGAAAATTTAAAACAAACTGACTAGGCAAAAGGTCCAAACAAGAACGTTAAATAGAAATAAAATTATAGTGATTTAAGATCCTATCGTGAAAATTGATCTCAAAATAAGTAAGCAAAAATTGCATCAATCAGTTGTTATGTTTTCAATTTGAGCACATCAAATGAAAATGACAATGAATCCGCGTCGTATTCTGATGTTAATTCTCAATATACACGAATCAAGAATAATTTTACTACATAAATTGCTTAAATCAGGAATAACTGTTCAAGATTTATGAATTTCAATGTTCTCATTCAAGTTCCAATTGAGAATAATATACATGAATTGAGTATTAGTATCTGGATTAAACCGTTTTTTTATTAAATTTTTTTGCAGCTGCAAAACCGAGTAGGTTATACTACAACTTTATACTACAGTACATTCATACAAAACAACAACTTACTATTTTAATTTAAAAAGAAAAATTCCCGGATGCATGCCATCAAAGGCTTTTCTTTTATCTAAAAATATACACCCACAGAAGAATCTTTTATCTAAATGTCTGCTTAAAAACCCGTTCAGTTAATACAACCGGTAGTCGTATTCGATGATTTTGTAAATCCTAATTGATGATTAGAAATTATGTTGTTTGCACTGAGGAAATGTTCTAGTCTGCTTAAAATAATTTTCTCTAAAACTTTAGAGAGTGACGAAATATTTTTAAATGAAAACTATCACCATTTCAAATTTTTTTACACATGCGTATATAAACTGCAAATCGTTTTTTCACAGATCGTAATCTGTTGATGAAAATTCCTTTTTGCATCGAACCTGGTACATCCCGATCCAAACAACAAAGCTATAACCACTGTGCTGTTTGGTCGGTTCATATAAAGATACCATCGCATAATTATTTGATTTAAAATTTAAGTTTTTTTAATTAAGTATTTTACAAAAAATCGAATGAGTTTTCATGTATCTACTTTTTAGGCTTAGCAAATCCAAAATATTAAAAGTTGAAATAAGCTCCAATTGCAAATTACATTTCTGATATCTTACGTTAAGGCTAATTAGGATAGTTCTAAGTAGTTTTTTATTTGCTATGGTTTTTCGTTTCGGCGTATCTAATTTTTGCTTTATTGTGTGATTAACATTACAATTCACTTTTATTTTCTAGTTAGCGAGTGAAGAAAACATTTTATAAGATTCATCATTTAATATGGTTTTGAAATTTCAAATAAAATTAGTAGATGGTAACAACAACGGTTGATTTAAATTTTTGTCAACTTGAGAATAAATGCTAAGAAATTTATAAATAATATTTCAAGAAAATAATTATCTCCATTTGATTCTAAATTTTTTACTAAACTTGAGAGTAAATATTACACAATTTCATCAAATTTTGATAGTAAAATTTAAAGCAGGAAGTTCTTCAACTAATTGAAATAGACATAAGTGAAGCATAAATTATTTAAATTTCGTAACTTATAAATTAATAAAGTTGAAAATAATAATCTTATTTTATAAAATTGTGTTATTACTCAAATTGATCTATTTTATCATAATTTGTGCAGTAAATGCTTTTTTCAAGTATTTTCGTACTGAATTTTTATTAATTTTGATTTTAAGTAATTGAGAATTATTTTTGCTTATTATTAGAATACGATTTCTCTCAGTGTACGTTGAAAGGTTAGTTAAGTTTTAAGTTATGCTAATATTTGGTTTGTGAATATGACTTCGCCCTTTCAGAATAGGTGTCGCCTAATATTGCTTACGTATAAATGGACAATACTGGTATTCTATAGTACTTGATGTAAGGCTGTAAATAATAATAATAATTCCCAACGTCCAATCTCCCTGATCGCACGCGGAAAAATATGAATGAATATAATTCAGGGGAATTATAACAAAGATATCAATTCAACTAAATTAAATTTTAAAAAATAAACAATAAAAATGAATTAATATTTATCGAAATAAAAAAAATTATTTAACGAGCTCTAATTAGAAAAATAAAAAGGCTGAATCTATATGTATACCCCGGCGCAAAAAAGGAGAGACCATCCCAGGTCTGTTAAAAGCAAGCAGGTTTGAAAAAAAATTAAAAACGTTTCTTTTAGTTTTAAAATATCTAAAAATAAATAAAATTAAATAAAACGCAAATGGGGAGAGAAAAAAAATAAGATTATAAATACTCGATAGAGTATTTAATTTAAGTCAAATTGATAAAAAAAAAATTAATATAAAAATAAAACAAATTTAAGTTTATTGGTTAATTGATACTACTAATGATAGCAAATAATTACTTCTTAGTAGCGATTTTGCTAATGTGGTAGTTAAAAAATTGGAAAAATTTGTACCGTTCTCAAAGCACGAGCATTTACATTAAGAGTTATCTTTTCGAGTAGAGCTGAAGAATCTACCCTACCAGATAAAAGTTGATGAATGAAAACGATGTCTGCAACAGATCGTCACTTACTCCTCGAGATAAGGAGGCAAGTTGTAAATGTCCATCTATGGAAATTCACGCAGAGCAAAGCGCTAAAATCTACGTTAGAAAGGCATAGTATGTGAAATTTGGTTGAAGTGTAAACAACTAGTATTTTTAACTCTTTGAAAATGTCGAATTTTCTTCCAACTAAATATCATTCGCAAGAAGTTTTATTTCATTATTTTATTGCAAAGAAAAGTTTGAGTCGGCGATTGATCGTCGTAGAGGAAAGACATGTTTTTGTCTCTCCTCGAAATAAATAAATAATTTAAATGTGTGTTAATTAATTAATTAACTCATAAATAAATAATATATATGTGTTGAATCCTACCGTTTTGTATACATATTTACTCGTACAATATGGAGATGGGGGCGAAGTCCGAGATTCATACCTCCTCGCGGTGCTCTCTGGGTAACTCTAAATGAATCAGGCGGTGTAGTGGAGACGAGCAGCTAAATCCTGTTTAGTCATGGACACTACATGTCAGGGCGAGTTATTAGCGCCTCAAAACCAATACCAAATCAGCGTCTGTTCTCCAGGTTAGGTGTTTTAACTGTACAGATAAAACTGTCAGTTAAAACCGTGCGTGTGTGGGTATTTCTGTTCAGTTGAAGTCTACTGTACAGTTTAACTGAGAACTTTAAAATATTAAAATTTTATAATTTTAACTGAAATGAATCAATCTACGAGTAGATACTCCTGATGATGACCTAACAAGTCGAAATCGATCGAGTGATTTTTTAAACTTTTTGAACGAATTTTTTAATTAAAATATTCAAAATTCTAATTCTGCGAAATAAAAAACAAGTGTTTAATAAAATGTGATTAGACTGAACGTATGTGTGCATCTCAGTTCATAGTTAAAACAGACAGTTATAGCTACACAGTTAAAACTGACATTTAAAACTGTACATGGGGGACACATTCAGTTCAGATAAAAATATAAAAATTTTAAAGTTCTCAGTTAAACTGTACAGTTGAGTTTAACTGAACTGAAATACCCACACACGTACAGTTTTAACTGACAGTTTTTACTGTACAGTTAAAATTGACAGTTAAAACTATTCGTGTGTGGCCTACCTTACAAAGAAAAATTGATATGATGGTCAGATAGTATGATATGACATGATGGTGTTTACACGGCTACCTATGCTCAGAAAAAAGATTACTACCAAATACTTAGTTAAATTAATTTAGTTGTTTTAAGACAAAATTCTGAGCTAGATAAACCAAATCTCTTGTTTAATTTAGAAACTTAGTATTTTTTTACTTGGTTACTACAAAAAGTGAGTGAAATTTGAATTACCAGGATGTTGGTACGTAGTTTTGTTTAAGTTAACCACAAAAAATTTTAGTTAGGTGAATAATATTCTTGTTATAACTAACCAAGTATTTTGGTTTATCTTAATTAGTTATTTTGACCTATAAGTTTTGTTATATAAACTAAGACTAAATTCTAGCGAATTAATAAAATTCGCTTAAGCATTGTGATTATAGTTTGAATGTAAGTTCAAAGTATTTTCAATATTTTTGTAGTTTGATCACTGCAGTCTGATGAGACGATCAAATTTGTTGGTTGGTTTGGTAACCCAACCTTGATGTAATGTGTTCAACCTAAAACGTTTACAACATTTACCGCCATTTTTGTTACATCTAATAAGAAGATTTGATAGAATTAACTAGTAAAATAATAATAACTAATTAGTAAAATAATTTATTCCCTTGGTTAATTTCACAAAATAGTTAGTCACTGTTACCAATTATTTTCCATTTCGATTCATTAAATTAACCATACATATGTTTTTGGTTATATTAACTAAGTTAAAAATTAAATAAGCACGATTTGGTTATTTTAAAATAAAATTTTATTCAACTAAGATCTTAACTAAGAGATTTGGTTGATCGAAAATCACCAAGATTTTGGCAAAATAGACTCAAATCTTTGTTTCTTTTGACCCAAGTTTTTTCGGAGTGATAGTTGAATTTATGTTGTGTGCTACCTAGTTGAATTTATGTTGATACGATGAATGAAGTAAGAGCTCCTAATCATAGGTCAGTGGAACAATACAACCATTTTAATATTCTAAAGACTTTACCGATTGGCGGTATAGCTTTTTATCTTTTTATAATAGAAATTTAAAACTTCAGCAGTATAAACTACGTACTGGTAAATTTTTATAGTTATTGAAATTGAGGAAAATAAATCACCGATCCCATTTTACACTCCACTCAAAAAACCGCTTTTAATTTTTCACCTAGTAATTAAATTTCATTTTAAATGTAACAGCTAATGTAGTACCATACAATCAAGTGTTATTATTAAATGTAATTTGCAACAATTGCGATTTGCACTGAATAAAATCGATTTACTGAATAGCAAAAAAAAAAAAACTTTTTTAAATGAGTCTATTTGCATAAAAATAGTTGAGCCACCATCATTCACAGAATTATTAACTCGATGTTGACGATTAAAATACTCAACAATTTTTTATGTACTAACTATTTTCACAGGAATATTTTACGATATACATATAGAACTGTTAGTTCCAATTTTATTTTATTTTTTGAGAATAAAATTTTTGTCTCTTAATTTTCATCCCATTTTCATTAATAATTTTATTTTATAAATTTTATACTTTTTTGTAACTTTATCAAGCTGAATGGTCTGTTATATAACACATTTTATGAGTAAATACATACATACATAGTTACAATTATGAATCATGTTTCTCTCTTTTTTGTCCTGCATTTATGTTGATTTTATTTTTAGATAGCCATTTTATGGTACCATGGGAAGATAAAAGGCTTTTGTTTTCAAAAACATAATTAAACAATTTTACGAAAAACTTATAAGGATGCAATTTATGACCGAGATTTTCTATAGTGACAGAATCTTAATTCAATAATTCTTTAATACGCGTACTTATGAATTCTGGATTAAGTGTTAACGATATACATAATACAGTGACTTTCATAATATCTAAGTTATTCATTAACACTGCTAGATGGCAATAGAAATAGTTTATTTTGATTCTTGTCCAATTTGCACAATATCGTATAGAAAATACTAAAAGCACAGACAGCAGCAATAAAGGACAAGCACACACTCCACCAATGAAAACAAAGAATTTCTGATGGCAATTATAATAAAACAACCACCACCTATCCACAAATAAGATCAAGTTTAAAGTGCAATCTAAAGATTAAGAACAACAAAGTTATTGTACCGTCAGGCTTATTTAATGGTGAACAAAACTACTGGTAAAAGTGAGGTAAACTATCAGAATTCTAATCAAACGAAAAGAACCGGACCAATTCTGAATAAAGACGACCTTGGAGAGTACCGACCGAATGGTGTACGCCAAGGCCAGCCGCGGCTTCTATTTCAATGAAATCATTTTCCATAAATAACCAGGAGGATTGTACTTTCAAACAAAAAAATAAATTTGAAACTATATTAAGGCTTAATAATTAAGCCGTTTTTGTTTTATTATATTTTTAAATCTGAACTTCTTATTGGGACACCCTTTATATCACTTACAAGAAAAAACATTGAAAACTAAAATATTCTAAATTAATTTTGCAATAATATCGGCTCAGCCCAATCAAACAATGGTTTTTCAGGCAAAATTCAGCCCCTGTACAGCTCATATGGATTGATTGATCGGTATGAAATTTTATACTTAAATTTTATCATAAATCGGGATATCCCAGCGAATTTTGGCCGATATCGGTCCACCGATGGAAATGGCAGTTTCCTAAAGAGCTTTTTGTTTTATGCAAATATTTTGAAAGCTTTAAATATATTTACAATAAAATTATTGAAAACAAAAATTACAATCTTTTAAATTAAAAATTAAATTAAATTTCAAACAAAATTAGCTCATTCGGCATCTCTATACATAGTCCAAGAGAATTGATTATTTGGAATAAAACTTCATACTTGAACTTTTTAGATTAATTGTGGGATCCTTGCGAAATTTGATGGAAATTTTTTTAAAAGAAGTGGCAGCTTCAATGAGAGCGTTTTATTTTGTGAATGATGTTGAAAAATTTAGCATTTACATAAAACGACAAAGAATTAAAAGATTGAAACAAAAAATTAAAGATTAAACTTTCAACCAACCTTGTTGTTGACGTTGTTGGTTTTCTTTATGGATTATTCAATACAGTTTTACCAAAAGTCAGATAAGTTTAATTTTTCGCTTTAGAAATCGAGCGAGGTGTATTCGAGATCTATGTATACATTCGTGGTAAAAGAAAGTCGGATGTTGACTACAACATATTCACGCGTCCATTTTCTCATTCGAAGGAGTTTCTGAGTCGGTTATACAAAGACAAAAATAAAATTTTGTCGTAATTTTTAAAAACAGCCTCTATTGGTGGATTAATTTTAACCTGGAATTTTAAGACTATATGTACTAAGAAGATAGGAAAAAAGTTGGATTTTGTAATCGTTAAAAAAATTCTCTAGTGATTCATTTTGTAGTTATCGACAACATACTTTTGCCGCTAATAAATAATTTTTTATTCTATGTTACCTCATTTTATTTGTGTTATTGTCAAGGGCCATCAGTTTGAATTATTGGGTTATATTCGATGATAGCCTACATCAAAGTTGGTTTACATCATGGTAAGCATAGCTAAAAAAAATGGTAGTTTATTTTGATTTCGAATTAATGAGATTTTTAATAAGTTATTAAAATATATCACTCCCTCATTAGACAGAAGTGACCAAACCAAGCATGTTATTAGCAACAAATCGTTCAGCCAAAATGCCGCTAGAATGTTAAAGGGAAAAACTGATAAATTTCTTAAGCGTCCTTACTAAATCTTTAATTTAATTTTACGCATTAATGTGTCGTCGGTGAAGCTATAATTCTCAATTCTTTGGTAGATTGTGTTAATCGTATTTAGAACTGAGGCGTGCTAATCAAACCACTTAACTTCAAATAATAATAAATCCTTGATTGTATAATGAATGAATTTTAGTTTTAATAAAATCCTATAAATTGTATTGCTGACCCTCATTCATGAGAACAGTTCATAAAGAGCAGTAAATAAATTAATAAGACCCGAAGGCTGGTTTGAGCATCTCTCATACAAAAATTGTCTCCGTCTTCTATTTCAGAGGGGTTTACTAACGATCTTCAATGTTCAGTATAAATGCCATTAAAAATGAAACATGTATTACTGCGTAAATTTTTATAATTAGTTTCTCTGACCAACACAAAATTTTGTAACACAAAATTTCTTCAGCTTTAAAGGACTTAACTCAAGAGGTTATCGATACTGCCGAACCATAATTTTAAGACAGTCTAAAATATTTAATATACATAGTCCCAATCCCCAAGAAAATATAAATATACCAAGGCTTCCGCATCTAAAATCTGGTCACTTTTGTTTATATTCTTGACGCATACAAACTTACAAAACAAAATATTCAAGATTACACATCATATACAGTTTGGATTAGACGGGGAATTTAAGAATCCGGTTACAAATCATTTCGGTTCTATATATGAGCGACGAGGGTATAATAATACACCGGAATTACTTTTAAATTAAATTCAATTTGCCGGTCACGTATTTTCTTGATAATTTCTTCAAAAAAACAACAATAAAAAAGTTTTTGTATTCTTTTTCTTTATACGCATCTTCGTTTTCCATTTGATACTACATACATATGTACATACTTTATGAATTTTGATAGTGTACTATACTATATCTATAAACAGTTGGTAGTAAAACGATGATAAATATGTGTATAGTAAGTGTCTCAAGTTCATTGTCTTACTCGAATTTATTATGGTAAAAATAAATAAAATAATACTGTAAATTGGACAAAACCTTTGAATTAGATTTTAGTTTCTTACTCGTATTTATTCATTCATTAGTGGATCTGAAACGTATTTCGTTTTTTATGGTAAAGTGTAAATGAACGTCTGTAATTATAAAAACACATTTTATTTATTCAGTTGTGGATCTCATATTCATTAATTTCCATTTAACATGTACGAGTATACTACCAATTTTCTCGGCTTCATAGATTCGTGCGTGCCTTGTCGTTTCATTTATAATTGACTTGTTATGTTCATAGATACTTCAAATCAATAAAATGTACGGATATAACCTTCGCGTGATTGTAAGCGCAATGTGTCTCGCATTCATTTTTAAACTAAACTACCTTGATTATGATCATATTAAACAATTTTCATTGTGTATGCAGGAAAATGAAAAATCGTTTCCATCGAACAACATCTATGCTGGTAACTTTAGATCAAAGGTTGAATCGCATCCAGTTTGATTGATCTTTCCAATTAAAGTCGTAACAACAACAACAACAACAACAACCGAAATGAGGGAACCGGAAGCATGTCGTATTTAAGTATACGTACATTGTAAACAATTCTATAAAAATTATATAAATTTACTATTATTAAATTGGCCATCAATTTATTAATAACATTGTTTTCGGTGACGGATTGGAGGGATTATAAGAATAAAGTAAAACACCAGCTGTGTTTTACATTTAAAATCGTCTTGTTGTGTAAACATGAAATAAAATTCAGATTTCCCTTTTATCTAATTTTATTCCTTAAAAAGTAAAATTAACCATAACTGCTTTGAAATCATGACGTTTGTTTATTACGAGTACATACATCCACCGTCTAGATTATTATTATAGTTTTTCCACCACAACTATAATTCATTCATTCGAATTAATAATAGACGTTAAAGTAAATTAACTTTGATAATAAATAAGAAGAAAATACTTTTATTCTGTATTCAAATTAAGATGAATATTTTTTAAGGTACATATATTAAATAGAAATGAGCAAGAGAGAACAAACGACACAATATTACGATACACAGAAATTTTATAAGACGTCGTCTAAAGAATATTAAATTGAAGTATTTACGTGTTTATGTTATTGGATAATCCATTTATGTATTTATTTTTTTTTATATTTTCTTAGTTTATGTTTTAAGATTTAGAGAGAATGAATTTCATATCATTTGTAGTGGATGACATGTTTGGTAGATAGCTTTTGGTTTAATGTAGGTCATTTTTGAAATGGGTTTATACAAGAACAATTTGTTTGGACTCGTTTATAAAAATTTTATATGTCTTAAGCATTTTTGATGTGATCAGGATAAAAAAGCTGCCTTTTTTAATTACTGACCTAAACACAAAAATGCTAAGGTCAATGTTGAAAATAACAAATGATTGACCTGCCAATCTTATAAAATTAATTAGATTGTCGGTTTTAATAATTCTAGAACCTGGCTGCTTTTAAAATTATTCGAAAAATAATATTAATTTTGTAATAGGAGAAGAAACGCCACTTTCTAATACATATTTATTTACTGTAGGTAAAATGTAGCATTTTTCTGCTACGAAGATACGAATCGACTTAAATAGGACATGCAATTCAAATAACAGAACATATTCATCTAGAATACTCCAATTAAATCTATTCATAAAATTGGCAAATCAATTAGAACTAAAATAATATTCCTAATGAATAATATGTATAGAAATTTTTTTCATTTTCGTTCTCCATGATCCCGTTTTACAGTGGCACTATTCTGGTAATTCCCCGGGAATAGGAAATTTTTTTTTCTGGCCCGCTTGGGTAAAAAGTTAAGTATTAATTTTTTTGAAAACAAAATTAAATATTGAATAATTTTCCCTGGAAATTTAGGTATGGAAAAATTATTCCCAATTTATAAATATTTACATCAAACTTATCTCCTCAGTAGGCCGGGAAAAAATATTTTAATATAAATTACAAGTAAATTCTTTCCCTAGTTTCCTATTCCCGGGAATTACCAGAATAGTGCCACAGGAAGCTATCATCTAAATAACATAGTGTTCGTCCGCCAATTGACACAATTCGCTCTACCCACGTACCCATGATCAAAACGATACATAACGAAAGTCGGAAAACTCTAATAAAAATTGATCTTTTATGACAAAATCCCGAAAATTTGAAATACATTCTGTCAAGAAAGTAACGGGAATGATCATTTAAAAAGCCCGCTTAAAGATGATGTGAAGTTTGAGCGCGATCTACCATTTAGTTTGTTTACAGCACTCTATTTTGTCAGTTCACCTCAAGTTTGTTTCCCGATTTTTATAATGAATAAAAATATCGAACAAAGAAAAGAGGAAAAGTCACCCGTAGCCGTATCAGGTGAATAAGGCGGTGACTGTTCGAAGGCGACAGTCCGAAGCTTTTTGACTGGTTTGCATGTCAAATTCGTAAACCCATGTCTCAACCAATTATAATGCGTTTTTGAATGTGGGTTCGGAATTGACTCGTTATAGTTTTTGAAGAAAATTCAAGTCTTTTGGAACTAGTCGAGCGGCAAACGCGTTTTATGTCAAAATTTTCGGTTAACAATTTAAAATTATTGGGGGAATCATGGCTTTGGAATTATTTCGATTTTTTAATAAGGCTTAATAAACACATTTCACTTAGCACTTGTTTTTCGAATAGATACTCCTGATAATAGTCTAACAAGTCGAAATCGATCGAATAATTTTTTAAACATTCCGAACAAATTTTTTAATTAAAATATTCAAAAATAATTATTTCCGAAATAGAAAAACAAGTGTTAAGTGAAATGTGTTTATTAAGTGTTAGTGTATTTCGCCAAGTGCCTATGGCAAATAGTGTTAAAAGTAAGACGGTTTTACAGAGGTGTGTAACGGCGTTGAGCAGTTATGTCCAATGAAAAAACCAATGCCAGATTGCCCAAAAATAACTGAAACAAGCCCCAAATTTAGAGGCGTAAATTTCATATTTTCTACCCATATATGAGATGAAAAACAAACGGATTCAATTAGGTATACATATATTATATGAGTTAAAAAAATGAAATTTAGCTTTAAAATCTTTTCGTAATATTTCACAAAAATATTGAAAAATTTTCGCCAAATAAAAAACACTAATTTTAAATTGTCCACTTTAAGTTCTATGTATGAAAAAATGGAGGGGTGAATATGTTGTGACAAACACCCGACTTTCTTTTACCACGAATGTTTACATAGATCTCGAATAAAGTTTTTTTGCCAAAACTCGTCATTTCCGGTAAAATTTCATAAATACTCTGAACTAATTTGGATTGAAATTCAATTTACAATTTTTTAGTTTTTAATCGTTAACAATTTTTTAGTTTTTAATGCTATACACTCGTACTTTTCAAAATATTTGCAAAATACCTAAATAATATACAGTGATACCTCGCATAACGAGTAATTCACATAACGAGCAAAACAAATTGTAAAAAAATGACTCGCTTAATGAACGACGTTTCAAATACCGAGAAGTCCCAGTTTGAAAAAAAAAAAAAAAAAAATTAGCGTTAACATAAAAATTTCAAAACAAAAAATATTATGTTATGTATGTAACTATAATAGATATATGTAATTATGTACATAAAATGTTTTGAGTATTTTTTCCGGCATAAAACACATTATCGTATTTTACATTAATTTATAAGGAAAAAGTTGTTTCGCGAGGTACCACTGTACTTTTCAAAATACATATTCGCATAAATAGTGGGTTGATTTTGACCAAAACTTACTGTGATATCCCAATTTGTGGAAATAGCTTAAGTATGGAGTTTCAATCAATCCATCTGTACTTGTACTGTTAATTTAGAATCTTTTAATTCTTAGTCATTTTTCTCTTAAATGACATACTTTTTAAAATACAGGGATCGATAGCCTTCGAAAATGAACGTGAAATACAAATTCACGTTCATTTTCGAATGCAATCGTTTTCCTGGGTGTACAAGAAATCCCGGTTTTTAAAATCCCGTTTTTCAAAATCCCGGTTTTCAAAATCCTGGTTTTCTTTTCTTCTACTTCTAATTGGACAAAAAAAAGCTGCATTTTCGAAAAAATGCCGCCATTTTTTATTTTTCAACCAATTTTTTTCCTTTTAGATCATTCCAAGGACGATTTAATGCTGAATAAAACCCCGTTTTTTTAGACGTTTCTGGGAGCAGTTATGATGTACGCCGCGAATTTTCAGTGTTTTTGGAAAACCCTTGTAGCAAACGACAGTGAACGACAGCAAAAATCTAAAAAATTTTTTTTTTTGTATACTTTCAGTAAAATAAAATGTCAATGGAAAGTTTCATAAAGGTATCTTTTTATTAAAAAAAAAAAAAAATCTTTGAAAAACTTTTTTTTTTTCAATTTTGAAGGTGATATGTCCCCTTAACATTTAGTTTTAAAATAGTAACGGAGTAGGCGTTTACAAAAATGCTAAGATTAACATGCTAAGATTAGCTTTTAAATTGTCAGAGATGATTTTTCTAGTGACAAAAACCAACAAAATTTGTTCTCGCCAATTGTGTAACGGAAAACGCATAAAAAACTAAATTTTTTGATTTGTTAGGCGTTGTTAGCACTGAAATCCAACGAAAAAATCTCTCATTCCGGAACTGGGTTTAAATTTAGTTTGACAGTATAGTTGCTATAGTGTGTCAATATGTCAAAACTGCTAACAATAACACTGTAGTCAGCTACAAAAAAATAAAAAATTTAAAAACAACACACGTCACCGCATACTCTCATTCGCCAAAATAAAAGTGAAAGCCATAATACCAAAATACTACTACACGAATCATACTGTCGCGGCGAAAGAGAGGTGAGGTGATGGTGAGGCGAAAACCATAATAGGGGTTAATTTCTTTCCAAAAAAAAATTAATTTATAAATCAAAAAAAAAAAATTATTTGAGATCAAAAAATTTTGATCGAAATTCCCGTCGTTCTTCCAAGTAAAAAAGTTGATTTTTTTTGATCGCAATCAATTTTCAAAAATCTCAACATTTCGGGAAATTTTTTGCTGACGTTTACAAAAACAAATAATATTAACGTCAAAAGTATAAACACAAACAAGGACTATTTAATTATTTTGGGGATTATAATTTGAGGTGACTAGTTGAACTCTAGATTTTAACTTCAAAGTTATTTTTTGTGTGTTTTATTTAATAAACGAGAATAAATCTATTATATTATAAGCAATAAACACACTAAATTTTTCAACATACACACTACACAACACAATAAATTATCAATAGAAAATTTTTGACGTATTTTATATTTT
This sequence comes from Nephrotoma flavescens, assembly GCA_932526605.1. Lineage (NCBI taxonomy): Eukaryota > Metazoa > Arthropoda > Insecta > Diptera > Tipulidae > Nephrotoma > Nephrotoma flavescens. The sequence goes on from OW052222.1 coordinate 120,369,748, forward strand.
ATGGTTCAATTTTTTTTGTATCGTGTTCTTTGACAAACAAAAAAATCAATTTATTTTCGGTTTTTGGAAAGAACTTCCTTTAAACTTCTAAAAATGAATAACGATTTAAAACCAAAAACTATTGTACTATAATAATAAAGTTTCATTGGGCTTAGAAAAATACTTTCAAGTGTACATACTTATTTTGTGTGAGGAATTCCCAAGAAAACGCCGATTGCTTAAAAATATTTCTCTACTCTAATTAAAGAAAAATAATCTTAACCTTTTCTTAATACTAATCGAAACTGAGTAGCGTAACAAATTACTTGAAAAATTAGCAAAATATTAGAGAATTCGGATACTTCATTCTTTTTCTAAATTTCGCTACACTCTTTTTGGTAATGTTCTTCCATTGTTCTTATGATGTCTCATCATTGGCTAATGTACGCAATTCACTGGAAGCAGATATTTGAAAAAATGTGAATTGTTTGCAGATAAATTATTTTAAACGACGATTTCATTTATTCATTTCAGTAGAATTACGTCAAATAAATTCCATTTATAAAAACAATTATGGATAAAGTGATTGAGGCAAATTGGTTTAGATGAACAAATGACAAAAATAATTTTTATATAAATAGTTCAAGTGCACTTTTGCTATAACAAACAATAAACCAACTACACAACATATAAATAAAACTTTCACACCCAACTATCTTCCCGCCCTACCCTAAATAATCATATGCGAACGGAAGAATAATTCTAAGAATATAAATTATACTTCAGTTACATAGTCTGTATAATGTGTAGGTTGGTTTTCTATTTATTTCATTTGTAAAAGTCGTATGATTATGTTGAATAAAAAGTAAAAAAAGAAAACTACACGAAAATCGATGGAAATTGTAATTATTACGTTTCGATAAGTCTCCATAATACACAATGATGACACATAAATATGACATTACCACACAAAATTTGAGAAAGAAAATATATATGTATGTACACATATACTCGTAAAATAATCAAGAGCTATTACCACTTATTTTCGTTTTTGAGTGCTTATAAAACTACTATAACAGCGTTATTTCATATTCAATTTAGAAGACAAGGAACGTATTGATGTTAAATTCACGAATTCACGAAAAATTATATTTTGTTAAAAAATGATTTATGGCTAAAATAGTAATTTTAAAATTTCGATATTATTTTGTTTTCAGTCTGAAATTATAAAATGACTAAAGCCACATACATACATAACATTAACACAAAAATGAAAATTTTCCAAAATACAATTTCTATATTTATTCGTTCGAAAAAAATATCTGTATATGTAAGTATTTTGTATTCGGAACAAGAAAAAAAAATATCCATTAATTTTACTACATATTATGGGCAAGCAAGAAATAAATAAGGAAAAGATCCAAATGAAACCAACAAGCAGTAACAACAATAACAAAATATAAAACTTAATTTAAAATAAGAGTAAACACAAACAGAAAAAAATGTATAAGGAATAAGAATAAAATCTTAAAATCTATTGTTTTTGTTGTTAAAAAAATTTCTTTCTTAACTGTGCAGACAATTTTTCTTAATAACAGAATAATTTATACGCCACCACCCATCTAACAAAAAAAAAGTAAAAAATAAAAATATCACCACAAGGATGTTACTTGTTTCTTAGCTTTGCTCCTTTGCCTTTTCTGTTCATTCCTTTTGTTTATGATTATTTACATTGTGTGCCGGTTATGTCGTTGTGTTTTTTCTTTACTCTTGTATGTTTTCTGTTTTCTTGAGTAACTAACTATGATGAGGAGGAGAATCTAAGCAAAATGTATGGATGAGAACAAATACGGAAAGCTTGATAAATTAATTTTCTTCAAGATATTTTTTATACTTACATATATAATATGTATCATATACAGGGTGACTAGAGGCTATTAAGTAATTAATTATTGAATTTTATCGAAAGCAAGTACAGTCAGTATACTTTTTACGCTATTTGCCGTAGGCACTTGGCGAAACACACTTATACTTAATAAACACATTTTTATTAATCACTTGTTTTTGTTTCGCATTCTGCGAATATATAGGGGTTTCAGAATATCAAGAACTAAGAACAAAGATTGTTGACGAAGGATAATACAACGGTTTCAAGAATTGTCGTTTCTTTTGTTTGTATATTATCCAGTTTTCCAATTTAGAAATTTTAAAAGACAGCCTTGCTATAACATTCATTAGCAACTTGAACTAACGTATAATTTAGGCCTAGGCATATAGCATAATTACCAGACCTCAGTTTCCTCGAAAAATTGCTATAAACAGTTTAATTATCATTTTGTTTAAGTACTAGCAAAGGTAAAATTTAATTACACTGTGCTTGAATTGCAAACTTTTTTTTTGTGGCAAGAGGGGCACTCAGAGGGTAAACCTAATTCGAGTATGCTGAATTCAATGGTGCTAGCCCCATTTCAAAGTTAGTCCCCATTTTTGAGATATCGCTCTCGACATGTTTTGGCTCTGAGTCAAAACATACCCTTATTTTCACGTTGATAGCTCCTGAACCATTAAGATTTTCGTTATGCTTTCTTCAGCAAAGTTGTTGTTGATTTATGGTGATTTTTCTTAATTTTTTCCTAAAAAATTACCATTTTTCTTAAGTCTTTTAATTTTAATTTTCTGATTCGTTCGTGTCACCTTCGGGATCTTCTTCCTCTTGCAAATTCCAACAAATGTCACCCAAGAGTGCATCTAGCTTTTTGCAGCTGTATTTTGCTTTATTTTTTGCAGCTGTTCGAGCCTTGCCGTCACTTGGTGAAAACGATCGCCGTGCTCATCGGATTCGGCTGGTGATTGTTCGGCGAATTTTTCCACATGACAACGCAAAAAATGTATTTTCCGCGACATTCTAACGTTTATATTATGAAAAGCAGTCAGTATATTTTCAATACATCTGCGCCAATCATCGACTCGATTAATTCCGAGAACATTCTTAATAACTTCGTTCACACATTTCCATGTCACAAGCTCTCGTTCACTGAGAGCATTTTCAAATGCATCATCGAGCATTTTCAAATGCATCAAACTGCATCGAGACCTGCCTAAGCAATTTTATCAAATTCTTAAATCATACATAGCTGATAGACACTTTAGAGTCAAATTTGAAAATGAGTACTCTGAAATAAAAAGAATATCAGCAGGTATACCACAAGGTAGCGTACTTGGACCTATTCTGTTTATTCTTTATACGAGAGACTTACTGAATATTGAAGGTACCACAGTAGCAACATTTGCAGACGATACAGCTATTCCAGCAGTTGGAAAAGATATTTCGGAAGCAACAAGCAAAACTAAGATTATGCATTTTAGTTTGAGTGGCAGTATTTTACATTCACCGTTAACGTATCATTCCAGTTTTTGTAATGCCGTTAATTGCTCCAGCTCGTGCATTTCCATTGAAGCTGTTGAGAGTTTCAAGTATCTTGGAATTATTGTTGATTGTAATCTGAGTTGGAAGCATCATGTCGATAAATTAAAAAAGTCTCTCAGCAATGCATTACGAACCTTATATCTATTAAGACCTGTAGCTCCTAAATCGGTATTGTTAAAATTCTACTATGCCTGCATTAACTCTAGGCTCGAATATGCTTTATCGTGTTGGGGTGGTTGCTATCATTCAACTTTAAAAATTTTCATTATTGTTAAGAAATATGCTATTCGTATCATGTGTTTTAAGTCTTCGCGGGTTTCTGCATGGCCATTATTTTTGAGTTTTAAAGTTTCACCATTACAACATCTATATGTTTATAAGGTTTTACGTTTATTTTATTTGCGAAGTGGGCACCGATTATTGAGATCAAATGTGCGATACAACATTAGGAACAATGATCAGTTCTTATTTGTTGTTCCACATTTTTTTAGTGAACATTTTAGAAAATATTTCCTTGTAACGGCTCCTTCCTTATTTAACCAACTTCCACTTAGCATACGGCAACAAATAAATTCAAAATCATTTCTCAAATTACTTAAAGTTTGGCTTTTTGAGCACCCTAATATCGATTTCTTATTTAGAGTTTTAGTCTGATGCAGTTTAATTTTAATTTTAGTTTCAATTGTTTATATTTTTTATATTTTTTTGTTAAATTTTTATTGTAATATTCATAACTTTTTTTTCAAATTTTTCTTGTTAAAGGGTAGATCAATACTGCCGTTAAATCGGTGATGATTACCCTACTCATTTATTTTCATTTTGTGTATTATTATTATTATATGTAAAAAAATCGTTTTGAAAATAAATGATAAGCCTGCGTGCTTTAATTTGATAAAAAAAAAAAAAAACTTCAAAGTGCAGTTAACACGGTGGGCAACTGGACTAAAAAATGGCGCATCTCATTAAATGAAGCGCATCTCATTAAATGAAGCTAGTACACGTCAACTTTACAAATCAAAATGTAAACTGTATTCCCGTGGTTCTCAACTCAAACCAAATTCCATATGCAAATACAGCTAAATACCTTGGCATGACCCTCGATGCTAAGCTAAGATGGAAAGAACACATCAAGAAGAAAAAAGAAGAGTTAAACATCAAATATAGAAAAATGTACTGGCTCATGGGTAGAAACTCTGAGCTCTCAATACACAACAAATTGCTTCTATACAGGCAAATGCTAAAACCAGTATGGACCTATGGTATCCAGCTTTGGGGTTGTGCCAAGAAAACCAATGTACAAATGATACAATGCTTCCAAAATAAAGTGCTACGAGGGATTGTGAACGCCCCATGGTGCATTAGGAATGACAACATCCATAGAGACTTGAAGATGGAATACGTCACCGATGAAATAAAGAATCATGCAAGGAAACACGTACAGCGCTTATCTCTACACGAGAATGCAGATATCCGTCGTATGTTGGACACCACTAACGGCGTGAGGAGACTCCAAAGGCAGAAACCTCTGGAGCTGGGCAGTTTGTTTTAGAAGAAAGTATTATAAAATGAGTAACCAATAGGTTACTCATCTTAACCCGAGAACTTAATTTAAGAAAGATAAATTACTAGATGATCTCTGAATCTGTTGTAATATTGTATAAATAAATAAATAAATTTATTAAAAAAAAAAAAAATAAAAAAAAAAATAAAAAAAAATTATCGTTCATCAAACGACTAATATCTGGTCCATTAAGTATTCCTATAATAAAAAACAAGAAGCGAGATGAAACTTCATTTGATCAAAACGAGTAGATTCAAACACCAACCTTCTTTTATTTTCATTCCACTTAATCGTGGAAAAATGCGACGCAATTCAACGAACGCATTTCCATCTGGATTCAGCGCTGTTATAAAATTTTTAACTACTCCAAGCTTGATATGAAGTGGTGGTAGCAATATTTTTTTAATTGGCACAAGTGGAGCCTCAACGATGCTATCGTATCGCAATCTAATGCTCTCGCCTAATGGTCGCCTTTAAAACGTGTATTCCATAAGCACATAAAATACATGTTTTTAGTGTAACCCAATTGCATGCCACTTAAAAGAGCTATCACTTTTAAATCTGCACAAACTTTCCATTGATGGTCATTGTATTTAATCAAATCGATGATTTTTTTCATTGATGCATAGGTTTCCTTTGTGTTTGTGCTGAGTGCAATAGGAATGGAATTCTTTGAGTTGGTAACGTGAAGGAGAACTGCCTTCAAGCTGCTTTTAGAGGAATCGATAAACAATCGCCAATCTTCGGGATTATATGCATTGTGCATTGTGGAGACCAATCCTCGGATATCAGTGCAAAAAGCGAGTGAATTATTCTCAATTGATTTGAAAAAATTCGTAAAATGACAATTTATTGCTACATACAGTGTGAGTCAAAAATAAGTTAACAAACGATTTTTATTATTAATTTCTGTAATTAATTTCAATTTTTACTTCTTTCATAAAGCTGAACATTATACACTTGTGTGGTAGAAAATTTTTGTAAATGTTTTTAGTTTTTGTTTTACGACTCATTTTCCGAAACGAGCCGATCAAAAGTAAGTTAACAATTATGAAACATCTGGATTTCATCTAGTAGTTTCATTTTAACACTCTACTTGAAACATTAGGAGTAAAATTTAATTAGTAAGTATTATTTAAAGTTAAGTTGATTGATTGATTGATTGATTGATTGGACTGTAGAACCAAGTACTTGACGAGTGTCCCGGTTAACGCCGGGCCTATTCCTACAGCCTTTTTACACATAACAATAGGAGGGATAGGAAAGGTTTTTTTTTTTTTTTTTTTTTTTGGGACAGAACGACCCGGTTTCAGACACCTAGCGATCGTACGGCACAACACAATTCTAATCTACTTCTAATCTACTGAGGGGGGATAAAGGTTTAATAGGTTCAATGGATAACGATGATATTGGTCTTCAAAAATTGCTTCTTTAAATCAGCAACCTGATAAAAAAATATTATTATTTCACGAGCATCTGGAAATTCCCTGAAATATAATTCAACATTAATAATTTCCAGCTTCCTAAAATAAAATTGATTGATTAATTCACTCTGAATACAGTCACCTAGGTAAATCCGATAGTGAGTAATAGAAACACAACACAATTCTAAACTACACAATCATCAATTAATATTTTAAAGAAGTATTAGTCCACAAACATCTTAAGACTCCTGAAATTTAATTCTTCATTAATGTTTTTCGGCTTCCTAAATAATACAAACATTTATTGATTAATCCTCCTAAAACTCAACAACTTACAAAAGAATTTCCTGAAATCATAGTTATTAGAATTATATTAATACTTAAACTAAACTGAAATCCAGTAGCATTTAAAAATTATACTGTAAACATGGTTGGGCTGTATAGTACTTAAATTGTCAGACTAATATTTTGAAACTTACAACCACTTTCTCAGAATTCCATCAAGAAACACAAATCGAAATATACAAAATTTCAAGATCAGTCTCGAAATAACGTAAAAATTTCAAAATTTAGTAAAATATTATAAATTCCATCTTATCGATAACTACACCAACGATAAGTTTTGTTTTACGCCGCAATGACGATTTCATTGAGTAATTTTAACTATATCCCGCAAATCTGTTTTTAATTAATGTGTCCAAGATAAAAAGGAAATACAATTATTACAACAACAATGTTAGTTCCGAATAATGAAAATTGACAGAATTATTCATTAATTTTACAAGTATGAGCACTTTAAGTAAGAACTAACAAGCAAAGTAAGTATTATTTAAAGTTAAGTGTAGCTAAATTTATAAAATTGTAATTAATATTGATTTTTACAAATACTTATTAAAGCATATTTTAGTCGAAATGGGTAAATTCTCTCAGTTAACTAGGGAAGAACGACGTAAGTTAAGAACAGAAGGCAAAACTTATAAAGAAATTGGGAAATTGTTTAACAAAAGCCATGTTTGCATATACAAAATTTGCAAAGCATATGAAGAAGAAAATCAGATTTCCCCTACTCATCGTACAGGACGACCCAAAATAACAAACGAGAGGGTAGATACGCGAATTATAAAAATTTGTGAGGGTAACAGATTTATATCCGCACCTAAAATTAAGGTAAAATTAGCATTAGAAGGCAAAATAATACCATCTGAAAGCACCATTAGGCGTAGAATTCACGAAAGTGGCTTTCGTGGACGAGCAGTTCGGAAGCTACCATATGTTAACAAGTTTTGACGCCAAAACATGTCGAAAGCGATATCTCAAAAATGGGGACTAACTTTGAAATGGGACTAGCACCATTGAATTCAGCGTACTCGAATTAGGTTTACCCCCTGCGGGGCTTATCACATTTTTCAACTAGCACAGTGTTATTTATTGGGAGTGAATGACAACTATTCTATATCTGACTACGAGTATAAATAGAAAAAGGAAAGCATAAAACAAATCATGTACTTTGAGAAGTGTTTAAGAATTCTTCAAGGCTTTTTATTCAACTTTTCTTAGAAGTAGTTGATAAGCATGTCACATCGATTATATATGGCGATAATTGACAACGTGGTGTCCTTTGTGTATTATATTTACTTAAAGAGCACAAGTGTTAATTAAGGCACTGCACCGAGAGGTTACACCTTACATCATTATTAGATTTTTTTTAACCAAACTTATTTTAGGAAACTCACTTACTACAAAAATATCACGACTTTTATATACTTACGTGTGATCAACATAGGACTGTCATTATTGTTAGGTCATCGAGAACAAGCTACGTATGGAACTTTAACTAATTATTGTGATGATAGTTTAAACATTGTATAAGTTCTCGCTATCGGAATAGGTTAATGTATACTAATTTATTATTTGAGATATATGATTTAGGACTATGCCAAATTTCGTTTTCCCGTCACTTTTAAATGCAAAGAAAATGAACTTTAACAGACGGACAAAAGGAAAAAAAGATACTATACGAATTCAGGTTTTTCCTTTTGCAGAATGGAACTCTAAAAATTGTCTACCTCTAAAGAAAAAACTGGTTTGGATATACAATGGTCAAATGTTTTTTTTTAATTTTGTGGAATGGGGTTTATGTAAATTTGAAAATGTACCGAACTTCCAACTGTTATACCAATCAACTGTTATAGAAAATAGTATATTGAAGAATATTGCTTTACATCAAGTGATCGGAGCTAGCAACTGGAAAAAACCTTTAAATAGTAAGATGCTTTTGTGCTATGTTTAGCCATGCCAGAATTATAACAACATTTTGAAAATCATGGTTCAAATTAAAAGCATTCTTTCGGCATTGAATTTATGCTTTTACTCCGTTTGTTATAATAATATCATTGCTCTCTGGGCTTAAAGAAAAGAATTTATTCAAAAACTTGAGGTGGGAATTATCAACCAAGATGGCTACAATTGAAAAACAATACCTTACTAATTACAAATTTGCGAATTTCGAAAATGGTTTTGCCTTGGAATAATAATGTATTAGCAGTTTTCGGTATCGATCTTCAGTTTAATGACTAGGCTGAGGCCTAAGTTAATTTTTGATGTACTACTTTATTATCAAACAATAGATGGTGACTAATAAGTCAGTGCCTAAGGATTAACTAATACCACAGCAAAAAAGAGGGCCTTTCACTTTCTTTCAAGTTTTATTTATGAGAAAACTGTATTTTGACATTAAAAATTAGGGAGATATGAAGATATAGATATTAGGGAGAAATACCGACTAACACTATGGCTGGAAAAATGAACAAATTGAAACGAAAATATAACACATAACACGTTAAAATAACTAATCGCAATTTATTTTCCTGATTGCCAGCGAGGCCCCCGAATAACCGATCACGCACTCTACCTACTCTGCTAACCAGTGTGATAATATACATTCATAGTGGTTTAATGGACCAATGATTTCAATGGATTATACATCCTGGTAGAAAGTCCGAACAACGTACGAAGTATTTAAAATTTTGTTTTTATTTTGACGTTATCTTAGGCTAAACAAACGCATAGATCTTATGTCAAAACCTTTTCAAATTAAATTTATCTCTTAGATAAAAAAATGTCTATAGGTACAATAAATTTGCATGAAATTTCATTAAAATTTACCGCCATGGCCTTTAATTTTCGGAATTGACGGCAATTTTTTTCCTATAAAAAGAATCCGTCGTTAGTTTGAACAATTTTTCATTCACATAATCACAAAGGTTTTTTATTTTAATAATTTTAAATATCTGACAACAAAGCCGAAACTTTAAAAATTAATTTTCATCATAATCGATTAAGAAATGATTTGTTTTCGAGCATACGACTAAATTTTCATATCAAGATCGGTATGCGATTAACTATCCATAAGATTATAATCCTTACGGTTAAATGTTCTTACGATTAACCGATCTTACGGTTAAGTGCTTATACGACGATTAAATGTTTCCGATGATATTGTCCGCACCATACAATTTTACGCCAATCCACATTTAGGCAAATAGACAGATAATGAAATGAACGGGATTCATTTCTTTACACTCATTATTTACGTTGTATCATTTGCGAATAATGTGTTTCCATACATCTAGTATGAAGTGTCAATTAATTTACTATTTTTTTTAATTTGATAAGCGACATTAAATTTTCTCGCAAATCAGCTAACATTAAACTGCGACAAAGCACCGAAGACGAAATACTGTATAATATGGCGCCGATAGTTCAATTCGACACTTTCGAGCGGTTATCAAATTGACTTAGATTACATTACACTGTAGTTAATGAGGTCATTTTCACTTTAACATACTGAAACACAAATATATGACTTCCTGTTAAATTTTTGTACTTTATGTTATTTAGTTAAGTAAGTCTCTGCCCTATTCTTTTTCGAGTATGTCACAATATTAACTCGATAGCATTGTAAACCTCAAGGGCATTCATCATAATCATTTTCCTCTAATTTATTACAAAGCCATACATACACACAACACAAGAAAATACAAAAATAACAATGAGAAAAACAAAAAAAATGATATTTCCTTGTAAAGTTTTCCATTTTTCCATTTTCATTTTACTACCATAAATTTTCTTTAAGTATTACATTTCATTTGCCCTTTAATTTGGGTGTATATAATATATATACATCGCTTTTGTTTTAAATGACCAACGTTAGAAGTAATAGTAGTAGTAATAATAAAAGGAATACCCATACCTAACCTAGTAAGAGGTTACAGTATACAAAAAACGTGGCATAAGGAAATTTTGAGATAATTTATGAGTCTGTTTTATACAAAATTACTTAATTGAGATGCATTATATCGAGCAAACAAAATGAGATTCATAGCAAAATTTTAAATTCGTAATGTAAACTACTTATTTTTAGAAACCACAGATGTCTCTGTTCGACAAATTAAAATAGGGAAAACAAAAAATGTATGCCATCCTGAACTAAACTGTATTAAATATTAGAAGTAAAACAATTTATTTATTTCACATATCCACATATACGAGTGTATGTATGTAGGACAAGCACACAAAACACAACTCACAAAAAAGCTCAAAAGCACATTAAATTATATTTTTCCAGTTATTTTCATTGGTAAATATGTATTTCAATTTAATTTTTATTATTTGTTTGGTTGGTTTGGTTTCTATATTGTTTTTATTCTTTTTTTGTGTATTTGGCATGATTTAGGTGGGGTATGCCTCAAAATAGAGGTATTGTATATATATGTAATATAAATGTATTTGGGAATGAATACAAACGCTATATGTTTAAACAGTTTTAAGGCGCACTTTCGTGCTATATGAGGGTTTATGAGTTATTTTCGTTACTTAGGATGTGAAAAAAAAACCCGGACATGTCTATTATATTTGGTGGGTCTATTATATTTGGTGGGTTAAACCCCACGATTTGCTACGTGCCCATCTGCCCTTGCCAACAATAGCAGTATCTTTTTAAAGTTTATCTCGGGATAATCTTGTAATTTTCTGTCCAAAACGAGATGCAACGGTAATTTTGTAATTTCGCGCATTGTTCGATTCGCACTATTTGTTCATTGTTGTGCAGCTGATAAAAATGTGTGAAAAGTATTTGTACATAGTTAGCCATATTGGATATTTATTCTGTTGTCAGCTGTCATCAAGGTTATATGTGTTTTGAAAGGGTTAACAGGTTATATGTCAATTGAATTGTATTTTTCTATAAGAATGGAATACAGTAAAAGTTTTAGAAATGTTAAATATTGCTTTTGATGAGTCTGTTACGAGGAAAACAGGTATTTACGAGTAGTTAATACAGGATTACCCTAGCACATCAACAACACATGAAAACGTAAAATGAATGATTATGAGTGTGTGTATAAAGAAATCCCGGTTTGGAAAAATAAAGGCGCGGTATGTTATACCAGCACTTCGAATCGATAAAAAACGAAATTCGAGAAAAGTCGAATCGGAAAAGTGAAAGTTGTATCATTTTCGACTTTTACCATTTTTTAACCGTTCTTACCACCGCCACTCGACTTTTTTCGAATTTCGATTCGAAGTGATGGTACAACATACATACCGCCCTAAGTTTTTTTTTTCTAAATCCCAGTTTTTTATAAAAAAACCCCGATTGGAAATCCCGGTTTGAATTTTTAAAATTTGGCATGTGGGAATTTTTTTTTTTTTTTTTTTTTTTTTTTTTCAAATTAAAGCACGCAGGCTTATCATTTATTTTCAAAACGATTTTTTTACATATAATAATAATAATATACAAAATGAAAATAAATGAGTAGGGTAATCATCACCGATTTAACGGCAGTATTGATCTACCCTTTAACAAGAAAAATTTGAAAAAAATCAAAATGGAACTCAAATGATTTTTTGACAAAATTCAAAAATAAGTTTGCGATAAAGTTCTAGAAAATTGATAATAGGGATGGAATTTGGATGGAGGGCTAAGTGCCCGTAAGAGTTATCGAAGCCGTCAGCCTCTACAATTATTGCATTTAAAAATTAATGTTCAAGCTTTTCTTTGAACACCATAACTCCACGAGCAGATTCAAAGGGCGAAGTACTGGAATAACAATTTCTCTAATAGATCTGCGCATAATTTTTTTAACGCTTTCCTTGCGAATGCAAGGAAACTCTTGCTAAAAAAATCTGCACCTTATTGATAAAAGCTCGAAGGAGAACAAGCTACAACACGTAACATCGAAGTGTGTAGAAAGTAAGAGCTGATCATACGATTACTTGCTTCATTTTCATACTTTTAGAAAAAAATTGCACGAGAGGGGAAGGTGGTCTGTTTTTGATACCCTCTCTAAGTTACATGGAGTTGAAAACATTTTGTTCAGCAACAGATGTACAGAGACTTTAAAGCATCACAGCACTCACGCAGATTGAAGATACAAAATAATTACTTAGATCCAAAATAAAGCAGTTAAGTAAATCTAAGTTGACTGCTCCTAGTTAATATTTTGGAAGATATAATTTAATAACTGTAACTCAGATGGTATCATGAAGGTAACCTCCTCCCTTTTATACGATTTTTTTTCTCAGAAAGATTTAAGGAATTAGCTTGTTAGCATTCAAAACCCGGTATCATGTATAGGCGGAAAAATTTCTGTAACTATGCGGGTTTGAAAACCACTTGAAAGATGTTAATGAAGATACTGAGAAAATTCGTCGAGTCCTTCGATGAGCCCGGAATTCTTTTAAAACAAATTCGGATCGAATAATGTTGATAGAAATTGGTACGGCGGGTTTTCGAATACCAGGAATCGGTTGGAATGAGTCTAGACTTCTGGAAAATTTGTTTGGGAGTCCTGCTTTAAATAGTTAGTCCAATTCGCGATTTTCAACAAAGTAGCTGACATCTGGTGAACAAAATGTGAATCATAGTTTGCTGTTTACTAACTGTCATAACAATGGATTTGACAATTCTCGTCCCCCTTCTAGACGTAGAAACCAACGCTATCTACATTCGATGAAAATCGCCAATAAATCTCGTAAATTTTTCCGCTCGAAATATTGGTTAGAGACCGGTCTCGAAAGTTGCAATGACTTGGTTGAATAAATATATCGAATATGGAAACTTTTTATCTGTTTGAAGGCTGCTTTGGAGACGGGAGACGTAGATTCACGTCATTTGGAATTTCAAGCATCATCGTATAAACAACTGCAATTATAAGTAAATAAAATAGTACAACGAAGCATTGTTATTATAAACAAACATGTGTTGAAGGTGTGTGCATTATATCGTTGATTGAATACATATGTATTCAATCAACGATTATATATAGAGTGTCCCAACAGCGCCGGATTTAATTTTGAAAAAAAACACGTTTATTTTGGATTAAGGAAACATTTTTATTTCAACATAAAGAAAAATAGTTCCGATTAAACGTGAAATCGCAAAACTTTCACCATGTTTGTAATGTGTTTTTACAATAATTAAACGTTGTCGGTTTGAACACTTCTCCATAAATTCAATATTATGACAGTTTAAATCCCCCTTGCTTCATAGCAAACTATGATTTACATTTTGTTCACCAGATGTCAGCTACTTTGTTGAAAATCGCGTATAGATGAATATTCAATTCAGTGTTAAAAAAATTATCACCTTTTATTTAACAAATTTCATCAAAATATGTGGGAAATCAGGCTTCCTGTGTTAATAACTAAAAAATGGTACAGTGAGATTTTAAAGTTGGTCAATTAAATAAAATTCTTTGCAGCAAACTTATGATTGAACGATTAATTAGCCCTTTTTACGCTATTTGCCGTAGGCACTTGGCGAAACACACTTATACTTAATAAACACATTTTTATTAATCACTTGTTTTTGTTTCGCAGAATATGTGAGAAGTGAGAATATTAATCACTTGTTTTTGTTTCGCAGAATATGTTAAGGAAATTTATTAAGGATTAATTAGCCTTTAAAAAGGAATTATTAAAGTAGCATAGGAGTTGATGTTGAAGCAAGGCTTCTTAGTTTCCTATCTTGTTAATCACTTTCTAGGAAATATCGAGAGTAATTCTGGGACCTGAAATTTAATGTTTTATTTTTAAAAATAAATTCTAGAAGAAAGCAATCATAATTCAGGTATTAAAATAATTTCCATTTGTTTCCAGAATTGGGCCAGTTAAATTTAATTTTACACGATTTGACTTCTTACCTTAATCATAGAGTCAATTCAGACTGTGCCCTCTGTAAAATATAGATCGACTGAAATGATTACACATTGACATATTTTCCCAAAACCTACCAAAAGGATGGATTCTGTGCCTGTGAGATTGCTGCATTTCAAAATAACGTAATGTAATAAGAGAAACTGCAGCCAAAGCAATTTATTGGTTATTTTATACGGTTTTAAAACTTACCCAAATGAAGAGATAAAAAGGAAAGAATTGGAAAGACGCTATTATTTTATTACAGTTACGGTCAGCATTCTAATAGTTGTCTCAAGTCTAAACCTTATAATAATAGAGTATAATCTAATAAAACTAGCGAAATGAGAAATGTTCCACGTGCAAATGAACTATTGAGTGTATAACTTAGTTTTTTGGGTTTTCTAAGAGATGGGGTAAATTTAGTACTAAACATTCTTTTATAATGACACCTACGACGTTTTAAAATATTGACATTCCACAATAAATTTTAGTTTATCATTATTCGTGAAAGCGAAAACAACTTATTTTTTAATCCCGTTAAACATGTCAAATTTCGTACCGACAAAATAGCATTTACGGGAAGCATTACTTTTTTGCTTTAATCAAAAGAAAAAAGCTGCTGAAAGTTTTCGGTTGCTTCAAGAAACTTGTGGTCCGCATGCACCAACTCAAGAAACTGCGAAAACTGGTTTAAACGATTAAAAAGTGGTGATTTTGATGTTAGTGATAAAGAACGTTCTGGTCAACCAAAAAAATTCGAAGATGAAGAATTGGAAGCATTATTGGACAAAAACTCAGCTCAAACAGAAAAAGAACTTGCAGAACAGTTAAATGTCACTGTTCGCAGAACAGGAAAATGGGTACCACATGAACTCACTAAGCCAACATTGAAAATCGTTTAATGGTTTGCATTTCTTTGCTTACCAGACACCGAAGATGTAATTTTTTGTCTCAAATTGTGACTGGCTATGAAAAGTGGATTTACTACCATAACACTAAACGCAAAAAATCATGGGTTCATTCAGACGAACCATCCACATTAACAGCAAAACGAAACATTCATGGAAGTAAGGTTATGTTGTGCATTTGGTGGGATCAGAAAGGAGTGGTGTACTATGAGCTGCTTAAACCGAACGAAACTATTACTGGTGAACGTTACCAAGAACGATTGATAGATTTGAACCATGCATTGAACGAAAATCGTCCGATTCCAGCCAACAAACAGCGTAAAATGATTTTGCTGCACGTCAATGCTCGACCACTTGTCGCAAAATGAGTAAAATATATGCTGGAAGTATTTAAATGGGATATTTCACCGCATGCTCTCTATTCACCAGATCGTCCCCCATCAGATTACCATTTGTTCCGAACAATGCAAAGCGATCTTCAAGACCAGCACTATAGAATCCATGAAGAAATCAAAAAATGGCTCGACGAATGGATCGCATCAAAAGACAAACAATTTTTTTTTCGAGGGAATCCATAAATTGCAAGAAAGATGGTCGAAAGTCATAGATAACGATGGAAAATATTTTCATTAAAATAAAATTTACCATTTCTTAGCAATAAACGTGTTTTTTCTGCAAAAAAATCCAAAAAACTAAGTTATACTACCAATAATATTCTAATTTATTAACGCTTGCTCCATTGGTCAATTTGTCACTTTGCCTGCTCTGGACAAAACCAAACCCCTTTAGATTATCGCAAACACCCAAAAATTAAACCTAAAACCTTATAAATAACAAAATCGAGTAATCGCGTTTTAATTTGTGAGGCTTTTATCATTCATTGCCTTCTATAACTTGACTGACTAAATATGTTTATTAATTATCATTTTTCTCATGACTAAACTTAAAAAAAATCTGTTATGCTTCAAAAATTAATCTAAGCTTAAAATGGCCCAAGATATGATCTAATAGAATTCAGGTAATACAAAAGTTACCTCATCCCGGAAAAATGGAATTGATTCATATTCGCCAGGCGATTTAGCGATCAAGAGCGGTTTAGATCGATCCAGAACAATTTAACGCGATCCAGAGCCATTCAGAGTGAAGTAGAAAGATTTAGAGCGACTCACAGTAACTCAGAGCGACTTATATTATAGATCCAGAGCGATGTAGAACAATCTAGAGCGATTTAAATTAAAATGATTAGAAATTAAACAAGCAGTGAATCTGTAGCAATGGTGAATAAATTGCTATTATTTAGAATTTAATAGCCAGGCTGTCGGAAAATATTGGCCCACCAAACATTCTATCATTTGAAAGTTGAAAAGCGTATTTCAAAATATTACCGACCATTCGTGCGGAGCTGGGCATATTTACTGTCTTCAACTGCTCCTCAGAATTTAGTTTTAAATGTATGATATACGCCTAGGCCTTCATTATGAGCGGACTATTGATATTTTTCTTATATTGATTCTTAGAAAACAATTTTCATGGTCCCAAGTTCAGGGGTTTTGAACGGGATGCATGGGATGCAGCTAAAATTTCTGGAAGTCTAAAGGAAATTGACCAAAAAAAAGTTCTTATACTGTCATCGATTAGCACTCCTAATTACTCCTAATTGAGTGTGATAATTTCAAGAAAATTTTTGAAGAAATTATAAACATTCCTACTTGTGATGTGAACATTTCGAGAATATAAATTTACAGTACTCATTTTGAAACTCTAAACAATCAAATCTGGTACTGTAAATCCCAACTACTGCCTTAGGACGAAATATGTATCTGTTATTAACGCACGTAATTGGAAATACATATTGTTTTCCATGAATTATTTTTCTATAAACGGTTTCCTTCAAACTTGATTTTCTGTGAATTGAAGGAAATACCACCCAATACAGAATAGAAGAAATTGTCATAAATTTCATTTACAGCATAACAGAAAAATATAAAGTTATTTGCTTTATTTGACGCATTTATTCAAAGGCATAGGGTGTAATACTCGCCACAAAAAAAAAATTAGTAATCCTAAATCCATTTTATATCATCCTCCATTGCTATTATTTACCAATAAAATAAACCGTAAATGCATGAAAAGTCCATTATAGGATTAACTACTGCTATCCCGATTCGATCATACTTGGAACATTGTAAAAAGTGTTTTAGTATATTAAGAGTATAACGGAAAGCAAATTACTTCTTGCGTTTAACTGATAGCTGGCAGTTAAGATATTACCATTTTTTTTTATTCATCTCCCTGTTCGATACATGTGTAGGTAATAAACCAACGGCAAAAAAAAACTCGTTGATTACCATAATAATGATTGTGTATTGATATTACACTTTATGTATTCACATTAGATGTCTTTTTAGATTCTTTCAAACCATCGTGCTAATGACTTTTAATATTAAGAAGGGAGCGAGAGAATAAAAACGAAAAAGAGCACAACAACATATTAAATCGCTTAAAGGCAATTTTTTTTAAGTTGAAAGGGAATAACAACATATTAACGCGCGAGGAAAATTTATAGTGGGTGGTTTTTGTATTAGGAAAATGAGGGCGGGAGGATAAAATGAATTAAAGTCATATTAGTAATTAGAAGCAACAAAAAAAAGGAAAACATTTTTTTTAAACATTATTATGGTTCTTGATGTGTGTGAGTGTGTTTCGGTGGGATCGCGGGTGGGATTATAAATGGGTGGCGTCGCTAGATACAAAAATAGAAAAAAACATGGCGAAAATACTTAGTAATTAGACTTGGAAAGGTTGATGTTATTTTTGTATACCATTTTGTGGTAACTTTTCTCGTTTTTGTTTCTGTGTTTGTGTGTCATTGAAATATTGATCTACTATTTGGTTTCCAGAAATGGAAAAACCAACTTTTTGTATTTAAGTTATGTGTGTAAGTATATGTATTCAATTTACCAAATACATTCACCATTTTATGTTGATATATTAGTTTATATTAGAGAATATTTTATCGGAAATGTTTTACATTATTATAATGAAATGTAAAGATGGGATAGTGTGCGTTTTAATAAATAATTTCTGTGTAAGCGTAAAGTCTAGCAGAAATAAGACAAAAAAACAGGGGCCGAGAAAATGGTAATCCATAGTTAAGTTTCCGTGGTCTTATATCACAATATTATAACACATTGTTTAATTAAAAAACGTATTTGTACATAAACAAGGATTACACAATTGTGGCTAGATTAGTCTAAATTCCAGGAATATTGGTACATTTTCTCTAACATGTGAGGTGAGTACATACATATAAAATTAGATTTAAATTTTCATAACTTCGAACATTTGATGAAATGTAGATTTTTTAATTCGCGATGTTTACTATAGACTCATAACGTAGACTGCATAAATAAGCCAATCACGGGGTCAGTAAAAAAAGTTAAGGAAGCCAGCTACAAAAAATGTTATTAATTTTGTTGTATCACCTTTCAAAAGTCAAACCTCGAGCATCAAAATTAGAACCGAAGAATACCTTCTAGAAATGCAAACAAAATTGTAATTTAACAGTGAACGCATTACAAGTTGAAGTGAAAAGTGTATAGAACAAATTAGTGAATTTGTGAAAGAAGCGAACGCTGAGTGTTAAATATGCAAAATTAATTACGGATTCGTATCGGTCGTCCGAACTTCGTAGCAATACACTGATTGCGATGTCAGACTCCCAATTTGTCTGGAAAATGTGTATCCACATTTAAGTTGCCGAGTAAAGTGCTATATAGATTGTTAAATATTTATTGTCATAGTCTTTGCAGCATACCTACTAACTCATTTGGTTTGTGTATTTCAAGAACCTTAAAACAAAAGGAAGTTTTGTGCAGAAGTTGTAAAAAGCAAGGACCGGATCCTGTTAAATCCCCAACGGTGGACTATTCGAAGAGTGCTATGTTATTACAAGTCTCGCAGAGCAGCTAGAATAACACACCGAGGAAGAAAGGTAGTAATATCAGACTCCATTACATGTTAATGTGCAAGATAGCACAGGGCTGTGAGTGAATTGGAGATGTATGAGTTAACAAAAAATGAGTATTGATATTACATTTACATTGATATTACATTTACATTACTAAGCAATATTTTCTTAAAAAAACACTAAAATACTATTTTTATTGATAAAATTATCATAAATACCGAAATTTAATTTTGGCAAAATATCAGTAAATCATATATACCTCAGCTGGCTGGATTGAAATTTTTAACTAATAATTCGGTATGCACTGAGCGAAAGTGAAACGTCATTTCCGTTTAAGGCAAATTTAGAACCTTTTCAGTTATTTGGGAAGTTTTCAATTTTGCTAGCAACAACTACAAATACCAAGCGTTTTTTTTTTCTACTTTAGATCTGCTCTCGAAAATACGCAATATAAATCACTTCTCAGAGCAGTGAATCGGATATCACTATAACTTCAGTTCCTTGAAATTTAACTCGTAATTGCTTGCTTTTTGACAAGTTTGCGCTGTGGACTCGTTAGCGCTAATTAAGGTAATTAGAAAATGGCGAGCTTTGGTTCAATAAATGCAATAGTCAGCGATTAGGCCAATCTGACATGAGCATGATCATCTTAAAACAACATAGTCTTAATCCGACAAATTTATGCTTTAAACATGACAAATTTAAATGTAATATTAGTTGAGATATGATATCTTTCAGCTTAGTCCGCGTTGCGGGGCCTACTGCCAGTGTTATAACTTAGCCAAAATAAGCAATGAGTACAACAAAAACGGACTATAATACTCTAGATGGTACAGACACAGTAATATTGCTAAATCCATACTCTTCGGGCGCTCGCCTAAAGGATTCTGGAGTAGGCCAATCATTCAACTCAGTTGAATGAACGAGAACGGAATGTTCTCTTTTCTTTCCTTTTCTACCATGCCGATTGCTCTGTTTCCATACGCGGTCAAGCAAATTTGTATTAACCCAAGAACTAGTAGTTTGATGTTGATGGTGAAGTTGTCTAGTCGCACTATCTTTCTCTTTCATATACGCTCCCGGAAAAAATGTCATTGATTTAATCACAAGCAGAAATATTGCCAAAGAGATTAGATGCACTCGATGTGGCAGAAAATATTACGCTCATATACCCAATTTACGGATTGGTTGTCTTAAAATGTATTATTCAAAAAGTCATATCCTGCAAACTATAGAGGTTGCCAAGTAGCTAAGTAAGTACAAATAGTAAGAAACAAACCGCGAAAACAATATCCAGGAATACCGGAAAATTTATCAAACTTTCACCAAAGAGGAACCAAAACCACATGTACGTAAACCCAAAAAACAAAACTTATGTACATCCACAAGTGGCCATGTTGAAGTGCACTGCCGACTATGCAGTAGAGCTTCAAAAGATACTCGGGGAAGCAGGAAACTCTTAACTATCGGCTAGCCAAACAAGAGAGATGCCTTGAGTCTCTAAGTAACAGGTTAGATAAAGAATGACAACGAGTTACATGGGTATACCAGACCCAGAACCCAATTTCGCTACATTGTTACGGCTTAATTTTCCTAAAAGAAGTATCTCACTTCCGAAAATGTGTACTTTTAACATGACATCTCGAGCACAATCGCGCTAAGTTAAACGCTACGAATTTACATTTTGTATTTTAAGTAATTTTTAATAAATTCTTAGGCTGGGCTACTATGGGTGTGGGAACTTCACAAAGGACATGTTAGTTATTTATTGATTAGTGTGATGAACTTTTTTTTCTACGACTGAACATCAAAAAGTATTGTATGAGGATAATATAAAAGTTTGTCAGTCAAAATTCTGAAGAAATTGCCGATTATGCAGATTAAAATTATCTTTATTAGTATATCAGCCGAAAAATATCGGTAAAGGAAATCCCTTTCAATAGCCAGGCGAAAAATGTTGATAATGAAGTTTTGGTTGGAATAACTGAAAATAGTCAACCGAAAAATAACGATAATGCAACAAAATAAATTTACCAGCTGAAACATGTCAATAAAGAAAATATATTACAATAGCCAATCGAATAGTCGTGAATACAGATTGCGTATGACAATGTTTTATATAATCAGCCATAATAAGGCCATAAAGTCGTATTCATACGACGGATAAAAATCCGGCATTTTTCTATCCCATCGTTTTAACCAATTACATTACGTAAATTATACAACAAACACGCCTCTTTTCATACAAAAAAGTTGAAAAAAATCTGGGATAGAAAAATTCGCGATTTTTATCCGTCGTATGAATACGATTTAAGATAATAACTTTGCTTCGTTTTCAAAATTTAACCAGTTTAACTATGATTAAATTTCAGAGTATAGTTGGGACGTCTGTGGTATACTTTTGAATTTTCTTATTTTTAATAATAAACCGGTCTCGCAAGATTTTGTCAGTTGGTCATGAATCTCACTATTACTATTCGATGTAGAACGGATTTACGCCAAATTTCATAGTATATGGTTGGAGGAGATCTGATCTAAATTTATGTGATTTGTATTATCTATCTGCCTGTCAAGATATACCTAAAAACTCGAAATCGAGTGATTTTTTAAACTTTTTGGACAAATTTTTTAATTAAAATTTTCAAAAATTTAATATTTTAGAAATAAAAAGTGTTTAGTAGAATGTGTTTATTAAGTGTAAGTGTGTTTCGCCTACAACATTATTTGCTGTAAGTGCCTATAGCAAATAATGTTAAGAGTACATATAAAATGTTTTGTTTTTTTACCTCGAATGCCTTGACATACTGGACTACATTATAATATAGCTAACATATCTTTCTTCAATTCACGATTTATATTTTTTTTTGGCGATGAATAATAAAAAACTATAATTAAGGGCAGTGTTCTTAAATTCTAAATTCGCTCCATTGAATATGAAACTAGAATAAAACTTCAGTTTTACCTGTAATAATTTAATACTACTAATCATCCAAAAACGTGTATTCTTTACCACTGTTTACGTCATTCGGTTAACCACCAATTACTCCATTCCCGAAAATGATTTTGGCATCATAAAAATATATACGAATGTAACGTAATTAATTTGCATAACTAGATTTGTTTTATTAAAACATTACACAATAATTAAATTAAAATAAATTACAATAAAATTTTATGCTGTATCCATGTACGGTGGCCTGTCTTTTATGGCCACAGACAACAAATGTTTTCTGCTTTTTTTTGTATTTTTCAATTCAATTAAACTTATTCAAGGGGCACTGAATATTTAAACAGAGTATTAATAAAAATGAATTTTTACCAACCGCGTTCGGTAAAAACTGAATAAATATGTATATGATGATTGATGCGCTTGGTCGCAAGGAGTGTTTGGCCCTTTAACACAATATTAATATAAGATGGGGTAAGTTAGAAGTTTTACCAGAAGAATATTGCGGTTTATACATTTTTTTATTTAAAATAATGAAAAATGTATATAAACACATAATGTCAATTATATTAATTGGATGATAAATGTTTGTGACAGTTGCTTAATTAAATTTTTGTAATTTTGTTGTTATTATTATTGTGATAATTTAATTCAACAAGATTTTTATTTAATTTGGTGTTATCTACATTTAATTAACCGAATTGAAGTTTTGTTTATTCAAATGAATATAACGTATGTATTTAATTTGGGGCACGCCGATAATGGTGCATAATGCCATTTCCACGTACCACAAAATAAATAATAAATATTAATTGCAAATATAACAGCCGGCTTTATTTAAAACATGTATTTTAAGCTTTTCCTGTCTTGTTTATTTAATACCCATATCTAATGTAATTTTGTATCTTATTTCATTTTGATGAGTAAATAATCATTCTAACAACTTATGTCTAAATAAATTTCTCATTTTTTCTGTTATCCCCATCAGTCGTGCTTCTTATATTTCATTGTTGGTCAATTTAATTAAATATTAAGAAACTCGTGAAACAATAAACAGAGTGGCTTTTAATTAAAATTTGCCCTCTTTTTATACCTTATGATGATATGTATATTCAAGCATTTTTCATTTTCTTTTTAAAGCGTAACCACATTCATGGATTTATGTAGATGTACTACCCAACCTTGAAATTTCCGTGCACGCATCCTTCCACGTAGCACTTAGGTAATAAAAAATTCATAATTTTTTTTTTCAAATAATTAAAATGACGATAAAATATAATATTTAAAATTAAATTCAGAGTTTTCATGCCGTTTTATGTTGTGCTGTGTATGCCATTTTATGTTAAGTCATGTGTTGTTTTTTTACCTTTTCAGATTCGCGAATTCCTCATAATAAATTTATCTCGTTTTATGTTTTAATAAAATGTGTCGGTTGGAAATGATAAAGTTGACAAGACCAATTTTGAACGAGATGTTCTTTTTTATTTTGAAATAATGTGGCAACTGGAAAATATTGAATTTAATACAGTACGGTATATAAGTTCAATATAGATCTTTGAATTTCGAAATATTAACAACCAATGGTACCGTTGGATTCCTTGACCAAAACGAAGGTGAGATTACTTCTATCACTTTTCATATTATAGCCTTCCAACACAGCACCTTGCATTCAAGGAACTTGAATATCTTGAGAAATAACTATTTTTATTTTCAAGTGCTAATTCCATTATAACATTCTCTTTTAGCCTTTGTGTCAACACGAGTATTTTTCTCCTTCGTAACTGACTAAATGAAATTCTAAAAGTTCCAATATTCATAAATTTCTCTTTTGTATTTTTTATTATTATTTCCCGTTTCTGGAAGACTACTGAAAAGTTCAATTTATCAGAACTTTTCTATCAGGGTGAATTATGCATTTGAAATCCAAAATACATACACGAGTATTTCGTATTGACACAAAGGTCAAATGAGGTGTGTGTTTCAGTAACTATTTTTTGATGGAAACATAGTTCAGACTCTTAAGCTTCAGAAAAGTTAACTGCACTGCGCGAAAAACAAAATCGGAACAAAAAATTCTTTCGAAAAAATACCCAGATTTAAACTTGTATCTTGGTGAAATATGTTAACACCTTTGAAAAATATAATTTTGCTTCTAATTGAAGGCAATTTTGTCTTCTTTACGATACTGGAATCCGGTTTATTTTACTTTGTTTTTATGAATTTTTTGAGAAAAATTAAATTGTCTAAAAGAAAAAATATATGCTACTGTTTAAGACTGTAAACGAACTCAATATTTCATTCCAAAATCCAAATTAGCAATTTTAAAGAGAATTTAGAAACCTTGGCATTGTACCGTGGAAATTTCTGTACGACGACTCTTTGTCGATTTATTGAAGTTTTAGCAAGAAATATATCAAAAAGCGTATAAACGTTAACAAGCACATTTTTTATCTAGCAAACTAAGCACTCTAACCTCTCTCACAAATTTGCAGGAACTCCGAGGTGTTTTACGAGAAAAATGACAACAGATCACCATGCAACAACAATATGCTACGGCATATTTATGAAGTAATGCGGGCTAGCGGAGGTAACACGCGATATTGAAAATTCCATTTTGTTCGTAGATTTTAGTTTTTTTCGGTGTTCAAAAATACTCTTCACTTTGTTTCTATTCCATTTATATTCTCTGAATTGATGATTTTTTAATTTTTTTCTCACTTTTTCGATCGTGAATAGAAAATAAAAGATTAAGAATAATATTCAGTTTTCAACGAACAGTGAGCGAATAATGAAAAAACAAACAGATCGATGTTTTGAATAGATCAGAAATTATATTTTTCTACTGTCTGCTCCTTGCTAAACGACTAGTTGGCGAATACTTTATACATTTGTATTTTAGAGTAAATTTTTTTCCATGTACTATAAAATTTTTTTGTTTGCGAAAACTAAAACAAAATTGTATTCTCTTCTTTTGTTTTACTTTTCATATGATTTGAATAGATAATAGAATACAATTCCAATACAGTGGGAATAGAGAATATATTTTTTTGTTTTCTAATCAATGCAAGATGAATATAATCAGTAAAATTTTGCTTTCTATTCACTATTGGAGACGATCAGTAGTAAAAATTATTTGTTCGATCAGTAAAGAAAGAATAATATATTTTTAGTGCGAATTTTAGAACCGTGTTTTTTTTACGTTTGAATAAAGTTTAAAAGGATTTTGTTGCAATACACCTTTTGAAATAAATCATACTTTTTACTGTAAAAACTTATTTTCTCTTGATCTTGACCACAAAAAATTACGCCTGATATGCGTGTCTCATTTTTTGGTTACTTTTCACGCTAAAACTTTGGCTAATATCTATTTGGGAATGAAATATCGAGCAAGTTCGTTTACAGTCTCAAACAGCAAATGAACGCTTGCTGTTTGAGACTGTAAACGAACTTGCTCGATAATTCATCTTACATCTGGGTATTTTTTCGAAAAAAATTCTATTCCGATTTTTTTTTGTGGCGCCTTGTATTTGTCATATTTGCTATTTTAATTGAAAATTTACAATAAAAATTTTGTATTTAGACATAAGTATGTTCGTATCAATGTGTGGTGTACTAGATTTAGATAATATTATTTACAAATATTTACAGTAAATTCTCAAAATGTTCAACATTAACTGTTAACAAAATGGGGTTGTTTTATAAAATTATTGAATGTAAATTAGTCATTAGGCAATCTTGGAATAACAAACGTAAGTTATTTATTAAAAAATGAATCATTGAGCTCGGCTGATTGCTCAACGGATATATCGAGATCGATACCCTATTTGAAGATTGTCATCAGTTAGCACTTTTGTTAATGCAGATCGGAATTGGCGGGAAAATGGCTTTTTTACAAATAATCGGAGAGAGCTATCAGGGCGTGCATTAACATCACAATATAATACTGAAAGAGTGTTGCGTGTAGCTTATAATAATCCAACGATTGGTGTTCGGAAAATTGCAGCAAAAACCGGAATTTTAAAATCTATAGTGGATAGGTAAATTAATACAAAATCTCCATCCTTTTCATTATCAAACGGTACAAATGATAAAATATTAAGAAAAAAATCAAGACTTTTGGTTCCCGAAGAAAACAATTTTTAATGACAAAGCTGCTTTTACTCGGGACAGTTGTATCAATGTACACAACTCACATTTCTGGTCATTAAGCAATCCTGAGTTAAACATTATAAACCATTATCAACATAAATTCACCGTAAGTGTATAGTGTGGTATTTTTGGAGATGAATTACTAGGACCGATCATACTCGCAGACAGATTAGATAATCCAAAATATTTAAATTTTTTAAAAAAACAATTTGAAGAACTTTTCCATTGATATATTTGTGATGCACATGTCGTTTGTTCATATTCATATTTGTACCAACATACGTGTGTCTAATAGAGGAAATATAAAATTTATTGTAAACTTTTAATGTTTTTAGATAACATAATATAGCAAATATGACAAATAGATAGCTGTTCTAAATGGTACAGAAACAAAAAATTTTCTTAAAAAAAATGGAATTCTAAAAGTTTTGTTTAAATTTGAAATACTTTTTAGCTAAATAGTCATAATTATTATATCTTATTTAACAGAGAATGTTATCAGCATTTTAATGACATTAGTATGTACTTAAAAATAAAAATGGTAATTGCTCGGTTTCTGAGGCACCCCATAAAGTGATTTGGTCGCCTCATTAATGATGACATAATCATGTTATTTTGCAATTAATGTTTGATAGATCCATTGAATCCTAATCAGTTCCCAGGGCTGCTGGAAACGACAGACTACTGTTGGAAGAAGCAAATGCCATTCAGTGGAGGGCGTGATTTCGTTTTCATCCCGTTTACGAAAAAAAGGCGACGAGGTGGTTGCCTACTGAAGAGTAACAGAAACGGCCCCTTATTTCAAATTGAGGATACTTGCATATCCTGCAAGTATCCTCAATTTGAAATGCCACATTTGAACAGTAAAATGGAACAGCTAGGGTCAAGCTAAATCGGCAAGGTGCAAAATTTGAGCAGCATAGTGTTAAATTATTAAAACTACGACCAAAGCGAAGTAGTCGGTTTGCCTAGTTGTATCAGAAACTCAATCATATCCAGGTCCCAAAACCTTCAAATAAAGGTCATAAAGTAGAGATAAAATTTCTTGAGGAAAAAACTGACGGCCGGCTCGAAAATAAAATTATAAACTGATAAGGGACGATCGGCAGGATAAAACCTTTTCAAGGAATGCCGCTCGAGAATATTAAAAGTTCAATTACATCCCGAGACTCATCATAATAGATGGGGTCAGAGATGAGTTGCTTTTCACTCATTGCGCTAATATTGGCTCGGCAAGGTAAGGCAGCAGATATAATACAAACTGTACCTAACGCAAAAAGAGTTTAAGTTCGTTTATTAAAACAACATTGGCGTTGGCTTTAGAATGTGAACGTAAGTAATCATATCTAGTATAACTGATGCTAGAATAGCGCCTTCAAATTAACATAATTTAACTAATTGCATTTTCAGTTATAATTGAAAACGGTTCGAGACACCACTGATGTGCGAGAAAAACAATTAACTTAGTAACAACTATCGCGAAAAAATTTGCTCAACACCTGTTATAAGGTATTGACCAACGTAGTTATTGACAAGCTACTAATTTGGTGATAGTCGAAGGTAATAGTCGAAGACAAGCTCTTGGAGGCTTTCGAAATAACGTCAGGAATGCGGGTGAGTTACCCAAAAGTCCAAATTATATTCAACTTTTCGTTGGAATATGCCATTGAGCTGACAACATAGCGCAACAGCGCAGTTGTTTATATTATAAACTAAGTAAAATATTAGCTTACGCGGACGATATAAGCATCCTATAGGACTAGGTCATAAGAGCGTGTTTCTCAAAAAAGTCCTGCTTCCGTTGGAAACAAAAGCCTACAAATCGACCTCCATATTAAAGAAGCGAAAACCAAATACATAGCCATCGCGAGACGGCAAAGCAATGGATAATTTATAATTATTTTTCTGACAGAGAAACATTTTTTTTGCTTCAATTTAAGTTCAACCCACACAAATGTGTGTGTAAAAAATGGTAGGTTGCAATGTCTTCCGGATTTCAACGGATCTTGGTTAAATCGGAATTATTTTTGAAAAAAATTTATAATTTGATAACATATAAATTATATAAGATATTAATTATTTTACTATTATTATAGTTATAGTGTTATTTTTCGGACGAACACAAATTAACTGGAATGCACAAATGTGTATGTTGGTTCAAAATACATACAAAAATAATTTTTTGACCTGATTATTTTACGTTACTCACACAGGCTGTGTGTGATGGCAGGCATTAAAAGGGATAACAGGCAACACACTCAGTCTATGCAGACATAACATCGCGGACATAACACGTGCAGGTTACCGAGCATTCGTCGCTAATATAGGCATAATTAAGTCTCACAATATACCGCACAAAACAAAATTAAAAATCTATAAAGCGCTGAAAAGACCAGTAATAACTTTTGGTAGCGAATCTTGAATGCTAACAACCAGAGACAGTCAAAAGGTCGTCATTTTTGACCGCAAAATAGTTCATTGGACGCTAGATCATATTAAGAAAGGAAAGATATATCGGATGTATCAACCATCAAGTAAAACAATTCGCATATTTGACCAGTAAAGTTAACACTTCATGGTACATTAGGCATGATGATTCATAGAGACCTATATATCCCGACGGTTCAAAAAGAAATGCAAAAACATGCAGTAATTCATGGACAACGTATTTATCAACATGTAAATGAAGAGCTTCGTGATATGTTGGATACTTCACATGCAGTAAGAGGATTGCAGAGAACGAAACCAATTGATTTAATGGATTAAGGACACCAGAGCAAAGACTACTTCAGTGGATAACCTATAAATGGAGCTGGTCAATGGGCCTCTTCTCATTCACAAGTGACTAAATTAAGATTACTAGATTAAAATTACTAGATGAATTGTATTCAGTTGTAATAATTTAAATAAAAAAAATGTAAAAAAAAATTATTGGACCAAAATTCATGTGAGCCTCTAGCGCCAATCAATACATGAATTAATTTGCTTCATGGTTTTCAAAAACAGCGAGTTCAGGATACCAACAGAAAAATTTTGTCATATTTGCTTCAACTCACCATAAACATTTCAAGACCATACTATCACTATGATTGGCCTTATAGGCTCATTTCTGGTCAATCGATTTGGTTTGCAACGTCCTTGTAATCGAAAATTTGTGGACTAAACCGGATAGTTACCACTTAACATATTCACCTCTATGACAACGTCGTCGGAAATGAATGGATAAGTTTAGAACTGACGGAGAAAGAAGAAAAGAAGGCCACAAATAAGGAGAGGCAGAAAAACGATTGGAGTTTTTTTAAACAGTCGGCACTATTTTATAACAACACCTTGGCGCAACAACAAATTAAAAATAAGAAGGGCCGTCCAAATAAATGACAAACAGCGACGATCAAATAAATTCAGCCCTAAAACCTCACTTAAAAGGTGTACAAATCATATTCTCCCTTGAAAATGGCCGAAGTCCCAAGGATTACATAATAATCAGGCTAGGTAATGGTGAAATTAAGAACCAACAACATCTGGTTGCAGCGACACATTGATGGCTAAAAAGTTGCGGAATGAGAAATGGTTTGTCACCATCGCCAAAACGGTGGGTTTGTGAATTAAAATACTGTTAAAAAACGATATCCCTCATGATTATATCGGGGTTAGAATAATGTATTTGCTACCAGCGCCACACCGGTAGTTTGGAGAGCACTGCAAATGATCATACCAAGACAATAATAAAAGCCTACTGCGTAAGTTCCCCCTTGATTCATTAGGATTCCTAAGAAGTTTATTTGGAAGAACTATGATCTTGAGGTCAAAAACTCAATAGGAGAGAATATCGGTAATTGTTAAGCCAAGCAAATTAAGAAAAAGAGGGCAAAATAAATATTTGCCACACTTCTTTAACGCGGTATAGAGTTAAAACAGAGTAAGCACTAGTTTGAAATGTGTTCCAAGATAATGAAGAAAATTACGAGTAATTTTACTCATTTAAAATGAGTGAAGCAAAAAAAAATCGAATACGTACACTGTGTATAATACACAATTATGTCTTTGTATTTGAATTTTTCTTTTGTTCGTATTTGTGTCATTTGTATGATGAGCAGTATCAAAATAACGCGATCCGGGCGAATCGGTTTAATTGTTATGGTGCTTATTTCCTTTCCTCAGCACATTACGTCTGCTCTCGAGCTGTGTAGTGCCATTATTTAACATGCTAATATATTTTATATTTAATT
Organism: Nephrotoma flavescens; assembly: GCA_932526605.1. Classification (NCBI taxonomy): domain Eukaryota; kingdom Metazoa; phylum Arthropoda; class Insecta; order Diptera; family Tipulidae; genus Nephrotoma; species Nephrotoma flavescens. The sequence goes on from OW052222.1 coordinate 120,400,541, forward strand.
TTTTTCTATCATAAATTAATTTTACATGTTTTAATAAAATTTTATAAATAAATTAATTTTAAATTTCATAAATTTTAAGAATAAAATGTTAAGTATAATAAAAATTGAAAATACTTAAACAACACAAAAATATGGCGTTTACAATGGTTAGCTCTTTCAGGGCCAAAAAGCGCGATCGTGCTCCTCAATACATTAGCCGAAATCATGTTGGCACTCGAAGGGTTAATATGAATAAACAAAAAAAGAATGGCACGTGGCTTGCATATGCAGTAAAACAATAATACGCATGAAACTAACCCAAACACAAATGCTACAACTATATCTTTCCGGTTACACTAATTTCGTTTCCCACATTTCGAGATAAAATCCGTATACAGATCATAGCAGTATCTTGACCAAACCAAACCAAACATGTCAATTATCGCATTTCATGATAAAAACAATGCGTTTTCAGAAAAATCTCTTCATCAGGATCGCGAAAAGATAACATTTTGTCTTCCTATCACCGGGCATCTATATATGATACACTGACAGATCAAAAACAAATTAAGCCTAGGCCCATACTCCGCGTACCCTTAGAAAAATCCTCAACCAGAAATTCTCGTAATAGAGGTTCGCATACGAGACAACCGATCTCTGTACGACGGGGCTGTAGATAGCACCTTCACTGACCCCGAATCAATTCCTGAGATCTCTAAAATGGTCATGGCAACTTGGCAAAAAATGATCCGTTGTAGATTCTGCCACATAGCGACCGAAACATTCAAACATTTATTGTTCACATGTGACGCCTTCTCTCTTAAAAAGCCCCAATACCAAATGCATTATTTTGACTATTTATTAAGAACTAAATCTTCACATTTCGTGATAGGCTAATTGGGATGCACGATAAATGTAAAGGTTGCAGAGCGCCTGGCTCTCCACTAAGTCAAAAATCACGATTAACCTTGCTATCGCCTTTCGGGTCTATATGACGCGAAACGTATTTTAGTTGTTTACAAAACGCTTTGTTTGAATCGAGTAAGATTGACTGTTAGTGACTTTTAATCAAATACATTATTTTACATGTTGAATTAATAAAAAAAGGATTATTAAGCGTCTAATATGTGTTTGTTACAGTTACTTAGGCTGTTTTCCAAATACCGTCTTATTACAGACATATTGACTTATTTTACGCCATCTTGAATAAGTCGGTCAAGTCATTGTACAGACATATTTGTGACGTAATAACAGAAAACAAAACGCAATTTCAATTACATGGAAGAAAATAAATGTCTTGACATGTTGGTCGTTTCCACTAATTTGTAAATAAAAACTACACATGTATTACATCATCGAGGAATAAATATATAAGAGAAATCAAATAGTGCAAATTTTATAAGCCAATTTCTCCGAGGTTAATCTTATTTTATAGTTTTGATATATTTATATACACAAATTTAATTTTTTTCTATATTTAATCCATATATATGTACGTACCTTATAAACATATGGGCACAGTTATTTTATAGTTCATTGTTCTTGTTAGGGTTATACATATTGTTATATATTGTTCTTGTTAGGGTTATACAGATTGCCAATAGTAAAATATATTAACCTCGGAATGTCTACATGAGTCCTCTTATGTATATTTTGCTCTATGATTACATTTAGTCAAGACACATTTTTGGAGACATTTCTGTGTAGACGTACTTATTCAAATAAGTTTCCTAGCGAGGTGACTTATTTGAATAAGACAAATAACTCGGTGTTTGGAAAACAGCCTTAAGGGCTAGTTATATAAACGAAAACGAAACGGACTGAAACGAAATGAAACGGAAAGACGAAGTAGGCATGGTTATATAGACGAATTAGTGAAAACGGTTTTGACATTTTCATATTTGTTTATAATTTTACATTATTTGAAGTTTACTTCTCGTGAGTATGAAAACTAACTCGAAAAATGCATTTTATGTTTGGCAAACTAAATATACTGCGTTTGAATCCAATTAAAATATAAAATATTTTGACAATTTGACATGTGCTTGTAAGGATAACAAAAAAATCATAACCGATAGTGTATAACCGCAAATACGAAACGAAAGCAAATTGAATTGAATCAATTCATCCGTTCGTCTTCGTTTCATTTCTTCTACATAACTAGCCTATTATGTATTCATGCAATCAATCCTTTCGTTTCGTTTCAGTCCGTTTCGTTTTCAGTTATATAACTAGCCCATTAGAAAACAGCGTTAAAAAAATGAAGAAAATATTAGTTTGTGTACACTGATATATAACTCATGGATACGGTATACAACTAAATTACCATAGCAAACGACAACAAAATATGGTACAACTTTTTTTTATATTCCACTCGCTTGTATTATATACACCTCTTACTCGAAAATCGTATTAACGAAAATGTAAAATAAGAGCCGCACTGGAACCAAGTTAATTCCGAAAATTATTCGAAGTCGTTTTCTTTTTCCTAATAAACATAGGATAGACAGAAAAATATTCAAAATTGTTAATTTTTTAAATCATCATTTAATAAATAAAACACTGCTGCCTATTTTAAAAAAATATTTAAATATTTTTTTCGTATTTTTCCCTTGAAATATGAAGTACATATCTGTAATCAACAACATGCCAAAAACAAATTTAAAATTCGACATAAATCAAACGTAAATAAAAATAAATAAATATCGCATTGCATCCATTTTATCAAGTGTATGTCAACTGTTTTTTTTTGTAGTCTACTATACTAATTTGAATTTGATTTCCGAAAATTCGGAATTCTAGACAAGAAAGATACATTTTTGCTTTCTCTGTTGCACATTAGATGCGATTTTTAGTTTTGTTTTTTATACCACAGTTTTTTATGTATACCGTATCCATGAGTTATATATCAGTGTTTGTGTATAATAACAAATTTTGAGCTCGGCAATCAATCAACACAATACGTGAATGATAAAACTTTCAAAGAAAGTTTGTGTTACAAACAAGTGGGAAGTAACAATTAATTAAAAAGGCTTAAACAACCCCGAATTAATTAGATGATACTTTTCATAACGATCAGAAATCGATTAAAACGTTATTGTAACATACCAATATAAATTATGTTGTCATCACATGAACATAAGTACACTATAAATCATGCAGTCAGTAGTCATCACTTGTAGTTTCATTGCAGTGCTGCATTATTACTACAATTGTCAATTACTATAAAAGTAAGTGAGAACTTCGTTCTACTGTAGCAACGTCGAGATTCATCAACACGATGCGCATTGAACCATGTTTCCCATGTTCGAATTATAAACCGAATTACATAAACAAATACATATACAGTAACAAATCAACGTAATTAACGTAAGCAACATCATGTTATACTTTAAATTTTGTAACAATCAACAATTTAATTTAATTTAAAATTTCCTCTCTGCGTGGAGTAATTCCCCGTGCCAAAATCATATATTTTACCGCACACTGCTACGACCTCACCAATTTTATGTTTATTATTAAACAAACTACATCTAGTCCTAGTCTCTGTATTATATACTTTTCTATGTGTTAGAACATACATAAAACTTCAATAAATTTGATATTCATTTGATTGATTTTTGGATCAAGGTGATACAAATCTGAGACAGCGAGACACCACACAATGGATGAAAAGAATTCACATACTTATGTAAGTAACATGTAAGTATTATATTGCATGCTAAGTATGATACGTGATACTATTTAAGGTTGATTATATCATATTTCTTTGGAAAAAGATTTATATATTTTATGTTTTTGTTTATAATCTGCTTAATGACATATATATGCCATCTTACATATACATAAATATATATTTTAATAAATAAAAGTGGTACGATGATAATTTCAATCATAAAAAACCTAACTATATTGCCATATGATGATAATCGAAAATTTCGATATTTTATTCTCGTTTTTCACATAAATCTCTTTTGCAAATGCCGCACGTGCGTTATAATTTTACCGCACTCCATAATACATTTATTGTCTTCTGTTGAACAAGTTAATTTTCCTCCTCAAATTATTGTTGCAAAACACAAGAAAATAATATTATTAGTTTTGGGTTGTAGCACATATTTTCTACGGTTTAAATTAACACTTTTAAATTAATATTGTTAATTAAATAATAAAGAGAAAATATGATTTTATAGAGCTGGGCACACAATCCAAATTTTTATAAAATAAAATTATAATAAAGCCTGATACTTAAACATAAATATCTAACAAAAAAAGAAATAATTAAATACTCTTACCGTATCAGTACCATCTTGTCGTGTCTGAAATTAGTAAAACGAGAAACTTCAATTAGCTTATCGATATTTGAAAAGACAAAGAAAATATAATAACAATAGTATGTATGTAACATAAAAAAGTTGCAAAATCACGCGACATTGTGTACGATATCATTTGGACACCATCGCATACACAAAAATCACATTCCAAGCGTTCTTAAAATAAACCCTAAATCACATTTTCATTTCATTCATAAAATGTCAGTGACTGAAGCAAAAAAAAAGAAAAATTTCATTTCATTACATAAGCGAAAGACGACAACGACGACGTCTATCTAATGTACATTCGATGTTTTTTTAATGTCTTCGCTTTTCGTCTTTTCGAATTAAACAACCATATGTTGATTTCAATGTTTTTATTCTTTCGTCATTTGTACCGACAATGTATGTACGTACATATACTCGTATACTATGTAGGCTACATGGTTGTCTATCAAAGTTCGATGAATGCAGCATATTATTAGAAATACAGATAAGTCTGTATAGCGAGAAAATACAGAGACCAATTTTATGATTTTTAAATATGTACATAAATATTTATTGTGGTTTACACTGGAACACCGATAGTTGTTGGTGAAAAACAATGAAATTGTATATATGTGCGTGAGAGTTGTGATTTGTATTTTAGATAAAATGAGAGTGGGTTGAATTGCCCCGCTTTTCTTTTGACTGTTACAAATAAGTTAATTGTGATGTGTGTGGGATTTTTTAGTGAATGGTAAAATATATGTATTAATATAAAAAGGTTTTAGACTTGACAGACATCTTTGATCAATACGACAAAACGGAAGAAGCGCGCGTGCTAGTCTGTACTTAATTTTAATTTATACCAACTGGCGGTTATCCGCGAAGGTTAAACGTAAGTAAATGATGAACAGCTTTAAAGGTTGTTGAGAATATGCTATTACATCAATCATCATTCTGTTTTAGGTTAGGGCCCATGCATCCGGTTAAATTATTTGATATAGGGTTTTCCAATAGGAATGATATGATTTTTACATGACGTTTTGGCCATTTGTCGTATGTCATGTTTTGTTTCATTGTATTCAGTAATGATTACAATTTCATCATGGTGAGACAAATTATTCAGTTTTATTAGCAAAATAATCGTTCTCCAATTGCAACTTTCCGTGCGCTTTTACCATTTTATAGTCGTAATAATCGTCCAAGAGCACTCGCTGATCGTCGAATTGTTGCAAATTTTGAGCGTACATTTTCTTTACATAATGTTCAAGTGCCAATAAGACAAAGAAACGCTCGAAGTAATGCAAATATTGTTGCCGTTCAGTCAAGTGTTGCTGAAGACCGCAATTTGTCGATTCCAAGACGTTCTCAAGAATTGGGACTGTTTCAAACCACAACCTGGCGGATTTTGAGAAAGGATTTGGGTTTGCATCCATATAAAATTGTTCTCACTCAAGAACTGAAGCCATTGGACCACCGTAAACGTCGTGAATTTGCTGATTTTGCCTTGGAACAACTTGAAAACGATAACGATTTTTTTAAGAAAATCATCTTCTCGGATGAGGTTCACTTTCATCTGAGTGCACCGGTAAATAAACAAAACTGTCGATTCTGGTGCGAAGAAAATCCACAAATTATTCATGAAAAACCATTACATTCACCTAAATTGACAGTTTGGTGTGGTTTTTGGTCTGGTGGAATCATCGGTATAGATCGATAATAACCAACTTTTTATGGCCGAAATTGGAAGAAGTTGATCTTGACAATCTCGACATTTGGTTCCAACAAAGCGGGCCTACGTGCCAGACAGCAAGTGCAACAATTGAATTATTGCGAGAAAAGTTTGGAGATTCGATTATTTCCAGAAATTGTGATATTGAATGGCCTCCAAGAAGTTGTGATTTAACACCATTAGACTATTTCTTGTGGTGTTATTTGAAGTCATTGGTCTTTAACAATAAACCAAACTCTCTTCAAGCTTTACAAGTCAATATTGAACGTGCTATTCATGACATACGACTTGATTTAGTGGAAAAAGTGCTCGAAAATTGGGTTCATCGAATTTGTTCCTGCAGAAGAAGTCGTGGAGGCCATTTGAATGACGTTTTATTCAGAACTTAATTGTATCGATTGTACTTCACATTAAATAAAAAACATTTCAATTTCCTTAACAATTAGTGTGTTTTTTTTTTAAGAAATCATATCACTCTTATTGGAAAACCCTTTATAAAGCAACTTTGTGTAAAATGGCCGAAATCCTTTGACATCATTGACGCAGCTCTTGAACTTCAGTGTACATATGTAATTCTTCTTGAAAATTTAGGTCAGTAACTTTAGAACTAATTTGTGGATATTCTTAGACGATACCTGATTACATAGAAAAATGACTGATTCCCAGTTATTCTTCCGGTAACTAAAATTTTGATATAAAAAAATCACTGCAGTGTAACCTTGAGAAATTGTTTTTTTTATGGAAATATTTAGCGTTTTTGTATAGTACGCAGCTGAAGTGAAATTTCACACATAAAAATGACACAAGCGAAAACGATAATCAAAATTTCACCGTCGAATTTTATTTTGCAGTATGCAGTTTAGTTTATGAAATTGTTTTTTTTTATTAGCACATAGATATTTATCTCTGTTTAACTCTACAGTTTTTACTGCGTTTTTATCTGCAGATACGATAAAAGTAAGCTAAATTTATCAATTATTTTTGTGTTGTTAAACAAACTCACATAAAAAATATTTTGACTTGAAGTTAAAAAAATAATAATTCAACATGAAGCTATCTGCGTTAAAATTTTACGAAAATCGATAAACTAACTTTGCATGGAATAATTTATCTGGTTAATTTTGGAGCCCAGCGAAAATATCATTTCACATCAGCTGCATATTAGTCTTTAGTTAAAAAATTATTTGATCAAAGTTGGCCGGTTATATATTCCTGATTGCGAAACCAAAGAAATTTACAATTAGGCTAACAATTTAATTGTGTTCTTTGACGAATAATGATCGAATGCTCAACAAATCAAATGTTATTCCATTAGATTTTTACTTTTAAGGAAAAACTCATTATTAATTAAGGAAAAAATAATTATAAAAAAATTATGCGCAAATTGATGCTTTAAATTTTTCCAAAATTTTTAACAGATGCTGTTGTGCGTAGTGCGTCGAACACTTTTCAAACTAAACTTCTGTAAGTTCTTTTGTTCTTTAATCAGCAGATGCTATCGAAACTCGATCCAGTTTCCGAAAAGTGCGGTTCCCATACCCTTGCTATATAATGACAGCAATATTAATAATGAAACCTTTGTAACCCGAATTGTCGCAACTCTCTAGAAAAAGTTGATTAATACGAGAGATAACCGTAACAAGTTTACACAAAATGAACCTACAACTTCTGTAGATAAATTTATTCACAATGCCATAAACACAAACAATAAAACCGCATCCCAACCACTAGTAATAACTAATAATAACCCCATTTTCACAACTATGTCAATATACGACGATATTTACTTCTACGTTTGACATTTCAATTTCATTTGTTACATAAAGTTAGTTCTGGAAACTCACAAAATTAACACAGACCACAAGTTCATTAAATGTAAAAACATAACCCGATCGAATGGTATCGTAGGACAGTTTAACTTCAGATTTCAGTAACCGACAAAACCTGTGATTTACCGGTGTCTACAACTGCCGGGAATTCAATTTCCACTCAAGAATTTGTTTGCAGAAATAAAGGAAAATTTAATAACATCTCAATAGACGAGTTTTCTTATTAGCGCCCGATAGTGGTATCTAGAGCAGATAATTTTCTTAGTAATATTATTAGTTCAGTTACAGACGGTTTCCAAATATTTATATCCAGATCATTGCCATGCATTCTTCTTATTTTATATTATGAGTTAATTTTAATCAGATTTGGAATTATTATTTATAGTGCACTGTAGCGGCATGACGGAAAGCAAAATTAAATTTATACCATTCCCGCCTACAAATTAAGCATGGAAGTAACAAAAAAGAAAATTCTTGTTTATGTGCCTCCATATTAAACCACGGCGCGCTTTTTGTATAAAAACACAAGAAAAACAGCAAAATACTTCGTATTTTATGTTTTCAAATCTTCACCAAGTTTTTATATATGCGTGTACTCGTATATTGATAATCCGGTTTCTCTATTAATTCTTTACGCTGTTACCGAACAACATAAAAAAATTATGATTATTATGTATGTTGAAATTTGATGACGATTAATCCGCCCGATAAATATCATAATACAAAAAAACAATAACAACAACAAAAGGTTTTATATTTTATCGTTTCTATATGTTAAAATTATTGTTGAGGGTATATAGCTTGGCCGGATAAGTGTCAGACAAAAACAAATCATAACAATATTTTATTTGGGTATAATTTGAACAGGAATGTTATAATAAAATATTATATTGCCATTAATTACCTCGTCAACCGTGTGTGTATCTGTGACAAAGCTCAAAATTTCATAAATTTAGAAAAATGTTAAATCTAGTACAATACACAGACTAGAAAAAATAAAAAACAAAATAAAACCAGAAAAATTTCGGTTATTATGCACTCAACTTTGGGAATGAAGCCCTCAGGCCTTATTGTGGAATAGTCGAACATCTTAGATGATATTGGTATCAATTTCCCTTATTCATACCTCATCGTAATGATCTATCACCAGCCATGTGCAGTTATGTAATGAGCAACGTACGATATGTACTCCTAAACCGGGCTTTAGGCTTCAGCACCAGACCGTTTTAAAAGAACCGTGTGAAGTCCAGATTGTATTAATATTAAAGCAACAGCAACGATATCCGATTTATCCATGTATTAGTAAAAAAAAACATAAATTTCGGCGGATTATTCACTTGCCGATCGCTGAAAATTGTATATATGAATTTTCTTAGAAGCATTTATGCGAAGATTCCTAAAGAATTTGGAACGAGTTGGCGTTGCTAAAGTGGACATGTTAGCCCACTAAAAATTTCGGCATTTTTCCTTGTCCTTAGCCCTTATTAGGATTTCGAACGGGTGTTTACATAGGCAAAGAAGTCATGTTGGCAATTAGTATAAACCTCAATCTGGCGGGATTAGAGTTGTTCAAAAATCATTTGACGAAAAAAGGAATTACTTATAACCTACGAATCTTAATTTGCGGTACGCAATATTGATGTATTATTTCTGTTTCATTTGGGGCAGGGAACATTCATCTTTTTGTTCAGAAAATTATCGTTTTTAAAAACTTCTATGTAAGACAAAATTTTGGGGTTGTTGGCCGTCGGGACTTGAAATGAACTATAGCTGAATAGATAGTTTCAAATCTCGATATCCCGAATTTTAACCCGGAAATCAAAATTCTGGATCCTTACTAAATTCGAGATTTTAAGATATCGATTTCAAAAGAGAACGAATAGTTGTTTCCAAATCATTGGTTAGTCAAATTCCTGTTTTTTTAAATTTGTTATTCAACCCCTTGTTTTGCTGTTAACAAATTATAGTAAAACTTGCATTCTAATATAAATGGTACCTATTCTATCAAGAATTTTCGAGAAGAAGTCGTGACATGGTTGAAGCATAATGTGGTATCCGTGAGGGATATCGCAATTTATGTGGACAGTCAAGCGGCGGTCAGGTCGCTGGAGGCGGTTTGTCTGAAGTCACGGGTGGCGCTGGATTGCCGATCATCTCTTAACGAGATGAGCGAGTATTTCAGCATCCAGATAATCTGGGTCCCTGGTCACTCGGACGTCACGGGAAACTGCAGGGCGGACGAACTAGCTAGGTACGGCACGACTCTCCAGAGACAGCCAGGAAGGGCGGGTCTGGGGAGGCCTATAGCAGCACTCAAATTGGCGCTCAGTAAGCAGGCAATTGCCTTGACAAATGAGAGGTGGACCAACTCTCTCACGTGCAGGGTGGCAAAACAGGTTTGGCCAAAACTGGACCTGCGGCGCTCCAAGGTACTAGTATCTCTAGGAAAACGGGAGTTAGGATTGGTCGTAGGGATACTGACAGGACACTGCCTTTTTGGGGAACATGCAAGAAGGATGGGTCTACAGACTAATGACTTCTGTAGAAGCTGTTTGGACGAAGAGGAGGAGGAGACGTTGGATCACTTCCTATGCTCGTGTCCGGGACTATCAGGCAGAAGACATAAGTACTTAGGTGTGTACAGCATGGACAGCCTTTCGGAACTCGCGGGCTGTGGAGTGCGAGATATTTTACGCTACATAAGTAGCTCCGGATGGTTTCAACGGGAGTAAAGGGGAGATAGGATCCTGTGGTATCACAATGGGCCACTACTGGCCTAAGTGTGCGATAGCAGCCACTCTAACCATCACCTAACCTAACCTATCAAGAATTTTTATATAATATTCTTCTAGTTTTTGGAATTTGGCATTGCTGATTGATTTCGACTATTTCTTAACCATTTAGATTTTAGGATGGAATTGAGATTTAAACAATAATTATAAACCGCAAGATCTGGAATTTTGTCAAAATTTTAAATTCAACACGAATTTGGACTATTATTAGAAATTGACCATGACGAGCAGAACTGGACTATGTCTCAACCGACCAGTTAAATGAAATTATGCAATTTGTTAGCAAATTCCCAATCATAACTTTCATTTTAGTCCAAGCATCATAGCGCTTGTAAAATAACCCATATAAAAATACAACTTGTTAAATTCTAACCGTTTGTTGCCAAATTTGAATTGTAGAATGTGATCTGGAATATTATATAGATTTTCAATGAAACTCGGGATGTTGGGCTTGCTGAGTTGAACCAAGTTGAACTTAATTTTTTCTTAAATGAGTCTAGTCCAGTAATCTGTATGCAGGATCAAAATTTGGAATTGTATTCGAGCTTTTTAGATAGGGCCCTGGAATGTTCTTGCTAATGGAACTTTGGCGATTTCTTAGCATTAATGGTTAAATTTGGTTTCGAGGACATTATTGGGATTGACTGACTAATTTTGAATAAAGTCCTAGTAAATTAAAGTGAAATTGTTATTTTGGGGAGAATTTAGGATTTTAAAATTAATTATTGCCGAAATTCTAATTTTGGATCATTCGAACTTGGACTTTTTTTAATCGCGATAATGATCGAATTCAGTTTCTAGGATGGGACTAGTATTCTAGCATGAAGTTCTGGAACTTTATATGCTGAATATGGAACTGAACCATTTTTTAAGCGATTATGGTTTTTTAATGATCAAATTTAGTATTAATAGTAAGTAAGATAGAACTGGGATCCTAACAAGAATTTTTTCATGATTCTGGAATGTGGCCCTTCTCAATGAAACTGGCTACTATACTTAACCAATTAACATCAGATTCGGTTTATACAATTAGATAAGCTTTGACCTTTAATTTTCTTAATCGCTTTGAACATGAACTTCAAGCAAATTTCAATAATTTGTTCCTGTAAAAGGAAGAAAATTGTTACACCATTCAGTAGAGGCACAACTTCATTATGAAATTAGTAAAAAAAAAATTGCCCAGGGCTTATAGGGTCCATAATGGAGGCAATAACAAAATAACAATCTCAAACATGAAAATGGATTATAATTTTTAATCTTATTAAGTGATCCATCGATATTTTTAACACAGAAATGTTGTATTTAGGGAAATTACAAAAACTGAATCTACTAAAATTTGGTAGGCGCTACAAGCGCAGAATGGCCCAATTTTCTGAACGAATAATTTTAAAATTAACTTGAAACATAGAAAATTTTGAAAATTGGTTTGAGTTTGAAAATCGTGTAATGAAAATAGCGAACGTTTGTAGATATTAAATCTGTTAGGTTAATTTTCACCACAAAAACACACATTTTAAAAATTAAATTACGATCTACATAAAGCAATATCATAAAAATTTTAAGGTACCCTTAGAAATACATTTACTAGAGAGCCCCAAGTTTAGTTTTTTCCATAAGTGGTTTGCTATATAATACATGTGAATATTTTGCATGTGCTGTCGTTCCTTTCTGAATCGCAAGTTTATTATACCTATCCGGAATTTTGAAAACCGAGATAACAAGGCGCTCCCTTCTAAATCAAAGATTATCAGTAGAGAATTTAGAGACATCAATACTTCTAAGTCACCTTGCAAAGAATAAACTGACCCGTAGGGAAGTTCGCAAATTTAAAAATTCGTGTCAAATGAATACTGTTGTGCACATAAGCGGTATTTGATTAAACAAATCACGTGTTTTTGTTAGTCGGATAAAGCTACCAATCCTCTTGACGGTTTAAAATAACACCTTTTGTAAATGGGTTGAATATAGAAATGAAATCATTTTCGAACCAAGGGTGTGATGTTGTAACATCACTTTTTCCGATATTTATCGAATATTATATCTCTTTTTCCTAAAATAAAATTGCTACTCGTTTCACTTTTCAATTTTGCTTTCTATATTGCGATCGCACACGACTAGAATAAATTGTTTATTTATCTCTTTTTTATTTTTCGATAATCTCTTTTAACCCTTAAATGTATCAAGTCCGTTATAAATAACAACCAGAAAAATCGATAAAAAGGTAAAACAGAAAACCAATTTTAAGCAAATATGTGTGTGTATGTTTAAGTATAAGTGTAATCTAAGTATATCTAGACAGTAGGTTGAAATTATTTGAGTAACGGGTCAGTTAGTTCTCGACCGGCAAAAAAAACATTTCGCTTGTGCAGTTAAAATCAAAAAGTGCGTTTTTTTATATGCATTTTATTATTTAAAAATACATTTTATGCATCAACATAGTTTCCTTCTAGAGCAATACAATCAGTCCAACGCCTCTCTAACATTTAGATGCCTTTTTTATATAGAATGATTTATCTTTATCTTCAAAATAAGCCTCAGTTTCGGCAATCACTTCTTCATTGGAGCCAAATCTATTTCCCTGGAGCTTTTTTTGAGGTCTGCAAACAAATAATAACCACCGGGGGCCAAATCTGGCGAATCTGGTGGATGCGGAAGCAATTCAATGGGCAATACTGTGTTGTCGTTTTTGATCCATTGCGAGCAAACGCGGTACTCACTTCGAGCACAGCTTTCTTACAAATGTTCGTGCAAACTATGACCAACTCGTTCAATTGATATCTTTACAATGTCTCACGCAACTTCACTTTACGGTCTTTCAAAACAATTTCGTGGAATTTTTTACGTTTTTCTGGAGTCACAGGCTCATTTGTGCACCCAGAGCGTGGTGCATCAACGGTGGTTGAACGACCACGTTTAAATTCAGCATACCAGTCAATGTTGATTTTACTGGTGCAAAGTCCGGATAACACTTGTCAAGCCACTGTTTTGTTTGAACGTTATTTTTTCCATCAAAAAACAGTGTTTAACCCATTCCCGCAAATGACGGCTATAGCCGTCAAATTTTTGTTGATATATATGCAAATGACGGCTATAGCCGTCATGCATATTTTAATGGTTCATCTATATGTTTCATTTTATAGGCGTAATTTTGTAATAAAAATTATCCGTCGAGATATATTTTTCTAGCCGACGGCAAAATAGGGATAGAATAATTTTGAGTACATAACATAACCTATAAAATTGTTAACAGATATGTTTACTAACAATAAGTATGTACATATGTTCACTAACAAAATATTTTCTGTGGCTATTATGAAATAATTATATACTATACGAGTATATAAAGAAATTCAATAATTTGTGATGAGGCAACGGGTTAATTAAAATATGCATTTATACATTTATGCATTTATTTATTATTACATATATATCACCAAAAATTTGTCATTTGCTCTGCAGAGAAAAATGATGTGATGAGCAAATGACGGCTATAGCCGTCGAGAGTTTTCATGGAAAAACTGTGAGAAAATGTAATAATTTTCACTTCCAAACATATAAAGAATGCTCAATTTCATATGGCAGTCATAATCAATTGAAAAAAAAGTGTGTTTCTGAGCACGGTCATCGATATAAAAGTGTGCGGGAATGGGTTAATCAACATAAGAAATCCTTTTTTTTTCAACTGTTTTGAAACTAACAAAAGTAGCGTCACTAAAACAACTGTAACGTAAATTTAATGATCGAAAGGTCATACAATTTTAACAGGTATCATTATTTCATTATTGAAGGTTGGTAGAATTTAAAAAAAATATGGGTTTTAAATTTGCGGCACTATCTATGTGTCAGGCCGGGAACTTTTCAGGTGACGTAATACATGTTATGTATACATTACTTTAGTGCATGATGTCCGTTTAATCGGACAACCAATTTTTCCAGATTTTCTGAATATAAAACTTCAGATTCTTAATCTGCATCACAAAATACATCAAATAATATTTTTCTTATTAACATCACAGAGGTCATGCATTTAAAGGTTAACATAAGTAGGTGATACAATAAGAGAAAAGCGGCATAATGTTTTATTCGAAATAGAAGTACGTAATTGTGCCGCCCCGGTGGCAAAGTGGTCAGCATGCTTGCTCCGGCGACCAGAGAGGTACCGGGTACGATTCCCGGTGGTGGCAAGGAAAAAATTTCACGGCTGGTTTAGAATCAATGAATTAATCATGATTATGAAACCTCATTTGAGGCGGCCAAATCCCGTGATAGTGCCAGAGAGAGAGAGAGAGAGAGAGAGAGAGAGAGAGAGAGAAAAAGAGAGAGAAATTGAAAAACGTCAAATTTATCGTTTACAAATTAAATTTATTTGTGATGAAAGAGATGTAATTTTCGATAGTATCGAAAAACTTAAAAGTGATGGTACAATATCCCACCCCAGTTCAACCAAATAGGACAATTCAACATAATCTTTAAGTTTACACTTTTTACGTAGTTGTAACGAGTTAGCAACAATGTTGAATAAATAAAACTCACAAATTATAATCACATTTGCAATTTTGCGCATCACGGATAAGAAAACCCAAAGAGCTCACCTGCTCACAAGCCCTTTGAAAACACTACAAATCAATAAAACTTGGCAAAATATCAAACGAATTTCGATGACTAATCTTTATGTAGAGTTCGTTTTAACTATCAAAAAAACTAAAAAATTGTTTTTCTATACATTTTTTCTTACAAAATCAACTAGTGCGACAGGTGCAGTTTATAGGTCATCAAAAATAGTTTTATTCGCCAATAAAGTTTACGTTGAGTCTTATTGTTCGTTTTTGTACGCGTACCACATTTTTACCATTTCTATTAAAATTCGTTTATGCTAAACAATCTCTTTACATATGCATGAGTTATGTGATACCTAGATATTAACTCGTTTTCGATTAATTGACCAAATAATTTACATTTTTTTTGTATATATTAAAAAGTACCACCGTAATCCTTAATTGATTTTTGATGAATTTAAATAAAAAATTAAAAAACTATTTCCATATTCATGTTTAATTATTTAATAAATGGGAAAATACATTATCATGAAAACTAATAAAAAATAATTTTTAGTCATGGAAAATTCATTATTCTAAATTCCCTACCGCATATACATATAAGCTAACCTATTGTATACCTATCTGCTCCTCAATCCATCTATACATAGTTTCTCTTTGTTGTTTGGTGTAGTTCATTCGGTTGCTTGTTGTTTGTATTGTTAGAATAGTCAATATGCTAGTTTTTTACCTGCCTCATTTGGTTGATTTTTCATTTGTTTTATTGGATAGGAAAATGTATAAATACAGTGAAGGGTAGGCTAATATATAAAGTTAGATGTTATGTGGTCACATTTATTGTACAAGTGTATCAATCTAAAATGGGTATATATATATTGGATATGTATATATATTACAGCTAATCTGCCGCGCCATATCTTTATATACGGTACCATAAATGAATAATGAATTCACACATCGATCGATTGACCCCTGGATAATCATCACGATTCTACTGTTACCTTATTAAACCAGCACAACACAGAAAAATAAATTTCACATGGAATATAAACATGGGAAAAGGAAAAATCAAAACTGTGTCGCATGACATTGTAACAATAAAATAGAAGCAGAAAAAAAATAAAAATATCATGAAAACCATAAACCCAGGTAGGAAAATCAATTTTTCCATTTTATATTGTTTTTTTTTATTTCGTTAGTGAAAATTATTATGAAATATTAATATTGTTGTGTTCGAACAAGAAAATTGAAGTGGAATTTTTTATTTTTATTTTAAATTAGTTTCAATTTATTAAACGATTGACATGAATCAAGTATATTTTATCGTGTGTCGTTTCAATTTTTGTATAATGTATGAATGGATGTATGTTATGCTGACAAAAGATGTATGACATAATAATCGAAAATTAAAATGGCTGGAGATGGGTAGGCCCAAATTTATTTACATATTATGTTAATACTCGCAAGATGAAAATATTTATATAGTTTCGTTAAAAAAGCGTTTTCATTATTTTACGAAAAAATTTATAGAAGAGCATTGTTTTACCAAGATATGTACATCGGTTGCGCAATAAAATATTTGTACTAACGATTGATTGCATTAACGTCTAATTAACAAACTGTTTGGTCGATTAACTCAGAGCAAAACTGCTTGGATAAAATGAATCATAAATTAAAATACATATATGTAAAAGGAATTGTTCATCAGAACAAAATTTTATAATTCATCGTCATTTTTGTCAAAAGCTGTTTGTTGAGTTCTCCTTGAAAATAAACATTTATTTCATAACACAAAACAAAATTAAAATACAGTATCTCTGTTGTTAAAATTTGATTTTTCTTGAAAAATATGTACGTCTTAGCTGAAAATTCAAAGCATGGGGGTTTTTTATCGCCGATTTTACCGACTGTCCAAAGATAACAAAATCACAGGTCTGAAATACCTTGTGAACGACACATTGGAAACTATCAAAATATAATCTTTGCTTTATACTAAAGTTCCTGACCCCACGCCCACCGAGTTAGATTTACAGTGCGACAGATTCGAGATACTGATAAGTACACAGCCTCTTTCACAAACTCTGCGTTTAGGAGCAAAATGTACATTACATATGTAACCCTCGGGGTCACATTGAGGCTTGGTGGAATTGAAACAAACAGCACAGATCTCTGGAATCAATAAAGATTATGGAATAAGATACTATTAGCCAGGGTTGCAAAAAAACCTGATTTTTTTAATTTAAAACAAAAACACGTTTTTTTTGTTTAAAACATGTTTTTTTTGTTTAAAACATGTTTAAAACAAACCAAATAAAATATGTGTAAAACATGTTTTAAACATTGTTTTAAACATATTCTCATTACGAAGTAACTAAATTTTTTGTCGATTATCTGGTAATTTCTCCATACAAAATAAAAGTGAACTAAACGAGCGTACAAAATACAGGCACAGGTCTAAACTTAAAGCATATTTATCCAAAGCCGTCTTTATCCAAAGCCGTCTTTACTACGGGCCTATTAGCTAAAACGATGACGTAACGCTATGTCGACGGTTTAAAAAATATTCAGTCCCTTAATCGATTGAAGTAGCAGCAGGTTCATTTTCTTCGTAAGTTGCTTTAGACGTGGATTTTAGACGTGGACTCATTACAAAAATAGTAAAAAAGAAATTGTCGACATAAAGTGACGTCATTAATCAAAACCAATGTTTTCACTGGTCTATAGTGGAAGATGGCTCTGGTTTACCACATGCATAATTATACAAAATAATAAAATACTAATACAATATAATTTGTATTTTATTTATGTATGTAGTTACCGGACAAGTGGTGCAGTGGTTAAAGCTTCGGCACTTGGACCGGGAGGTACTGGGTTCGAATCCCATCAGAGGCCAGATGCAAATCGAATTTTCTTCATCAACTACAATCGGTGATGTTAATAAACACAACTGAGACGCTCTGATGGAGTGCAGAATTCAGCGCCGACCCACCGTCCATGTCAATGTACAGGTTGACATGGAGCTTGCAATGTGCAGGTGGTATACTGTAGTTGTGTGAGTAGGTAAATAAGTGAATGGGTTAATGATGTAGCATGAATGCGTGGTATCACAATGGGCCAAAAATGGCCTAAGTGTAAACCACTGAAACCTAACCTAACCTAACCTATGTATGTAGTTATTTATATAGCATGAGGATCTGTATAAACCAATTCCCAGTAATACAAATCAGCGCACAATGAGCGCATAAACAGCATATAATTAGAGCGCTCAATTTTTACTTCAAATTGAATCACCTAATTCCATGCTTTTTTTTATTTTTGCCGACCGAAAAATCGGTTTTGTTTCCCCTACGTTAACTTAACGGTTTAACTAGAAACAATATTTTTTATTTTTTGTTTCGTTGTATATATTAAGTGTACACACTCGCAGATACAACTACATATTTTTAATTTTGTATACTCATTTTATATGTTGTCCATGTATTCTCCATCTGAAAACACTTGTAAAATAAACATCATACATGAATATTTGGTATCATATCAAATGGCCGAATGTCGAAGGGCCGAATGTCGAAGGGCCGAATTTCAAAGGGCCGAATGTGTCGAAGGGCCAAATGTCGAAGGGCCGAATGTCGAAGGGCCGAATGTGTCGAAGGGCCGAATGTGTCGAAGGGCCGAATGTCGAAGGGCCGAATGTCGAAGGGCCGAATGGGTCGAAGGGCCGAATTTTTTTTATTTTTTTTTTTTTGTTTTCAGAAATATATTTTTTTAATTTTTTTATTTAATTTAAATATTTTTTTGATTTTTTGTACATATTGATGGCGCATGATAAAATTTTCCTTCACCAAAATGTATCGCTGACTGGATACGTGATGAAAAATAGTAAAATACATAAATTCATTTATGTTTAAAAAGTAAAAATTTTCAAAATATTCAATAAAACAACAAATTAAAAAAATGATATATCTAAAACCAAAAATAAAAATTCGGCCCTTCGACCCATTCGGCCCATTCAGCCCTTCGACCCATTCGGCCCTTCGACATTCGGCCCTTCGACATTCGGCCCTTCGACATTCGGCCCTTTGACATTCGGCCCTTTGTACCCATTCCGAATATTTTACACATCAACCAGAATCTAGTTAAATATATATTTAAATAGATTCTGCATCAACTCACACCTCAAATGAAATCTCCAGACTGAAAAAAAATGAAATAGCAATTTTTCTAAATGAAATTGATAACCAAGAAAATAAGTGGGGGTAAATATGCAGTGTATCTGTATGTATTATAAAAGAAACCGAAGTAAATTTATTTGTTTTCTCACTTCGACGTGTGCAAATGGTTCAATCTGTTTCATACTGCTATCAACGTTTGTTTGCTGGGAATATTCTTAAATCGAGTTGTGTTCGTTTAATACATTTTTGGGGAAGTCCTTTCTACCAATCGGCTTTATTTTACCATAATGACTGGTCGCACAAAAACAGTATTTAGCATTAGTTCACTGAATTTGATGGGCAAATCGAAAAATTCAGTTCTAATACTTGTGTGCCTGATGTCGATTATTTTTGTCCGAATTTCCGTTTAACTACATAATATGATTTGTTCATACCAGTTATTGATAGACGTCTTGGCATCTTTGGTTAATAACCAAAATATGTCTGAAATTTACTTCTACACTAAAAACTTAGTTCAAATTTATCAATTTTAGATTAGAAATACTTAAGAAATTAATAAATCTTAATTTATTTAGTAAATTTTAATTAAAAAACAGCAAACTACAAAGATTTGTTTAGTACGTGCGAACGGTGGTTTGAAGTATAATAACCAATTTGGTTGGCCGCAAATTGGGACATTAAAATCGGTATTAGGCATACAGTATAAACGTTTTAAATGCAAAAATTAAAAAGGAACTATCTGGTGTCTTGTTCTTGAAATCGGTGGAAGTTTCGCCAAACGGAATAAGATTTGCTTTGGAATTCTCTATTGGCGATTTTCGTCGAATGTAGATAGCTTTGGTTTCTACGTCTACAAGGGAGACGAAAATTGTCAAATTCATTGTTATGGCAGTTTTAATCCTCTTGCTTCATAGCAAACTATACATTTTGTTCACCAGATGCAGCTATATAGCTATTCGCGATTTTCAACAAGGTACCTTGTTGAAAATCGCGAATAGTATTTGATTTTTTCACCGCGTTCTTTGATTATTTTTTAAAACTTTTCTTTAAGAAATAATTTTTGTCACTACTAAGAAAAATCGAACTGAATAATGCAGATAATTCTAAAACAAATTGTGTTCCGATTGAGAAATTTCCACCGATTTTAAGAGTAGGGGTTCTGATTTAGTCGCTAGAATGAAAGAGAATCTGAAAAAATGCACGGAATTAAGCACATCTGTGGATCAGTTGAAGATCTAGAAGGCGACCATGATACGTCACTTAAGGATATTGCATATATTGTAAATTAAAAATATTTTGTTGTGAATAATAATTTATGCAGCGAAATTGCTAAGCGAGATTATTATTTCATTGGAGAAACTAATTAACCAAGCGAGGCTTGAATGTAATATTCCAATTGCCAAACCTTGCTTAAATATTAGTTAACCAACACTTCAAATTTAATTAATCATAAAAGGTACAATATTTAAATCATTGAATCAAAAAACCAAACCGAAAACTGAAGCCAATAAGTTTTATTTTAATGATACTAACTGAACCTGACTGATGAGTTTGGGTTTTGTGGCCAATCATATTTATTTAATTTTATTGTATGTATGTATTTGAAGTTACCGAAATTATATTTTTAAGATTTACTAAAGTTAATTTAAATAAATAAAACTTTTGTTTTTTTTTGTCTAATTAAAATCATGTTTTAAACACTCGTTTAAAACAAAATGTTTAAAACATACCGCTTTGTTTAAAACATGTTTAAAACATTCGTTTTAAACATTTTGTTTAAAACATTGCAACCCTGCTATTAGCAACAGTTTGTCGAGTTCTTTATCGATTCTACGCAGCAAGATTATTGGTTTTGAGGATAAAATATCATTCCCTGTGATAGGAATCGAAAAAGGGGTGGTGAAGTTACTTTTTATATTAGAAAAGATCTTGATTGAACTGTTGTATAGCAAAATCAACTTAAATCTCGGAAATTTCGAACAATTTATGGTTTTGAGTATCCCGATGTACAGTTCCAATTATTACAAATAAATATAATTGATATTCATAGTTAGTATAATTTATAAAACGAAACCTCCAGCTTACGATTATGGAGTCAATCGTAAAATCATAGTTGAGAATCTAACAACTCGAGATGAATGGGTGATTAGTCTTCCCCCTAAAACTTAGGCGTTATGTTAGAGTAACTATTTTAGTTTTGAAATTGTTGATTTTTGTCGAATAAAGCGCCCCTTTAAATATAACGCCTAAGCGTTTAAAATAAATTTTATTGTAATTAACTCGAAATATTTTCTTATTTTATTAACTGCTTTCCTTAGCAACATTGGAGCATCCATAATGGCAATCGACGATAAGCTCTTTGGTTTGTAGCTGCGTTTTTATGAAAAACAATCGAGTAGAGTTTGCGATAGTTTTTTTCAAATTAATCCAATTTAAAATTAAAAAATTTATTTTTTTTTTAAATTAAATAATTTAGATCTAATAATAATCTAAGTACAACAAAAAAAAAAATACATCATAAAATTTCTATAGTGTACTTGTAATATCGTTGTTCTGTATAGTTCTGGACAGTTCTCTACATCAATTTTTTGACGTTTGAAAAGTATAGCTACAACAGAGTGCCTATATGCATTGTAATTGAATAGTACGTCTAGTGGGCGTATTATTCACTTATAACGGCTGAGCTTTATGTTCGGGGGCAGACTGTCAGCCAACAAGATGCTCTATAAGATAACAGATAATTTCCAAAATAAAAATATGCCTTACTACTCATCGCTAGAGGAAGTACGGCAACAAAATCTATTTCGCAAAAAATTTCTAAATTTGTGAAAAAATTTGAATATTTTTTGTAACTGTCAAATTGCAATACGAAATTTATTAAAGATAAATTTTAAAAATTTTATTAAAAAATTAATTTCATTTCACCTATCTTGACCAAAACTTTAAAAATCCAATTTTATTGCAGCTAACGGATCAAGGTTATAACGGATCAAGGGCTCTATTATGAAATTTCGACAGTGTTTTTTTCAACAATGTCGACTAATTCGACAGAATCAAAAATACTTATTATAAATTATTCTACAACATCGAATATAGCTTTTATTGAAACTGGTAGTTTTATTGCAGTAATTTAAGCAAAATTAAAATTATTAATGAAAATTAATTTAAGATTAATTAATAAAAGAAAATGAACACTATAAAAATACCAAAGGGTATGCGCAAACATTACCGTCTAGAATTCGATCTACCGTTGATTTTCTAGTATACTAAGGTCTTAAGGATCTGTATATGCATTCCAAAGAATTTATCGTGTAGAATTCAGCCCACAATTTTATTCATAATTACGGTCAAATTTAATTATTTAAAAATTTGTGTTTTAAT
This sequence comes from Nephrotoma flavescens, assembly GCA_932526605.1. Classification (NCBI taxonomy): domain Eukaryota; kingdom Metazoa; phylum Arthropoda; class Insecta; order Diptera; family Tipulidae; genus Nephrotoma; species Nephrotoma flavescens. The sequence continues at coordinate 120,423,280 of OW052222.1, forward strand.
TCTAGGGGGAAAATCTTCCTAAGTTTGCCTTTAGCAATTCTTTATGAAATCAGGTACAAGAAAAACAAGAGCTGATACTCGTTACATATGGCGTTATGGAAGTTTTGGTCAAAAAATTAAAATAATTTATTTGAAAAAATTATAAAAAAAAAATTGTTTAGCGAATTTCATAATGTAATTCAATGCTTTATTATAGAAGTTTATAGAAAATGTCCAATTTAATTAAACAAGTGTCTAATGATAAACTAAATTATTTTTTTAAATAAATTTTTAGTGTTTTATAGATTGTAACTAATCGGTTTTGAGTTAAATTATTATGTTGGGTGTCTGCCCCTGACGACAAGTAGCACGAAAATGTTTGTTTACATTCTGCCAAAATAATGAAATAAATAAAGTCAAAAATGAAGAAAATCTGAGACCAGTGTGAGCCTCTTCAGGTCCATGTTCCAAATCGGTCTTTTAATATTTCACTGAAAGACGTCGTTTCATAACTCAATCCATTTTATCTCCTACGTCCGGTTTTCAAAATCCCGGTTTTCTTTTCTTCTAGTTCTCATTGCACAAAATAATTAATAAAGTTTTTTAATTGCAAGATTTGCTACTTGCAACATTTTTTAGTTGCAAGATTAATAAAAAAACAATATTTTGTTAATAATTTTGAAATGCAATAATTGTAGAGATTAACGACTTCAATAACTCCCACGGGCGTCCTACTGCGCCCTCCCCTCTCCACGCTTAGCCCTCCGAGTAGCTTTAGATTTGAACTTCGGGGGCGTAGGAGTCGGGATCAGCAAACATGTCGCTCTGCGTGCCGCACGTAGGAGCGGATTATATAGAATATATAATGACACCTACTAAAAAGAAAAATAAGTACACCATTTTGTTATGCGAGATTTTGTAATTTCAACATTTTGCAGTTCCAACACTGAAAAAAATCCACATATGAAAATCGGGCATAAACCATGTCAATCAAATTATACCTGCATATTATATAAAGCATACATGACTCAGATAAAAATATATCCGAATTGACCAGTAGCAATTTTCATTACGTGAATATCTTTATTCCTATTAATTTATTTTATTTCCTATTTTACATTATATGAAATTTAGAAATATAATGTTTGCTACATAGAAATAGTTTTAAGAGATATTTTTATAGCCAAATCATAATTATTGTTTATCGTTTTATAGCATAATATATTTCTATACTAAATTAAGTACATTACACTAACTCGAAATAATAAAATGTTCAACGCTTATTAGTAGTATAATATAATTCGCTAAGTCAACTTGTATTTGCTTCATATAGATACCTGAAGTTTTCATCTTTAGATTGTAGCTTGTGGACGTGGTGATCACTGCAATGAGCAGTGTGACGAGATAATTGAATTTTTTAATTTATGAGATTTCTCAGTCTTGTTCATTTGAACCAAGCTACCAAACACTTGGTAACTGGCTATCATCCAGAAGAAGCAAGTTCTCTTATTTTTTTGGAAGGAAGTGCTTTTAAAAACAAGTCAAAACGAAACATGGTGATACAGGCACATGGGTCAATCTGACATAAAAGTCTCCATATTTAGAAATTATTATAGTCAAATCAGTTATTCTAACCATTTAAATTATAAATATTTTATTTAAAAGTTAGGCATAAAATATTTGGAAATTTTACAAATTAACTATCCATCCTACGCATAAAATTTTATTAATTCCGAAACATTTTTTTTAGTAGCAGCTTTATTTTATAGCTACATACAAAATTTTTAATGTTAGTTTTGATATTTAATATTTTCGTCGTAATTATTAATTATTTGATAAATGGACTTAAAATAGACTAAATAAAACATTTCAAATTGGGATATAAATTGTTGTTGTCGTCTTTTCAAATATATTTTATATTCGAAACATGTATAAACTGTGTCGTTTCTGAACATGAGTTTTCTCAGTGAAGATTAATCAAAAAAGCAATATTTTGTTAATGTAACAATTTGAAATGCAATAATTGTAGAGGGAAACGGTTTCGATAACTCGCACGGGCACTTAGCCCTCCATCCAAATGCTATCCCTATTAGCCATTTTCTAGAACTTTATCGCAATCTCATTTTTCAACTTTGTCAAAAAATCATTTAATAGTCCCATTTTCCCAAACGCCAAATTTTAAAAATTCAAACCTGGATTTCCTAAAAATCGGGGACAAAACCGGGATTTTGAAAACCGCGATTTTGAAAACCGAGATTTTGATAAAGCGAGATTTTGAAAAACCGAGATTTCGTTACAAACCTTCTATGTCACCATTTAAATGTAAAGATTGCTTCCCGAAAAATGAAGTCAGTCTGCTTGCCAGTGGAGTGTAAAATGGACTCTTTGTGTGGTTCTAAATCACTTTTGGTAATCAGACACAAAATATAAATATTACCATAGTGCCTACATTGGATCCGTTTATCAATACTTATTGCGGCTGATTTCTGGCAGTAGCTTAATATTATTCCCAACATTACGCTAAATGAGATCTCAAACCAATGAAAGCCAGACAAGATAATAAACAAGACCTTGATAATTGTCGACAATTGGAGATGGATTGAATCATTTCTTTATTTCCATCGTTCGAAAACTATCACCCTGTATCACCAGCGTTCAAAACGTTCTATATGCGAAAATGAAAGTGCTTGAAAATCACCTATCTTTCACCCTACATAGTAAGTTAAATTCAAATGTTTGAATGCAAGAAAGTTAAATGGAGCTACTGAGAAAGATCGTTTCCGATTATTTATGGTTTGTTAGGGCGACTGTTTCAGATTAAATAAATAACAGAACTAAAGAAAATCTTTTAGCATGACGGGGCAACACTGCTTTTACATTACAATGTAGCCCTCTCCAGAAATTTAAGGTGATTCCGTTTGGGCTGTGTAACGCAGCTCACTCAATGTCCTAGTTGGTACATAAGATTTTTTCCCGAAATAAATGGTGAAAACTTGTTTATCATCACTGGCCGGCAAAAGAAAAATAACCCCTTGACTTGTTATAGAGTTGGTAGAACAGCCTTTCTACATTAATGTTCAAAAAAGCAAATTCATGATGTTAGAAATTTGATATTTAATTTCCAACAGCATGAAATTGCAGTTCAGTTCAAGTTATTGTCTCTTACGCCAGACAAATATCAGATCAAAGTTTTAATTTTTCCCAAAAAAAAAATTACTTTTTAACTTTTGATTAAGCCTTCAATGTAAGCAACAATGTGCTCTGCCCCATCCCTGCAATGAATTTTAAAAGCCCTTCGAGATCGATGGTTATAGAAGCAATTTGATTTCTCTATTCACCGCGCAGACCCAGCACTATCACTATAAAGAAATTTTTTTCTGTTGATATTGTTAGAAACTAACAGACCATCAGAAAATTTATGAAATTTTTAAGCAAATCAATAATTCTCAGCCGAAAGTTTTAAGGAAAATAGAAGGATTTATGAATTTACAAGAGTATATTTTCTCTTGTGTTTAATCTTTTTGAAACGAAAACAGTGTTTTTCTTAAGAACTCCCAAAATATACTGGAATTAACATGATCATCATAATGCAAATACATGGCAAAACAAAAAAAAATCGCTTGTGTCATTTTAATGAGAATGTTTCAGTTAAACAAAAGTGTTAGCAAAACCCCCTGTAACTTCCCAGGGTTTATGCTTTTGTGATAACTAAGATCATAATCTATATACCTGAGCAACATAAGTGTCAAAGCAAGCATCGGTGAATAGGTCCCGAGGCTGACGCATAGACGGCACATGTAATGAAAAACTCATATTATTTTTAGGAACCAACCTTCACTTCAAACGTTTTGTACCAAATTTTTATGAAAATCCGACCACTAGTTTATAATTTACATTGTTAGAGTAACGCTATACTGTGGGCATTTTCAAAATAGAAAAAAATTAATTTTGTCTGTTGATTAAACAATTGTTGGGAATTAAGTATAACATTGGTGGAATGGCTTGATAAGTGTTATAGGGACTCTGACCATTGAAAGTAACCTTCTTTGTGAGGCTAAACGTGGCCGTACAAACATCGATGGTACTGAAAGCTCTGGTCGCCCGAATTCGGCGAATATTCTAGAAAAGATAAAAAAAGTGAACGAAATCGTTTTGGAAGACTGTAAATTGAAGTTGCGTGAGATAGCTGATACCTTAAAGATAGCAGAAAGCAGCGTATACATTATTTTGCATGAACATTTGTCCATGAGAAAGGTCTGTTCAAAGTGGGTGCCACGCTTGCTCACATTAGATCAAAAACAGATTCGCGTCGGTCACCCATCGCTACACTTCGGAATCAAATCATCAATTAGTTGAGTGGACAGCAACCGGTGAAAGACGCCCGAAGTGACCAAAAACGCAAATGTCGGCGGGTAAGGTTTTGGCCTCCGTATTTTGGGATGCGCAACGTATTTCCGAATCGAATATCTTGAAAAAGAAAAGACCATCACCAGCGAATATTGCATGGCATTATTGGTGTGTTTGAAGCAAGAAGTTGCGAAATAATGGCTAAAATGTAAAAGGAAAAAATGCTTTTCCACCAAAACCGTGTCAAGATGTCGGCTACGAAGGTAAAAACCGCACGAATTGAAGTTGTAATTGCTTCCCCATCCACCGTATCCTTCGAATCTGGCTCTCGCAGTGACTCGACTGAAAGATATTTGCGTCATATACTAATAATAATAAATAGCGTAATAGCGGAAATAAATACATATTTTGAAGCCAAAGATAAATCGTTCTACAAAAAAAGAATGGAAATGTTAAAGAAGCGTTGCAATGAATGAATGCATCACTCTCGAAGTAAACTATGTCGATGAATAGTCGAATTGGGCAAAAAAATGTTTTAATAGTAGTTAGAATAGGGACTCATTCATCGACGAGTTATTATCGTACCTGGTTTGTTACAGCATTTTGATAAAATTGTCGCTTAAATAACACAAATGCACAATCTAGCTCTAGAAACACTCGTAGAACAGAAATGGCTCTTCGTACCCTCGCTTTAAACAAATGGCACATGTTTGCTGATTAAGTACATCTTTATGTTCGAGGTGAACATCATTTGCCATGGAAAATATCGATGTCATCTCAATCGTAAGCTTCGAAATTTGGTACGGTGGATTAAATTATACTTAATTCGTGTAAATGAGAGGGTATTCTTTTTGGTCAATTCAACGTTGAATATCATAGGAGAAATCTATATCCCGTGCAATTATGGCTATAAATTTAGATGTTTTCGTTAATGCTAATGTAATGGTTTATACGCGAAATAATCATTCGTTAACCAAATTTATGGCCGAATTTAAGGAGACTCGAGCAGAACTCATACGATCGAGTACAGTAAAAACTTTTTGTGTTCAAATGTCGTTATTTTGGTAAATTACTTTTACATAACTGATATGTCTCGGGGCTCGCCTACCACCCAACTAAACGTCCAATAAAAACAAAGCTCAACAAAGACAACTGAAACTCATTCGCAGCCGAACAAAAAGTTCACAATAAACATTTTACAAATAAATTAGACATGTCCAGATACTTATTGTGTTGGTTTCAACATAACCCCAAAATTTCCACTTAAACCAAACCCAATTATAGTTACATTTATGTACTAAGAAGTTTTAGTTTCATCAATTTGTAGACGACTTATAGACAATTTACCAAATGAATTACAGAAAAGCGGGCCAACGAAATTTTACAGAAACCACTATTGTACCGTGAGTATTAACAAAAATAAAACAAAATTTTATCATACATATTGTTGAAGAATATGGGTATATTAAGTATATATAAATATACAATACACCATATTAAAAGTGAAATAAGGCCAAATCATAAATATGTGCAAAATGTATTTTCCTTTTCCACTATTTTCAATTCTTTCTAGACTCCCAGATTATACAAAATACACCAGGTAATTTCGATTCTTCAAAAACCAATGGAATACTGGTATTTGACTGAACTTAGAAACATATAATTTGATAGTGAAGCCATGCACCTAGTATTCAACAACTTGACGTAGACATACAAAAAAATTATGGTACACAAATAATTTTGAACAGGGCAGTGAATATACAGAAGTTGAAAAATACTTAGAAAACGTAATGGAATTTGACATACACATACTTACTTAGATACAAATGATTACAGTTTCAACAATCTTAAAAAATTTTGTTGAAGAATTCCGAACAAATACTTCTTATTTTTTACAAATTCTTATTCAACCTCTTCAGAATCTAATATGTGGAATATGCAGATTACGTTTTTTCCAAAGAAATTTAGCTTTAAGTTTATGGGTAGACAATCCAATATTATAATATTTAATATGCGTTCAAATAATTCGCCTGAGCACTACAGAAATATTATTCGCTCATCCTAATCAATAGCTCCTGACAAAACTGATAAAAACGGAAAAATTTTAAATTGTAGAAACGAAAGCGAAAGAATACTCATATCTTCACATAAGTATATTATATAATGTTACATAACATCAAATAAAATCTCAATCAATTTTAATCACCAGCAAGAGCTATATGTAGTGATATACGCCATACACAATACATATCCTAAACTGTTGCTGGCTGCTGCTGCTGCTTATTTGTAATCTTTTTTAAGATGAAATATTAATTTTTATTCTTAAAGGAATTCATAAAAATTTGACAGTACAGCCTTGATAATTTATTAATATATATAAACTCATATTTTCACATGAATAAATCACCGATTTTTCACTGTACCCGATGGGGAGGAACAAAATAAAAAACTGTATTCGAATTTGTTGAAATATACATCTATGTACGTACATAGGTACATATATATAGCATTATGATTTATGAAAAATTTATGTAGGTTATTTTCATTAAAAAAAAAATATTCTTCGTGTTTCCATTTTATTTTATTTTTTATTCCATTTTCACTGACAGAACCAAAGAAAAAAGTATAAATATCCAGAAAAAATTTAAGATGATAAGGAAAAATTGTTGTAAGTGAATTTTTCATTTTTTGGAAAAACAACCTTTTCTTCAAATTTTAATTGGTACCTCGTCTGAATATAGAGTGAACATTTTTGGGGAAAAAACTACGAATCTATTTATAATTTTATTTCGAAAACGTGAATTGGTAGTTAATTTGCGAGAGTCGTCAGTTGGCTAACAAATTAAATTTTTTCGTTAGATGAAATCGGATAGAAAAAAATATAAATAACAACATTATCTTATCTGTGAAATTATTTTAGACGGAACGTGTCTAGATAGAATTTTCAAATATCTAAACAACGTGCAGTAAGAAGTAATGACTAACAATGCAAAAAAAAATACTGTATAAAATGAATTTCTTTGAAATTAAACGAAAGATAATCCGACAATCTAGAAAATAAAACTGGTAAACCGGAAAATGGTGGAAATATAAAGAAAAATTAATACGGAAAATATGACGTAACTAAAATTACAATAATTAAAGTAGGTATATAACCAGTACAGGGTACTGGTAGGGGTTAGTACTGGTAAGTACTACCCTAGGAGTATTCTATAGAATGTCACACCACATTCCGGTTATAATCATAGCCTTGCTTATAAAGTTTAAATAGATATTTGAGTTCGGCATTGGTAGTTGTTGGTTCGAACCACATAAACTATCAAGTTCTATTTCACGAAGACGATTCAAGGGAGATGGTGGGAATTATCCTTGCCCTCAAATAATTGTTGTGTACTTTTGTGGGCTATCAGTAATTTACGATATTGAGTCATTTACTCTTTCGTTAGATATACTAGTACTTTTTCGTGTATGTATGCATATTTGAAGCCAATTTTTAATATACATTTAAGCCATGAAATAATCATCTTTATAGTGGCTGCCCTGTTGGTATAAGTTTCTCTTCGACATTTGAATCTGGTATTATGAATGTAGACAGCGGTCGACGTTTGTCGTAAAAACGACATTTTTGACGATGACCTTTTGGAACCGCAAATCTAAATTTATTGCATGTTTGACCATCAAAATTTATTTTATATTTACGTTTTTTTTTGTGGTTCAGTCAGTTACGTTTTGCAATTTTTCAACTATTTAGATTCTAAATGTATAGGCGAAGTATCCCTCTAATACGAAATATAAATCAATTTAGGTTTCCTAACAAGCGAACTGACTTCTTTTCAGACAAGATATATCAACAACACTAGTAACGATTGCTAAGTTAACCGAAAAATTCACAATTATAATTCGGATTTTTTCGATTTTAATGTGGAACAATCAACAGTCGATTTGTGATAGTTACGCAATACTAAGATAAAATAATCACAAAGCCGGTTTGAGTAGATTGGTTATCAACATGACAACCATAATAAGGCTAAATGTCTATTAATTCAAATTGGAGCTGCCCCGATGTCCAAGAGGTCGGTTAAGGCGGATTCAGTGTCGCGTTCTTTCCTTCCTTCCTTCCTTCTGAAATTTTTTTAAATCAATTTCATTGGTTAGAAATTACGTTTTTTTTCTTGTGAATTTTTTTCAGCAACTTGGATTGATTTAAAAAAAAATTAGAAGGTAGGAAGGGACGAACGAACGCAATACTGAATCCGGCTTTATATATTTATTATCCAGAAGGACAGGTTACACAATTTGGTGCAATAATTCGTGAATAAGTAAAAATGTCGTTTCTGCAGAACCACGATTACCGATTTCTAACTGCCGCAAATTAACAAATCGAGTTTGGAGAACATATAGTTCCAGCAAAATGGTGCAATTGCACATTTGCAAGTTTTTCCAAACCGTCTAATCTATCTTTTTAGCCATTTGCCGATTTGATCAAGAAATTTGATAGGAGGCATAGAAAGTTCTGTGAAACGAGAGCGAACATGCATAAGCACTGGTGGAGGCCAGTTCCCCGATAATATTTTTGCGACTTATGTAATGGAAAAAACTTAAAAGCTTCATAAACAAAATCAACAAAGAAAACCATTTCTCCCCATTTACAAACAATTTATTGTCTTCGAAAATCGAGGAAAACCTTATCACCATATAACTTGTTCGCAATTTCCATAGAATCTAGATACCGTTATGGAATACCAGGAGGTAGAGTGGCTGCTATCGCACACTTAGGCCAGTAGTGGCCCATTGTGATATACCAGGAACCAGGAAGTAAGTCAGGACTATTGCTCCAGATAAACCAAATTTTTGGTTCGTTAAATCGATGACTTTGGCGGCACTTTGGCACTAGTGATAAATCTTCGAAGCTGCTAGAAGCGAATCATTTGCTTTGAGATATGTTTATAAAATTAGCGAAATATAAGCATGGCTTATGTTCCTGTTTTTATTGCTAAATCTGATTTTTTTTTTGTATATTCTAAAGGGTGTTTTTAGAGGTTCACATCTATAAGTTAGCAACACTGATTTGACAGCTGACATTTGCTTTGTCGTTAGTTTGATTTGCCATTTCATAAAGAATACTCTGGCCAGATGATGACTGAAGGCAAATGCAGATTGGGCTGAATCACAAATATTGATGTTGATTTTCTAAGCAACATTTTGTTCAGCGATGAAGCTCACTTTTGGTTGAATAACCAGAATTGTCAGATTTAGAGGGAAGATAATCCACAGACCTTTGCTGAAACACCATTACATCCAGAGGAAATCACGGTTTGGAGTGCTTTATGTGCCGGCGGAATCATATGTTTTCAAAAACGATGATGGGCGGGAAGTTACAGTCAACGGTGAGCGATTTAGAGACACGATTTCTAACTTTTTTGTACCCAAATTGGCAGGCATAAATCTTGCTGATATGTGGTTGCAACAGGACGGTGCCAGATGCCACAGCGCGGGATACAATTAATTTACTCAAAGAACCGATATCGTGTGATCTAACTCCATTAGATTATTTTGGCGTAATGTTAGTCACTTGTCTACGCCGATAAACCAGTAAACCAGAGACGACTGAACACTTGGAACACAAAATTCTGCGAGTTATTAGCAATATACGGCCGCAATTGCTGCGAAAAGTGTCTGGAAATTGGACATCCAGATTACGCCATTTACGCGCAGCCGCGGCGGCCACATGGCTGAAATCATATTCAAGCATTAATGGCATAAAATTATCTTTCCAGTAAAGCTAGTTTCACTGATATTCAAAATGTTTTTCTTTATTCTATTTTAATATAAAATTGTGAACCTCTAAAAAAACACCCTTTAGTTTAAATTCGGTTATAACAAATCGGGTAAGACTTCTTTTTTTATTGTTAATTATAGATGCGATCTGTTTTGGGGCTCACCCTGCTCTTCCGCGGTTATGCTTTTTACGTCCTTACTTTACGCCTCCCGGCCAACTCGAGGACTTACGGCTATAGGACCGATTTAAGACCATCTGCATATACTGGCATGGAATATGGGTCGGCCCATGGGTTTTGCACACCGACGACAGGGGGTCATAGATGTGTTACATTTCACCACAGATCGAAATCTGTTGATGAAATTTCACTTTGCATCCTGCCCCTATCGTTTTGAAGTCAAGTACCGCAGTAGTAGTAAGGTCAAGATTTTGTGTTTTGAAAAAAAACATTGGTTTTGTGTAGTTTATTAGCCAGTTGAAATTTCATTATTAAAATTAATGCAGTTTTCGATTGATCATAATAACTTCCACTGAGTGTAAAAACGGTACCCTTTTTATCCCGAATATTTTCGATTAATCAAAAAAGAAATTTAATAGATTAAATATTTTTTTATATTTAAAACTACACATTTAATACATAAAAGTTTTTATTTTGTGGAAAATGGACGAAATTATAAAAAAATTAATTAATATCCACATTTGAAATTACGTACGTCATGCTCAACAGCTAACACACACAGACGCATAAATGAGAGTAAAAAAGTTTTTTGTTCGATTGACGCAAAAAATCAGGGCTGACATGTTGTAACTATCACCATTTTCGCTTCGACGAAAAAACCGAGCTACTTTGATGAAAATTTAAAAATTTCCATGAAAGAAAAAATATGTTTACTTTCAATATTGTTTAAATATGTTTGCATTTTCAATAGAATAACGGTATTTTACGTTATTCTATCGAAAATGCATCGAAGCGAAAAAAGTGATAGTTACAACCTGTCGGCACAGTACTATGTTAGTGAGGGGTAAAAAATCAATCGAAACACCATAATTTTCTTTACTTGTTTTGTTTTAAATAAAACTGACCCTACTGGTTACGGTTGTCAAAATCAAGGATGCACGTATTCTAATCAAATATGGTCGATTCATAAACGCAAAATTCGACGTTTTCTATTGCTAAAATTAAGGCATAAAGTGGAGTTACAGCCAGCATTTCGACCATGTGAAGGGTTCTCCTAACACAAATTAATTTTAAAACAAATGTGTGGAAAAGAATAGTGTTCACAGTCGAGAAGATAGTTGGCCCCATTGGTTTTAAGTTTAACTACCATGATTTGGGGAAGGATGAAGTAATTTTTTCGCGTTACATAGCATAACAAGTGGTGTATAACCTATTTCGGAACAATTAATCTGCAGTTCAAAAAGGTGACTCTTTATGATAAGGGATATAAAAGCATACTCCAAGATACTTTTCCTCAAATTAAAGAAATGTTCAGCCTTGCAGCAAGATAATGCACCAAAATATTTATATTTTGACGCACTCACCAGACCTCAATATAATTCAAAACATTTGGGGGTGGCTGTCACAAAAACTGTAGGAAGGAACACGGTAGTTTTAGGGTGCTTTAAAATTGGCCATACAAGTAGCATGGACCGCAATAAATTTAGTACGCGTATTTTTGAGATTATTAATAACGATATCACACCCAATATTGAAAAAGTAAATGAAGTGGTAACGATTTATTATAACTGAATGTGAATTAGAGTGTAAAAAGCCGATTTTGCAATAAAAACAGGGCTGGGATGTTCTAACATCACCATTTTTCGATATTTTATCGAAGTCTACGTCTCTTTCAGGTAGAATTAATTTGGCTTCTGTTTCGTTTATCAATTATTTCTTCTCTATTGCTATCACAACTTACTAGAATATGTTTGAGCAATATCTATTTGACTTATTTTCGTTATACAATCGAAGAAAAATTTTTTGGTGATAGAAATACAATAGAAACATAACAAAGTTGTAATCTAGCAGGCTGTTAAATAATATAAAAATTGAAACAGAGATAAGTTTTATTCTACAGAAACGAGAAATAAACTATGATAAATTATCGAAACATGGTGATGTTAGAACATCCCAGCCCAGGAATATAGTTAAGTCAAAAAATACTTGACCTTAAGCTGGTGAACACAGGAGTGTATATAGTATTAAAAATTCAGAATACCAGAAATAATTTTTTGGTTTACTTCTGCCTATGTGGTTGTAATCACATTTCGAAACGTGGTAAAATTAAATTATCCCACTATTTTATAGTATCATAAACATTTTAGCATGAATTTTTAATAGTCGCATACTAAGCAAAATGTCCACGTAATACGTATAGAAAATCTCCCTCTCGCAAAAAAAACCTTACATCTTTGTTTATTTATAAGAAGGAAAATGATTTATGACCGCACTTAATAAAAATAAATCTATTAAGAACAAAAGTTGTCAGAACAACAAAAATTTTAATCACCAATTCACCTTAATATCCTGTCCCCATTGTATATTTTTGTAAGATACATGCAAACGTAAAAAATTGTTTATACATTCATGAGTACTTACATAGGTATACCATTTATTTAAAAATAATAAGGCAACTTCTTTTTGTAAATTAGGCCAAGATGATGAAGGTGGCAAAAAATATATAAATTCGGTGCCTTTATAGAAAATTACATATTAAAACTAAACGAATTTATATCTTTTTAATTTTAATATATAAATTAAATATGTGAAATATATTCTTATATTATGATCATAATATCCTTGTATCCTTTTTTCTGGTCTTTTTGGTATTTTTACTACTATTATACACTATTATAATCCATCTGATTATTTTAATATATAAATTTTTGTTTCAGTACATCCTAGATAATAATATAGAACTGTTTCGTTTCTTCCCAATGAAATATCAGCATCTTATTTCTATCACACTTATTATGCAGATGGATATATATTATAGTATGTATATAATATATACATACATATAAAAAGGATTTCCCGATTTATTATTTATAAGGAAAACTAGGAAAAAAATTCTATTATTATAATAGTTAATCCCTTTTGTTTTAGATTACAGTACTGATATTCGTATTATTGTGTATGTCGTTCATTTTCTTGTGTGCGCTCTGTTTCCATAATAAGACGAAATAAAATTTTATCTCTTTATATAATTTTATAAAGGAGAATATATAGATAGGATAAGATAATGATAGCATTCATTATTATTTTGTTGTCTGATGGTTTTAATTATAGACAAATTAGATAAAAAATAGCAACAACAATGCAGATTAAAGATGGAATAGAAATGAGAAAAATTTGTGTTAGCTATTTACTATTGTAAGGTTCGGGCAGTTAATTAACTGATTTGATTAGTACCTTTTTTATGTGGATTGAATAATATATTTTGGCAATTATATGATAAAACAACATTAAACAGGAACCATGTAGTACCACCCCCGGTAAATAACCTACCAAAACAAATACGATACCTGCAATAAGTACCGCTTAAAAAATTCAAATTTTTAAAAATATATTAAAATCGAGTATTAATAGTTTTAAAATGAAAACTGTTAGTTTCCAATTGAGGGACGTTTGCAAAGAGATATTTTTTTATATAACACAAGTGTTAAACGGGTTTTTAACAGATTTTTTAAAAGAACTATGACTAAAAAATATGTACGTAAAGGTCCTTTTAAAAATGGGATTTACCAGTCATATTTCTCAAGTACCCTACCACCTCTGGCAACCAACCTAACTATAAAATGAAATAAATCTCCTTAAAAAGCCAGGCACGTAGAATTAAGTTTTGCTTCGTGATAGTAAGGCTTTCAAAACTAAAAATTTAAAATAAAAAAAAACGGTTTAAATTTGAGAATTAACAATTTTAAAACGAGAACTATCGGTATCACATTGAGAAAAAACTAGTTTGGGTTTAAATACTCATCCCAAACTCGTTTTTAGCTTGAGTTGAGTGTTTTAGTCCAAACTCGTTTTTTCTCAATTTGAAACTAATAGTTCTCATTGTAAAATTGTTAATTCTCAAATTGAAACCATTTTTTTAATTTAAATTTTTAGTTTTGAAAGCCTTACTATCTCGAAGCACTACACTAACTCTATGTACCTAGAAAAAAAATTCAGGTTTTTGTGTTACAAAGCACACATTTTTAAAAGTCATCACCGGTAACAAAGTCTTATTTCGATTTTAAACAGAAAAAATATTATATAAATTAATTATCTTAAATATTATATAAATTAAATCCTATAAACGACTTAGCTCAAAAAACATTTTTCTTTACGTTTTAAGGTTCCTGAGCACAAAAAATAATGTGCTCATCACTGTATGTATGTACGTGATGATGTGATGAAAGTGACTATCTGTCTTAGGACACCACCCAAAAACACACCCGACACCACCTCATGGCTTTGTAGTTTTTTTTCATTTTTAGTATACGCATAAACCTATGTAGTATGTATACCGTTTGAAAGATCATGGAGCAGCCACTTTAATTCATATATTCGCCGTTTTGGCGGTGTTGGTCAATTAGTAGTTTCTTGTAGAATATAAACACATCATATATTGTTGAAAAGGTCTTGGAGCAAGGACTTTAAAAAACAACAATTTGTGGTAAGGTGTCTTTGAAACATGTCACCCATTTACTTGAACAGCCTTACTTAGTTTACTTGCTAATACAACTTTTCTCGTTTCATGGTTCGTCTCCTGATAAATTACTAGTTGACTATAGACTAGATTCGTGTCGCATATCATTGAAAAGTGTTTAACAAATGCCAAAAATTTAACTGAAGCATCTAAGTACTCAAAACTTCCGTTATTGTGCTGATCGCAGTACAATTTTTTCTCATTCCAAAATAATCATGGGACGTGTCGTTTGATTAGCACAAATCCTCAGTTTTAGTGCTGGCGGCAAATTATTATTCGTTTAGTAATTAATGTAAGTATACGTGTAATATCATTGTTAATGGCTTGAAAAACGCTTCATCCGGTAAACCGGTATTTCACCTAAATATGGATTCGGTAATGCTGGTAAATTTTAAAAGTATAGTGGTAATATTTTAATTTTTATATGCAGATATTACTACAAAACAAATGTTATAATATTCGAAAAATTGTATATTCCATTACAATTTTCAAAGTTCAAAAATCATCAAATTAGAACTTGCAAGAAACTTTGCAACAGTGATGTATTGAAATTACCTTTGATGAGCGTACATAGACGTTATATGAACGTAAGTATTCGCACTTATACCAATATTTAGAATTTGGTACTAATACGTATCGACACAAACGTAATATATTATATATTGAGTTTGTGGTATCGAGTAAATGGATTAACTCACTGAAAAATATCTCAATATATGTATTAAAAAATGAATTAATCAAATTTCATATTTCGTTAAAAAAAGTTATTTCAGTAACCACAGACGATCATCCCATGAACGTGGAATGTAAACTGACGATGCGATAAATTTTTTATAAGATAGGTCTGTTTAGCACATTGGAGACGACGAACAGCTTGATGAATCTGGTTTCATCCGGACCGTTCAAAATCATGTGGAACAAGAATATGGTAAAAAACTGCAGTTGAATCGAGGCTGTTTGATAAGCTTTGCGCAAGAATCTAGTTTAAATAAAGAATGAACAATACATTTAATTTTCGAACAAAATAATGTTCTCCGATACCACAGAACTTTCATCTTGTTTTTAAGTTAAAAAAAAAAAAAAAACAAGTTAGTTTTATCACTTTAACACTTGTAGCAATTACATTTACCGGTTTCAATCCCTAATTAGCATATTTTTGAGTCGTTTTGGGGTGAATTATTTTATTAAGAATTCTGGGGTTTCGCACACTTTTTGAGAATTGTTCGGATTGGTACACAAGTCAACAATTGGTTCACACCAAATTTTACCAAATTACAACAGTTTCAATGCATTACAACTACTAAATCCGTCGATATTACTTATATTTATACTCGAATCTCATCGCGGTAAAATTAATTCCGCATTTTGCTGTGTCTGTTCTACAAATATTTAAATGAAAATGCTCAGCGGCAATTGTATATTCTACGCCTATAGGTAGTCTTTCTAGGAATTTATAAATCTCTTTACTTATCAATCTAAAATGTGTAAGAAACAATAAATCAATTTCAAAGCTCATTTCATTGCTTGAGCAGAAGACAAACGAACCCACCTAATTAATACCAAAGCGAAATATGATAATATAAGAAAATTCGTTTTGCTCTTCTGGCTTTCCCTAGGAAAAAGAAATTAAGAAAAATATTTACATAGCGTTTTTGACAAAATGATCATTTTCTGACCTACTGAAAAATCATGTTTGATCTAAATTTTTATAATTTATGAAATAATTTTTCCCTATCGAAATTGGATAGGAAAAATATTCCCAGTTAAATTTTGTTTTTGAAAAAATGTACACCAACTGTTTACCATAGTATGGAAAAAAAAATTGCGACAAAAATCACTTTTTTCGATATTTATCGAATATTGTATCTCCTTTTCCAAAAATAAAATTGCGAAAAAAAGTGATGTGAAACGGAGTAGACGTGTTTTGTTGTCGCTCCTTCATTTAATTTAAATATTTTTTTTTTTGTGTAAATAATAAAATATTATAATTATTAATAATAATAATAATCAATGTGTTTAATGTAAAAAACACATTGATTATTATTATTATAAAATAAGTGATTAAAAGATATGGCGTACACCTAGTGTTTTAAATATTGATTTGTGTATAAGCCGCGCGTGAAATTGTGTAGAACGTATACGTATATATAATTATTTCCGTATATGTTCTGATACCATTTCGTGAATGCGTAAATGCACATTTATGTTTGAATTGCTAGGTATACATAATATACATAGTGGGTTTCAAATAAACAGTAAAGTGACGAGTTAAGTGACGTGCATGATGAAATGTGTTTATATACATAAAACCAGAGTTGAAATATTTATAACGGGATATATTTCGTTTTAATGTTTCGATAAACTGGTTATGTATAAAGATGCATTAAATCAGAGAAGTATCCTTTATATACATTTATATGTATATATATATATATATATATATATATATATATATATATATATATATATATATATATATATATATATATATATATAATATATACATATATACATACTTTTATTTATGTACTTTTCATACTTCCTATATAGATTTGTGTGTAGCATCAAAATTTACCTAAATAATACATATAAATGGTTATGAGTGTGTGCTTCTGTGCGTTTAGATGTATATATATGGTGTGTATATGCAGGGATGTAACAAAACCAATAATCGCCCCTTTCACACGGGATGTCAAAGAAGCAGCTTCTTTTTCGTCTCTTTCTCCGTTTACATATGAACCCGGTTGCCAAAATGTTTTTCGGTGAAGCAGCTCTAACACAAACAGAAGTGAAATAAAAAATTTAATTACATATTTTATTTTACTTTAAAATTGAAATTTAATTTTAAAAATTAATTTTTTTTTTCATTCATTTTTGAGATGTACATTTTAGTTAAAATTTTATTTTCGAGAGAGTAGATTAAAACAATACAAAAACATTTTGGTTTAAATATAAAATAAGGTTTTAAATCATCTATTACGACTTATTTTAAAGTGTCAACTAGTGCTTCTTTTAAATCCCGGGTGGAACGGATGAATAAATTTGATATGTTAATTGTTGTTGGTTTTGGATGTAGACTTATGTATAAATGTGTGGATGGTATGTATATTTTTGTGGTTTATTATATATTTCCTTGTGAAGCGTGTTTTTTGAATCTTCATCTCCGTCTCTTTCCCTATTTGCCTATGAGATTGGATTTGATAGCGACTCTTTTTTGAACCAAATTTTTTATTGGTGTAGCAGCGCTGGCCCAAGCGAAAATAAGATGGGGGATTCAAGGCCATTTTTTTTTTTTTTTTTTTTTTTTTTTTTTTTATATGTAGGTTTTGATTTGAATTTTGTTTTCGGAGAGCATAATAAAACCATGATGAAAAATCATAGGGAGGTGAAATATTCCCAAGTTTCATTTTCGTCGTTTTGTGCGCGTTGCGTCACTTATTATTATTTTTTTTTCTTATGTTCGAATATTTTAGATATTATGACACATATAACATTATATATAGTTACATATAAATATTAAAATATATTAAATAAAATTCAGCTCACAAATTCTTGTTAATGATATTATAGCTTTGTTCCTCGATTTACAATTTTCAAAAATATTCGTGATCTTAAGAATTCATTTATTTAAATAGATTATGTACTTTAAATTACAAATTAAAATTTATCTCGATTTTATTTTATTTGTTATTTTATGATTTCCGCAGTGATTAAAATTCAAATTTTTAATGATTTTAACTAAATTTTTATTTTCTGTCATTTTGCGTGTTAAAATCATGTTTTAGTATCTTGTTTTTATGTTTCTTATGGCGTTTTCTTTTAACAAAAAAACTGGCAAAAAATTTTGTTTTTGATGTAAATCACATTTTAGCGGAAAAAATAGCAAAAAATAAAATTTTTTTTGATGTACATCAAAAAATGGAAATATAGATTTTTACTTCCATTTTAACTACCACGTACACATATTTATATATGTACATATAATACGTCAACCGTAAATATTGTCAAATACGTCAAACGCGTCATTTGAAATTTTTTCAAAATGGTTTGTTATTGTTTTCGGTATCCCTTTCGGGTTTGGACACGGGTAGACACACTACGCCACACATCAAATTTTTTTTTTTCATTTTCTTTTTAACTATCCGAAATTTGATTTACATCAAAAACGTAAAAGAATCCGCTGTTAATAACTTGAACCGTGAAGTGTAAGTCATAAGTTTGAATATGTTGAATACAATTAAGAAGTCAATAATAAGCATACAGTTTGTTTTCAGGTTTAATAAATAATACGAGTATATGTTTACTGACTATTTTAACGGCCAGTTTGCCAAATGCTAATGACTTTAGAGAAATTATTAATGATTTAATATTAATTATTAATATACATAATTCAATTTATTATTAATATAATTCAAATAACTATGGGTTCAGAAAATTATATTGTAAGTTATGGAGTTGTAGAGGATTAAATTAATAAATATTTATATTATTTAGGAAACCGGTAGATTAATTAAGAATGAATTTCAGAAATCTTTAGATGTTATGAAGAAATATTTCTTTGAAATATTAATTGCTGGTCGTGTAGATTAGAATTGTGCTGTCATTATGTTAATAACTATTGGCTTTACCTAGGTATTTGTAACCGAACTGATCCAATTAATCAATTAATCAATTTTGTTTAGGTAGCTGATAAGTATTAATGTAGAATTATATTACAGAAAATTTCCAGATGCACGTGAAATATTATTTTTTCTCAGGTTTTGATTTAGTGAGGCAATTGTTGACGATCAAAGCAATACCATCGTTATCCATTAAACCTATTAAGCCTTTATCCTTCCTCTAGTAGATTAGAAGTAGATTAGAATTGTGTTGTGCCGTACGATCGCTAGGTGTCTGCAACCGGATCGTTCTGTCCCAAAAAAAAAAAAAACCTTTCCTATCCTTCCTATTGTTATGTGTAAACAGGCTGTAGGAATAGGCCCGGCGTTATCCGGGACTCTTGGCTAGCACTTGGTTCTACAGTCCAATCAATCAATCAATCAATCAATCCTTTTCCAAAAATAAAATTGCTTGCCATTTCGCTTTTCAATTTTACTTTCAATATTGCGATCGCACGCTATTAGAATAAATTGTTTATTTATCTCTTTTTTGTTTTTCGATAAAGTATCAGTCATAAAATACGTAGGTGATAGAATAAGAGTAGAACGACATAGTTTTCTTCGATTAGGTAGAGATCGCATTAGAAACAACGTATAATTGATAAATGGGAAAACGTTAAATTTTATTAATATTTATTATTTTTAATTAATTATTATTTTTATTATTATTTTTTTATTTTTTTATTTACAGGGGCCTAACTATTGAATTCGACGTTCGTTTTCAACGGCTATCGGTTTCCTATAAGTGTAAGTGTAGAAACAAAAGAGAGAAGAATAGTAAACATTTTATAAAACATTTTCTTTTTCTTCTTTTGTCTACTATAGGAAAACGATAGCCTTCGAAAATGAAGGTCGAATTCAATAGATAGGCAACACTCCTGAGTGACATGTTACAACATCACATTTTCGAATGTTTATCGAAGTTTGTGTCTCGCTTCTTTAGAATAAAATGGGACACTGTTTCGTTTTTAATAACATTTTCCAGCTTGCTAGATTTAAAAATTCTACTCCATTTCTATGAACAAAGAATTTGTTTTTGATACTTGAACGAAATTGGAAAGAGAGGTACTGCTCATATTTAGTCTAGTCGTTTGCGATAGCAATAAAACAGAAATAATTCATAACCGAATCAGTCGATAATTTCAGGTTAAAAAAAGAGACATAACATTCGAGATGTTCAAAGATTGAGTATTTGTGACCAGAAAGGATTCCTGGTCTCAGCTTCTTGGGGTGAAGTAAAAAATATGACCAACTGAGGGAAAACTAAGCTATTTCTCAATCGATTTTAATAGCAATTTCTAGAATATGGCCGGTGGCCATAAGTTCAAGAATATGAACAACCGAGTGGAGCGAATAATAAAATACAATAAAAATAATGAAATAAATAGCTGGCATTAATCGTGCCGCCCAGTTGGTCAAACTTCAAAATTTCACCACAAAATCATTTGAAAAGCGCTACGAACTCAGGTTAAAGAAGAATGATTTTTTACATTAAACTGGCTGAAACGCACAGCCGATCCACATGCAATACATAAAGGAGCTCATGGTTAAAAACCAGGAATTCTATCAAAGAGCGCAATTGAGCTCTGCTCTTTTTGCAAACTGTATGAAATTGAACAATTACTTATAAACAAGCGAAAGGCAATTACTTATAAACAATATAGCAAGAATTAAATAAGAGAGGCCTTATTCTGACAAATGCAGCAAATCAATATATTCCAAGTCCTCACATAAGGGGTTGACAGCTAATGCCATACAGTAAAGATACTGTTTAAAGCAACCGCCACTTGTTAGAATCGTCACAAGGCTCATTAGATGGTACATCACTTGATAAATCGCGCATTTGGCTAAAATGAGGTTTGGTTCAATAATAAACCATTTCGTTGCGCGCCAAATTATCCCCTGCAAAAGGGATAATTTCAAAAGGGACAACATCAAAATTGCCGCATATGTTGTGAGACCAATCCACAAGAGATCCTACAGACTCCATTACATCCAGAAAAATGCACCGTTTGGTGCGGTTTACGCGCTGGTGGCATCATCGGGCTTTATTTCTTCAAAAATGATGCCGAAGATCGCGTTACGGTCAATGGATATCGTTACCGCACCATGATCAATGATTTATTGTTTGAAAATGACATTGATTCGGACGAGATGTGGTTTCAACAGGATGGCGCTACGTGCCATACAGAGACCGCAACCATCGACTTATTAAAATCAAAATTTGGCGATAAGTTGATTTCGAGAAATGGACCTGTCAAGGGCTACGTGAAGTCACTTGTTTATGCTGATAAACCAGCAACAATTGACACCTTGGAGACCAGCATTGCTCGTGTTATTCGTGACATACGGCCAGCAGTGCTCGAAAAAGTGGTCCAAAATTGAACGTCCATAATGCGTTTCGTCAAGAACAACCGCGATGCCCATATACCATTTTCAAATATTAATGTCATGTATTAATCTTTCGAATAAAACAAATTTATGATTACAATTTATTTTTTTGTGTTGTTTTTTACACTTTCTGTCGGGTATAAAAAAACACCCCAAATATAAACATTCTGTATGATGCAACCAAGAAAATCAACAGACAGGAACAATTTACAAATTTCGGTTGTGCAAACGAAAAAGATCAAGTGCACAATTATCGTTCCAACATTTCACTTAATAAACATATTTTTTTAACCACTTGATTTTTGTTTCGCAAAAATGTTTGCGAAACAAAAAACAAGTGCTTAAAAAATTTTGTTTATTAAGTGTAAGTGTGTTTCGCCAAGTGCCCACGACAAACAGTGTTAACAATATACCAACATTTGATATAAGTAATTTAGTGGCAGCTAACAGTCAAATTGTGTGCCAATCCCTTTACGGAATTCAAAGACGGTCTCAAAGACGGTCTGGTCTAGCCGATCTTATAAACATTTCTTATAAACATTTGGTGCTGAATGTTCAAATTTCTTGTTACGTTTCAAATCTCCTAACAGTTTTCTTTAGTCTTTTAAAATCAAAAAAAAGAAAATAGTTTATTCTAAGACTATTCTTAGTGATTATTGGACAAGTGTTTACATAAGGAGTCGAAATAGCACTCGACGGCGATGATGCCAAAGAGTCAATCGCCACGGATTAAGTTTTACTTGGAGTGTAAAGCATACCCGATATTAAATAAATTAAAGAAAAGGTTCCGTTTGGCTAGTTTTCTGTTTTATAGGCGGTCTTTTAGATTTAAGATTGACCGGTTAAGAGATCCACCTGACATTGAATCCCTCCAGAATTAAATCAATAATAATCTACAAGAAGCACAAAATATGTAATTCCTAAATCGTAGCACTCGATTAAATGATTCAAATTTATTGAAATGGCACAAGAATCTGGGTCCAAAAACATCGGAGGTCCAAAAACACCGAGCACAATTAAATATGCAAGAAGATCAAATAATGGCTAGGTATTGGCAGTAATGATTACCGCGACATAAGAGAAGTATATCACGTTGTACAAGACACGCACAAAAGAATGACTATATAGGCAATAAAGGACATATGTGGTCTATCCTTATATGAACACAATGGTTTACGTGTACATGCATAATGGCAAATTAAATAGGCGCCAATAATTTAAAAAAATACAATTTAGTTAGACAATCATTCATATTTCATTTTCATATATAATTTTTTTCCATTCTTAATTAATTTTATTTTAAACAAACATTCCAATATTGCATTAAAAATATATATTGCGTTTGTGTGGTATCTGAAATCAGAGAGGCGCCATACAAGAATCATTTATAATTATGAAGTTATTATGTTTTGTTTTAAATGATTGATATGATATACATATGTTTGTCCAACGTATGTATGTGAATTTACAATGAAATACCACTAAGATTTTATTGTCGTATAGCGCTAACAAGAGTATGAGATAAATACCAAGAAGAAAAAGCCCCGTCGTAGAGAACAAATTGTATTGTGACGTACGAAATAATTATTTTACTAGACACACCCTGTACACAATAATGAACATGAAATTCAACTCCCCTTATAATTTCGTACGTAGTATATCCTGATTGGCAACTACTTCGTTAGATTATGCATCCGTGACTAATGCAAATTGAAAAATATTAAAAAACATATATCAAGACCATAATTCAAGTACATTTGGCAAAAGATTACGACGTCGACTACTGCGGACTACCGTATAAAACATAAACATTTCCCATTCGCCAGAAGTAAATACAGAGAGCCAATAATACAATTTTCTGTAGTTTTCAAGGTGAATTTCAATTCAATTTTTTAGCATTGCTTCAAATAATAATAATAAAAAATAATAATACTAATAGTATATGGTTATACTATTCATATAAATACACATACAAAAAAAAATGAAATAAAATAGTTTTGCATTTTTTATTAGCGTTCCAATGCAGTGAATACTGTTTAATATATCTTGAACATTGAAAGCGAAAAGAAATATAAAAAGTAAACAAACCGATGCAATTGGTGTAGCGTAGTCACTTGAATTTAAATTTGATTTAATGCATAACTTATTACTGCATGAAGATTTGTATAATAAAATTTTTTGAATTTGCTTTAACGATGCCATTTATGAAATTCGAACGATACATTGATCTCTTTAGCATGGATAAACATTATTATGATAAGTTGTAATTATGAGCTCGTTAATGAGATATTAATATGCCATAAATTACGATTTATAATTTACGAATTTTATTTGAAATAGGGAAAATTTCATAAGTCAACGACAGGCATAACTATACATAAAATTAAGTCATAATATTTTTAAAAGGTAAACTTTGCTAATACTATAACTTTTAGTGACCGTTCTTAATCTATCATTGGTCCAGTAGGAAAGTTTTTTAAGATTAATGAGATGTCATTGGAAATCCATTGTCATTGGGAATCATAAATAACCTGTCCATTATGTTTATTACACTTCTCATGAATTATAAATCATAATTGAATCACATGTGACATGGCTAATAGCACCAAATAAAATATAATTATATATTTGTTCCATTTCTTGTTTCCTTACCTACGACACGACCCCACTTGTTTATTTAATTAATTTATTTTTTCTCTTGAAGTCGTCGCTAAAGCTAGAGAAGTCAAATAACGCTTGTACGTCATTAAACATTTTCGTCATTTCATTAATATTGGTTCATGTTCAACAGAATTAGTTCTATGTAGCTCTGGTTTTAGTTAGATAAAATAGTTTTGTCTTAGATTCTTGGCAGGATCATAAATATTTACGTTTTAAAGAATGTATAAGATGAGTGCCTTTTCCCAACATTTTCCTCAGCAGCGCATTTGCAATGAACGGTGACCCAAAGATTTTACAACTTTTACATCTGGTAGTTTATGCTGGATGTGGTGTACGTGGTAATATAGTAAGAAAAATCGTGACCGTAAAATCATTGACTTCTTTTTATTATAAACAGCAACACTTGTATCTAAATTGTTTTACTGGCCGCGTTACGTCTGAATAGATGATCAATGGTACGCAAATTGGTTAGTTAAAATGCAAAACGTAAGAGAACAAAATATTTGATTCGAGTGACTAGAAGTACTTGTGACTCCTTTTCCGCCAATGAAACTCAGATATTGTGAATGAAAAGCACCTTGGGCTGCCATAAAGAACAACATACTCTGGTCTGTTAGGGTTTTGGTCTAATAATAAAGACAAACAAAGAATTCACCTTTGCAATAATTAGATTAAAAAGTTTGTTAAAGGAGTCCAAGAAACGTCACTTCCAGATCTTTTGTCTCATTTATTCTTTAGAATTTTATTTCTGTGATATTATAGTAATTCTTGCTCGTGTTTCTCCGGCAAAAGGACAAAGTTTTGCATATTTCGATATTGAGATGTAATTGCTTTACTAAATTGCAAATGTTTTTCTAGTCCACATAAAATGAGTTCACTTGTACAATAAAATGACTTCAATGATTTGGAGAACACTACTGGTATACTCAACTAAATTAGTCTTTCTTGATGATTTACCAGGTATAAACGAACGTTGGTAACAGATGTAATGGAATGTTTTTTGAAAGTTTTACACACAATAATTTCGAATAACTTCGGTATATCATTGATGATGAGAATGAAATATCACTTATTTTACCTGATTAGAAACCCGGTGTAATTTTCGAGGTATTCCATCGCCTGACAAATTGAAGGGTAGATTTAGTCGAAAGATACAGGGAAACCACTGAATTCTAACTGGACCGTAGCCGTTTCAAACTTCACTAATTGCATTCATTAAATCGCCAGACAGATTATTGGTATATGAGGGCATGTTTGATTTAAATCATTGATTAAAATCAGATTAAAATCAATTGATTTTTTTAAAAAAATCATTGATTTGAATCATATTGGTAAAAAATATAACCAATCATTCAAAAATCAACGCACTCTAAAACTTAACGAAGAAAAAACAACTAAACTAACAAACCTCAAAACTTCGATAAAAATAAACACTAAAAAACCTCAAAACTTCGATAAAAATTAAAACTTTATTTCATATTATTTGGTGATTCACATAGTTATTAAAATACAACCTGTAAAATTCACGTTTTAAAAAGCTGGCTAGCCGTCATTTGCTCTGGGAAGAAGTCAAATGTTATGGTGAGCAAATGACGGCTATGACCGTCGTAAGCTTTCATGGAGAAACTGTGAGATAATGGTAATTTTCACTTCCAAACAGATAAATGACGCCCAATTTCATATGGCAGTGTTTCTGAGCACGATCGTCAATTTAAGTGTGCGGTCTTTATAATTTTGTAATTTATTTTTTACTCAACATTGAAGCATAAAACAAGCAATAAAATTTACTAAATATCATAATTCCTCGATATTAAAATTATTTGATTTAATTTATATTTAAATGAATCTGTTTCTTTATATTATATTATCTTCCTTTCCTTAAAAATTATTTAATTGTTCTCAGGAATTTATTACAATTTAAGTTCAACACTACAATTTGTTATTCAAGAAATTCTGATTTAAATCAAAAACATCTGATTTTAATAAAAAAATCTGATTTTTTTATTTTTTCCAACAAACCAACAAAATTACATGCCCTGATTGGCATAGAAATTCAGTTGAAAAGTTATTGTAACTGAAATTCAGATGGTTTTCGAAGTCTTTAGATTTGTAAACTGATTGAAAAAGTTGAGTAAACATTTTCGCAATATCTTTAAGATTGAGTCCTAAATGAATTGTCGGGTCATTGATTTCGTGGTTGGTACTAAAATACCTCCAAAGTATTTGGATCCGATTTATATCTTATTTACATTAAAATAAGAAATTGCTCCGAAAATTATGCATCATCATCGATGCAGAATTGTTATTTTCAAGGAATTGATTGAATTCATTTTCATTTATCTTGCTGAAGTTCTAACTCAGTGTTTTTTCTATGGCAGTTATTTTGTTTAAGTTCCTAGACACCGAATAGAATATAGTGGTTTACGGTGTTATTATTTAAGACAAATGGTGTTAATAATTAAGATATACTAAAGATATTTAGTTCATTAGGGAAGATTAAGTCCAAAATTATTCCAACCTCGTTTGTAATGTTGTTGATTGCTGGCAAACTGATTGGGGCTGCATCTGAGTATTCTTTCAAGGAACAAATACTCGGTTTCTAGAGATACATTGGGTGATAAAATACAATTGTCTTCATCAACATGGGTCTATTAGATAGAGAGAAATCTTCAAGGCCCATATACGACGGTTTGTAATCGTTATAAACTTCATGAATTGCATCACAAAATTTTGTATGCAAACAATAGTAAAATCAAAAATGGGTTTAAGTATATCGATTTTATAGTATTTAATTTCTTCAATCCCAAATAGTTGATACACATTTTTAAAAATAAAGCGACCCAAGCCAATAACAAACCATCACTCTGTCACAAAGTAACACTTTTACAATTTTAATAATATTAGACTATACCTGAGCTTCGCAACACGATGGACCCGGCTGTTATTTACATTCCATCCCAGTAAATATTTTCATTGAATCTGAATTAAAATTACATCAAAAAACAATTTTAAAATTAAATGCATTCCTAAAAAACTGGTTAACAGAAAAATTACCACGATTTTGAGAATACTGAATTTGAAGATGAAAACCTACTTTTATAATGTCTGTCAACAACAACCGCGTTAGAAAATGTTTTCAAATTAATTGCTTAAATATTTATAAAATTTAAATGTTTAAAGTAATTGAAAATAATAACAAGTAAAAAACTTAATAAGCATGGTATTTGGTAGAGATGTTTCACGACTAACATTTTGGAAAACTATGGATGGATAGGAGAAATAATTTAGAATACAAAATTATTAGGAAATTATAATTGAAAAGCTGTTTTTGATGGCTTTAATTTAAGTAATTTTTAAAACAATTAATCAATATTTGAGATAGCCATAATAATATTTGAAAAACCCACGAAGCAACCTTGATGGTTGTGTCTTATAAGTCGTTAGCACGAATTCCGATCCAATGGCAACTAGTACTGTTTATCGACTTCTTCCAAACTGTCTTGCGTCATACGATATTGGTAACGTAATAACTCTTTGCAGTTGCTAGCTCATGTTCCAATTCATTTAACACCCTGATTTCCACAGGACTTAATGAAGCTTTAATTTCACGGTAATAAGTTTCAGTGCAATATTTTGTGTAAGCGAAAGTAACAATTCATATACTACCTTGCTGTGTACCCATGTCATAATGTCTCCACCTAGTCACAAATTCAGTATAAAATTGAAGAGGGAACTCAGATGTCAGGAACAAAATATACACTACTGTTAAGTGCGTGCGCGGTTCTAATTGTCGTAGATAGGCGCAGTAAATTAGTTTTCAATGTTTTCTAACATTTTTGTTTATCCAATTTTAAAACACTGTTTTTGAAACAATAGCTGTGTTTCTTGATGCCTTCATCTGATCTGGTTAAATTCATGTTTCATGAAACAACGCAAAGGCGCTTAACTACTAGATTTCATATCAAAATTTGAGATCTAAAAATTTGGATCAAATTATGCTTATAAATTTTTTTTTTATTCCGGATCAATGGGTGTCATGAAACACGGAATACACCAACTTTCTAAAACCTTGATTTTCACCATCGCAAATTTCCCGCATTTCCTTGATGTTTTGTGGTATATAAGAGAAATATTCTTATAATATTTGTCTTTATCTATATATGAACAAATTTCAGGAAAAATGTTTTTGTTACCGGGTGGTCTTAAGACAAATGGCTTTTGGAATTAAATCCAATTAATGGATGAAGGAAGTGCGATCCGACATTTTTCAAAGCCCTAACAATGAAATGACACGTACATACTATATAAAGAACGTCTAGTCTGCCGCCAGCGCCGAAACAGTTGACTTCTGAACCACAACACTAAACAGGTTTTTTCTAATATTCGGTGCAAAACATTTTAAACGATATAAAAATGAAACGGCGGTTGTTTTGAGTACTATTGGGCTTTCAAGCAAAATCGCGAATAATAAACGAATAATTTTCCACAAATACAAAATTGTGAGAAGAAATTGTTTGTGTGCCATAGCATTGATTTTGACTATGCTGGAGAGAACTTGGCTAATTCTTAGTAAATAATTGTGAGAAGGTCTATATGCGCCGAGTGGCATTGAATTTTGGATTGGAAACTAGGAAATATTTAAGTTTCAGATTATGGCTAACATTTCAAAAACTCCCATAAGTAACCAATACTGTCGGATACTTTTCTAATAGCTGAGGTCATACTGGACCAGGGATACATGGAACATTTTTTTGTCGTCCATATTGGTTATTTTCAGTTTCTGGTCAACATTTCAAAAACTCCTACAAGTAACCAATACCTATATATGGGTAATTTGAGGAAAGGTTACCGGTTAGAATTTTCACTATAATTTTTAGAGTTTCTAAGTACCTATGACGAGCACCGAAAACTCTTATTTTCCGCTCTTATTTATTTTAAGTTTCGGTAATTTGAATATGTATTAAATAATCGAAAACTCAATGCGATGACTCGTCATAAATTGAGTGAGATTACTCATTTTGTACCATAAGACAACCATTTGTTTCGATCTATGCGGAACTCGGTTTATAAAAGGACACTTAGCAAAGTTTGTTTCAAATATAAGAAAACTTGTCATTGCATTTCCGGTTTGTTTTGGAATAAAATTCATTTACTAAAGACAGTTTTATCAAATTTGAGAGGTTTGCTTTGTTTCTATTGGTTAGTAAAAAAAAATTGGCAATCACGCAGCAGTCAATAATTAGATATTAATTACCACAGGAGTGTTTCATCCCAACTGTCATTGCTTCGTCAAATTTGTATTTTTACTTTCGTCAGAATCAGTAATGAGTTAATGACCTCAAAATTTAGAAAAATTATTATTTTGAATTGAGGCCGGTCATTAAAGTTGAAAATTCATTGTTTTTTATTTGGTTAATTGTAGATGACCTATATAAAGCAACCTGGTTTTCATACCAAGGTTACTCACAAATATGAACTTCTCCTAAAATAAAAAAAAATAAACTGGAATATTCTATTTCTAACTTGTTCAAACTACAATGCAAAATAAACTAGCAAAACGTAATTTAAAAAGCAGATTATCGCAAACCATTTACATATAAATGAATAGACCCGATGATAACCTTTAGTAATTGAACCTATAGTTTCTTAATTATTTTGAAAAGCAAATATACAAATAATTTTTTTATACTTTCCAACTAAATTTAAAATATTAATTTATTACTTATAACGATATCGTATAATAATGTTATGACCAGATAAGCATAAATTGAAATTAGAGCCTAACCCAAAAAGTTGTTTTGTATATATTTATGTATTGTGTTTACAAAAAAAAAAGTTTGTTTTCAACTTTTTGAAAACTCATAAGTATATAAATTTGCTAGTCACTTTGTAATATAATCCATTGTAATTAGCTGAATAGCAATATAATTAAAAATGGCACCAGAAATTCTATACGTATGAATATGTGCGGTACATACACGTACATATTTATTGTTACATATAAAACAGATTTTTTTATATACACACCGAGCCGAAACATTAAATAATAAACATGAGGCAATTAATGATTGCGTTCAATCGTAAAAAAAATTTACATGGACAAGTACACTTGAACAACTCTGTTATAGGGTTGATAAAAATTATAATTTAAGTTTCATTAATGGTACATCCAAGTCCCGAACCCGTCTAGAATACCATTATATCAAATACTTTCAGCGTGTTATGTATAAAAAATATATTAGTTGCAAAATCACTGCCCAAATCGAAACTGAATTTGAGCTAGCGAAACAATAACAAAGAAATTGGTATTGATTTAAAATAAATTAAAATAAATCATGAAAGTAAAATTCATTAATTTTCAATATTTTCATTATATTTTTCTATTTAAGTACACATAAGTGTGTATATTCTTATATATTTCCAATTTTATGCTGCGTCATCAGATGATAATAAACAATTTTAGTTCATTAATTTATTTACGTGTGTACCATCTAATAATTAATTATATTAAACCCTAATTATAAAATTCATAATATGTAAAAATCATAGTTTTAACGTAATGAATTTCATATAGGTAACTATAAATTGTATGTATAATGTAATATTCATATATGGGACCTACACATCATCATTCATTCAAATGATGTAATATGCTTTGTTTAATATAAAATTAGTTTAAATTGCATTCGGAGTGTAATTTTATAATAATAATAATTAAATAATATTGATTACGTTTGCAACTTTGTATGGGCAACGCGAAATGAAATGTCATGAAAGGTATGAAAAGGTAGATAAAACAATAACATGTTCATCGCGGAAAATTCATTTTTCTTGAGAAAAATTTAATTAATTCGAACATCTGTTGGCAATAAAGCGACAGAGTTATTGTGATGGGCTTGCCTTATACGCGTTATTGCTCTGGGCACTGGGCACGCTTGTTTTAAGCAAACAAAAAAAAAATAATCTAGGACTTAAACTAAAATTTGTGAATTTGAAAGTGACGATGGTTCAGTTTTAATAATTCATAATTGTTCCTTAATTTGTTATGGTTAATTGAGTCTGTTGAATTTCGTCAATTCAATTTTATCTTAACCCCATTTTAAGAGTTTGCAAATGTAAATATTTATAATTTCGTTTTTACGCCTTATTGGCCCTATTTCGAAAAGCTTCCTGGTTAATGACTAATTTTTTAAGCTTCACCCGAAAATGTAAGAAAAAAAACTAATAAAGCATTTTCGTGTAATTTTCATAACAATTTTTTATATTTATCCGACTACTTATGGGCAAAGAGTTGCATAAAAATATATTTTCTGTTCCCGTATTTTATATGAAAATTATATGAATCTTTTTCATTGTCTTTAATTCTAGGTACAAAATAACGGGAATCATTTCCATTATAGATATATTGGCAAATTTGTCTACAGCCAAAATTATGCAAGCAATTTTTTTTTTAAATAAATATCTAAGTAAGTATTTTTAATTTACCTACATTTCTTATAAGCTTCAGTATTAATTGTTAATTTCATAAAACAAAACAAATAAAAAATTTCAACTTAACTTATAACAAAATACTTAGGACCTGTCCGAATACTGTAATAATTTAATTTTCTGTAATAATTTTGACATTACTGAAATAATTTACCTATTAAAAAATTGTAATAATCGTTATTGCATACAAAAAATAAGATAACTGAAACTTATTTTAGATCCAATATTTCAACAATTCAACAACATTAATTTAGTTGAACAAACTATAATTTGTTACATTCATAACTTAAGCAAATATAATTTCGTAATTCAAAAAATGGCGCATTTCCAACAACAACTAATACTGATTGATTGATTGATTGATTGGACTGTAGAACCAAGTGCTAGCCAAGAGTCCCGGATAACGCCGGGCCTATTCCTACAGCCTGTTTACACATAACAATAGGAAGGATAGGAAAGGTTTTTTTTTTTTTTGGGACAGAACGATCCGGTTGCAGACACCTAGCGATCGTACGGCACAACACAATTCTAATCTACTTCTAATCTACTAGAGGAAGGATAAAGGCTTAATAGGTTTAATGGATAACGATGGTATTGCTTTGATCGTCAACAATTGCCTCACTAAATCAAAACCTGAGAAAAAATAATATTTCACGTGCATCTGGAAATTTTCTGTAATATAATTCTACATTAATACTTATCAGCTACCTAAACAAAATTGATTAATTGATTAATTGGATCAGTTCGGTTACAAATACCTAGGTAAAGCCAATAGTTATTAACATAATGACAGCACAATTCTAATCTACACGACCAGCAATTAATATTTCAAAGAAATATTTCTTCATAACATCTAAAGATTTCTGAAATTCATTCTTAATTAATCTACCGGTTTCCTAAATAATATAAATATTTATTAATTTAATCCTCTACAACTCCATAACTTACAATATAATTTTCTGAACCCATAGTTATTTGAATTATATTAATAATAAATTGAATTATGTATATTAATAATTAATATTAAATCATTAATAATTTCTCTAAAGTCATTAGCATTTGGCAAACTGGCCGTTAAAATAGTCAGTAAACATATACTCGTATTATTTATTAAACCTGAAAACAAACTGTATGCTTATTATTGACTTCTTAATTGTATTCAACATATTCAAACTTATGACTTACACTTCACGGTTCAAGTTATTAACAGCGGATTCTTTTACGTTTTTGATGTAAATCAAATTTCGGATAGTTAAAAAGAAAATGAAAAAAAAAAATTTGATGTGTGGCGTAGTGTGTCTACCCGTGTCCAAACCCGAAAGGGATACCGAAAACAATAACAAACCATTTTGAAAAAATTTCAAATGACGCGTTTGACGTATTTGACAATATTTACGGTTGACGTATTATATGTACATATATAAATATGTGTACGTGGTAGTTAAAATGGAAGTAAAAATCTATATTTCCATTTTTTGATGTACATCAAAAAAAATTTTATTTTTTGCTATTTTTTCCGCTAAAATGTGATTTACATCAAAAACAAAATTTTTTGCCAGTTTTTTTGTTAAAAGAAAACGCCATAAGAAACATAAAAACAAGATACTAAAACATGATTTTAACACGCAAAATGACAGAAAATAAAAATTTAGTTAAAATCATTAAAAATTTGAATTTTAATCACTGCGGAAATCATAAAATAACAAATAAAATAAAATCGAGATAAATTTTAATTTGTAATTTAAAGTACATAATCTATTTAAATAAATGAATTCTTAAGATCACGAATATTTTTGAAAATTGTAAATCGAGGAACAAAGCTATAATATCATTAACAAGAATTTGTGAGCTGAATTTTATTTAATATATTTTAATATTTATATGTAACTATATATAATGTTATATGTGTCATAATATCTAAAATATTCGAACATAAGAAAAAAAAATAATAATAAGTGACGCAACGCGCACAAAACGACGAAAATGAAACTTGGGAATATTTCACCTCCCTATGATTTTTCATCATGGTTTTATTATGCTCTCCGAAAACAAAATTCAAATCAAAACCTACATATAAAAAAAAAAAAAAAAAAAAAAAAAAAAAAAAAAAAAAAAATGGCCTTGAATCCCCCATCTTATTTTCGCTTGGGCCAGCGCTGCTACACCAATAAAAAATTTGGTTCAAAAAGGAGTCGCTATCAAATCCAATCTCATAGGCAAATAGGGAAAGAGACGGAGATGAAGATTCAAAAAACACGCTTCACAAGGAAATATATAATAAACCACAAAAATATACATACCATCCACACATTTATACATAAGTCTACATCCAAAACCAACAACAATTAACATATCAAATTTATTCATCCGTTCCACCCGGGATTTAAAAGAAGCACTAGTTGACACTTTAAAATAAGTCGTAATAGATGATTTAAAACCTTATTTTATATTTAAACCAAAATGTTTTTGTATTGTTTTAATCTACTCTCTCGAAAATAAAATTTTAACTAAAATGTACATCTCAAAAATGAATGAAAAAAAAAATTAATTTTTAAAATTAAATTTCAATTTTAAAGTAAAATAAAATATGTAATTAAATTTTTTATTTCCCTTCTGTTTGTGTTAGAGCTGCTTCACCGAAAAACATTTTGGCAACCGGTTTCATATGTAAACGGAGAAGGAGACGAAAAAGAAGCTGCTTCTTTGACATCCCGTGTGAAAGGGGCGATTATTGGTTTTGTTACATCCCTGCATATACACACCATATATATACATCTAAACGCACAGAAGCACACACTCATAACCATTTATATGTATTATTTAGGTAAATTTTGATGCTACACACAAATCTATATACGAAGTATGAAAAGTACATAAATAAAAGTATGTATATATGTATATATTATATATATATATATATATATATATATATATATATATATATATATATATATATATATATATATATATACATATAAATGTATATAAAGGATACTTCTCTGATTTAATGCATCTTTATACATAACCAGTTTATCGAAACATTAAAACGAAATATATCCCGTTATAAATATTTCAACTCTGGTTTTATGTATATAAACACATTTCATCATGCACGTCACTTAACTCGTCACTTTACTGTTTATTTGAAACCCACTATGTATATTATGTATACCTAGCAATTCAAACATAAATGTGCATTTACGCATTCACGAAATGGTATCAGAACATATACGGAAATAATTATATATACGTATACGTTCTACACAATTTCACGCGCGGCTTATACACAAATCAATATTTAAAACACTAGGTGTACGCCATATCTTTTAATCACTTATTTTATAATAATAATAATCAATGTGTTTTTTACATTAAACACATTGATTATTATTATTATTAATAATTATAATTATTTTATTTATTATTTACACAAAAAAAAAAATATTTAAATTAAATGAAGGAGCGACAACAAAACACGTCTACTCCGTTTCACATCACTTTTCGTCCTCATTTCCAACAACAACTAATACTAATACAAAAATTATTTCAGTTACGTTAAAAATTATTACGCATAGCTGTTGTAATAATTTGGTTGCATTCAATTTCCTGTCAAAATTATTACAATAGAAATATTTATCCCAGTTACAATAGAAATATTTATTCGGACAGGTCCTTAGTAACAAAAAACAAAATTTCCACGTAAAACCATGTCACAGCTAATATGATGCACCCTCTTTGTTTTGAAAATAGCGGTACTTTTCCTACACAAAACAAAATTTTCTATGAAAACAATTTTGAGTATCAGTTTTAAGGAGGGCATGTTTGATTTAAATCATTTGATTAAAATCAGATTAAAATCAATTGATTTTTTTAAAAGAATCATTGATTTAAATTATATTGGTAAAAAGTATAAAAATTCATTCAAAAATCAACGAACTCTAAAACTTAACGAGGAAACTTAATTTCGTAAATATTTTAACACGAAAAAACCTCTAAACTCCAATAGAAATAAAAACTTAATTTCATATTATTTGGTGAATTCAGACAGTTAATAAATACCTCAAAACTCTAACTGGGCAAAAATATACTGATTATTCATTATGGAAAGCAACTAAGAATCTTAAAAGACCTAAACTTCAGGTTCCTCCAATTAAAAATAAAGAAAATTGGGCCCGAAATGCTAAACAGAAAGCAGATTTGTTCGCAAATTACCTTGAAGAAACAATCCAACCTTACCCCAAACAAACGGAAGAGGGAAATATTACCCCGATAAATAAACAGGGTGAACTAAAAATTACACCTGAAAGAACTAAAATGGGAAATCAAGAATAATCTAAATGAGTATAAGGCTCCAGGATATGATCTTATAACGGTTCAGATAATAAAAGTGTTACCGGAGAAAGCGTTGAGGAAACTACTGCATATAATTAATGCAGCATTTCGACTAAGAAATGTACCAAGACGTCGCCCCGGTGGCAAAGTGGTTAGCATGCTTGCTCCAGCAACCGGAGGTCCCGGGTTCGATTCCCGGTGGTGACAAAGAAACATTTTCACGGCTGGTTTAGGATCAATGAATTAATCACTCATTATCCGAAATGAAAATATGATTATGAAACCTCATTTGAGGCGGCCAAACCCCTTGATGGGATATAGTGCCAGAGAGAGAGAGAGAAAAATGTAC
This sequence comes from Nephrotoma flavescens, assembly GCA_932526605.1. Taxonomy (NCBI): domain Eukaryota; kingdom Metazoa; phylum Arthropoda; class Insecta; order Diptera; family Tipulidae; genus Nephrotoma; species Nephrotoma flavescens. The sequence goes on from OW052222.1 coordinate 120,459,958, forward strand.
CAAGACAATGGAAAGTTGCAGAAGTAATTATGATACTTAAACCGAACAAACCTCCTAATGATAAAGCTTCATATAGGCCAATTTCTCTGCTACCAACATTACCGAAACTATTTGAAAAGGTTCTCCTTAAAAGACTAAAACCAATTATCGAAGAAAGGAAACTTATCCCCTCACATCAGTTTGGATTTAGGGAAAACCATTCTACGATAGAACAAGTACATCGAATTACTGATGTAATCGAGAAATCACTAGAAAGCAAACAAATATGCTCAACCATATTCCTTGACGTAGCGCAAGCATTCGACAAAGTATGGCACCAGGGGTTAGAATTCAAACTTCATCGAGATCTTCCGGAGCAATTTTTTCAAATTTTAAAATCATACATATCAGAGAGGCACTTTCGAGTAAAGTATGAGAATGAATACTCCCAACTAAAAAGAATAACAGCAGCAGTACCACAAGGAAGTGTTCTTGGGCCAATCCTCTATCTCCTATATACTAGAGATATACCAACTATACAGAAGCAACAATGGAGACTTTTGCCGATGACACCGCAATACTTGCAACAGCAAAGAACATCCATGACTCCACTAGTAAATTACAGAAAGCTACTAACCAAATATGTAATTGGACAAAGAAATGGCGAATCAAATTAAATGAAGCAAAATCAATTCAAGTCAACTTTACAAATTAAAAGTTGATCATATACCAATAATGATAAACTCGATAGTAGTACCGCATGCAAACACTGCTAAATATCTTGGCATGACTTTAGATGCTAAACTTAGATGGAAGGAACACATAAAAAAGAAAAGATAAGTACTAAACATAAAATTTAAAAAAATACATTGGCTCTTAGGGAGACCATCTGAACTAGCGATCCATAACAAACTGCTGCTTTACAAACAAATCCTGAAACCTGTATGGACATATGGTTGCCAACTCTGGGGTTGTGCCAAGAAGACAAATATCAAAATCATACAAACAGTTCAAAATAAAATCCTGCGATATATTGTTAATGCACCGTGGTACATTCGAAACGACAACCTCCATCGAGATCTAAAGATCGAGCTTGTCGCGGATGAAATTAAGCATCATGCAACAAAACACCTACAACATCTGCACCAGCATGAAAATCTGGACATACGCTGTATGCTGACTACTACACCAACAACAAGACTGCAAAGAACCAAACCACTGGACTTATCGCGACCAGGAGGTCAGTAGACTTACTGTGGCGAAAAATCTGAGGAGTTACACGAAACTGGGGATAATCACTTGATTACGCCGACTAATCAAAATACTTTATTATGCAATGTAAATTACTAAATGGGTGCAAGACTCAGTCGTAATATAAATAAATAAATAAAATTTTATTAAAAAAAAAAAGTTGAAGGAAATTAATAATCTCCATTGGAGGGACCGCAGTTATGCAAGAAGTCATAACAAATATGACGTCCTTTGAATGGTGAAAATCGATATTTGCTTTACACGAAGAATTTGGTAAACGAATATAAAATCAAACAAATAACAACAGCTACTGCTTCATTAACTGGAGTCGAACAAATTTTTTCTACCTTTGGGTTAGTTCGTTTAAAATTAAGAAATAGCCTAGAGATAGATAAAGTGGCAAAATTAACATTTTTGGCAAAGCAGCTGAATAAATAAAAACAGTTTTTCTTATTAATCTGTCATATGATTATAAAATACTTCGTTTTAATTTTTAAATAACTTTATAATTTTTTAATTTATTTTTTACATTGAAGTATAAAAGAAGTTTTAACAAAATATAATAATTCCTCGATATTAAAATCATTTGATTTAATTTATATTTAAATGAATCTGTTTCTGTATATTATATTATCTTCCTTTCCTTAAAAAGTATTTAATTGTTCTCAGGAATTTATTACGATTTAAATTCAACATTACAATTTTGTATTCAAGAAAATCTGATTTAAATCAAAAAAATCCGATTTTTTGTTTTTTTTTTCAAAAAAATCAACAAAATTACATGCCCTGGTTTTAAGCAACCTTTTGTGTGATTATAGACAATATAGTGCGTAATATAGACAAATAAGTGAAATTTTGTAATAATTGAAAAAAATGGTCGCTTCATACTTGTGAAGAAACGTGTAAATTAGTTATTAAACACTTTAATGTCAAAACTGACAGAAAAATTGCGGAAATGGTGAAAACAAGTTCTTCTACTGTTCAGCATATTATCGAACGCTTCATTTATCAACACCTTGTTGAAAATAAGCCAAGAAAACGGCACAGCAAAATATTTTACGCAAAAGATTGTCGATGGATTGTCCGAAAAATGAAAGAAAACCCCAAATTAAGTGTTCCAAAGTGGGCCGAGGAGGCTGAGAATATTTACATAAAAAATGTCATCCAGAAACAATACGCAGAATTTTCATTGTAGAACAATGCGTTAAAAGCCATACATCAGTGAAGTTAATCGTAAGGCTAGAATTAAATTTGCCCAAGACCATAAAAACAAGCTTAAACCTTCTGGAACCCGGTTTTATTTGTTGATGAAAGCAAATTTAACCTTATTGGATCAGATGGAAGAAACTACGTATGGAGAAAGACTAATACGAAGCTAGCAGCTAAAAATTTACGAAGCACTGTTAAACACGGTGGAGGTCATGTTATGTTACAGGCTTATATGGCGTCTACCGGAGTTCGAAATTTAGAGTTTATGGAAGGCAATTTGAACAAAAATGTATATTTAGACATACTAAAAAGAAATATGGAGGAAAATGCTGAAAAGTTAAATATTAAGGATCGTTTTCGGTTCTACCAGGACAATGATCCTAAGCAAAAATCTCGAATTGTTCAAAGTTGGCCCATTTGGAATACTCCTCATGTCATGAAAACGCCTGCCCAATCACCAGACATCAATGTTATTGAAAACTTATGGTCTAAACTTGAAAGCGAAATCAGAAAATATGAGATTAATAATGTAGCGGACTTAAAGAAGGCATTGTTAGAAGAGTGGAGTAAAATAACTCCAGAGTACACGAAAAAACTCGTACATTCAATCAATCAATTAAGTAATTATACAATGTGATAATATTAGTTATACACATATGAATTAATTTTTTAAAGAATTTTTAAAACTGCATCATTTTACATGTGACATGTTTTTACGTAGAGATTTTGATTTTTGTTACTATTTTGTTATAAATTGAAATTTTTTATTTGTTTTATGAAATTAACAATTAATACTGAAGCTTATAATAAATATAAATTAAAAATGGATATTTATAAGTGTTTTTTGAATATACTTTAAAAAATATAAAAATGAGTTGCATAATTTTGGCTGCGACCCACTGTACGTACATGTGTAAAATATATAAATACAAATTACACTGTGCTAGTTGAAAAAAGTGACAGCTGGGCACCCAGGGGGTAAACCTAATCCAAGTATACTGAATTCAATGGTGCTCCCATTTCAAAGTTAGTCTCCAATTTTGAGATATCGCTTTCGACATGTTTTGGATCTGAGTCAAAAATTTGTCAAAATATACACTCATTTTCACGTTGATAGCTCCTGAACTATTAAGATTTTCGTTTTGCCTTTTTCAGCGAAGTTGTTTCTATTATTTCGACCAAATAATTGCACCCAGAGGGTTTTTGGTACAAAAAGTCGCAAAAAACAAGTAATTTTTCGTTGTTCACCAATATTATTCCAACCATTAAGATTTTCGTTATGCTTTCTTCAGGAAAGTTGTAGCGCAAGTCAAGACAAACAACTTTGCCGAACATATCAAGACCGAAAAACCACATCCACCATATATGTGTGTTTTACTTACGCCAAGGTTAGGTTAGGTTAGGTTAGGTTAGAGTGGCTGCTTCCGCACATTTAGACTAGTAGTGGTCCCTTGTGATACCACAGAATCCTATTTCCCTTTTACCACTGTTCAAAACCATTCGGAGCTACGTACATAGCGCAAAATATCTCGCACTCCACAGTCCGCGAGATCTAAAAGGCTGGCCATACTGTACACGCCCATATATGGTAACCGCTTTTCATAATATAAACGTTCGAATGTAATTGAAAATACATTTTTTGCATTGCGATGTGGAAAAATTCGCCGAACAATCACCAGCCGAATCCGGTGAGCACGGCGAACGTTTTTACCAAGTGACGGCAAGGCTCGAACATTGGTATAGCGGCAAAAAGCTACATGCACTCTTGGGTGACATTTATTGGAATTTCCAAATTAAAAAAAATCACGATAAAATCAACTGAATCGGTTTAATTTTCTTTTAAATAGTTTCTATTGTATCTATATTTGTCGATACAATTTTTATTCGATCGATTTCAATCGATTTAAATTCAATAAATGTACAAAAAACGATAAAAAAGTGTTTTTCGTCAAAATGAAAAGAAAAAAAATAACACAAAACTGTGAATGTAGATGTCGTTTTTCGCTCTTGATATGTTCGGCAAAGTTGTTTGTCTTGAAAGCAAAACAAAAATCTTAATGGTTCAAGAGTTATCAACGTGAAAATGAGTATATTTTAAAATCTTAATGGTTCAAGAGTTATCAACGTGAAAATGAGTAAGGTAAATCATACAGGTGAACTAAAAGAAGGCTGCCCGAGCACTGCATTAACTATCTTGGAGGAACGCACCATAACATACGCTAAAATAAAAAATAATTCAAACCCCGACATCCATTTTCCACCCCGGTGGCAAAGTGGTCAGCATGCTTGCTCCAGCGACCAGAGGTCCCGAGTTCGATTCCCGGTGGTGACAAGGAAAAAATTTCACGGCTGGTTTAGGATCAATGAATTAATCACTCATTATCCGAAATGAAAATATGATTATGAAACCTCATTTGAGGCGGCCAAATCTTTTGATGGGATATAGTGCCAGAGAGAAAAGGAGAATCATCCGGTTTCATTCAAAAACCATGTACTAAACTAAAAGTAATTTAAAGTATTTACAATTTTATATCACGAAACTCATTAACAACAACGTACACTTGAATTGTGGAATTACGTCAACAAACAAGGTAAGTGGCAACATAAGGGTATCTTTTGTAAGTGCAAGTCTTTAAACATACTTCAATGTTGGTTTTATTTTCACCTTACTATGATAGTACTTAAAGCAAATTACTATGTACAAATAAGTTTATGAATAAACCTTATTTATTTTAGGTACATGTGGCTATACATAATTCTATTATTTTGCATAAATATAACATACATATATCATATGCCCAATATATTCAGAATAATTTAAATTTATCAAACATAAGCTATAACCAGAAATGTACCAATCTTTAACCATCGAAACAAATAGCCTGGTCATGCCTCCCTCCTCCAGTCTTTAGGACTTGGTAAAAAATCGATTAAAACTTTTTTCGGCTTTTCGCAGTAATTTCTCGGAAGCACCAACAAAATGAAAACAAACAGAGAAATTATTACCCAAAAAAGGGATGATTTCCAGAAGCAAAAATATATCTTCCATTTTATATGTGTTGTGTGTGCTACCCCATGATGATTGGCGTAAATACAAATTTTCCAAGAGGTTATGGAACCAACAAAAAATGTATATATAACGTTCATATAAATATATTATAAAAAAATATATATTTGAATTAACTTACATTTTAGAGTTTTCCCTAAATATGAGAAGAAAAAAATTAAACGAAAATCTGTAAATATACATACATATACATACGTTATGTATTATGTATTTTTAGGGCGAGTCATAAAAATTTACCTTTTTCATTTTCGTCTTTCATAAATTTCTTTTCTCGTCAAAAATAAAGCACAATTTATTTCAATGTACATGAATACTAAGAAGTTCGGAAAGACTATATATTATGTACTTTACGTGTATAAAATATGTGGAATGAGGGTATTAAGAGAATTAAAAGGAACATTTTTTTACATAAAATAAGCATAATTCCAAAATAAATATACATACAAATATTCCAAATTCATTCCACTTTGCACCTGAGTAAACTATTAAAATCATATTTAAATCATTTTTTATTTTTAAGTAAAGCCAATGGAATAAAATAAGATCTACACTCTTTAGATATGGATTATTTATTAATGGATTTAAGATACTTAAGATTAGCAAAATGTACATAGCATTGATACCTAGCATTTTATAATATTTTTACTACTTATAATAATATATTATTTATAGAAGAAAAGTGAACACATAGAAAATTCCGATCACTGAAGAAATACTCACTACGAAAACTACACAACCGAAAAATTGGTCAGACGGAAAAATTTTAATTTGTTTTGATTCACACATTTCCTTAGTTAAGAATATTTTCATTAGTGCCGTGATCGGAACAGAGAGAACTATCTAAATAAAAGTCTCAAAAAGAAATAAAAAGCAGAACCAAAGAAATGATATTGCTGCTTGATCGCGATTTCAATTTCGGTATGCGTGGCCGATATATGAGCCTTTTATTTTGAAAGTGGCATAAGTCAGTTTTTCAATAAAATCAAACTAATGATAACATTAGTTATAATTTAACGGGATCTCTTCATTTTAAAAATATTTCCAATTAATATGTTGAAAGCTATTCGAGAGAAGTTTTGCTTTTTAACGGTATAACACACATGTTTATTTTGAAAGTGGCGTAAGTCACTGTACTTAGGAAATTAATTGCGGAGGTTAGTGGAAGAGAGATATAATTAATGTTTTATCAATACCAATAGAAGAAAAGCCATATTCCTTATGACTGAGATAGTGCAGGTCAATACGATAAAAAAAAATTACAAACCGAAAAAAATTGCATGAAATATTTTTTTTTTTGTAATAAATCTTTAAAATCTCTTAAAATCAGAGAAAATGTAGGTTATCTCGAAGTTTAACATAAATTATGATATTTTGGTGTTAACTATCGTCAAAAAAACATTGTGGTATCGATACTTTTTATTTATTAAACATCGAATAAGAAAGAATACTTTTCAGCCATGCACGTGATTATAAAAAATCTTGGAAATATTTTGTGGCCAACACGCGACTTTTATTTACCACAAATGTATACATAGATCTCGAAAACACCACACTTCTTTTCTTAAGCGAAAAATTGAACTTACCGGATTTCTGGTAAAATTGTGTTGTACAATAAAAAGTCATTATTCCTGCTTAAATTTTCGAAAACCAAGAAGGCCAACCCTTGTTGAAAATTAAATCTTTAAATGTATTTGAACTTCAAAATTTTTGTCGTTTTTTTTAAATGCAAGGGTTAAGTATGAAGTTTGATTCCTAATAGGCAATCCACCTGGACTGATGCCAAATTTTGGCGAAATAAAGTGTTTTTTAATCAAATCACGTCATTTCCGGTAAAATTTAAAAAAATAATCTGAACAAATTTTGTTAGATACTTTACAATCTTTTTGTTTTTAATAATTCTTTCATAAATGCTATATACTTTTCGAAATATTTGCATAAAACAAAAAGTTTATTGAAAGCTACCACTTCTGGCGAACCAATTTCAGAACCTTTAAATTTTTGGAGAAAGTTGAAGAATAAAGCTTTACCCTCGAACAATTCATCCGTCTGGGCTGTACAGAGGCCGAATTCAAGTTGAAAAATATCTTTTTATCAAAAATCCTCATTTCCATTTAAATTTTGAAAAACTTATTGCAAAATTAATTCAAAATCTTTTATTTCAATCATTTTCCTCATAAATGATATACTTTTTAAAATATTTGCAAATAATTAAAAAGCTTCTTTGGATGCTGTTACTTCCGGTGGACCGATTTTGGCCAAAAATCATTGGAATCTCCAAATTTATGGAAAAAGCTTAAGCATGAAAATTTCATCTCGATCAGGGCTGTACAGAGGCGGAATTATTGTTGAAAACAGAGTTTTGTAAAAAAATCGCCATTTCCGCTTAAATTTTGGAAAACTGATCTGAACCGGTATTGTTGCAAATTTGATTTAAAATCTTAGTCGATTTCCTCGTAAATGGTTTACTTATCAAAATACATAATTATTTGTAAAAAACTAAAAATCACTGGGATCCCCGAATTTATTGAAAAAGCTTAAGTATGAAATAGCAATCCGATCAGCCAATCTGTCTGTGCTGTATAGAGAACCAACACAACATTTAGTCTGCACGACAGCACGCACACAGAGATTTTTAAAACTCATTTTTTTTACTTCGGCGATATAGCGAATAGTAAATCTGCAAAAATCAAATCTCAAGATCAATTTTTTTTAGATTACTCTACTTTATTTTGCTACGTAAGAGAATTTATTTACTTACTTTACTTTTTGCTTAATTACTTCTAAGATCATGTGATTTAACACCACGATGGATGACTTGAAAGCTAACATTTGCCGCGTTATTATCGACATAGGACACAGCTACTCCAAAAGTCAAAAAATGGACTTTAAGATAGTATTTTATTCGAGAGCCGCGGAATACACAAGCCTGAAATTCTATTAGTGGCGTGAACTTTTTAAAACTTTTTTTCTTTCTTTCCAATAAAGCCAATACCATGGCCGTTACCTCGATTGTATGTGTTTTATGTTATTTTAAAGCTATGTACATTTATAAACACACCCGATATTCAGAACGACATTTTCATAATTATGAGAGATATGAGCTAAGAAACAATTTGAGTAATTAATGTCAATTCGCCAACGTTCCTGGCGAATTTATATTTTCAACATTAAGGCCTTAATTTTATTTTTAGCGTGTTACTAGATAAGTCCTTACAAAATATAAAGAAAAAACCAAGAAAACAAAAGGAAGGTCTATAAATGTCTATAAATTATAATTAAATAAACCAATTAAATAAATAAACTATGACAATGACAGTCATTAGTCAGTTGAGTCATTTACAACTCTTAATCTAATTAAAATTTTCTTAACCGTGAAGATTTCACGTTTCAGTTGGTTCAACCCTGCTCCTTGGTGGTTTGACTAGAAAATCCTTTTTTTAGTAATCTAGTGTAACCCCTTTAGGAAAGGAAAATTTTCAGGAAACTAGACCACACTATAAGAATACTTATGGCTGATGAACTGAGAAATACAAATAAAAATCAGCCATCAATTTGTCACGCAAATTAAAAATATCACATGATAAGAGCGTTGAAAGAGTTTCACGGTTGTAAGACAGAAGAGCTTTAGTTGTTTCAAAAAATTAAATTAGATGCACTGAACACAAATTGACCGAAACACAAAAGTCTAACTAAAAATAAGGCAGTATTGGCGCTATTTTTTCGGCCATATTTATTTAATTTATTGTCGGTAAAAATGCTATACTTATGTATCTAAGTTCCTTTTCACCGGTTCCAGTACCATTCATTTCCTAAACAAACTATAGTAGACAAGTTTCGGGACGAAATGAAAAGGTTTTCTTATTTTCTCTAATTTATTTTAAAAAGAACGAAATTTATTTGTACATATCTGCTGCAAAAGATGCACAAATTAACCAGCGGAATATAACAATGTTTGTTACTTACAGCACCAGCGGAAATTTTTAATTAACATTTTAGCAGCTTCGAATCTTATTTTTCACAAAAAATCTAATAAATAATTAAAATCCTAAGAATTTTCCTTAAATTGTCAATTTGCTTGGCTTTTAAGGTCAAGAAACTCGGTCAAAAAATTTTAAAATCTTAAAACGTTAGCCGAATTCAGCCATTCTTTAACCAATCATGATGAAATTTAGTTTGTAGTATTGAATTGGGCCTGTTTTAAGAGAGTTTCAAAATTCTGGTATCTGGCCATGTTGAACGAAAGTACGCCATTTCCGAAACAATTATAATGGAATTTGGTTTGTATTGAAATTTTGTTTTGGCATGTTGTTTTTGTGTTTTTGTTATTGTACAAAACTTGTTCCACACTTAAATTGATTTGAGTTAAATATTACAATTATTGAAAATTAATTTATTAATTTTTTAAAGTGTATGCAGTGATTCGATATAATCCTAACTACAAGAAAAACAACAGGACATATTGGTTACTGAGGGAGTTTTTCAAATATTGACTAGAAAGTGATTTATATAATCGCATTAAATCAAAAATTTATGAAGCGAATTCTACATGATAGATCTCCTAAAAATTGTCCATGCAGATATGCAAACTAGTATAGCAATTCAAATGGCCCCCAGCATGGACAGATTCTAAAACTTTGTTCAATACATGTTAGACCCTAAAATCAATCCCAAAAACCAAGTTTCATCAAATTGATTAAGAAATTACTAGTTCCGTGCAGCATGAACAATTACCAGTCTTTCGTCCAATCCTACAATTCAAATTTCATCATAATTGATTAGATGAAAGGTCAGGTGGCGGCACCAGCCTACCGATAAAACATTGGCCGATGAGAAGTTGTTGCGGTGACAGTTGAAGCAGTGGAGATATTGACTGTTTTCGTGGTCTAGGATGAGAGCACGGTCGCAGGCGAGACGACTGGATGGAAGCGTTGTGGGTAGAAACAAGGCGGATTATTATCGAGAATGCAGCGAGGATAGAAGGGAATATACATTGTCATTGCCAGGTTCGAAGTCATGAAGTGGTGAGCGCAGGGGACAGGCTGCATCGGGTGTCCAGTGTCTACCATATGATAATCCTGGTTTTACAACCTTTAGAAAAATTAAAGATATTCTCCTCAAAAATTTAAATTTTCCCTATAAAAGTTTACTAATTTGATTTAAATTGGACCATTAGTTAATATAAGTCTTCTCAATCAAGTTGAGCGGTTATCATATTATTATTTGTAAAAGTGTATCGTCGCGATCATCAGATAATTTCAGAAGACCGTGTACCTACTTTATGCATGTACAAAATAGCGCAACTGTCAACACTCTTCTAAAGTGTTCAAATTTGAGAAATTTGTCAAATCTTTATTTTTATTGGAAATTATAGTACATTGATTCCGATTAATAATGAAAAAGAATGTTGTTCAAATGACCTGCTCTGCTAGCTGGGCAGGATTCCAATCTTTTATCAAAATTCTAAATAACTTTTTTGCATAATGATGGTTCAATTAGTAATATTTGCTCGATGATCTTGTCTTTGAGGTGTTGAACAGTTTGAGGATTACCCGCATAAACTTTACTCTTCACGAAACCCCTTAAGAATCCAATGGCCTTAAATCGCATGATCTTGGTGGCCAATTCACGTCTGTTCTTCGAGAAATTATTTGATTATTAAACTTTTCTTTCAAAAGATCGATTGATTCCATTGCTGTGTGGCATGTTGCACCGTCCTTGTAAAACCACATATTCTGCTGCACATTAATATCTTCCAATGACTCCACAAAAAGTTTGTAGCCATCCCCCGATATCAAGCTCCATTCGCGGTAATTGAATTACCATTTTCATTTTCCAAAAAAATATGGACCAATTACGCCACCACACCAAAATCCACACGATTATATTTGACACGATACAGTAACTTTTTTTGGTTTCGTTGTGGTTTCAAACAATTATCTAGGATTTTATTCAGTTCAAATGCGGTAGTTTTGTTTGTTGACATAGCCACCAATTTCAAAATGAGCTTCATTGGTGAAGATAATTTGCTTGAACAATTCTTATTTTCTTCTTGTTTTTCTGTGGCCCAATTAACAAATTGCCGACGTAATGCGTGGTCATTTGGCTTATTCTTGTGTTAACTGTATTTTGTAAGCCTTTACATGAAGATCTTTGTGTAAAATATTGAACAGTCTTTGGTTTGAGGTTTAATTGCTGCCAACGAGGACGAATTGATGTCCTTGGCTCTTCAGCAACACTTGTGCTAACAGATACAATATTTTCACGATCACTACGATGATAAAGTTTGCTTCTCTGTTCTTGAACTGAACCAGTTTCTTCAAATATATCAATGATAAGCTTAATAGCACGGTTTGTCGGAGCATTTTCCCTTCGGTATTTTGAACGATTTTTCTTTTTTTTTAAGAAATCTTTATTTCTGTATAATATTACAACTAATTTAGTATGGATTATCTAGTACATACATAATTATTTTATTATTTTAGTAGTCTATTCTTGTGGGATGAAACCTATCGGTTCATCCCAGATCTGCTAGTTCTTTGATTTAGGCGACTCAAGGAACCACTAATTCTAAAGGCTATGTTCTTTTTAGGCGCTTCGGTTCTTTGGTTCCAACCAGTAGGTTCCGCAGCTCCTCGTTGTCATGCTACTGTAGTCGCAGAATATGATTCCTTGTAAATTTTTGTATTTCATCGCTGACGTATTCCACAGTTAAGTCTCGATGGAGATTGTCATTTGTAATGCACCAAGAAGCATTCACAATGCTAAGTAGTACTTTGTTTGGAATGTTTGAATGATCTTCACTGTAGTTTTCCTTGCGCAGCCCCAATGCTGAATATCATACGTCTAGATAGGTTTTAGGATTTGTTTATATCCCTTTTGTGATTTACTAACACAATTATGCAAGTACGGCAAAAGTACCATGTGGAAAATTTATTTTTGTATGTGTTTTGAACCAACTTACACATTTGCGCATTCCTTTCAAACTTATTTTATCCGAATAAAACACTATAACTATATACATACAAATTGTGTTGGTTATACTTCAAATCAAGCGAAATTTTTTATCAAAAACGCCATTACATACTATGATTTTTTACTTACACATTTGTGTGGCCTGGGCTATAATTAATCCATTTTTTTATTTTTTTTTTGGTTGAAAAAGAGATATAACAGCAGTATGTTGTGCGTTGTCAGTTCGAAATTTTAAATTCAGTTCTTGCTTTTTCTTTTTAACGTGCGCTTTTCACCTGAGTTTAGAGTCTAGCATCATGCCGAGGTACTTAGCATTATCAGAATATGGAATTTGTTGCGAATAATCGGAATATATTCTAATTTCCTATTTGTAAAGTTGATATGTGTTGATTTCGATTCGTTGAGTGTTATTCTTCATTTTTTTTTGTCCAGTTATTCACTATATTAAAGTATATTAAGTTATTACAGCATTTTGTTGTTTTCTTGTAGACACAACAATACTAGCATCGGTGGTCATAACAGCTGTGTCATCAGCAAACGTTCCTATTGTAGCTTCTTCTATGTTTGGTAGATTTGTATACAGGAGGTATAATACGGAGTCTAGAACACTACCTTGTGGAACCCCTGCCAATATTTTCTTAAGTTTTGAGTATTACCCTTCCTGTCTCACCCGGAAGTAACGGTCGTTGATGTAAGACTTTAGCAATTCAAAATGTTGTTTTGGCAAATCTCGTTGGAACTTAAATTAGTTATTAAATTACTAGACCGCAGTACTAAACCTTAGCAAATACTTAGGCTACGTCTAAGAATATTGCTGAGCATACTTGCTTTTTTCCAGCGCCTAATCAATTGTATCAGTAATCCTATGTACCTGTTCTATCGTTGAGTGTCTTTCTCGAAACCCAAATTAATGTGCTGGTATAAGATTTCTGCTCTCTATAATTGGCTTTAATCTCTTGAGAAACAATCTCTCGAAAATCTTTGATGTTGTTGCTTTGATTATTTGCCCGTTATCAAGTCGTATCCAGAGGCTTTTTTATCTTTGAGGTTTTTTACTTTTTGTTTGATTTCTTTCAGAGTAACTGAAAGCACAAATGCCTCGTCTACTTTGCTTATAGGTGTTAGATATTCATTATCCGTTTGTCCAGTTGGTGGTTTGAAGGTATTTTCTAGGTGTTCGGCAAACAGATCAGCTTTTTGCTTTTCGCTGCGAGCTAAGTTTTCATCAACCATTCTAATGGGTGGGAATTTTAGGCCTTTTTAATCCTTTTTGGCTTTCCACAGGGAATAGTCTGTGTCAGCTTTACCTGTCAGATTACTTAGGAAGCTTGCAACTGACTCATTCTTAATTTCCTTTATAAGTAGTTTAAGTTGGTTGCACAAGTTGTTTAGGATTGTTTTGTCTTCAGGGACTCTAGTTCTTTGCCAAGTCTTACCAGCTTTTCTTTTTTCGTTAACCAACTCTTCACTTCAACAAGATAGTATATACATTTTTGTAGTATTTCTTGCTGATCAGGAGTACTTTCCCATGCCGCTTTTTCCACACTTTCAATGAGGTTTCCAGTTCTTCTTCTGGCATGTAAGCGTTCGAAATTTGTACCTGTAGATTGATGCTATTTTCGACTAGCTGTTGAAAGTATCCAGAGTTGGTTTTGTCATTTGTTAGTCTTGGAGGTCTTGCTTTCCTTATTACCGTGTCACTTTATTGTCATTAAAACTGGAGAATGGTCGGACGATAGCCCTTCTTCATTTTCAACTGCTAAGTAATTTTCGGAGATACTTACCTCTTGATATATAGAAATCCAGAAGGTCAGGAATTTTATTTGGGTCCGTAGGCCATTAGGTTGGCTTTCTACTGGAGTGAAACTCACATTTTAATATCCTGCCTGCTTCAAATAGCTCCCTTACTTTGGGACTAGTTCTATTTAATCCCCAGAATATGTGTTTCGCATTAAAGTCGCTTCCAATAATAAAATTATGTAGTGTTCTTTTTTGGGTTACATCTGAGTGGACAGTAGATTGCTACCTATAGATTACTATACTTAGCTCTTGTTATTTTTGGTTTCAATAGATACAGTAGCTACTTGCATAGCTTCCTCCTATATTTTTAATTCTTCGTGAAGTTTTATATTATCCTTAATAAAGATGTAGAGCTTGATAGCACTGATATCCACGTATTCTGGCATACGACGTTCTGGTAAAATGACTTTCTGAGATTAGGCATATATCATATTGTTTTTGTGTTTAAAAACATGTAATTCTAATTCTAAAATGTGTTGCGCAGGGCCATTTGTAATCCAGGTACCAATTCTTAAATAGTGTGTCATTATTTTTTCCTGTTAAGTTTGTATGGACTAGAACACAGGTAGTCAATAACTTCTCTAGTTTTACATGACACATTTCGTCGCCTCAGTATTATCTTGTCGTAAGTCCAAATATGTCATTTTGGGGAAATTGAGTTTTAAGTTTGAAAGCTTATTTAGATAGTATAACATCGAGAAGTGTTTAATTTGATAGAATAATTCCAAACCTATCATATCATATATTGATTACCACTTCCTACACTTTAGATAACTCCACCAGTTTTTCCGGAAAATCACGAACAATTTTCCAATTTGTCGTATAATTTTCGAAGTTGTACGAAACAGTGGACTTACGATAAAAAATTTGCTCATACGACAAACACCCTCTGACTAACAAAGACATAAATCACATTAAAATTTATGGACTTACGATAAAATTTGTAAAAATCTTAGGAGACTTAAGATTATTTTATAAAAATGAACGTTTGACTGTTAATGGTACAAATTAGAAAGGAACTAAAACATCCGTAAACATCGTCTGAATGTATCTTTTATTTTCAAAAACAAATATTCAGTAGTTTTAAAATAAAATAACATATTAAAAAGAAAAATTCAAAATAAACAATAGGAAATAAAAAATATCCGCGATTTGCACCATTCAATAATAACGATGATACTGAACTATAATTGCGATTAAGCTTTATATATATTCTGCTCACGTGGTAAAATACTATGATCTTATTGGTTTATTTTGCGACAGAAAAAAATTGGACATATACCAAAATATTTGTTTAAACTGGACATGCGACATTTGTATTATAAATGTGTGTTAGCGATTTTGTCGTATCTCTAGAATTTGTGACATACGATACAAATATAAACAGTTTATGATGTTGTGTGGATTTACGATCAAATAAATTCTCTATAACTCAGAAACCATATAACCTAGGATAAAATCCATCATATAACCTAGGATTGTAGATTTAGAAAGAGGAAGAAAAACTAAAAATACTAGTATAAAAAACCGAAAAACGACATTTTGGTACTTACGACAAGATAATACTGAGCCGATGATTTGTTATTCGTTTTATCTTGGCTCACCGATGTATTTTCCAGTGTTCCTAGTCTCTGTTTTTGATTTTTCAGTAGCTCGCCCATAGATTCTAGTCTTTGGTCCTACCCAGCCAGATGTGAATTGATAGCGTTTAGCTTCAAGTATTTCTTGCAGCATATGGTTTTCCGGACTCGGTGCGTTCTTAATATTTTCGTTCTGGTTAGCCATTTGTACATATGTTATGCCTTCTCTTCCTTTAGCGCTATTTAGGGGGATTTGTTTTTAGTAGGATTGCATGCTAGGTTGAGAATTCTTACTTGTTTGATTTCTCTTGTTGTCTCTCATTCTTTGCAGTTCTCTCGCTACCTCGCAGCCTCTGTAATTTGCTGGGTGACGATTACCACAGTGTATGCATTTCACTGGTTCGTTCTTACTTTTGTTGTATTCTTTTGATAGATGTTTTTCAGCATACTTTACGCATCTCGGCTCGCTATTACAGTATTTGCGTGTGTTATACGCCTGGCAGTTGTAACATTGTGGCATTCTACTAGTGTTCTTTTTAATGCCTCAATCTTAACTTTCATATTACGGATTGCATTGATTCCATATATCCTATCAATGCTCTCAGCGTTGTCAAATGTTAGCATGAAAAGCGAGCGGCCAACTTTGGTTGTTTCTCGTTCACCGATTGCGTTTATAGTGACCTTTCTCTTTAAAATGTTCACAGTGCTTAGAATTTTAAATACTATTTCTGGCTAAGTTTCTCAATTATATCTTTGTTTAGGCATGTATGATGTAACCCTCTGGCCATGACTTGAATTGGTTGCTCAATTTTGTTTTCATAGGTGAACCATTCGATGTTTTGAGCGGTTATTGTATTTGATACCATTCTGTAGGTTTCTGGGCCAAGTGCATTCACTTGGCCCAGAAACCTACAGAATGGTATCAAATACAATACACACTTTGGTTGTTTCTCGTTCACCGATTGCGTTTATAGTGACCTTTCTCTTTAAAATGTTCACAGTGCTTAGAATTTTAAATGCTATTTCTGGCTAAGTTTCTCAATTATATCTTTGTTTAGGCATGTATGATGTAACCCTCTGGCCATGACTTGAATTGGTTGCTCAATTTTGTTTTCATAGGTGAACCATTCGATGTTTTGAGCGGTTATTGTATTTGATACCATTCTGTAGGTTTCTGGGCCAAGTGCATTCACTTTCCAAACGTTATTATTCAGTCCAGTGACTTTATATTTATCGTTTGGAACGAGCTTCACTATATTTTTACTTACATATATCTAAATCGAATCGGTAATAACGAAATTTGCTTCCAACTTCTGAATAAATTTCACAATAAGTATTTCAAAAAAATTTTAATAATAAAAACATGTTGTTCAATAGTATATTTCTCCATTTTAAATAACCGGAATATTTGTACTTGTCATCTGTCAAATAACACATGATGCTCTAGTATAAAAAATAAAATGGCGAAATATTTAGAAAGACACCGCAAATTTGAACACCCGTTATAATTTTCATATTCAAACAGCTCAATGAGTTTTTTAGATTTGTTATAAGCAGGTATTAGCCGCCCCGGTGGCAAAGTGGTCAGCATGCTTGCTCCAGCGACCGGAGGTCCCGTGTTCGATTTCCGGTGGTGACAAGGAAAAAATTTCACGGCTGGTTTAGGATCAATGAATTAATCACCCATTATCCAAAATGAAAATATGATTATGAAACCTCATTTGAGGCGGCCAAACTCCTTGATGGAAATAATTAACTCGAAATACGAACATTATGTAACCAAATGAAATATAATTATATTTGAGTAAGTAATAATGATCTAAATTGGGCCCATCAACTTTATTACGTAGAAAACATAACGTGTGGCATAAAATGACTTATGAACTTCTACCAGATAAAAAGAGAACTGTACATAACATAGTGAGGGCCTGTTATGGTTTCTAAATTAAAAGGATTAAAAAAACGAACAGAAACCAATACTTATTGTCATGTTACGTTGCAAAAAATAATATTGTGATGCATGGTTGCTTTATTCGAGTTAATTCCAAGGTCACAAGAAATGTGTATATGTAATGTGTAATTAAAGTGTTCTGAACGAAAATATTTAATTTGTTGTATTACGTCGTCCAATGTGGTACGACTGGTACTACGTATTGGGCATCGATACGCAAAAGCACACTGAACTCTGAAAACAATTTATATTGTAATACCTTTGTAATTAAATAAACATTGGCAGACAAAATGCAACATACATATATTATAATCTAGAGCTCACAACACCTCGCACCATGAAAATAATTACAATAATTGTTCAATGTATGTCCTATTTAACACAAAAGGTAATTTGGTGGGACTGAAATCTACGTAAATCGATTAGGAATCGGCCCCACACGATGTTCATACCATATTTTTTTTTCTATATACCGCGTTGCAAAAATTGTGAATTATTAACTAGATAATAGAAAATTAATTGATTGATTGCCTTAATACATTTTACATTGGCAGTAACTATATTAAATTTATCTTTACTTACACAATAAAGAATTCATTATTGCATTCTAGATATTTTTATTATAAACGCCAGAACATACATATTACATAAAAAAATCAATTTAAATCAATTAATGTTAATTGAGTGTGAAACCCCGAAGAATAGAATTGAAAAATTGACAAACATTTTCGATTTTCATATGAAATGAGTTGCCAAGATTTTGGTTCTTTTCCTAAGTATTCGTATATGGAGCAAGGCTATTATTTATAGGAAATCAAATTAACGTAAGATGGCAAACATTATAAAGGTCAGCTATTCTGGTACTATAATTTACAATTAAAAAGCTACAGATTATCGGTGAAATGTGTGAACAGTAATAGTAACCGGATTTTAGTGATTTAAAATGTCACTAAGATTTCTTGTAACTAAGGGCTATAATTAATCCATTTTTTTATTTTTTTTTTGGTTGAAAAAGAGATATAACAGCAGTATGTTGTGCGTTGTCAGTTCGAAATTTTAAATTCAGTTCTTGCTTTTTCTTTTTAACGTGCGCTTTTCACCTGAGTTTAGAGTCTAGCATCATGCCGAGGTACTTAGCATTATCAGAATATGGAATTTGTTGCGAATAATCGGAATATATTCTAATTTCCTATTTGTAAAGTTGATATGTGTTGATTTCGATTCGTTGAGTGTTATTCTTCATTTTTTTTTGTCCAGTTATTCACTATATTAAAGTATATTAAGTTATTACAGCATTTTGTTGTTTTCTTGTAGACACAACAATACTAGCATCGGTGGTCATAACAGCTGTGTCATCAGCAAACGTTCCTATTGTAGCTTCTTCTATGTTTGGTAGATTTGTATACAGGAGGTATAATACGGAGTCTAGAACACTACCTTGTGGAACCCCTGCCAATATTTTCTTAAGTTTTGAGTATTACCCTTCCTGTCTCACCCGGAAGTAACGGTCGTTGATGTAAGACTTTAGCAATTCAAAATGTTGTTTTGGCAAATCTCGTTGGAACTTAAATTAGTTATTAAATTACTAGACCGCAGTACTAAACCTTAGCAAATACTTAGGCTACGTCTAAGAATATTGCTGAGCATACTTGCTTTTTTCCAGCGCCTAATCAATTGTATCAGTAATCCTATGTACCTGTTCTATCGTTGAGTGTCTTTCTCGAAACCCAAATTAATGTGCTGGTATAAGATTTCTGCTCTCTATAATTGGCTTTAATCTCTTGAGAAACAATCTCTCGAAAATCTTTGATGTTGTTGCTTTGATTATTTGCCCGTTATCAAGTCGTATCCAGAGGCTTTTTTATCTTTGAGGTTTTTTACTTTTTGTTTGATTTCTTTCAGAGTAACTGAAAGCACAAATGCCTCGTCTACTTTGCTTATAGGTGTTAGATATTCATTATCCGTTTGTCCAGTTGGTGGTTTGAAGGTATTTTCTAGGTGTTCGGCAAACAGATCAGCTTTTTGCTTTTCGCTGCGAGCTAAGTTTTCATCAACCATTCTAATGGGTGGGAATTTTAGGCCTTTTTAATCCTTTTTGGCTTTCCACAGGGAATAGTCTGTGTCAGCTTTACCTGTCAGATTACTTAGGAAGCTTGCAACTGACTCATTCTTAATTTCCTTTATAAGTAGTTTAAGTTGGTTGCACAAGTTGTTTAGGATTGTTTTGTCTTCAGGGACTCTAGTTCTTTGCCAAGTCTTACCAGCTTTTCTTTTTTCGTTAACCAACTCTTCACTTCAACAAGATAGTATATACATTTTTGTAGTATTTCTTGCTGATCAGGAGTACTTTCCCATGCCGCTTTTTCCACACTTTCAATGAGGTTTCCAGTTCTTCTTCTGGCATGTAAGCGTTCGAAATTTGTACCTGTAGATTGATGCTATTTTCGACTAGCTGTTGAAAGTATCCAGAGTTGGTTTTGTCATTTGTTAGTCTTGGAGGTCTTGCTTTCCTTATTACCGTGTCACTTTATTGTCATTAAAACTGGAGAATGGTCGGACGATAGCCCTTCTTCATTTTCAACTGCTAAGTAATTTTCGGAGATACTTACCTCTTGATATATAGAAATCCAGAAGGTCAGGAATTTTATTTGGGTCCGTAGGCCATTAGGTTGGCTTTCTACTGGAGTGAAACTCACATTTTAATATCCTGCCTGCTTCAAATAGCTCCCTTACTTTGGGACTAGTTCTATTTAATCCCCAGAATATGTGTTTCGCATTAAAGTCGCTTCCAATAATAAAATTATGTAGTGTTCTTTTTTGGGTTACATCTGAGTGGACAGTAGATTGCTACCTATAGATTACTATACTTAGCTCTTGTTATTTTTGGTTTCAATAGATACAGTAGCTACTTGCATAGCTTCCTCCTATATTTTTAATTCTTCGTGAAGTTTTATATTATCCTTAATAAAGATGTAGAGCTTGATAGCACTGATATCCACGTATTCTGGCATACGACGTTCTGGTAAAATGACTTTCTGAGATTAGGCATATATCATATTGTTTTTGTGTTTAAAAACATGTAATTCTAATTCTAAAATGTGTTGCGCAGGGCCATTTGTAATCCAGGTACCAATTCTTAAATAGTGTGTCATTATTTTTTCCTGTTAAGTTTGTATGGACTAGAACACAGGTAGTCAATAACTTCTCTAGTTTTACATGACACATTTCGTCGCCTCAGTATTATCTTGTCGTAAGTCCAAATATGTCATTTTGGGGAAATTGAGTTTTAAGTTTGAAAGCTTATTTAGATAGTATAACATCGAGAAGTGTTTAATTTGATAGAATAATTCCAAACCTATCATATCATATATTGATTACCACTTCCTACACTTTAGATAACTCCACCAGTTTTTCCGGAAAATCACGAACAATTTTCCAATTTGTCGTATAATTTTCGAAGTTGTACGAAACAGTGGACTTACGATAAAAAATTTGCTCATACGACAAACACCCTCTGACTAACAAAGACATAAATCACATTAAAATTTATGGACTTACGATAAAATTTGTAAAAATCTTAGGAGACTTAAGATTATTTTATAAAAATGAACGTTTGACTGTTAATGGTACAAATTAGAAAGGAACTAAAACATCCGTAAACATCGTCTGAATGTATCTTTTATTTTCAAAAACAAATATTCAGTAGTTTTAAAATAAAATAACATATTAAAAAGAAAAATTCAAAATAAACAATAGGAAATAAAAAATATCCGCGATTTGCACCATTCAATAATAACGATGATACTGAACTATAATTGCGATTAAGCTTTATATATATTCTGCTCACGTGGTAAAATACTATGATCTTATTGGTTTATTTTGCGACAGAAAAAAATTGGACATATACCAAAATATTTGTTTAAACTGGACATGCGACATTTGTATTATAAATGTGTGTTAGCGATTTTGTCGTATCTCTAGAATTTGTGACATACGATACAAATATAAACAGTTTATGATGTTGTGTGGATTTACGATCAAATAAATTCTCTATAACTCAGAAACCATATAACCTAGGATAAAATCCATCATATAACCTAGGATTGTAGATTTAGAAAGAGGAAGAAAAACTAAAAATACTAGTATAAAAAACCGAAAAACGACATTTTGGTACTTACGACAAGATAATACTGAGCCGATGATTTGTTATTCGTTTTATCTTGGCTCACCGATGTATTTTCCAGTGTTCCTAGTCTCTGTTTTTGATTTTTCAGTAGCTCGCCCATAGATTCTAGTCTTTGGTCCTACCCAGCCAGATGTGAATTGATAGCGTTTAGCTTCAAGTATTTCTTGCAGCATATGGTTTTCCGGACTCGGTGCGTTCTTAATATTTTCGTTCTGGTTAGCCATTTGTACATATGTTATGCCTTCTCTTCCTTTAGCGCTATTTAGGGGGATTTGTTTTTAGTAGGATTGCATGCTAGGTTGAGAATTCTTACTTGTTTGATTTCTCTTGTTGTCTCTCATTCTTTGCAGTTCTCTCGCTACCTCGCAGCCTCTGTAATTTGCTGGGTGACGATTACCACAGTGTATGCATTTCACTGGTTCGTTCTTACTTTTGTTGTATTCTTTTGATAGATGTTTTTCAGCATACTTTACGCATCTCGGCTCGCTATTACAGTATTTGCGTGTGTTATACGCCTGGCAGTTGTAACATTGTGGCATTCTACTAGTGTTCTTTTTAATGCCTCAATCTTAACTTTCATATTACGGATTGCATTGATTCCATATATCCTATCAATGCTCTCAGCGTTGTCAAATGTTAGCATGAAAAGCGAGCGGCCAACTTTGGTTGTTTCTCGTTCACCGATTGCGTTTATAGTGACCTTTCTCTTTAAAATGTTCACAGTGCTTAGAATTTTAAATACTATTTCTGGCTAAGTTTCTCAATTATATCTTTGTTTAGGCATGTATGATGTAACCCTCTGGCCATGACTTGAATTGGTTGCTCAATTTTGTTTTCATAGGTGAACCATTCGATGTTTTGAGCGGTTATTGTATTTGATACCATTCTGTAGGTTTCTGGGCCAAGTGCATTCACTTGGCCCAGAAACCTACAGAATGGTATCAAATACAATACACACTTTGGTTGTTTCTCGTTCACCGATTGCGTTTATAGTGACCTTTCTCTTTAAAATGTTCACAGTGCTTAGAATTTTAAATGCTATTTCTGGCTAAGTTTCTCAATTATATCTTTGTTTAGGCATGTATGATGTAACCCTCTGGCCATGACTTGAATTGGTTGCTCAATTTTGTTTTCATAGGTGAACCATTCGATGTTTTGAGCGGTTATTGTATTTGATACCATTCTGTAGGTTTCTGGGCCAAGTGCATTCACTTTCCAAACGTTATTATTCAGTCCAGTGACTTTATATTTATCGTTTGGAACGAGCTTCACTATATTTTTACTTACATATATCTAAATCGAATCGGTAATAACGAAATTTGCTTCCAACTTCTGAATAAATTTCACAATAAGTATTTCAAAAAAATTTTAATAATAAAAACATGTTGTTCAATAGTATATTTCTCCATTTTAAATAACCGGAATATTTGTACTTGTCATCTGTCAAATAACACATGATGCTCTAGTATAAAAAATAAAATGGCGAAATATTTAGAAAGACACCGCAAATTTGAACACCCGTTATAATTTTCATATTCAAACAGCTCAATGAGTTTTTTAGATTTGTTATAAGCAGGTATTAGCCGCCCCGGTGGCAAAGTGGTCAGCATGCTTGCTCCAGCGACCGGAGGTCCCGTGTTCGATTTCCGGTGGTGACAAGGAAAAAATTTCACGGCTGGTTTAGGATCAATGAATTAATCACCCATTATCCAAAATGAAAATATGATTATGAAACCTCATTTGAGGCGGCCAAACTCCTTGATGGAAATAATTAACTCGAAATACGAACATTATGTAACCAAATGAAATATAATTATATTTGAGTAAGTAATAATGATCTAAATTGGGCCCATCAACTTTATTACGTAGAAAACATAACGTGTGGCATAAAATGACTTATGAACTTCTACCAGATAAAAAGAGAACTGTACATAACATAGTGAGGGCCTGTTATGGTTTCTAAATTAAAAGGATTAAAAAAACGAACAGAAACCAATACTTATTGTCATGTTACGTTGCAAAAAATAATATTGTGATGCATGGTTGCTTTATTCGAGTTAATTCCAAGGTCACAAGAAATGTGTATATGTAATGTGTAATTAAAGTGTTCTGAACGAAAATATTTAATTTGTTGTATTACGTCGTCCAATGTGGTACGACTGGTACTACGTATTGGGCATCGATACGCAAAAGCACACTGAACTCTGAAAACAATTTATATTGTAATACCTTTGTAATTAAATAAACATTGGCAGACAAAATGCAACATACATATATTATAATCTAGAGCTCACAACACCTCGCACCATGAAAATAATTACAATAATTGTTCAATGTATGTCCTATTTAACACAAAAGGTAATTTGGTGGGACTGAAATCTACGTAAATCGATTAGGAATCGGCCCCACACGATGTTCATACCATATTTTTTTTTCTATATACCGCGTTGCAAAAATTGTGAATTATTAACTAGATAATAGAAAATTAATTGATTGATTGCCTTAATACATTTTACATTGGCAGTAACTATATTAAATTTATCTTTACTTACACAATAAAGAATTCATTATTGCATTCTAGATATTTTTATTATAAACGCCAGAACATACATATTACATAAAAAAATCAATTTAAATCAATTAATGTTAATTGAGTGTGAAACCCCGAAGAATAGAATTGAAAAATTGACAAACATTTTCGATTTTCATATGAAATGAGTTGCCAAGATTTTGGTTCTTTTCCTAAGTATTCGTATATGGAGCAAGGCTATTATTTATAGGAAATCAAATTAACGTAAGATGGCAAACATTATAAAGGTCAGCTATTCTGGTACTATAATTTACAATTAAAAAGCTACAGATTATCGGTGAAATGTGTGAACAGTAATAGTAACCGGATTTTAGTGATTTAAAATGTCACTAAGATTTCTTGTAAATCTTTGCTAATTTTTACTGTTTTTACGGAGTGGTCACAAAAATATAATAATGAAATATTTGTTTCTCTAGTTATTATTTTGTTTGGATTACTTATATGCGAAAATCCCAAAACCAATTCATTCAAAAGAAATTAACAATATGGCTCCGAAATTTACATTATATTATTCTTCTTATTTATTTGTGATAAAAATAAACTAAATGCTGTTTATTTTTTCAAAGATTTTGCGTTTCTTAAAAAGAATGGAAAATACATTTAACCTTGGATAACTACATACATATAGGCTCAATTTAAGCGTATAAGTATATAACAATAATAAAAATAGACCTGTCTATTTTATTGTTTTTGGGCCAGAATAACCAAATTAATAGCCGCATGCATTCAAAAAATCGATTAATATATTTTCGCTTCGTACCAAAACCGTGCACAAAACTCAATAGGTCAATCGTAATAATTGACGTTCAATAGCTAATCAATTAAATGTTTTAATTAACAAAACAAAAACAATGTTACAATATTATTGTTAATGATTATAATTAACTTATATAAAAACTTTAATTTTGAACATACATTATCGCAATTCTACAGTTCATCAAAGGCCAACGAATCTTAAAATGTAAAAATTTAAATCAGCGGCGTTTGATAATAGAATCGCTACGATTAGAGGTTGACTTTAAAAATATACGCTAAGTAGCCTATTTCTTTGTACCGATATATAAATATAATAAATATGCAATGCAAGTAATATTATTTATGAAGTCATTGTTAGTTCCAGGGACTCGTTTGTAAGTAAATCAGCTCGTTTCAGTGTCGTTATAATATGTATTGTGTATTCCGTATTGGTGAAGTAGAGGTTACTAAGGCCAGACCATTTTTATTGATAGAATTGGCATTTGATAAATAAAATTCGATTCAGCTTGATTGGGTGATAAATTCGACGCAATTGTCAATTATTTTTATTGGGTTAGTAGTGTGTTTCAATTGGTTTAAATACCGCATAAAAAGTTAAAAATATTGAGGTGAATAAAAATGGTAAATTTTTTATGTGCTTCAAGATATGATAAACTTTTTATATGAGAAACATTTGAATGACACAGTTGTTTATAAACAGGAATTTGCCATGTACAAAATTTGATAAAAATCGTAACATACCTAAATAATAATTTTCCATTTTTATCTTTTGTAAAAAAGCAACCATACAATTGTCAAAAATTTCAACCAATTGAAACAGATACGGAATTATGAAGCCAAAATAAATTTTTAACTTTTATGCAAAAGTGTGATGTAATTTTCTGTTAATATGGCTGCAAATTTTTAGTTGTCTTAACTACGGATAAAGTAGGGATTAAAATTTTAGAAGTTCAGCTGAAGTTAAAAATAATTATTCTAATTTCGAAATATAAATTACTAACACACTAGGAATAAGATTGACATTTAGGATCTGTTTGCTTTTTCTTAAGAAATCTATTATGGAGTCGAAGCTCTCTTGACTCTTTTACGAACCGTTTTTTACGTCCTACCTTACGCCGTTGCCAATCAAATCTAGCACCTACAGATTTACGTAAACCGTCGGTTTATTGCGGAGGTCTAACAATAAAATAACAAGGAAATAACATTCCTCCAAAATTGTGTAAGCATTCGATGGATTCAGTCTGACATATCTAAGACAAACGCACAACCAACTTTGTAAAAATTTTAAAATCAAAATGGTGAAATGGAGAAAACAAACAAACCCGACCAATCAGAGTAATGACAAAAAATCTACATTCGGCCTGGAAAAAATAATTGATCACCTAATTAAAAGCAAAATGGTTTTAGGTAACTGAAGTGATCAAACGAAGCAAGGAACCTCTCAACATGTATATGTTGACCTTCAAGTCCAAACAAAGATATTGAAAATACATAACTATAATCAAGGGGGTATGAATCTCTAGAGTGTAAAGTGATTATTCAACCACTAAGAAGATCTAAGCTTATACCACATGGTGTGCATTATCCATGGACTAACACAAATATACTGTGACATAGAATGCAGGTATGTCAAATGAGCAAGTAAATATCATATCCCTTTTCCAGCCTGCGATCATTATTGATGAACGAACTATGGTTATTTACATACACATTTGTGTACTGTGGACTTAAATATAAGAAAAAAAAAAGTCTGGCCGGAAAAGGGATACCGAAAATTGCGTTAAACTTTTAAATGTTCTTCTTAAATGCGTAAACTGTAGGAAAAACCACCCAGCAAATTATAAAGGCGACAGTATTCAAATTGAATTGTAATAAAATAATAAATGCTAAAATCCAACGATAAAACTCAAGAAAAGCCAACCCGAAATTTCAAAGCAAGAATTACAAGATAGGTTAAAGCGCCCAAAACCTCGTTGATAAGAGACGTCTCTTATTTATTTATGCTCAAATAACAACAGCAAACTCTCGTCTAAGGAACAAAAATTAAGGAAGAACTAGTCAAAACGACAGTATACACCAAGCTCTGCAACTGATAATGAAGAGTCTTAATATATTTGATGAGCGGCTACCGAAATTAGAATGTAACCCTAAAGGAACCATTCTTAAACACAAAAATAGCCAATGTTTTCAATTTTATGTTGAAATGCCAATTTACTCCTGCAACATCAACAATACTTGCAGATGGTCCTAGACACAGAAAAAATTGATATACTTATATCAGAAATACGTAAAGTGTAAGTGGAACAATTTATCTGATTAAGAAAACATCAACATAGTACACTAATCGCCTCGGAAACATTTTGAACGAGGGTGGCGTTGTTATTACGAGGGATTAAAATATCAAACAGAACAAGTATAAGTAACATCAGTTAATGTCAAAACTATGCAGACCAAAGCATTCGCCGAATGAAGGACTATCATGAATTTTTCAACAAAACGGAAAGTAGATAAAAGATATAATATATACAGGTGCAAATAATTATCAACTGTAAAATCGATTCATTCACCAATTGATCGAAATAAAGTACCTCATCTGATTAATTTCATCATAACCAATAACATATCTGCAAATTGTGTACCGATAGACGAAAGTCAAGACTTAAGTTCGGACCATTCCCCGATATTAATGACGCTAGTAAATACGCACACCAATCGCAATATTTTTAGTAAGTCGCTAGAGCAGAAAGTAAACTTAGTAAGTAGTGCCATTACAAAATGTAGCTCAGTGCGTTTAAAAAATTTGCATAAAAATGCAACCGTAATGAAAAATGGGACTAAAGAGAACACCATGTGGAAATTCGAGCTAGAGAACTTCTAGCAGAAAAGAAAAGTGAGAAGGATATGGCAGCAAACTAGAGCCCGTCATGGTGAATCTAAGTTGAACAATCTTACTCAACAACTAAGAAAAGAGATAAAAGAATAGAAAAATAAATAAATCAGTAACTATCTATAAAATTAAAGTAATGACTGATTATTCCCCGATCCACCCAATAAATACTTACACCGAGTGGAAATTGGGCTAAAAATCAAAGGCAAAACTCATTAAGTATTTGCGGATCGAAAAAATATTTCAACGAGGAAGTTGTACCAGAAAATGAAGAAATACGTCAACTACATCAATGAAGCAATGCATGGGATAAAAGCCATGATGCCAAGAAAATCTCCCGGTTACGATCTCATTACTGTTGAAATTCTGAAAGAGCTTCCAAGGATAGCTTTATCAAAGCTTGCATATGTTCTTCAGAATCAAATTCGTTTCGTTAAAAAACTATTGGCAAAAAGACTTAATTCGATAATTGAGAAAAAACTATTCCTAAATCATCAATTTTGGTTTCGTAACTAGCAATCAACAATAGATCAGGTGCACAGTTGGCATTAACCATGCAAATGGCTTGAATACAGAATACATTCCAGTTATCCCAAATCAAGAAATAATAGCGCATGCGATTGCGAACACAGCTAAGTATGTTACCGTATTGGTTAATAGGACAAACAAAATACGTTTACTTTATAAACAAACATTGAAATCAATCTGGACTTACGTTATTCAATTTTGAGGATATAACGAAATATTGCAGCTAAATGCTACACCTCCGTAGATCATAGATCACACCAAACTGTTAATTTTTGAAGATGTAAACGTGTTTGATGAATACCATGTGTGTTTTTCACTCGAAATGCGACAATTGTGCTTATTTAAGAAGCCATTTAACTAGAAATGAGCTTCATTGCTGAAGATGACTTTTCCTATTTTATGTTACATTACGAATAGTAGATTTATTATTTTTGTAATAAATTTTTACAATTCCTAAACGCTGTGCAACTGTTTCATGGTAATTTGCCAACTAATACTGAACACAAATGCCAATTTTGAAGGGAATCTGAGACAAAATTACCGCTATATTGTTTATATAATATACATGTAATACTAAATTGCCACATTTGTCAACCGAAAGGCCAAAAGTGACTGGTTCATTAATATAGCAAATAACTAGGTAAGTTTAGTAAAAATAAACGTTGTAACCTTCATCCTATTGTAGATGCTACCTTACAGAGAAATACAAGAAAATCTCACTATATCTTTAAATAAAGTTAATTGGTGAGTTGACAACCTTAATGCGATGATAAGGAGTATTCCTACTAAAAATTATCGTAACTACTCTAGGCAGCAAACTAAGATCTGCCCGTGATTTTTTTTCTAGACAAGATTATGATAACTCCAGATATGAGATACTTATTACCACAACCAAAAATCTGATACCTCCTTCTCTTACGTGACATTAAAATATCGACTTAAGTACGTACATTCCATTTTTAAATTTCAGCGAAAAAATGTAAACTTGAAAACATAATCTATTTGGTAATTGATGAAAAGGAATCCCGATTTAATTGATAACAAAGACGAAGTAATTTCACACACAACGAAACGAACTAAATATGAGGAAGGGGAGGAAAATTATGTACTATCAAAATGTAATTTAATGCTACACACTCACAAAACGAGAAGGCTATACAGAAATATATATCCTATTATAAGAGATAAAACACCCCGTATAAACCTAACATACTTAGTCATATTTTTATCTCAAAAGTAGAAACAAGTGGTTATTAAAAACAAATATAAGATATCATATCACAATGCAACAACAAAAAATAACAAATCGCAAAAATAGTTGTGGTGTATTCTTATCAACAATAAAAACCAAATGCATTCCTTTGTATACAACATATTACACATTGACATACTTATGTAGATAAGCGTAATTTTGTCCAAATCACTGTGCCAAATTATTATTCATTTTTATAGTTACACATTTAACTAATTTACTTACATAATTATTTGTAAATAAATATGCATAAATAATTAAATTTCGTTTATTGATTCATAGTAAAAATATATTCAATTAACGTAGGAGTTTCAATGAAATTCAATGATGGTAGTATTACTCAGTTACTTCATATTTGGATAAGGTTTTGAAACCGAACCACACAAAGCGATATTACTTTACATAGTAGATTTAAAATTAATGAATTAACTAGAAAAATTATTCGTGATTGCTATAGTTATCAGTTGCTAGTATGTCTTGAAGTTGTGGGATTATAGAAATAATGCGGAAAAAATAATAAAACCTTTCGAAAAAAATTGTATTTCCCAGGCTTGAGGTTTGTGGTTTATAAAATATAAACTTCTAACGACTCTTCAATCTAATTTAATAAAATAATCGGCACCTTTTCTAAACGTGGTGAAGTAAGAGACAGAAAATATTAAAGGCTGATTTTAGTTGGTCGATTTTTCTCAGAAAATTTCTGGGATACTCAATTTATGTATGGAAAGGATAAAATAAGAATATCCATTCTGAAAATTTTCAACAATGTTATGAACCTAATTCTAGACATTTATTTTATAAAAGCAAACAGTAGTCTATAGTGGATTGATCACCACCAAAAATCACTGATCGCTCTCAACCTATGTAAAAAGTGTCATGGGCAAACAGAATTCGCACAAAGGTATCAACACTTTATCAAAAAATGATAAACCACTTAGTTTATTCGTAAATCAACCACATCAACTAATCAATTTGTCTTCCTCAAGGGAAAGAAAAAATTAAATAGCTTTAAATTAAAATTAAAATTCTTACGCCTTCTTAATGTGTAACATTTAGATCCCACAGTCATTTTGCAATTGGATAGCGTTTTAAGGTTTCAAGTATTAAAAAGTAAAACATTTGGTTGGTATTTTTACCCAAGGGGCCTTAAAAAGACCTACAGGAGCAATTCTAAACAAATCGATTACATAATTTACAAAAAATATTAATTAAATTTAAGAAAACTAAATTTAAGAACTTTACGGTAAAACATTAAATGATTGGGAGAAGTACACAAAGCAAATACTTGAAACCAACTTATTATTTCTTCTAGCCTGTCATCAACAGTTAAATTTCATTTTGTGGGATTGGCATACATTTTTTTATTAGTTTGACGTTTCAATTTTCGGAGTGAAGAATTTTGTCTTTGTGTAACATCTTTAAATTTTTTTTATTATAATTCTTTCTACATAACTTAAGTGTTATTAATAGGAAAATTTAAGTAATTTAAATGGGGTGAGAAATGTCTTAACATATTCGTAGAATGGTGATAATATTTACGTGCACAGCTAAAAAATAAAATTCATAGAATAGAATCCATCTAAAGTAACATAACACCATAAACATTCAAAAGCAGAAATATTCGGTTTTAAAAATGATGGATGCCTATGATTTGTCCGAGTTGGGAGATATCTATGAAGTTGAATTGGCCGATCAACTCGAGCAGGTAATTTAAGATTATGTTATTGGAACTGGAACTAACTCATTTTCATCTGGTTTTTATTTTCTAAGATCGAAATACTTATTCCGCATGACGAGGAACAAATAAAGAATAAATAATATTCTTAAAGTATATACGTGAAAATAAATGAAAAATTTATAAGTGAACCGCGGAGCAATATGAAAAATTGGTGAAACGAATAACGTTCACGTTAGTGAATTACACACAATTTGAGTTAAAAAATCATCAAGCGACTGGCTGTCGGAATTTTACTATAAAATACCCTGAATTCTTTCTTTAATTAATTTACTATATATAAATATTTAAACTTAGACCGAAATCAATAAAATTTACAGCAGAAGAATTGGAACTGTTTAATTTCCTAATTAAAGACGATAAAACTACTCCAATCACACACAATTGATCATTTCGAAATCGCTAGTGAGTCTCCAAAATTATATACCACAATTAATTTGGAAACGGAATCTCTTGGTATTTTGAATCGTGATCAAAATTATCGTGAAAATTAACCATTGCGCTACCATGTCACCGGTAAGTAATTAAAAAATGTTTTTCAGAAGAGACATGGATGATGGTTTCCCTCAAAACATTTGTCATTGCATGGAAATGCTCGATCATGCTTATCGGTTCATGCTGAGTACAATGTATAAGTAGTAAAAAAAACAAAATTAAATAAAAAAAATCCATTTTAACGAAAATTTTATTTAAAATTATTAATTATAACAAAATATTCTCAAAGTTGGCTACATCCTTCTCCAATATTTGAGCTTGAAGGAAATTTGGTTGGACCATTTTATACCAGTCCGCAACACTTTCTGCTACCATATCGATAGCTGGTTTCACATCTTCGACTAATAATGATTTCAATCATTTTCCAGTTTCAGCAAATTTTATTTTTTCCGAACCATGGAATTGTTCATCGTTATAAGTTAGTGAACGAGTAGCCCGATCGCGAATTAAATGTTGCCGAAGTAATAAAGGATGTTCCATCTGTTAGTTTCTTTTATTTTAGGAAAAAAAACACATAATGTGAAAACGAAAGTTGGTGGTAGGCACGTTTTCCAACAAAAGTAGTTAAGAGATCTTGAATTGTTTGTGGATCACTGCTATACACTTTATGTTTCAAAAAACCCCAAAGAAAATAATCTAAGGGTGTCAAATCGAATGATCTTGGTGGCCAATTGACATTAAAATTTGAAATTATGTGGTCATCGATCGAACTTCGTTGCCAATAAGTCGAGTGTTTCACGATTTGTGTAACATGTGGCACTGTCTTGTTGAAACCAAAGATCATATAAATTAATTTCATCCAATTTTGGCCACAAAAATCCGGTTAACGTGCCAAGACAGCGCTCACTAATCACTGTCAGTGCATATTCATTTACAGCTGTTACTGTTTCATGCATACGAACTGGACGATGGTGTTGATATGCTGTACGACCTGCAACCGGTTTATTCAAATCGTCCAACAATTTTGCGAATTCTAGACTTTGTGGGACGTCCATGTTGATCAAAATCATGACGTAATTTACGAAATGTTTTTTTTAAAGAACGACCATTTTTGTAATAAGATTGGATAACCAAAACGCGTTGTTGTGTTATAAAGATAACCTAGCACATTACTAAAAATAGCATAGTTTTGACTTTTGATTTGTCAAAAAATTTTCGGGTTGCCATCGCACAATAAATAATTTTTTTAACTTAAAAAGATAATCAACAGATGGAAGATCCTTTATTCATAATAAATATATATGAGGTGGCTGGCGAATTTATATATAATAGATATAGTTTTAAAGTTATATTTAAATCTTTGCAAGTTTTTGAAATGTTTAGTTACTTATTTTAATTTTAAATATTTAATAAATAAAGAAATATACGTAACACTGTGCGGCCAAAACCAGATTTAATTTTGAGTAGGCCCTTACCAGTGGAAATTTTCTGATGCATATGTACTTTGCCGAGGCCAGACAATTGAGAATATTCGACAAGTTCAAATTAAAATTCGTAAAGACGCACGAGCCTATAGGTTTTTAAAATTATCAAAATTATCTAGAAATGTGAGTATATTAATTTTTGACCTTAAGGTCCCGCTAAGGAATAAAGACCCTTTAATCAAGGGAACCACATCGATCAACATTTGCTTAAAAATAAAGTAAAAGAAAAATTATAGCCGATTTTTTTAAATAATGCAAAGGTTAATTGTAAATCCATTTTAATGAAGTAAGAACTCCTTTTTTAAACACTTTCTGCTTATCTCATTTATAAAAAAGATTGAAAATTGAGGTGCTTGCCACTAGTTGAATTTTCAGTTTAGTACGTTCAATTAATTGTCTCATAAATTGAACTACACAGTGTAGCTAGAATAAAATATGTGTACCGAAATATATTAAAGATTAATCTTCTCGAGCGAAATCTGGCACAGGAACTACCAGGACGCAAATTTTTTTCGCAGGCGGATGTCAAATTTGGTAAGAAAGTTGAAAACCAAGTAAGTAATATCGAAGTAACCGAATACCTTCAAGTGCAAAGTGTGGAATTTGTTGGCATGACTACTTAGTGTTTTCAAACACCGACTTATTCGTGGACACCAACTTATTCAGGAGGAGACTTATTTGAATAAGAGGAGACTTGAATAAGTACGTTTACACAAAAATGTCTCCAAAATTGTGTACTGATAAAATGTAATTTTATGTTCAAATCTAACGACCAGATTTTATGTTCAAATCTAACGACCAACATGTCAAGAAAATTTTTTCTAGTGTTGCAATCTGGCAACTGCTCTATCGTAAAGTTTGACATTTTTGAGATTATACGTAGTCAGAACGTTTTGACATTCGAGCGCTATTTGTGTTGTTTACAGTACTCATTAACTCAACATCTCGGCGAAAAAATGGAATTAAATCGTGAACATTTTCGTGCGATTAT
This sequence comes from Nephrotoma flavescens, assembly GCA_932526605.1. Taxonomy (NCBI): domain Eukaryota; kingdom Metazoa; phylum Arthropoda; class Insecta; order Diptera; family Tipulidae; genus Nephrotoma; species Nephrotoma flavescens. The sequence continues at coordinate 120,494,611 of OW052222.1, forward strand.
TTTTTACAACTTTCAACGTGGATTAAAGCAGCAAGAGTGCATGGATGAACTTAATTCAATTTTTGGCGATGAAGCTCCATCAAGGACTAGTGTTTATCGATGGTATGGTGAATTCAATCGAGGTCGTAGTTCCCTCCAAGACGAATTTCGTGAAGGTCGTCCAGAATCAGTTGTTGTTCCGGAAACCATTGATGCTGTGCGCAAACTGATATTGCAAGATCGTCATGTGACCTATCGTGAGATTGAGACAACCTTAAGGCATTAGTGGGACCAGCATACATTCAATATTGCATAAACATTTGAATGTCAAAAAAATTTGTTCGCGTTGGATCCCACACAATTTGTCAATCGCTGAACAAAGGCTCGTGTCGATTGGTCGAAAGAAAAGCTCAAAAAATACGATGACGGTGCTTCAAAACACGTCTATGACATAATGACCGGTGATGAATCGTGGATTTACGCGAATGAGCCCGAAAGTAAACAGCAGTCGACTGTATGGGTGTTTCAAGATGAGCCGAATCCAACAAAAGTTGTTCGCGCACGAAGCACTTGCAAGCAAATGATCGCCTGTTTTTTCGGAAAAAATGGACATGTCGCAACCGTACCACTAGAACAACGCAGAACAGTCAATTCTGAGTGGTACACAACCATTTGTTTGCTAGTTGTCTTCCAAGAAATCACGAAAACCAACTGCCGAAGACGGATCACTCTTCACCACGACAATGCGAGCTCTCACACATCGGCTCAAACAACTGCATTTTTGAGCACTCAAAACATCGATTTGATGAGTCACCCGCCGTATAGTCCTGACTTGTCACCAAATGACTTCTTTTTATTCCCGTACGTAAAAAACAAACTGAGAGATCAACGTTTTTCGACACCTGAAGAAGCGGTTGCTGCGTTCAGAATGCATGTTTTGGAGATACCTCAATCAGAGTGGAAAAAGTGCTTCGACAATTGGTTCAAACGCATGCAAAAGTGTATAGATCTTCATGGGGAATATTTAAAAAAACAATAAAGCGATTTTCGATTAATATTTGTTTTTGTTCTCTAATCCCGAAATATAAAAGGCAGCCCTCGTATATTTATTGTTTTTCTTGCCTGCAAGTAGCATATATATATATCAAAATGTTTGTGGATTGGGGCAATTTTTAGATATTGACGGTTTTAAGTGAAAAAGTTCAAAAATCATTTTAGTCTTATCGTATCATACAACAGTTTTATAATTTGTTCAATTATAAACTGAAAATTAACTCTATGTTCAAATTAACGATATCTATCAATTCTTACTACAGCCAATTCAGGTTGTAGACTAATTTTACAAAGTAATAAATAATTTAAAGTATAAGTAATAAGTTCTAGGGTTCATTCATGTTATTAAAACATAATGTAAAGGCAAAATAACCTCTCCCTAAAAAACCCTGGGCATTTTGCAGCATTTTTATTCAGAGTAAAAAAGCCTGGGGTTATGTGATAGAATTGGGACAGATTTTTAATAACGAAAACATGGAGCAGTGATTAAAGATCTGGGATATGGATTGAGTATCGGGGCATGTATCTACGATCGTGTTTTTAAACACATTTATTTTGATGAGCGAATTCAGCGGAGATGCATTTAACATGTTAATGCGCATAAATTTACAAAGAGAAAGAAATGTGCAGAAGGAAGCTAATATGTTTCTTAACTATGAATGATGGGATGTAAGTATTTCTTGAGATCGTTGAGTAAAAGCCGCTTTAAATGCTAAACGAATTTGCCAAGTTTATCCATTTAGAATTAGTGATCTGAATGGAACCGTATATTAAACTGCAAGAAACCGTAACACTAAGAATTAAGGTGGTTTTTAAAGTGGTTGCTTAACAGCTGATTATTCAAAACACTGAAAACAATTTGGTAATTTGGCAAATCTACACATTAAAATCAGCTACTTAAAACGTTTTGATAACAAATTTCGACGGAACAAAACATTCATATTTTCTTGCAACTGGAAATATGATTGGTATTTAAAAAACTAAGAATTGCTTTTATGTTTTAATAGCACTTCTAAGAAAACATTAAATATGAATTTCTGGACCAGTTCAATGATTTCAATTAATTACTAGAATCCAGTCGGATATCTCCATCGTTTTATAGCATTGTATTTGTATGTCATACTAACATATACGCATTTATATAGAAGTTTATATCTACAAACTATCACCAAACTAATTAAAATACGTCTCATTTAGTACCGAACAAATCAAATCACACTTTGATGAATTCATATCATATCATAATATACTCACATAGGTACACATATTGTGTATATAAAAATTGATAATGAGACAAGCGGTAAGCAAGTATATAGCGACGTTATGTACTATGTTTTAAGTATATAAAAATTACATGACATTTTATAATACATATTAAATTAAACAAGTTTTAGGTTTTCTTATTCTTTTATAAGAGCATAGTTTTCAGTTTTCCTTTAAATAACGTACATATAGCAAGATAGTAAGTACCTATATATACGTACATATATCATCTACATAAACTAAATAGAAATTGAAATGTGGAGAAAAATATAACAAGACATTTTTCTTACTAAAATACTTAAGTAATTAATTATATTACCAACCAGATAAAATTTATTATTGTTGTTCGTAAAATTTCTACGGATTTTCTAGGTGACTCATTATTTCGATAAATATGATTCGAATAAATAAAGATGCAACGTCTTAATAGATAACCGTATAGTTCTTGCATTCTGTTTATATACATTTTGTACCCACACATCCACACAAAAAGTTTTATAGGCATACATACAATTCTGGGAAAAATGTTTACAATAAAAATATGAAATTTGTTACCTGTTCAGCAGCCTGTGCTACAGACAATATTGTTCCTAGCATAAAACATGCTAGGAATACCGATATGTGTATCCTTTTTAGATAATTTTTTGAAGTAGACATCACTAAATTTATGTATTTTTACGCGACACACCAAAAATTTAATATAACTACACCAAAATTTTACTTTGGTAAATTTTATTTATATGATAGCTTACAATATTTTCACAAATATTTCCTATTTTAACACATTTTACATGAAATAAACCAAATATTTTTCACTTTAAATACTTCTATTTTTATTTATTTTACACAAAAAATATACAACAACAAAAAATAAAAAAAGGAACCACTATAAAAAACTACAACACGTATTCCATTTATATTCCTTTTAAATTTTTTTAGGGATACTTTCTATTGCACACAACTATTTTATTAATATTATTATTAAAAAAATACACAAATATAAAACAATTATTTGATCAATATAAAAAATTTAAAAATGGATTACTTTTTGCTTAGATATTTCCTCTATATTTATTCAATTTTTTTTTTTTAATTTTTAACAATTTTTGTATTATTTTTTCTTTTACACACCATAAACAAAAATCAAGAGTGAAAGATTTGTACTAAAAAAAATACGAAACGAAAAAAGCAAAATAAAAATCGAAAAATTTATAGGGAGATAAAGAAAAATTGTACAAATTTTTTATGTTTTTATTACGAGGTAAAGCGAGACGGAGCTATAAAATTTTGAATGAAACGAATGGGATAGCATGAGAAGTGATAACTACATTAGTCAAGTTTATGGATTTTTATATTTTTGGAGAATTTGGTTGCGTACTTTTTTTGGATTGTGTGGTGATGTTTTTTCTGTGGATGTAATTTTTAGTACATGCGTACTTTTTGAAAAATGTAAAGTAGACATACTTACAGTTGGTTCATATAATAATATTTTGTGTTATATATTTTAATAAGTTAGTAGCATTTTGGTAATAAGTTAAAAATTCGATAAAAATTAAGTTATAAACAATATAATTTAAAAATTAAAATAAATAAATTTCGTTATGTTTCTGTTTTTGTTTGAGTATAAAGTGATTAAGTCAACTAAACCGAAGTTAGTAGTAGTTTGTACCAGGCTGTCAATTTCATAAATTCGTTATATCGACTTTTTCGCGATGGGGTTCCAAAATCCCAATGAGCTGGTTCTTAAAAGATTTTGTTAAAAATTATAATTTCCTCCGCTGCATACATAAATTTAAGATTACACTTCAAATGCAATTCAGAGTAGCCAATAAAATAATTAAACTAACTAACTTTAATAAAACAAACTAATTTTTCAAAACACATAAAAAATGTTAATAAATTCGGTTTCCTATTGGGGGTTTGTTTTCGTTGAATCTTTTGTATAACTGATCTCTTGAGCTGATATGAAACTTTATTATTTATTTGTGGAAATGTGGAGGCGTATGAAAAAAAATATATCTGGGTGGAATTGCTATGTTCAGAGGGTTCTCGAACGGCCATTTTATATTGTTATTATTGAAGTTTTCACACTCATGGTCATGGAAGGGTAAAGATTCGTTTTGTTTTCAATAAGTTTTTATAAATTCTGACGCACATGACTTTCGTTTGGTTTTGAGTTCATGAGAATATTGTTTCAATTCAAGCAATTATTACAGTGGTTAAAGCTTTGGTATTTGGATCGGGAGTAACCGGGTTCGAATCCCGATAAGGACAGGATGCAAAGTGAAGTTTCATCAACAGATTACAATCTGTGGTGAAATCTAACACATCTATGACCCCCTATCGGTGTGCAAAACCCATGGGCTGACCCATCTTCCATGCCAGTATAGACTGGCATGGAGCTTGCAATGTGCAGATGGTCTTAAATCAGTCCTACAGGCGTACGTCCTCGAGTTGGCCGGGAGGCTTAAAGTATGGACGTAAAAAGCATAACCGCGGAAGAGCAGGGTGAGCCGTAGCCCCAAAACAAATCGCATAGTTAACAATAAAAAAAATCAATTATTTTAATATCATATATCAATTAATTTAATATTGAGTGAAGATTTACACAATGACAAAAAACGATACAAATAAACGCCAAAATAAATAATTTGAGGTTATTGTTTTAAGTTGAAATTTGATCAATTGTTTCGGTTCGGTTCCGCCTTTAACTTAACAATGTGAGCATGTTTTCGGTTTTCCATACATTTTGACATATTCAACTTAAAGGTAGGAACGAAACGAAAACTATGTGCCTCGACCTTAAAGAATTCGTGAATACCTCACACAAGTTTTGCTCGTTTCAATGTTGAAACTTACGACAAAGCATAACTAAGGAATAGCAATACCTCCTGTAGTCATATTTCCAGGTCTACACCAAGCGCTCTGTGCTCGGAATCGGAATAATACGTGTTATCTTAGTGATTTTGCCACAACCTACCTGCCTGTTGAACTTCGCAGAACAAGACTCTTCATGTGAAGCTGTCACTCAACGTCAATTTGACAAAAGACAATGTCAAATTGAGCTGGAATTTACAAAATAGATTGTAAAAATAAATATTGTTTCCTGTTAGCCTGAGTTCAGTCAGCGGTACTACATAGGCAATAAAGCTGTCTCTATTCGTATATCAAAATACAACGTACGCTTGAATCAGTGCGGAATCCGTACACGCAAGAGTACATATTATTTATTTTATATTTGTCTCTTTTCATTTTCAACTAATTACTGTTCATCACTGAAATTCAGTGGGTATTCAGCATGTTAAAATTGTTATTCAAGCGTGTTATGATTTAGAAGTTATACGAATTGAAAATTAAAATTTATGAGTCATAAAAATTATAAGTAATTAGAAATAAAACTGAAAAAAATTAACAAATTAACAACGAGTTTTTATGTGTTAAATAGAACTATCTTTTATATGTAATTACAAATTTTGAGGGATGGCAAAACACCGATTGCGAATGACATGAGCGCATTGGCTTGGCGGACATTTAAAAATGTTTTTTTACGTTACAACGACTTGATAAAAGCACCACATGAAACTACCACTTTCAAAGGTAATTGTAAAATGGAAGAACCCCGCAAGGGAGTTTCTGAATTTTTGTCATAGGGCAAAGTACCGTTCTACCGTTAATGATTATAAAATTTGTACTTCTCTTTTTTCAGCATCTAATGCAAATACCGCAATTAGTTCCGATTCTGACGATGAACCCCTTTATGAAAGAACAATGATTTCTTTCGAAATAAGACAATGGACCTTGCAAAATAAATTAATAAATAAATTTATTAGTATAGGATAAGTTATCATTTATTTCCCTCTAAGTAAAGCGTAAGATAAGCGAAACAAAAAATGAGTTAACTTCATATATAAGACTTCGCAAACGTAACGTTTTGGCGTTAAGAAAGCGAACCGTTTCCGTAAATTTTGAACTATGAATTTTAAAATAAAAATCGTACCACTGATGTATCACGTTTTCGGTACGCCAAAGCGGCCTATTTGCGTACCGTAAAAATGAAATGATTTTATATCGAAAAAATGAAGGTTTTTTATAACGCCAAGGCGATATGTTTGCGTTGTGCAAAAGAGGAATGTCTTTGTATCGCAAAACAGAACCTTTTTATAACGCCAAAACGTATTCTTTTCGATTCCATTTGGGTAAATTTAGAGAAATCTTCTTTGTTGAAATAAAATAAAATTATTTATGTAAAATATAACAAATTTATTATTTAATTTTAATATCATTGGCAATTTATTATCACAATAATTTACTATATGTATATCACAACCTCATTTAGGATTTAATACTACTTCAATACAATTTACTATTAAAAATTATAGCAAAACAATTCATTAAATTTCATTGAGGTACTTATTTGCTAAATTATGAAATAATAAAAAATTAAATATTTCAAAAATTAATTTATGTACTTATTTACTAATTAGAAAATTCAAAAATTCATTAATCTACTTATTTAATAAATTCATAATTCAAAAATTCATTAATGCTTATTTACTAATACTGGGTTTACACCAGAGATACTTTAATAGTATAATACTTTTTTGCTAATAAAGTATAATACCCGGCCAGTTTACATCGCAAGCGGTGTAAACCCATACTATAATACTATATTATTTTTTTTGTTGGTAAATATATTTTTTTTGGTTAATATCACAAATGGAAATGTATAGCCAAACAAAAAATGTCTTTATCGGCCACTTGAAAAAATAATATACAAAATTAAAGTATTATAACATTAAAGTAGAGTTTAAACCACGACTATAATGTCAATATTTTTTTGATAGCTATTATACTTTAATAGCAAAATAGTACGCGATAAAGTATTAAAGTATTTTAGTTTGAGTTTACACCAACATACTTTTTTGCTACATACTTTTATTCTACTGGTGTAAACGGGGTATAAATATAAAATTCAAAACTTAATTATTGCACTTATTTACTTACCACTTATTTACTTACCAATGGTTGAATGATACGATTGAAAAGAATGTGGACTCTTTATAATCTTTATGTATGCATACGATGACGTTTTGCCATATTGTTAGTAAAAACCGCGTCACGTAAACGTTCAATTTCCATGCCGTTTTAAGCGGCTCGCTTTTTCTTTAGAGGGTCATATAATCTACATACCATAGAATTAGATTATATAGAATGAATGTAAGCAAACGTCAAGTGTCACAAATTCGGAGGGTAACAGTAAAAGCATATAAATCAACAGGCCCGTCTTTAACATTTTTTTCGACCGAATGCAATGAAATTAGGAAGTTAAAATTAAAAAAATATGTAGATTGAATTATATTTTTATTCATCCAATACAAACAATTAATTGTTTTTTCCTCAAGTACAATATTTAAGAGATATAAAGATTTAAACCTGCGAATATCCAAATAGTTATTGATCCTATTTAACTTAATATTATTTCATTGCCGTCAAATTTAGTTGTTGGCTCGTTAACCAACAAGAAGAGAATGGCTCGTTTCTTAAAAAAATTTACCGATTCTATTTTATCTGCAGCATAAAATAATTATTTTCAAAATGTAACGATTACATCTTCCACATCGAAGCCAATTGGGCTCAATTATTGTTTTTTTAATTTTCACATTAAGCTTAATACTAAAAAAAAAAAAAAAAAAATTGGTTATATTTGTTGTAAACAAATTTCCCCTACATTCCTGTCGTCTTACTTTGGTATAAGTTAAATCCATTCTGGAATAGAATTAATTTGTACTCAAAGTAACAACCAAAGATATTTTTAATTTATTTTTATTAGTTGGTAACAATTACATTTAGAATTTGAAAACAACGTAAAAATGCAACTAAATATATTCAATTAAAAAGTAATGTGCTAGAACATTATTGAATATTATTACAAATCGTAACTAATTTCTCGTGTTGTTTAGAAAAATGCGATGTCAAAATTACAAAAATCACTTTTACATTTTTATTGCCAACATTTAAAAATAAAAGTATTCAATAAAACTGCTCTGGTGGTGAACATTAAAACTACATGTAGAATAGAATAATACTGGGTTTACACCAGAGCTACTTTAATAGTATAATACTTTTTTGCTAATAAAGTATAATACCCGGCCAGTTTACATCGCAAGCGGTGTAAACCCATACTATAATACTATATTATTTTTTTTGTTGGTAAATATATTTTTTTTGGTTAATATCACAAATGGAAATGTATAGCCAAACAAAAAATGTCTTTATCGGCCACTTGAAAAAATAATATACAAAATTAAAGTATTATAACATTAAAGTAGAGTTTAAACCACGACTATAATGTCAATATTTTTTTGATAGCTATTATACTTTAATAGCAAAATAGTACGCGATAAAGTATTAAAGTATTTTAGTTTGAGTTTACACCAACATACTTTTTTGCTACATACTTTTATTCTACTGGTGTAAACGGGGTATAAGTCTATACCAGCAGAAAAGTTGGTTTAAAATAATTCCAATTTGGAATTACATATATGGGATTGTTGTTGTAAATTTCTCAAAGTAAGACAGCATTCATTTTGTAAAATTTATTGCTCCTTCGGAATAAAAATGATTTATTCTGTAGATTTATTTGCTGCCTTAACAAAAATAAATTCTCTAAATATTTGTGCACATTATGAGTTTTTGCTCTATTAAATGATCTAATTAAAATTCTCTAATTAAAATTTGCTCTATTATTTTGACAGAGGTGTGGAAAAGGTAAAACTTTTATTAAATCAAACCGATGACAAAAAATAATAATAATCTAAAAAATTTATGATTAATAGAATAAAATGGGAGAAAATAAAACGTCAGAAAAAAAGAAAATATCCAAGTGTTATAATTATGTGTGGAACGAATGGTAAACACAACCTGAAATAATTTGTAAATTTTTCTAATATCCTTAATTAATTTTAGAATGTTGATGATGAAGTACAACTGTTGATGCTTGATGAAGGATTGATTTATCATGACCTAGTCGAACCAAATCTAAACGTCATATGATAATGATGAAGACATATGATAGACGAGGACGGTAATGATAGAACTCGAAATAGATCGTCCGTTGGCAGATCGGAATACAAGACAACCGAGATGGCAGATGCATTGTTACGGGATTATTGAGCAATAATATTTGCCCACTCAATACCAATATAAAAAAAATCTATCATAATTGTCTAACTTCACTTCAAACTGTAAAGTAAAATATAATCAATCAATAAAGTAAAATATAAAAACTATTGGCCACCAATAGTTTTAACATCTGTCGACAACAACGCTGAGAAAGTTACACATTTATGTACACAATAGTAAGGCGGGCTCATTATAGGTCCCACGTCCAATACACTATACACCGGTCTTATAAATGCTATTCTAGAGAGGTTGTGTACTTCCAAACAAATGCAGATCCATAGATTGTTGCTGGGTGTTGAGCTAGGTGATATGAAACCATCACCATCAGTACCCACTATTTGAATGCGTTCAAATGACTTAAGGTCTGAGAAATGCAGGCAACACATTCCAGAGATTGATTCATTAAATATTTAACGGTCTGGCGTTCTGTTTTTTCTTACCTTGATGACTTGTTAATTGCCTCATACTAAATTTCACAATATATGCAACATTTAAAATTTGATTTATATTCGAGAGAAGTAATGCTGTTTTAGTAACCAACGTTGTTCAATGGTATTTTGCAAATGATCAAATTCAATTTTTGGGTGAAAGTAAGTGTTAAACAGCTTAGACGATTTTTGGGAATCTTGAATTCTATACCAAATTTTTACCGAATAACGATGGGAACCAAACAATCCTCTACAATTATCTTACAGGAAGCAAGAAAAATGATTCTCGTGTTATCAATTGGACGAAGAATCTATTTCTGCATTTGATCTCGCTCAAAAGCAACTAAGTGAATTGGTTATGTTAGCACAACCGCCACCCACAGCCGAGTTTTCAGTAATGCATCCAATAAAGATGCATCTAACAAAGTCATTGAAGCAGTTATTCAACAAAAAATGGACAATGCTTGGCAACCGCTACAGTTCTAATCATCGAAGTTAATTGAAACTTAACAACGCGTATAGCGCTTACGATAGAGAGATTTAGAATGAGTTGCCGCTTATTCCGCACATTATTCACTGATCATAAACCTCTTATCTACACATTTTACCACAACCTAGATAAGGCATTACCACGCCAATTCCCATACTTGGCCAATGTAATTTTACAAATGATATACAACACCATATCCAAGATGGAAAATGTTATCGTAAATATACTGTCAAGAACCGATTTATTACTCGATGCCATACACTTGGAAAATATAGCAAAGCAATCTCTTGGAGAGCAATGTTACATTGAACTTTGTAAAAGTACTGGGTCGGAATCAATACTTATCATGCGAGAAAAGTTTCGACAATAAACCATTAAATGAAATCGAGAAGAGTTTCGCCGAATATTTCACTAAATCTGTTCATGTGTTGCCATCGCGGCTCAAGTTCTTGCATTTCTAAATCAGCATGTCGTTGTTGTCCGTGAAGCTGATAAAAAATAAGTGAGAATCTGCGGAGATTTTAAGGTCACGATAAACTCGTTGTGGAGTTATTTCAGCGCCTGCGAGGAAAGAAACGACTTTCGAAGATTGACCTCAGCGAAGCATATTTGCGATTGGAACTTGACAATTAACCGAATATTCTGGCGGTACTAGTAACATCTAGTTTCAAAAATTGTCGTTTGGAATATTTCAGCGAGATGAAGAGTGCGCATCAAGTAAATGAAGAATAGCACGAAATATTGGAAGTTTCTTCTGAACAGTAAACAAATTGCTGCAGAAACCAACCTGTCAGAGTTTGTCCTAAATCGAAATCTTCAGGAATTTCATGTAAGTAAAATTAAATTTCCGATATGGTTATCCGAGGCCTTTGTTTAGGGTTCATAACTTGGTGAGTTTTTATGAGGGGAGGTTGTTGGCCTTCCGCTCAACCCGCTTGTTACGTGTGTGGGTCACGTACTGGTGAGAATCTTGAGGCATCCAGTCCTACCTTGAACACATTTATATAGCGAGCCGCTTGATACAAGACAGACGCCCGCTTCAGCCGCTCCTAACCTGGAAAACAGACGCTGGTTTGGCATTGGTTTTGAGGCGCCAATGGCTCGCCCTGACATGTAGTGTCCATGACTATAAACAGGATTTAGCTGCTCGTCTCCACTACACCACCTGATTCATTTAGAGTTACCCAGAGAGCACCGCGAGGAGGTATGAATCTCGGACTTCGCCCTCCCCCATTTAATAAATCCGGCCAAATTCTTGGATATGCAGATGATATCGTGCTTCTTGGCCGAAGACCTAGCGATATCAAAGACATTTTCATACCGCTCGATCGCTGCGCAAGAAGACTTGGTTTGGAGGTGAACAGCAGTAAAACCAAATATCTAACAACACCCAGGAACATCTCTAGTGCAAATCTCGGAATTGGCGACCACAATTTTGATGGTGTCGAAAACTTTAAATACCTCGGGTCAGTTATAACATCACTGAATGAAATGCAGGCAGAAATAAAAGCCCGAATCGCTGTCGGACAACGAGTTTTCTACGCCCAATCAAGATTATTGCGTTCGAAACATCTATCGCAGTCGTGCAAGCTCGCACTTTATAAAGCACTAATAAGACCTGTGCTGACTTTCGGAAGCGAGAGCTGGACCATGACCTCTAATGATTGTAGATTGTTATCTACATTCGAAAGGAAGGTCATCCGTTCAATTTTTGGTCCAATTAAAGTTGCGAACAACGAATATCGGATTCGTATGAATCACGAAATAAAGCAACTCCTCGGAGGCAGCGATATCATCGGATTCATTAAATCCAATCGAGTGAGATGGCTCGGCCACGTTACAAGGTCCCAACAACAACGGATGATATATAAAGTGTTTCACCAACAACCAGCCGGAGTACGTCGTAGAGGAAGACCCCGACTACGCTGGCGTGACGACATTGAACAAGATCTGCAAGCATTAGGATGTCGAAACTGGAGGACGAGAGCAATGGATCGGGATGGATGGAGGGCCATTGTGCAGGCGGCGAAATCCCTTCATGGGATGTGAAAGCCAGAGAGAGAGAGAGAGAGAGAGAAAATTAAATTTCTGTTTTCAATAACGTTCTTCTTTTCCAAACTGATGAGTTTCCTCGAATCATAATTCCTCTCAGTGGGGAAGAAAAATTTGCCCTGTTGCATACTGGACAATGAGGAGTTGTTCGAATGAAGCAGCTAGCACATAGACACTGCTAGTGACCGAGTACCGACAACAAAATCGAAACCACAGTGAAGAGGTACCAGGAGGTTGCTCCAAATCTGAGAAAGGTGTTCGAAAGTTTGCTAATTGCAACGAAGCCGTGAGAACGGTTACATGTCGACTTTACTGGACTGTTTGTAGGTCATATGTGGATGTTAGGATGTTATGTGTGAATAGTTTCTCTCAATATCCATACGTTATGAAGATGCCAGACACTATTACCAAATCTTACCAAATCTTCTACCAGCCAAGCTCTCTCAGTTTCTGCCACGTCATCAATGATGTGTGTGATATAACGTTATCATGATGGAACACAACGCTCTTTCTACTGATCATATCTGGACGTTTTAACTGGATTGCTTGCCTTAAACGCGTTAGTTGCTGACAGTAAAGATTAGAATCAATCGTTTGGTCTGGTAGTAGCGTGATTATAATGCGTGATTCCTTATAAATCACCAAACACACAGCATTACCTTTCTTGTCTTCAATCCTGGCTCCTTGATACTCTTTGGGAAGCTTCACCTCGTTTTGTCCATGTTATTTTTCGTACAACGTTGTCGTATCTTATCCACTTTTCATCACTAGTAATCATTCAATTTGAAAATGGCTCATTCCGTTTCAGCAGCGTTTCGCAGATAGAAATCCGGTCCATTAAATTTTTAACTGTTAATTCATGTGGTACCAAGCCTTTTTTGGTACCCAGCCATTTTCAAATGGTTTAAAACTGTTTTGTGATCAATATTTAGTTCTTTACCAATTGCATGGCTGCTTATATGCCGGTCTTCTTTAATTTTCTGCATGATTTCATCGATTTTTCCAGTGGTTTGGTTGGTCGACCACAGCGAGGTGCATCTTTGACATCCATATTTCCAGAACAAAAGCGCGCGAACCATTTCTTTGCTGCTGATTTTAATAAAGCACCTTCTCCATAAACAGCACAAATTTGTTCGCAAGCCTGAGCCGCGGTTTTACCTTTGTCGTAATAAAATTGTAAAACATATCGAATTTTTTCATTATTTATCACCATTTTTAAAATGTTGTAACTTTTTATTCACTTCGCCTATTTTGATATTTTGTATGTCAAATTGCAAGTTAAAATGTTACCTTTCATGGAGAGTTCACGGAACGGGATTATTTTTTATCCAACTCTTCAGCCAATCAAATCATTCATATTCAATTAAACCCCGCCCAATTTAATCCAGCTTTAGTTAAAATATTTCCATCTTTTGAGCAATAATCTTAGTCATACCAACATGGTATGGCCCGGTTTACATAAGACCAACATTTTTCTTCTGCAAAATGAATAAGATATAACATTGGCTTTTTGCACATGAGAGACAAGAAAAACAATATATCCCAACAAAATTTTGCAGAAGAATTTTTGAGCAAAAATGACCATAAAAATGAAAATGTTGCCATAAAATATATTCGATCCGAGTATTTTTATGGCAACATTTTTAAAATTAACAAGAAAACAAATTATTTCGTATTTATAAATGTTGAGGATTCATAATAAAAACAGACACCATAGATAAAAATGTAAATTTCGCATTTGAATTCATTAAAACTAAATTAATAATGATCCTATAAAAAAAAATTACTCCTAAATGCAGACAAAATGGCTGTAGAAAAGATTGATATCATAAAGTTTGGTTAGCGCAAGTGGTCCGTCCGAAAAGCAACGATTGATTACGCTTAAGGTAAAAAGTTTATTTAGGCAGCAATGAACCAAGAAATACGTTCGTGGGCCAACAACTCCATATACCGTGTCAAAGGGGTAAAGTAACAAGACACGTTAAAATAAAACCGACACGTAGGAATAAGCGACCGGCAAATGAACATGCGCAAAAGATTGATTGTTTGATGGCTAATGTGGCATGTCTCGCCATTCTAGTGAAACCAAAGGTTGACAAGCCCAACTTCTGACACAAAAAATGGGTTATCATAGCTCTGTAGCGCTCTCCATTGATTGTAACATTGTTGCCTGCATCATTTTCGAAGAAAATATAGTTTCTGTTGTAGTTAGTTTCCGTTGTATGTAGTGTACGAGCACGAGGACCGCTTCTGTTGTCCACTATAGCAAGCCGGTCTCATGAACTTTATTTACAAATTTGCAGATCCATTTGGTGCTTTATTTCGTGGCGACCTGGTATCAGAAGCGAAGCATCTCGAGAAGGTAATTTCAGAAAAAAATCTATTAATTGTTATTGGTGTAATTTTAGCAATACCGTAGTGTGGTAATTCAAAATAGTTCGACGATGCTTGGCACTATCTGATTTGATGATCGTACTCCTAAAAAGTACGCTATTAATAACCAACAGCCACGACAAGAAATAAGCGGTTCCACATCTTCGACAAAGATAGGGAACACTTATCCCGGTCTTTAAACATAAATTCAACCTTTCTAACAGCGAAAGCTATAACCATCGGCAAAAAAATACTATCAAAAACTCTTACAATGTCCAAGAAAGTTTCCTTGTAAAATCTTGCTCAAGTAGTAAACAATGTGCATCAGAGAATTATTTAATAGGAAAGGTTCCATCAAAACGTCCAGAATTCTATGGTGTTAAAGGATCACATGTTTCTGACAATTCAACTCGGTCAAAATGGAGAGGTATTAAAAGGTTCTGGTTAACGAAGCAGACAATCACGCAATGTACATATATATCCTTACATATTGATTAAAACCGTCCAGACCAGGTGCTACACATGATTTTTTTAGTTGCAATATCTGCTGTAGTTTAAAAGCAACTCGGGCACGCTTTGTTTTTCGCTTTTAATTTTCAAAACTTATTTTTAGCATTCTTTATGTTTGCCAGGAAAATTGTTCTCGTGACTGTACTCGGTGTGAGATTGAATCATGGTTCGAGCAATGCTCCACTACTGTGATGGCTTCTTTTTGAAAATTGTATTTAGATTGTGTTCGACCACATGATCCTAAAATTAAATTGTTTGCGAGATTTTCTATTTAAACATTTAGTCCAACGCAAAATTTTTCGAAGTGATTATCTGTGGTGGTTAATTGTAAACCGGTGTATTTTGCAATTACGAGAGTGAATACAACGTTTAAGCATCGTATGGCCATTTTACTTATTTAATAATCATTTGAGAGTTTATACCATCTGTGTTCCTTTTGTATGTCCCTAGTATACATTTTAAAAATAGATTTAAAACTAAATTTCTAATAATAATAAATTATAGTTTTACATTTTCTTTGATTACACACACCTAAATATTGTAAACAATTTTTGAGACGCATTTTATCAAATTATTGGGATAGATTATGGTTGTTTGCTTTTTAGAAAATTCGAGAAATAAGAAGTCTTGCGTGTAAATCTACATATAATTATATTTTATTAAGTGAAACTGTTTATTTTGATTTCTGATACAAAATGCATTTTACGGAAATTTGATGTGACAAAAACTTAAGTTCTGCGTGGCCACAAATTTATTTCTTTAAATTTGACAAATATTTTTGATGGCGCTTGATTGCTTCTTCATGCTCCTTAATTTGTTCTTCATGGAAATTCTCTTGTTTAATTTGATTGGAGTGAAGCTTCGCAAGCTGCTCTTGTTGCTGTAATATAGAACAAACATAGAAATTTATATTGGCAAATTTTCACTAGTATTTAGATGGTTTTGGGACATTTATTTTTTTCTTCTAGGAAAATCTTCATCTAAAAATTCTAAGTGCTGGCTTTCAAATTCTTTGAACCTGGCAATGGCCTTTTCATGTTCTTGTATTCTCTGTTTTAAAAATTCTTTTAGGGTCATTTTCATGTTCTTTAATCTTTCAAAATCTTCGCGTTGCTGATTTAGAAAAAGTTTTATTAAGATATTTGATGAAATTATTGTAACATTGCTAAATACTATCAGATATGTGTTTAAATATAACATGCCTTAAAATAAATCTAAGAATAGATTATAAGTATACCTTTTTATAGAAAAACTCTTCCTCACGTGCGGCCTCCATTTTTCCAAAAGCACCACCGGCTTCACGGATGGATCCACCACCACCACCACCCTTACCGGCACCGCTACCCAAATCTCCTAATTGGCTGTACATTCTCACCGCAGAAATTCTTGAATGTTAATAATTTGAGATAAATTACGTAATTAAATGAAAAATTACAAATCAAAAAATGTATTCTGCATTAAATATTTTTGCTTACCTCCCAATTGAAAATAGTCTTGATGTTTGTTTAAAACTCATATTATTGCTTTATTATATTTATAGTGTTGAATTAATTAAACACAAATCAATTTTTAATTTCGTGTGTATTCGTTCCTAAAAATCTTTTGCCAAATAGTTGGAAAATAATGCCCAAATGTCAAAAATAACTTTTTATTTATCATTGCGGTGTACACTTGCATAAATATATAGAGAATACTGCCATCTAGTCTTCAATCACCAAAGTTTTCCTATTTCTTTATTTTTTAGATTTTCTAAAGCTTTTACAATTTCATCTAATAATTCCTTATTTAATTCATCCTCGGTTTTGTCAGCGTCTATTAATTTCCATAACTTATCATCTTGCAGCCGTTCATAAATTTTCGATACATTTTTTTGAAAATCAGGAATTTCATACCGTTCATCGCCGAAACCGCCTCGTCGAGCCATAGCTTCTGGCGTGAGGGTAAGCAAAAATACGAGATCTGGTTTGAGTAAGCCCGCCTCCGGCGATTTACACCAATCAAGATCTAACCCTTTGGCCGCACTGAATGCCACGCCTGAATATGAATACCGATCCACAATTAATGTCGTTCCATCTTTCAATAAATTTTCCATTTTCTTCTTAGCTTCCCAACGATTAAGTGTGAACAGCAAATGGATACTTTCATCGCCAAAATCTTGTTTATTCGTTAAATAGGAGTTTATTAATGATCCACATGGTGTATTACGTGCCGGAAAATTCATATACATCGCCTTGTTTCCGGTTGCTTGTAAATTCTCCACTGTGAACAATAACCACAAAAGAAACGTTAGTTAAAATTTTAGTCCGTTTTATAAAATGGACAAATACATACCTAATTTTTTACATTGGGTGGTTTTCCCCACACGATCACATCCCTCTAAAACAATAAATGCTCCACGGCTTTTTGTCATTTTCCAGTTTATTTCGGATTCAAGCACTTGACAGATTTGTTACAAAAACTCGTTTTGTTGACAAGTAAACCGCGGGTAATTTTAAAGCTTTGTGCTATTCAATGTAGGGTGTGACAAATATGGAAAATCCCAGTAAGCATTCATTAAAAGCTTAGACCAATGCACATATATCCGTTTTGCTGCCCGGTAACACAATTGTGTGGGTACTGCAAAAGTACCATGTAACAAAAATTTATTTTTGTATGAGTTTTGAACCAACTTACATATTTGTGTTTTCCTTTCAAACTTATTTCGTCCGAAAAAAAAACTATAACTAGACACACAATTGTGTTGGTTGTACTTCAAATCAAGCGAAATTTTTTATCAAAAACGCCATTACATACTATGATTTTTCACTCACACATTTGTGTGGTTTGGACTTAAATAGAGCCATTTTTTCAAGTGTGGCATTTTGTAACATCACATTTTCGATAATTTATCGAAGTTTATGTCTCGCTTCTCTAGAATAAAATAGGGTACTATTTCATATTTTATATCATTCATCATCATATCCAAGCATGCTAGATTAAAAAATTGTGATATATCTACTCGATTTTTATCACCAAATAATTTGTTTACGATACTTCAACGAAATTAGAGAAAGAGATATTGTCACATTTATTCTAGTAGGTTGTGAAAGCAATAGCAATGAAATAATTTATAAACGAAACAGTCGCCAATTTCAGTTTAGGAAAAAGAGACATAAATTTCGATAAAGTATCGAAAATGTGATGTTACAAAATGCCACTCCTGGCAACCATCTATATATATCTGTGGCAATTCAGAAAAATCACTTATCTCACTACTTAAGATAAGTGATTTTTCTGAATTGCCACAGATATATATATAGCCGTGACTACCGGAAATAACCATTTTTGCGAAGGATTACGCGGTACTTTTAAATGGCAAAACAATCCGATTACATTGGTGTTTTTTGGACAAGCAACTTTAATTTTGCTTTTATTTTCTGAGCTCTCACAATAGAATTGTTTTTTGCTTTACTTTTTGCCTTCAACTATTACCATTTGAGTAGCTCTCACAATGAATTAAAGATTAATAACAAAAATTGAAATTGAAACCAACTTCGTTTTATTTTTTTCCATACTACTGAGTATTTAAAAATTGTGAAAAAGAGAGTTCGGATTTCAAACGGAGTAGACGTGTTTTGTGTCGCTCCTTGTTTTAAAATTAAATTTAATTTTTCTGTGCGGGTATATGGATAAATTAATAATAAATATGTGTTGTAGTGTATTCTTGATAAAATGCACTACATAGTATGTAAACAAGTTAAGTGAAATTATGTGAACATTATCAATGCGTGCACGTGGAACTTGTGGATTTGAAAGAGAAGTTTTTGATTTTGTTTTTATATTAATTAATGTATTTTGCTGTGTGTTTTCTTGTAAATGCGTTTGTAATATATTATAATCTGTGTACATACGTATTTGCCTGAGAATATACATATACTATAAAAATAAATTTTGTATATATTTGCAAGTATTGCAATTGCGACTTGCGACAAAACCAACAAGCAACAACAATGTTGTTGGTTTTGGGTTTGAACATGAATGTACATTGTACGCGCTCAGTTATAATTATAAGGTTTCGTTGCGTGTGTTTGGTGTACCATACCATATTTGTGTCTCTTGCTTACGATTTTATTTTCTCAAATTTTGTTTTGCGATCATAAATTTTATTTGTTTTGTTTTAAAACTAATATCCTCTCGTCTCGGAACATTGTTATTGTTGTACTCTAGTACTAGTACGTACATTTGGCTCATAAATTGTTGTACATATACATTTAACTCTGTTTTATTTTGATTACACCAATCCCGGTGAACGAAAAGTCTCTGCTTACGGGAAAAGGATTCGGTTTACGAATTTTATTTTTGTTCTTATTAAAACGTGTGTTCTAGGCTCGAGATTTTTCTAGAATATGTTGTGTTCTTAAATTAAATTTGTTCCTTGCTTTAAATAAATTCTATAAATTGAAATTTTGTCGAAAGTCCTGACTTTAAAGAAACAATAAAGTTGTCGGCAAATATAATTCAATTTATTTTATTATTATTATTTTTTAAACATACCGGAAGGTCAGGGAAGATTGTGATTGCAATATTCTTGATCAGGGGGTCTATTTAATTATTTACGCTTTGAGGATAAACTCAATATAATCAAATATGTTAACGATCCAAAGACCTTTTGCCATGGAATGTTGTTTTTCGACGATCTTTTTTGTTGAATTCAGGTTATGTTTTAGTGAAGTGTGTGAATGTTAGATATAAATCAACCCTGCTTTTAGTTGGATGAATTTAAATATAGGTAGCTTAATGACAATACCGAATTTCAATTTAATTGTTTTACAATAGCAACGAAATATTTAGGTCATCATATGTATGATAATGCTGTCGAGTAATTACGAACGTGAAATCCCTCGGTTAGATGGTGTTGGGTGGGAAGATAGGGTAAAATAAGGTTACAAACAGCATATGATGAGATGACCCGTAGATGTGAATTAAATAACCTAACTAGTCTATTATGACTGATGCCGAATACATATGATGAGTATTAGTATCCTTTACCACAACCACAGCTAACCCAAATTAATAAACTAACAAAATCTACTCTAGAGTGTGAATTTAATTGTAACTAACATTTTAATATATTTAAGTAGTTAGAAAATGACTTTGCTGCGGTTCACCCTAGTCGTTTCTGTGACTAACATCCTTTCCTAAATAACCTTATCTGTTAAGGATGCAGGCAGGGCCTGGGCCCGCATGATGCTGAAATATAATTCGCATTCAGATATAATTTGTTATTTGATTGTTGATATTTCAGGATTATGGTAACGTACCTAGGATCGCCGTTATGGCTGGCCTGTACGCCTCAATCATATCATATCATATCATATCATATCATCATACTACTGAGTATTTAAAAATTGTGTTTTATGTTACTAATTATAATTTTAGGATATGTTAAACCGATTAAATATGTATGTTTTTATTTCCTTGTTAATAATTCAGACTAAAAAACTAACTTCTTTATTTTTTTTATTTATCAGTTTTATTTTTATTTTATTTATTTATTTACAATATACATAATTTTGGAATGATCTACACACCAAATATTGAGCTTATAACTCAAAATGATGAACAGTTCATGAAAATCCAATTCAGCCATGCTACACACGATTCCATAAGTCCCGCTTCACCCTCCTTTCTTTCCCCGTTTACCTACAGAATCCGGTTTAACTCTCTCTTTCTCTCTCTGGCACTATATCCCATCAAGGGATTTGGCCGCCTCAAATGAGGTTTCATAATCATATTTTCATTTCAGATAATGAGTGATTAATTCATTGATACCGGGAATCGAACCCGGGACCTCCGGTCGCTGGAGCAAGCATGCTGACCACTTTGCCACCGGGGCGGCGACATTAAATTTTTCGGTGAATCCGAAATGAAAAAATAGAAATAAAAATAAAAAATTTAAGGCCATTTTTGAGATGTAAATTTTTGTTTAAATTTTATATTCGAGAGAACAGAATAAAACAATACAATAAAATTTGGTGTTTTAATATAAAATAAGGGTTTAAATTAACAATATAAATCTATTACGACTTAGTTTGAAACCTGAAGCTAAAATCGTGTGTAGCTTTTCCGATTAGGTAAAGCTTTTTCTCTGGGTTGTGGGACGTGGGAATGTCTCACATATGTATATAAATTCTATTTTGTTATCAAAATTATTTTGTAAAATCCTCATCAATGAACGTAAGATGTGATGTAATTTGTTGGTTCGTTGCAATCTTCCCTTGCCTGATTTGCGAGATGTTTTTTCTCTTCGACTGTTTTTTAATTTATGTAGACAGACCAGTTGGCAAATATATTTCCATTTCTATTAGTGTTTTCTTAAGGCAAAAAATTTTTCTTTAAGGTAAAACGCAAAAAAAAGTTCTCAAATTTTCAAAAAAAATTGTAACGGTGTTATAATACTGACTAGTTTTTCGAATTGTTCATGTGATTAAAAATAAAAATAGAGTAGGATAAGTAATGTAAGTACAAATCATTTAAAAGAATGAGTGTATACATCATGAACAAAAAATAAAAATAAATTCAGCAACAAATGATTTAGCTTACTTATCCGGCTGTTTAAATTGGAATAATCTATAAAAAATATATCAATTTTTTTTTTGGCATATAGTAATTTTTTAGTAACGTGATTTTGTGTGTACATGTATAGTACAAACACATTTCAGAACAAAATATCTTCCGTAATGTAACATTTAAATAAAATCCATATATATTATTTGTTTTATCAGGTTGATGGCCAACGGAGAATTATTGGTAGCGGTTAATGGCCCATTTACATGTGACCAACATTTTTCTTCTACAAAATGAAAGAGATATAACATTGACTTTTTGCACATGAGAGACAAGAAAAGAAATATATCCCAACAAAATTTTACAGAAGATTTTTGAGCCACTACGTCGCAAAAACCACAAAATATATTGGATCCGACATTTTTAAAATTACACAAAAAAAAATATTTCATATTTATAAATGTTAAGGATAATAAAAACAGACGCCATAGATAAAAATGTAAATTTCGCATTTGAATTAATTAAAAATAAATTAATAATAATGCTATAAAAAAATTATGGCATTTCTATATATATTTATTTCTTTTTCGCACATTAAATATTTTTATATATCAGATGCTTCTTATTTAGCTTCAAAAATTTGCAAAAGAAAAATGTTGGTTGCATGTAAATGGAGTATAAGACCAACATGATTTAGCTGCGAGCGACCGAGTATTTATTTAAAAAAGAAAACATTCTAAATAGAAAAAATCGAAGAAATATTCGTTGCAATTAAGACGGGAAAAGGGAGAATTTAGCCACAAACTGCTGAAATTAATTCTAAAAGGAGAGAAACATGAAACTGTATCGAAAAATTTTAAGAATTACTCCAACAAATTCAGCATACGAGCACGTTCACGAGAGTTACATTAGTGTACGTTTCGACCAAAGAATTTGTAGCTATTTTAGCAAAGGGAAATTTGTGTTGCTTTGTTTGTGTGAGTATGTTGATTTGATATCCCTCTGTAAGTATTAGAATCAGCTTGACGTTTCATGAAATTTTTTGTGGCAGTTTTAACGTGGTAATGGGGTGCTGTTTAAAACTTTACATAAATAAAAATAAAAAAACAGAAATTACAAAATTATTTTTGAATTATTTGTTTTGAATCACTTTATTTATATAACTCATAAAACATAGTTGGGCTTGATACTTGTTTTTTTCATCAAGTTCACGTAACAATTTGACCACCTGATCATCAAAATGTTGTTCCATGTGTGTTGTACCACAGGTCTGTTACCTACCTTATCCACTAATTTGTTAAGGGGTTCTAAGAAATGTCTATAAGTATATATATATTAATATTATTAATTAAAAAATGGTTTTGTGTGCAAAATTATGTATGCAACACGAGAGCTGTCATTCATGAATGGAGGGATGTACAAATATTAAATTTCCTCTGGGAAATTTTATATTTTAGTACTAATGTAAAAATAGCAACCAAAAACATCTCGGCATTAGTACTTTTTGGTTGCTATTTTCTTTGTTTTTTTTAATATGAGTGTATAAAAAAAATTGTGATTGAACACAATTTTTTTTGTATGTATACTATCCGTGTGAGCTGCTTTGCTAAAATAGCAACGAATTCTTTAGTCGAAACGTACACTAAAATATTGTTAACAATGGTAGCTCAAAATCGTTAATGAAACTACATTGTAACAATGACCACGTGCGTTTTTCGTTCACGAACTCTAGATTGTTACAAATGTCATTCTGAACCCTACTCGAGACTGCCTCTACAAATGTCATTTTTAATGCTGTATTTATCATGATCGTACTATCAACAACCATTATGTAGTTTTGAAAAATAATTTAAAGAACAAAATTCAATTTTTAATATATTTATTTTAAAAAAATTTGTGTTTTATGGATACGGTGATTATTTTGATACTCCATAATATTATGTTACTCTTTATTACCATGTTTCCATGTACCGAGTTAAAACGGGTTTAGGTTTCGTTGAGTTTAAAATTTGTTGGAGTTAACTCGTGCCGTTTCCATGAAACCGAGTTAAGTTGACAGCTATATTAATATTTTTTGAGTAATTTAAATCATTTTCAAGTTTTATTTTAAAATATTTTTATTCTAACTCTGTATTTTAATAGTTTACAATGAGCGTCATTTTAAAATACACATAAAAAACATTGACAGATAAAACCTAACTCAACCACACTAGTTTCGTTGAGTTTATTTGGGTTTAACGAAACTCAACCCTAATCTGCGTTTCCATGCACGTAAACCCGAGTTAACCTAGGTTAACTCTGTCATGGAAACATGGTATATGTTATGAAGAAATTAATAGCATGTTTCCATGTACCGAGATAAAACGGGTTTAGGTTTCGTTGAGTTTAAAATTTGTTGGAGTTAACTCATGCCGTTTCCATGAAACCGAGTTAAGTTGACAGCTATATTAATATTTTTTGCGGAATTTAAATCATTTTCAAGTTTTATTTTAAAATATTTTTATTCTAAATCTGTATTTTAATAGTTTACAATGAGCGTCATTTTAAAATACACGTAAAAAACGTTGACAGATAGAACCTAACCCAACCACACCAGTTTCGTTGAGTTTATTTGGGTTTAACGAAACTCAACCCTAATCTGCGTTTCCATGCACATAAACCTGAGTTAACCTAGGTTAACTCTGTCATGGAAACATGGTATAAGAGTGAAGAATGATGCTTAGTAATGATGGAAATCCGGATTTTCTGATTTCGAGACATCATTACTTGTGTGTGACGTCAATACTGTCATTATTAATGATAGTGTAGGGTTTTCGTCATTACTATTGAACATCATTACATACTTTTCTTTAGTTCTACACTATTTAAATATGCATATAAAATTGTTTTTCAAGATTACCGACGGCAAAAAAAAATTGTCGTTGGCTAATTTTTTTTTTTAACGAGTATACATATTATATCAAAATGTTGATATATCAATAGTTATATTAAAATTATATTTGTTTTATCACAAATAAATGGAAATATAATGTAGTATTTATTTCGGTACGGTAATCCACAAATTTTATGGACCCCAATTTAACGGAAGCTCGATTTAACGGACATCTAATGGACCCTCGATTTAATGGACAATTTTTTATTTTCCATTTTTCGATTACCGATTATGATGGGATTGGGTAAGTTGGGTTGAAATGGGATTCTTAAATAATTTTTGGGACAAGTTCAGAATTATGCATATAAATACTATATTATATTTTAATTCAGTCGTCATAAAAAAATATAATTTTAACATAAATATTAATATGTAAATATTCTATCAACATTTTGATATACATATTAGCTATCTATACTTGTTAAAAAAAAATTTAGCCGATGAGATTTTTTTTGCCGTCGGCAACTCTTGAAAAACAATTTTATATATTTAGAGTAAAGCTAAATTTGTATACAAATCGATTAATAGAACTCAAGTAATGACGATAATATTGACGCGTAGGAATGACCGTGTAATGGTAACAAAACTGAAGAGAGGAATGATGCAAGTAATGACATTACTGGTAATGACATTATTACTGACCGTGTAATGGGGGTAGCAAGTTTATATTGTTTTCATTTGTTTTGACACTTGAGACAATCTCATTGTTAACTACTACGTCATTTCTACAATGACAGTTGTTAGTTGTTACAATATTGTACAATGTAAATCTAGTGAACGCAATCCCGGTTATACAATAGAGTTATACTACACAGAGTAGAAATGTTTTTTCCCCCATATAAAGAAGCATATAATATTTGCTATTTCATTTGAGGCACGTTGGTGAAGGATGGTTATATAAAAAAGCATATGGCTTACTCATATTTCAAAACGAAAAACCCCAAATCAGATGTTTATTTATGTGCGCAGTGACAACCTATGATGACGACTTAATTTAGTGATTTTAAAATTATTAATTAAAATAATAAAAATATTATAAAATATTTAGTTGGTTTATATAGTAGTGTGTGGTGTGCATTATTTGATAAAAAAAATTATAAACTTGTTATTGAAATGAAGTGTATTGTCAAAAATTGTAAAAATACGCCTAAAAGATTTCAAAAAGGCGTATCTTACCATCAGTAAGTTTACTAAGTGTTTATATAAAATAAAATGTAAATCATGTTAAGAAAAAAGTGATTTGTGATAAATTTATCCATTATTTAATTTATAAATCAGAGAAAATTAAGTAAACAATTTTGATTTCGGTGTGGGGTTTTTCATTTTGTGTGTGTGTTTGTAAACATATGTTATATTACCAGTGTCGCATTTCTCTTATTACTACGTACATATTCTACGTGTTTTTCTTTTCATAATTATTTTTTATTTTGGAATATTATAAGTATAATTTTTTATCGAAAATAAAAACAATTAATGCGTACTATATTCGAATAAAAATAATTGTGAATTTGAGAAGTTTTAAATTTCAATCGAGCAAATTCTAAATACGACCCGTTGATTTATATGCTTTCTCTTTTACCCTCCGAATTTGACTCACTTGACAGCTGCTATCATTCACTCTGTAGTATTTAACTTTATGGGTTATACACCGTTTAACGTACGAACACGCACTAACATATTTTGGAAAAGCTGGGACCGTTAATTAGTATTTTTTATTTTACAACATTGTAAAATCAAATCAATGAACGAGTTTGGGATCGAAGTATTGGAGCTATAAAAGTCACAGTTCCTTTGTATTGATAGCAATAGTGGACGCATTATAGAGATATAGAGGCAAAAATCGAGTCTAAATTATTGCACTGACCGGCCACCGACTAACTTACCGGGTACTGAAACAAACACCCTCACCATCCGTGTTTGTAGCTGACGATGCTTGCCCGCTAATAGATTATCATCATGAAACCCTATTCTAATAAAGATCTCACTTCAAATCGAAACTGTTTTAATTACGTGTTGCCACGGAATCGATTAGTTGTGGAAAACGAAAGCGCGTTTGGAATCCTTGCAACCGTTTCCAATTACTGTTTCCTCCCAGTTTTCCAGGCTACCATTTGGACACACTTCTATGATTTGGATATTACTTGGCTTCTTGGCAAATTAATATATTACAAGTTTAGCAAGAGATGTCACTAATTTCACCACATGTTCAAAACTCGCAAGGAAAAGTTCATGCCAAAAAAAAAAAATTACACAAATTACATAGAATCTGCATTACCACATACCGTACAAATTTTCTATGTACGCCATATTTACTAAAAAATTTTGTAGTATTTTGGCATTGTGTGTCCGAATCCAAAATTAAAGCAAGAAAGAAAGAAAACAGTCGTCGCCCTGTATTTTTAATTAAATATCACCAAACAAAGTGTAATTCATTGTGATATTTAATTAATTAACATTAATACAGTTTTTTATTTTAATTAGACCTAATAAGGTGAGTTTTATGAATTTTAACAATACGAAAAAAGTTGGAATTTCGACGAGAAAAAATGACTCCCAATACATTCACACACATACGAAATATAGAACTACCTAAAAAACATAGAAAAAATTGTTTCGGGGCTTTGAAATAAATAAGATCGATTTTTGTGTAATTTTTAAATGTGAAAATATTTATATAAATAAATATTTTATAAATCTTTAAATATAAATAAGTGTTATGCTAATAATAATATAATATAAATTTGGTTTGGAATTATGTAGCTACTTTATTTGTGTGTCATTTGACATTAATTTTTATATGTTCAACAAAACACGCGTAATATACAGTAAAACCATCTTTTTCGTTTTTTTGTTGGATAGGTATTTATTCTGGAACTAAATTTTTGTGTAATATTTTCAGTTAAGCGAGAAGATAATGTAGTTTTTAAATACATAAATTGAACATTTTGAAAAAGTTAAGTTGTAAAATATAAAGTCTATAGTGCGTGTCTGTGAGACAGAAGGAAAATATAGAAAACCAAAACTATCGAAATGTCAGGACATAATCCTCATGGAAGGAGTTTGGGACAACCGAATTCCTCATGGAATCATTTACAAGTAAGTACGCCTTCAATGTGGTTTAATTAATATATTTGTGATACTATTTGCTGTGTTTAGGTCCCATCGTATATTCCTCGACAACCGCAGTTAGCACATATGTCGAATGAAAGGCAAATTGTTAGGTCGCCACCGACATGGCATACACCAACACCATCAGACAGTTTGTTTAGTTTTATGGCGGCAGCCAATCATAAAGTAGTAAGTTTTTTAAATAGTTAAAGTGATACGAAATAATTAATTATTTTTGTATTCTATTTTAAAGCCCCTGGAAAGTGGGATTATCAAACCATTGATACCACCATTTGTTACATCAAATATGCCTCCTTTTGGGTCCGTGGATTTATCATTATCGGCAGCTAGAAATAGTTTAACGCCATCTCCAAGGAGTTTACATTCGCCTGGGGTTACATCCAATATATCGTCACCGCCTCCTGTTGAATTCAGTAGTATCATAAAAAATAATCCAAATTCGGGCCAAAATCGAAATTTATCACCAACGCCGGGTGTCATTCAAACGGCTGCCAGTGTTAAAGAAAGACAACATCAAACGTCATCATCGCCCTCTTTATTGATAAACAATGGTGATTTAAATACTTCTGGGCTATTTATACGGGACGCAAAACAAATTAATAATGATTTGGTTAAAATAACTCGAGAACCAATTGGACTACCTCCGATGAGTGAGCCTGTGGAACTAGTGAAAGAAGCCATATTTCATTCAATGATAAACCATTCATTATCAATGTCACCATCGAGAAATGAGAATCGCCTTGAACCAGTACCAACGACAGTGTCATCTCCAGCTAGCCCGGACGACGTCCAAACGCAACACCACTCAAACCAAGAAAATTTGATGAATGTAATTCACACAGTAAATTCGCAATCTCCGAGTTACAATTTCAATTTTACAACAATAGTACCGCCTACAGTGGCGACAATGCCATCCAGTTCTAGTAGCGCATCTGGATCTATAATTCAACCGCCAATATCGCCACCGAGTAATAATACATCAGAGGATTCTGTTGATTCGAATGGAAATAAGAAACGTCGAAAACGTAAACCAAATAAAACAATGCGGATGTCCAGTGATAGTAACGATAATAATAGTAATGTAGAAAATAATAATGAAAATAGTAATATAAAACTTAGTAATCAAAACAATACTCAATTAGATGATAGTATAGAGAGAACAACGGAAACAGCGAAAACGGACTTTCCTATTGTACAACAAAGTGATGACAATAGAATCGAAGTTAGCCCAGTTGATCCAGTATTGGAAAAATCATTGCCCCAATCTCAGCTAAAAACGATTGTTAATCCAGGATCACCATCTCTATCAAACCTATCGTCTGTATCGCCAGCAATGTCAAACGATAAAGTGCTATTGAGTAGTAACAATGATAATAATAGTAATAATAATGATAATTCGAAAAATGATGCCGATGAATGTGAAACCATTGATAAAATTGCCGAAATGATTGCAAAAACAGATAAAAATAAGGAAATCTTGCTATCACTATCCACAACCACCAAGGATACAAGTCAAACCGATGACGCAGATTTAGAAAAAACTTTAAACGGTACAATTAGTTGTGATAATAGTAATATACTAGCGGAGAATACAAATAGTTTTGAGGATGTTGAAAATAAATTAGAGGAAATGTTTGCCGGTATTGTGGATGATCGGCCAGTACAACCTCCTTTACCACCACTACCTCCGCATCAAGAGATACCACCGCAGCCGCCACTACCCCCTCAACCATGTGCGTCTAGTGCTGTATCAACCATATCGAGTGTTATACAAACTGGTCCGGTGATCAATAATCATAATACGGCACAAGATAATGTTAATGAGGATGAAGGTGGTGAAACTTTAAATAGTAGTGATGATAATTTAAAAATATTAGGATTAAATAATACAACTGACGATGATGATAAACATGAAAATAGTGGTGATAACAATAATATAACGAACGAAGTAAAATTGACTGAAAATGATGCAGATGATACATCTACAAAAGTGGTTAATAATAGTAGTATTAATAGTATTAATAATATAAAAAATAATAGTAATAATAATAGTAATAGTAAAGGGACGAAACGTGGTAAGCTAGACGATAATACTAATTTAGGCGATCCAATCAAGAAAAAAAAGAAAAACAATAATATATCATCATCATCGACTGCGGGAGGAACTGGAAATACATCTACACCAAAAACTACTAAAACTAAAACAAAACTTACCATGAATAGCAAAATAAAATCATCATCTGCAACAAAATCAAAATCTTCCACTTCATCATCATCAGTTAATCGAAAGCCTAACGATCATCTTGATTACAATGATCGTGATGATGTCTCAAGTAGTAATACAACAAGTAATAATAAAAATTTCCGTGGCCCTTTTGTCCATGTGCGGCGTGATGGTGAAATTGCTGTTATAAATGCACCAAATATTGATGAGGACGCAGAAAAAATTCAAAACAAATTGAAAAAAATTGCGGGACCTACGAGTTCGGAACGAAATCAAATACGTGGTTTGCATGTGAGTACACTGAGTATGAAATATGATGCTGATACACGAGATACAAGTTGGATTTGTGTATTTTGTAAAATTGGACCACATAAAAATGGACTGGGTGATTTGTTTGGGCCGTATATCCTTACGACAACCTGTGAAGAATTTCAATTGAGCCAACTGGATCCGGCAGACGATTTATTTAAGAGTAAGCGTACAAAACAGGATATGATCCAGAAATTTATTGGGGGGAAACGAGTTGAAGTACCTTCTCCGGTTGGTGTAAGTATTTTTTTCTTAAAATTATGATCTATGTTCGTCACATCATGATATGTTTATCTCAATATTTTGATTGTGTTATCTTTTGATTTTCAGAATAGGTAGCACGGTCGAAAGATCGGCATTTTACAGATTATTAATATTTCGTCGAGTGAGTTTAATTAGTGTCCTATACGCCACTTGTAAAATTGTTGGGAAATTTTAACTTTAAAAGAAAATTAACTTAGTTTGATGATACAATTTCCAGTCGATGTTAATTTTTTTCGTTAGTTTAGTCATTTTTTTATTTGAATCTAGTTTAAAAATTTTGCTAAGTCATGCCGTTTTAAAGAAAATTAATGTTGGTGGAAAAGTGGTGAAAATGGATATAGGACACCTCCCATATATTTGTAAAACTCTTTTAAAAGTTCAATAGAAATTATGTTTAATTTGAAATTATTTCCAAACCGGTCAAAATGTTTAAAAATATTTTTGTTTCAGGATGGCAATAGAAATTTGTAACTGTAAGTAATTTTTCTGTTGGTTTTTCGGCAGTTTCCTGAGTTCGATGGTGTACGCTGTTTTAGTCATCAAATTTGTACTAATCCAAGCGATGGTTTTTTGACGTTGATGGTGTAGTTGTGGTCGCATTATCTCTGTCTGCCACGTGCGCCCCTCAAACTATAAGGCGTTCTGTTTCAAAATCAAGGATTTCATAAGAAGCCATATGGTAATGTGTTTTGTAATTCTCATATATCTAAAACATGTATCCTTCAAACTTGGGGAAATCTGTTTCTGTATTGTAGACTCAGTTCCTATAGTTAAGAATGGCAGTTCGACTTTCCATAAAATAACAACATAACACTTCCTTTTCGGTCGGTTAGGACCATTTCGTCCTTTTAGAAAATACATTATTTCCAATATTCAGCATTGCTTCTTTCTCTTATTGGCTTCCGATTTCTTTTTTGGTACCAAAAATGTGCATTTTGATGTTGTCCGTTTATCTGCTACTGATGTAATCGAAATAACTACCAGTTTTTGTTAGTGGATGTTTTGAGTGTTAAACTCTAAAATCTATCTTCCATAATATATAGTAATATACCACCAGTTAAAAAATTTATAGAAGATGAAAATCTCGAAATAAAAATATCGAAACCGGAATTCTCTAAAAATATTGAATAATATTTCAATAAATGGTCATCACCCAATCATGATGACCTAACAAGTCGAAATCGATCGAGTGATTTTTTAAACTTTTTGAAAAAAATTTTTAATTAAAATATTGAAAAATATAATTTTGCGAAATAAAAAACAAGTGTTTAATAAAATGTGTTTATTAAGTATTAGTGTGTTTCGCCAAGTGCCTACGGCAAATAGCGTAAAAAGTATATTGAATAATATTGTTAAAAATTATTCTTAGAACGAAATGATTGAGAAAATAATTTACGATTAACTGAAAATTGTCTGTTTTGATATTCAAATAACGTCGATATATAAAAATAATCGGTATAAAACGTAGGACCCAATCATTTTTGATAGCGATGTATCCTGTCCAACTAAATTGTATGGTAATTTGGTGATCTGCAACGCGCACTTGAAAATGGTGGTATGGCTAAAGACCACAATGTGTTTGTGCTAATTCTTCGGCACTCATTCTTACCTACCTTGGTCATGTTATATAACTAAATTATACGTAAATTGTCAACTGTTGTGATTTATAGATTACGATTAATGATTGCTATCCACCAAATCACTAAACGTTTCTACAAAGCAAACAGCAACTTTTTTAGAATTTAGTAAAGGTCACCTAGGATACTAATCGCTTAATATTTAAACCAAAAAGTTGTAATCTGTCGTTTCATTAAGGTCAACACTGTGCTGAACTCCAGTTTTGCATAACAAGATTCCAGATTGCAACTTGTAAGATTTAAATATTAAACAATTAGTACCTTACTTCAATTCCAAAATATCTACAATATTTGAATTTGACAAAAATCACGTAAAATTTGACGGAAAAGACCTAAATTTGCACCTTATTATTTAAATGACAACGGTGTTCAAATAAATAATAATTTTAAATGAAATGAACCGTTTGCTGTATTCGCAAGATCACCTTCAAAATTTCGTGGACCTTAAACCACCTCTAATCTTATATAGTTTGACTGTGAAGTATTTTGTTAACCAAAACAAACTAGTTTCTTCTAATATTTTGCAAAGAAATTTTGCTTAATGTAACTCAATTCGATACAATAACAAACTGGTAGCACACTACTATTTTCAAACCCGAAATCCTAACAATAAAGCTTTTTAGTATAAGGAGAATGCATAACCATTTTTCAAACAGCATAGAGAGCAAAGATGAAACAACATCATCTAAGCATTGCTTGTTATTACAAATTTGAGTGCGCGTTGGAACACAGAAAGAATGAATAAAAATGGCAATATACCCGAGGGGCTATTTGGGAATTCGATTCGATAACGAGAGTACAAGATTCATATTTGATTTTAAATAAAAATCAGTCGAATCACATTCAAATCAAATATGAATCTTGTACTCTCGTTATCGAATCGAATTCCCAAATAGCCCCCCAGTATGTAGAGTTATAATGATAACCAGGGAATCTGGAAGCTGACTAAAATGTAATTAAACGCGCATCCCCAATAGAAAACTTATGACTTTTACCTTGCAGAAAAGTATGAAAAATATTTTGACAACAGAAAAAATTTCGTTCTCTAGATTCGTGGTTTCGTTACGAAAAGAGTCACAAGGAAAAATCCAAACAAATCTAACGAAACAAATTACATTACTGATGTCAATGACAAACTTTTTTCTTCAAATAAAATGGGGATTACGTTATTTCCCTAAATATCATCATCAATATGTAAATCCGATTATTCTGTCCACAGGCAATTGTTAAATAAATACACAGGCAAAGTTTGACAACTTTGACCAGGAATAACACCACTCTAATCTTATCGTCTAAATTCTATCCCAAGGAAGCTAAACAGACTAAACATCTAAGAGTAAGAACGGAGGAGTTTCACAGCCGTGTTAGCCAAAGAGAATAGTTCAGAGGATCAGTAAGGTAGAAGAATTTTTGACAATATTCTCACTAGCGAAATTTGGTAGATGCTATGCCATTTTCTGAGACTACTCTGCTTTGCGTGGTGGTATCTTGTACTATCTACAAACTAAAGAAGATAACATGTGAGTGACCGCACGCCACAACCTATTTTCGGAAACAGAATCTAAGTGGATCACAGCGCGGAAGGATTACTTGCAAAGCCCGGTAAACAATTTAGGCATTTTAGACATTCAGTTGTTGATTTACGGCCATGTTTAACGATTGTTGTTTGTATTTTAATAAAAATTTAAAAAATCAAATACTTAGCGGAAATACGTGCACGGATATTAATGACCTGTTGGCCAACAGAATTTAGAAAATACGAAGATGAGTATCATCTGCCGAGAAGGTGATACTTAAAATTTGTATAGACTACTTATTATTATACTATTTTCTATGTTAACCAAAATTTTCAAAATTGCTCAAACACAAGACTTTTCATCTGTATCTTCCAAGCAAGTATTTTGGTTAGGACATTTAAATCTATGGTAGGTTATATTCTGTCTTTCGCTGGAAATAATAGTTTGAGAATGGTTTTTTAAAGGACTTAATCGTAAGAGCAGTTGATCTTAAGACCAATTAATGGTCAGAACAATTAATCTGATGAGAGAAATTTTTTTTATCAGTATTTCTGAGATCATCTATGCTATGGTATAAGGACTAAAATAAAATCTTATATGGATAATTAAACATTGAACATAAAAGAAGTTAATTTTAATTCAAATATTAAAACAATTTCGTTTATATTACTTAAATAAATTATAAAAACAGGTGTTTGGCGGGAATAGCTCCATTCGACCGAAAAATAACATCGATTGGTGCTGTTTACACGAGTAGCAACTGCAACACAACATTTTGCTTATAAATTAATGGGAGGGGAAATATTCTTGTTGCACTTTTTCAACATAAATTTTAGGTGAGCAACGAGTTGCAATTCACAAATACAAAGACAAAACAATAACAAATTTTATTGTGGTTCGATTTTTGTTTCAAAATTCAGTACGAAATGAAAATAATTTTACACACACATAGATAAGTAACAAAAATTTTCGTATTTCGTCTAAACGTGAGAAGTTGTAGTGTTGCGTTGCAATGTTAACTTCGTGTAAACAGCGTCATTGATTAAAACGCGTCTAAACGTTTGTCTAAAAATTAGTATCCAAAAATAAAACAATCGAAAATATTGTGATTGTAAACTCATTGCAGAAATCGACCATCTATTTAATCGAATTTAAAGCGTTTTTTCACGGTTGATATGTTCCAAATTTCACCGTGTAGGTAATTAAGAATCGTGCAAAAAAATATATTGAGTCTAAATAGAACATATATTCCAAAAGTAGTTTTTTTTTACAAAATTAATAATCTCGATTATCCGGGATCCGATTATCCGTGAACCTCGATTATCCGGGATTTTTTAGTCTCTTGGTTAATCTGAATTTCATCATCATTTCATTAACCGGTATTTTTTTAGTTCTAATAACACATAATTCGATTAACCGGGATTTTTGATTATCCGGGAAGTCCCACTGATCCTGGATAATCGAGATGCAAGTGTATATTTTTTTCTGAAAGATTTTTTTGCTTTGAAAAATTACGGACCGATGCGAAACTGCTTTGGAAACCTTTTTGTACTATTCCTTGTATCGAGCTTGAAATTATCCGTGAACCTCGATTATCCGTGATTTTTTTAGTTTCTTGGTTAATCTGAATTTCATCTGATTAACCGGGATTTTTTTTAGTTCTAATACACATAATTCGATTAGCTGGGATTTTTGATTATCCGGGAAGTCCAACTCATCCCGGATAATCGAGATTCAAGTGTAAATGGTATTCCAATTTGTTGCCAATTTCAAAGATGTCTAGAATTAAGATAAGCAGCCCTATTCCTGAATACGATATGAAAACGAAAGTATAAGATTCCTAATCAATTTTAAATAAGAATCGTACGAATCTGATTCAATTCAAATATGAATTTTGCATTTTCGTTTTCGTATCGTATTCAGGAATAGGGGGGCAGGAATAGAGGGAAGATATTAAAGATCGCCCTTACTTTTTGAGTACGGTTTTCCTAATGTGATGCTATAGTAGTTCATTCCTAGTTAGCTAGCGTTATCTATTCAATCTATTCGTTTGTTTTCAACCTAAAAATCACACACAATCTGACTAACGAGTTTTTCAACACGCAATATAAGACACGATTTTATTTCAGAGATGTGCCATAATTCATTTTTAAATATTGCTGACATCAATTACATACAAATCCAGAATATCGTCGACTTTGCTCAATACAAATAAAATGGCTATGGTAAAAGGTCCTAAATTTAACAACAAATACATTTGTGCAAGGTTTTTTTTGCCTTCCTTTGCAGAAAAGACCAGTTTCATTTGCATTCATTACCGCCCGTTTTTCGATTAATTTAAGTCATTTCCGCAGAATATTCTCTGGAACCCATTCTTGGAACACTGCTTCAGGTTTTATCTAAAAATATACACATACCTCTCTAAAAATGGTATAACCAGCCGTTGCCTGCAGTGCATTTGTATTTTTTTCTTCATTATCTGGTTGTCCAGACGTTCCTTGTTCCAATATTTGGATTTGTTAAAACATTTTTAACGCTTTTTGGTGTTTTGTTGTATTACCGCCGCAGACAATCAAAGGCAACTTCATTTATACTAAAATCGTAAAACAAAATTTATTTCTGATAACTCATATCTCCGTTGATTCTGAGATTTTTCGTTACACTGCCGGTGTGCGCACAAAAACAAAATGTTCTTGATCGTTCTCGACTTTTTACAGGATGCAATATCTGTTAGGTTGTCTCGGGTATTACCATCTACTAGTATCCGTTTTATTTGTTATTCGAAACCATCGAAGCCTTTTGAAAAGCAAGTGTCTCAGAAAGTAGTTTTGAACCAAAAAGACGATTATGTTACCGACATTTCTTCATATTTTTTATTGTTCTGATATTTGACATGTTTCTAAAGAAATTTTTTGTATTTGCTTAATTGCCAGATGATCCGTCATTTCTCGTATAATGTTTAATGCTGAAATAAGGAAGTATTTAATTATATTAACCACTATTTTTATTTTCAGAGTGGCAAGAAGAAAAAGAAACCGAACTTCGATTTATCTAACACAACAAATGATAATAAATCAGAAACATCCGAAATCAATGTATTCGATGGCATGTCAAAAGCGGGCGAAAATTCATATGAAATATGGACGCACGAAGATTGTGCTGTATGGGCACCCGGTGTTCATATAATTGGGTCGCGCATTGTTGGTCTAGAAGCAGCTGTATGGTGTAGTTCACGGCATAAATGTGTTGTTTGTGTAAAGTATGGTGCTATGCTTAGTTGTTTATATCGGGGCTGCTCACTAGAAGTACATGTTCCGTGTGCCAAACAAAACAATTGGGCATTAAATGATAATGATTTTAAATGTTATTGTGACAAACATAAAATCACAATAAATCCCCAAACATAATTTTGTGTGGTGATATATATTTTATATAATATTCACGATTTAAATGCACAAAAAATTGTAAACTACTTAAACAATATCATCCCGACGCCATTATAATTTTCGTCCCATCCAAAAATAAACACTTGCATACATAAGACACTCCAAACAATGTTCTTATAAAATCTAAATGATATATAGTTATTGTATAATCCATCTGTCACAAGAAGAATATAGTTAAACAATTTATAAATTATTTTGTAAATAATTATAAAAATAACATTAATGTTGAAATAAATTTAAAATTATGACTAAAAAATATTTTTTTTTAGATAGTAGACTTAAAATAAAAATTTTAATGATAATTAATTTTTTTCTTAATTTTATAAGAAGTTTTTAAAATATACATATTATACTTAAATAGGTTGTAGCTTTGTGATTAAACATACATATTATTATTATTATTTTATTACACATGACACAAAATTTGAATTAATTTATTAAAATTAACAACATTCCTGAATGTCTGATGTGCAATGCACATGGTGCTGCACAGCTACAGGCCGCGTTTTATACACATGGTACATGAAATAAATGAAACTAATTTTTTGATCAATCTATATATTTTTAAATTAATATACGAGTACATGCATAAAATTATTATTGTTAATCAAGAAAATAAAATTTACTTTAATTTATAATTTATTTAAAACAAATCTGTCTATTATTTTTGTAAATAAATTATGTTATAATTGTTTTTTATTTAATAACAACAATACAAATTACAATTAAATTATGTTTTGAATTGTAAAAATTTAAAATTACATATGTTAAGAAGAGCGATCAAGTTTACGTTGAATTGCTGAAAATGCATTAAAACACACACACACACACCCAGCAAAGAAAAATAAATAAATAGGTACATCACACACCCATATACAAAAGAAAAGAAAAGGGAAAAGTTGTAAATCAGTATTCATTAATTAATTTTTAAATTAAAACACTAATATTTGTCTTTATTTTTGTTTATAAAATGATTGAAGAAAAAATACAACCTATTTGTTTTGTTTTTATATAATTAATTTTTAACTTGTATTGTCCGATGTAAATATATTAATTATATTATTAAGAATTTCAAAATGATCAAAAAAAAAAACATCGTAAATTAAAAAAAAATAATGTAATTGATAACTAGATTATTAAGTGAATTATGAAAAAAAATATTACCTATTATTTTTATTTTATTATTAATAATTATTATATTATTACTATTAAAATGTATACTGAGACAAAAAAAAATCAGATAACGAAAAAATAAAAACAAAAAAAAAAATCTAAAACATTGGAAAAATTGAAACTGAAATGACTTAATTTATTTAAATTTTCTTAGGTACTTATTAGAACCACATTGTCTCTCGAACCGAATTCGGATGGTCGCTGAGTTTGAACAGGGAGTGTATTTTGAAACCGATGCGGAACGGTTGTTGGTTCACATTTTGCATTTCGTATTTTTTGTGATTCAATAAATGTGAACCGCGTCGTGTTGGTGCAATATGGAGACGTATTATCGCTGATCTGCTCTTAAAGAATTTATATCCAACCATGCTACACACGATTTCAAAAGACCGGCTTCACCTTCCTTTCTTTCCCCTTTTACCTACAAAATCCGGTTTAACTGCGACATTAAATTTTTCGGTGAATCCGAAATGAAAATAAAAAAAATTAAGACCTTTTTTGAGATGTAGATTTTTGTTTAAATTTTGTTTTCGAGAGAACAGAATAAAACAATACAAAAAAAATCGGTGTTTTAATATAAAATAAGGGTTTAAATTAACAATAAAAATCTATTACGACTTCGTTTGAAACCAGGAAGCCGAAATCGTGTGTAGCTTGGCGGATCTGTCAAACTGAAATATTTTTTTGTAAATTATTACAACTGAATACAATTCATCTAGAAATTTTTCTTTCTTAATTTAATCACTTCTGAATGAGAAGAGGCCCTTTGACCAGCTCCATTTATAGGTTATTTACTGAAGTAGTCTGCTCTGGGGTCCTTAATCCATTAAATGC
The DNA here is from genome assembly GCA_932526605.1 of Nephrotoma flavescens. Classification (NCBI taxonomy): domain Eukaryota; kingdom Metazoa; phylum Arthropoda; class Insecta; order Diptera; family Tipulidae; genus Nephrotoma; species Nephrotoma flavescens. The sequence goes on from OW052222.1 coordinate 120,533,952, forward strand.
AATAGTCTTTTATTGCTACTTGAACCGTCGGGATATTTAGGTCCCTATGAAATGAAGGTCATCAATCCTAATGTACCACGGAGCGTTAACTATACCACGTAGGACTTTGTTTTGAAAAGTTTGTATTATTTTGGTGTTAGTTTTCTTTGTACAGCCCCAGAGCTGTATTCCGTAAGTCCATACAGGCTTTCGTACCTGTTGATATAATAGCAGTTTATTTTCAGTTGACAATCCCGAATTTTTCCCGAGCAGCCAATACATTTTTCGATATTTCATATTAATTACATCTTTTTAACGTGCTCATTCCATCTGAGCCAGGTATCTAAGGTCATCCCTAGATATTTAGCATTATTTGCATACGGAATCTGCTGCCCGTTAATGATTACAGGTTTGTAACTGACTTTTAGATTAGTAAAATACATGCTTCTTGAAGTTTCGTTGTCAATTCCTCGATAGTGCCTCTTACTGGGAGAACTGCAGTGTCATCAGCAAATATTACAACGGTAACATCAGTTAATTGAGTCAAATCTCTGGTGTAGAGCAGGTAAAGAATAGGCCCCAAAACACTACCCTGCGGGACTCCTGCCGAAATCTTTTTTATCTCGGAATATTCATCTTCATATTTCACCCGAAAGTGGCGATTCTCTAAGGATGATTTTAAAATCATATGATATTGTTTTGGTAATCTCTATGTAGTTTGAAGAGTAAACCTCTGTGCCACACCTTGTCGAAGGCCTGCGCCACACCTAAGAAGATACTAGAACAAACCTTTTTCCTTTCTAACGTATTCTCAATGAAATTTGTAAGGCTATGAACCTGGGGGTCTATTATGAAACTTTCGACGCGCGCTTTTTTTTCGACATCGTCGAAAATAGGTATTATGAAATTTTTTCGCCGCGCTTTTTTTTCGACCAGATCGCAAATTTTTCTATTATGAAATTGCGACGCGCATTATTTTCGATATAAACGAAAATTATTCGACTGCTATTGAGGTGTCGCAAATAAAAGATTTTACTTAATAAATCGTGAAATTTAATAAGAAAATATACAGTTAATAAAATTTTAGTCATATATATTTACATATTTATTTTGTTTGTTAATTTTAAATTTTATATGTGAAACATATATGTAATTTTGTTTAATTTAAATAATTAAATTTATTTAAATTTAAAATTTACATTTATTGTCGGATTTATTTTAGGACCTCAACTAACTCTGGAATGGATCCGTTCCAATGTTATTTGTGATTGATGTTATTTTCGACGTTGTCGAATATCTCAGAATAGCTATATTCGACGTTGTCGAACTGGTCGACAGCGTCGAAAATTTGCGATGTCGAAAATTTCATAATAGACCCCCTGCTCAATAGTTGAGTGTTTCTCTCTGAAACCAAGCTAATATTCTGGGATAAGGTTTCTTTGTTCTATGGTTTTTTTTTTCAATGTCTTCAATCACAGCCTCTCAAACCATTTCGCTAGTGTTGGTAGAACTGAAATTAACCGGTAAGATTTTCTATCATTCGGAGGCTTGCCCGGTTTCAAAATCATTGTTACTTCTGCTACTTTCCACTGCATTGGCACATGTTTTTTTCTGACGATCGCATTGGTTATGTGCAGTAATTTACGAGTGCCTTTTTCAGGCAGCTCCTTTATTATTGAGCATGTTATCAGATCGTAACCAGGAGCTTTCTTTGCTTTTATGTTCTTAATTTCAGCTTTTAGTTCTTTCAATCTTACAGGCCTGATATCTTCGAAATCAGGTATTCTGGGCGTATCAGCAGTGTTTTCGTAACTGGTCTGCCGATCTAGAGGTTGAAATGTTTCTTCAAAATGTTCAGCAAACAGGTCAGCTTTATCTTTCGCACTTCTATCCCATTTCCCATCGTTTGTTTTGATTGGGGGGATCTGCGTTTTTGGTCGTTTTAACCCTTTTGTTGCTTTCCAGAGGGAATTGTCGGTATCTTTAGTTGGAGCTAGAGAACAAAGGAATTTTTCAATTGGGAAGGGAATGCGTTCCCAAGCCGACCCATTGTATGACATCAAGGAGCATGTCTAGTTCCTCTTCTATTTCATTTTCACTTTTGGAAGTGGATTGGCACTTGAAGTTCTATTTTTTCCTCTACTAACTGCTTAAACAATTCCCAATTTGTTTTGTTGTTTGTGAGCTGTGGTGAATTGGTTTTGTCCTATTACATTGTCATTAACCGTTATATGGTCACTAACCGTCATAATAACAGAAGAAGATGTAGTCTTCCGATATGCCTTTATTGATGCAGAAATCTAGAAGGTCTGGGATTTTGTTAGGATCAGTTGACCAGTACGTTGGTTTCCCTCCCGAGTAAAACAGTTTGAGTATTGGCTAGCTGCAAGTAATACTTTGCCTTTTGAAGAAGTCTTGAACCCCAGAAGGTATTTTTTGCACTAAAGTCACCTCTGATAATCAAGTTACTTCCTAATTTCTGGAACAAGTTAATGTAGTCTTCTTTCGTTAGGTTATACCGTGTGGGCAATATATTGCAGATATATTACAGGTGTTGTGATGGCCAAATTTAACCGTCACGGTGGTTACTTGCACGGATTCTTTTCCTATTTTTAATTCTTCATGATGATTGATATTATCTCTAATAAATATAGCTGACCCTCCTCTTGCTCGTTCTGCAGCATGTGTGGTATGGTAACAAGTATATCTCCATATTGATACATAGGAGCTGCTGGTAAAATGTGTTTGTGATTAGACATAATCAATTTTCTCGGTATTTAAACATAGTTCTTCTAGGTGTTGTGTTAATCCGTTTGCATCCCATATGGCTATTCTTAATGAGTAGTTTTTATGTCTGGCTTCTACAATTGAACTATGTATTCTATACATTATTTATTTTTAATTATTTTGGAACTTGGTATTTACAGCAGATTAAGTCGATCTAGAATTAACTTATTTAGTTTATTCTGTTCCTCAAGGCTATTTAAAATTGTTTGTAAGTGTTTTTGAAATTTTCGGTACCGTTGGTCTCATTTTCTTTCGAATTTGAGGAGTCCTGTGCATATGTATAATTCTCCCTATGAATAGATGCTTCATTTCTTGCTCGATCCTTGTTTGGATGACTTAGAGGGGGTTTGCGTGAATGATCCCTCTTTTTCTGTAGCTGCTTGGCAACCTCACATCCTCTCTCCGCTACGTCTCTCTTTTTTAATAATGTTCACGGCATCAAGGATTTTAAATCCGTTATTTTCTAGATCCTCCAGTATTGAATTACTTTCACAGGTTGGATGTAGGCCTCTTGCCAGGACTTTGATGTGGCGATCGTTTTATTTTCGTGCGTACCACTGAAATTTTTCCGTATTCAGCTTCATTGACAAGTTTCTGTATGCGTTTTGATTTGAAGTGTTAATCTTCCATACATTATTGTTCAGAGCAGTAATTTTATACTCTTGTTCCGTAACAGTACTCATTACACTTTGGATTTCTGAGTAGTTGGTTACTCCTACTATAAAAATCGGTGGTGGTGCTTTGCCAATTTATACTACTGGAATTTGGTCCCCGGTAGCACTTTGCTACTGCCGAAGCAATACCCACCCCCGCGACGTGGACGCGACTACCTTGGTGATACCTAGGTGTACACAGAGACAGCCGAAGCCCTCTGAGTACCCTGGGCTGAGGGGGAACTGTGAAATATGGGGTTTATTTTTTTGTCATTGGTCATTTTAGGAGTATAGAGCGTTTATTATGTTAGACCGTCTAACTCTATTGCTTTGATTTTCGCCCACCACTTTCAAGAGTTGTTTCACTTCTGCTAGCATCGTTCGTTTCCAAGTTATAGCTGGTCGTCCGACTTTCCTATTTCCTTGTAGGTTCCATTCCATATACCTTGTGGTATACCCTGTTTGGATGACTTCCTCGGTCTGTGGCCAATTTCTTATTTCGGTCCTGATTTTTGCGTTATTAATCGATTATTGCATTTTGAATCGTATGGTGCCTGTTAAATTGCAAACAACTATTAATTAATTACAGCAATATCTGCACAAATATTAATCTGTGTGATCTCTATTTCACGAAATATGAAATGAACAGATAAAAATGCTTTATCAATTAACGGAGTCTCTATGATTCTGTAATCCTTCTTAAAAATTTAATCAACGTCTGGTAAATGGGAGTACTACAAAATCTCGGTTTTCAAAATTTCGGTTTTCCAAATCCCGCAGTTACAAAATTTCGGTTTTCAAAATCTCGGTTTTCAAAAACCCAGTTTTCAAAATCCCGGTTTTCAAAATCTCGGTTTTCAAAATCCCAGTTTTCTTTTCTTCTAGTTCTAATTGCACAAAATAAATAATGAAGTTTTTTAATTGCACGATTTGCTACTTGCAACATTTTGTAGTTGCAAGATTAATAAAAAAAGCAATATTGTTAATCAACATTTTGAAATGCAATAATAGAGGCTGATGGCTTCGATAACCCCCGCTAGCCCTCACCCTTCCATCCAATTTCCATCCCTATTAGCCATTTTCTAGGACTTTATCGCAAATTCATTTTTGAATTTTGTCAAAAAATCATTTAAGAGTCCTATTTTCCCACATGCCAAATTTTAAAAATTCAAACCGGGATTTCCTAAATTCGAGTTTTTTTTATATAAATTCGGGATTTTGAAAACCGGGATTTTGAAAACCGAGATTTTGAAAATCGGGATTTTGAAAACCGAAATTTTGAAAACCGAGATTTTGAAAACCGAGATTTAGAAAAAACCGAGATTTTGTCAAACCGAAATTTTGAAAACCGAGATTTCGTTACACACCCGGGTTTTATGTGAAGAGTGAAGCACTAGTAAGTTAAATGAACGTTTGATCGTTAAATTAGTTTATTCAACGCGTATTTTAATAAAAGCGTTATTTTTAACATGAATATCGTAATCTTGTATGTAAAACCACTAAAATAATACATTTATACAAAAAAAAAAAATTGCAAAAAATAGCGAATATGTATTTTGAAATTTTTACCGTTAAAACCCAATAAGCGATTCTGACTTCATTAAATTTTAATTTTCCCGTGATATTATTTCACCAAGGGAACAAGAAGTTGCGAGTTGTTATCGCGCAATTTTACTTTGGAAGGCTATGTATGAGCAATTTCCTTTATACGAGTAGTTTATGGCTAATTAAAAGCTGAAAAAATAAAAACTGAACATGAAAAAATATTTTTCTTCGTTGGAGAAGCGTAGCGTGAAACAACAATATCATCACCATAACAAGCAATCATCTGGTTAATACAAATTTCGACTACCGCATTGGAACTACACATACAGAATGAGCAGGGACGAGGATATATGTGCCTCCCCCTCGGCATTCCAGTATAAATCTGGCTAGAATTTGCAATCACAGTGAAATGGTTATTCCCACCGTTGCAAGTTAAGGTTAACATTTTAATAATTAAATATGCAATACCAAAACAAATTTTTTTGGCGTGATTTTCTTTGGTTGGTCCGTAAATCGATCGTTCGATTTTGATACCGTTTGATAAAATATAAAGTTTTCTTGATGGGTTGATGGGAAGTGGAACGTAAAATTTAGTCAAGATTTGGTTTCGAAACAAAACACTTAGATTAAAAAACATATTTTTTGTGAGTGCATTATTGGCAACCGAAAATAAAAATTTCTTTTCAATACGACGCGAGTTTGTGACATGGTTCACCAAAAGTTTTTTTTTCTCTGATAAATAAACCCCCTATTACGATTCTCACCTCACCTAAAACTACCATGTAAATGTGACTAGATTTGTGTGGAGTCACTCGGTGAGGTGAAAACCATAATAAGGGTATAATTTTGTGACGGTAACTATTAAAAACAAAAATAAAGGAAAAGAAATTGCGAAGTGATCGAAATAATCTGTTTTATCACATTGAAGTGATTTTTATTAAAACGGAACAACAAAAATACAAATAAAATTATATGAATAAATTATGTGGATTTGAAAAAAAAAACAAAAAAAAAATAATAATAATAATTGCGGTGTTGTTATTTCTTACCCTGCCAGTGATTGAGGTTTCATTTAATGGAGTGATTGAATGTGTTTGCTAATTGCTACATATAACTTAAATTGTCGATATTGCAAAGTACTTTTGGAATCAGTGTAAAATGTAAATAATAATAATAAGCATAAATAATCAAATTAAAGCGGTAGTTCCGGAACAAGGACGTAGCGGAAAATAGCGATATTATCCTGTATAATTTGGACTTATTGGCAAGTTATTCATTTCTTTTTTATCACATATTATTTTATATAATTGGTACATTTTTCTTTATATTTTCTTTCAATTTTCAATTGATTTGTAAGCCGTTATGTTTTCTTCATGTTTGATCAAAATTTAGTCATGAGTCGTTAAATTTAAAAAAATAGGGAATGAAATTAGAACTTTTTGATTGATTTGCATGTGGTGTGACTATAACTTAAAATAAAATAAAGGACAAAGTTAGTGTTAAGAACTGCGGTTATTTCTAGATTGCTGTAGCCTTGGACCACCCACGCCGTACCCGACGAGTGATAGCCGGAAATAAGTCGACCGCACCAAGGTAACGCTACAGCAATAATCCTGATAGCAACCTTTATCATATGTAATGTACATTGGTATGATAAGCGTTGTTACAGATTCAATGAACCAATCACTCTTTAATCCGAATAATACTTGATTTATGTGACCACGAAGAAGCGGCCAAATCCCTCCATAAGGCGAACGAGATATTGATGATCCTTTTAATGCTGTTTGAATTCTACATTAATACGTATAGGTATATTATGTTTTTAATTGATCCGTAATAACTTTTTGACTGTATTTAATTGTTGTATTCGTAAAAACAGAATAAATATATTAATACAATATTTTCAAAGATAGCTAATACAATCATTTTACGGGGGAAGGCCATAATATGTAAATCTGAGATTAGACGCCATAATATGTAAATCTGAGATTATTGCAGAGGTTATTTATTCTTGAATAACTTCAAGCTTTTGAACGTTAGTTAAATACGGAATGTATAATCCAATTTCTAGTAACGCCAGCTGTAGGATTACGTAAGGCGAAACTATGAAATTTGGAAGACTAAAGCAGCAAGATTTTTTAAAAGGAATAGTTTTCGCAGGAAATATGGTGTCGTCGTGTTCGATCATTTTATTAGTTACAAATATTTCAGCTCTTTGAAGAACGTTGAGATGGTACGGGTCGTAGGTAACACCCGTTATTCTAGCCATACTAGGATTAGCAGTGGCCTCATTATATTGAACGCAACTGGATATTGAATTATTCACACTTCATGATTGAAGTGATTTCAGCACTATTTCCGATGGGTCTGAATTTCGCACTTTAAGGTTTCTAAATAATTAAGATTAAAATGCACTCGCCTGACAGACTGCCGGTTAGAGGAACAAATTTAGCAGACGCTGTATTGGTTTAAGATCAATCTCGCTCAATCTTATTGGATTGGTATCAAAAATAATTAGTGTGATAACTTAAACAAGAAATGATGTGCTATAATCTAATAACAAGCATTTTGATCTAATAAACTGAAGAATCAATATCAAACTGAGGACCCGAAATTAAATAAAAGGTAGAAAGTGTGTAAAATTTATAACAATTTATTGTTTTTAATGGCACTTTGTTTTTTTCTGTATACTAAAAATTAAAAATATCATGAATATGTAGTTGGAAAATGTTAGATTATATTTATATATGGTATATAATAGTATTTTATCGTAATCAATGCATTTTTTGTTGTATAAAATTGGAATGATGATTGGATTGAGATTTTGATGTGGTTTTATCAATTGTTGTCATTCATATTGGTTGTCTGTTGCAACAGTTCAGCTTTTCGGGCTTTATACAATGGTTTTAAGTAGAGTACGGCTTCCTGATTATTATAGCGCCACATAATTTTTGTTAATATACCTAAATATGGTTCATTTGCATTACGTATCCAGTCGAGCAGCATTTGATATACCGTCTAAAATAGAATAATAATTATATATATAAATTTAATTAGGAATATTTATTTCGTACTTCTTTAGTCCCATAAACATAATTATCCGCATAGAAGTGATCAATTTGTCCTTCGGTGTATTCTAATTTTCGTGCTATATCTTTCCAATTTATTAAATGTGTTGCAATTACATCCAAAAATTTTTCATCCACTGGTAAACTGCTTTTCATCATTTCGCTGACCGTTTTTGTTACTTGATAACCGTTGCTCGATTGGGATGACGATTTTCGTAAACCAGATGGCGGCGTATCACCAGACGTTATACTACTTGCACCAACACTATGTGTTCTCGGATGTAGATCACTTGTATTATTTTGGGTTGAGCTATTAAACGAAAATACATTTCCAATGTGAACGCCACTCGCATGCGAAATTTGAAAGACATTTTGAGCTTGAGTTTGATTTAGGGTCGCGTGTGTAGGAATTGTCGCAACATGATTATTATTTTCATAGTTACTAATCGGTACCATTTGTTGATTGTTGTGTTCCACCATATGACTGCTACATGATGTTGCCTCAACAATTCGATGCTGTTTTAGTGGAGTTAAACTTTCCTGTCTCTGTAAACTTTGTAAATTTAAATTCGATATTTGACTGGTTATCGAACTTGTTCTGCTTTCGTTATAATTACTATCTATATCCGAATCGTTTTCATCTGGAACTGGGGCAGCATCCGTTTCTAATATTGAAGTTTCTGGAATATTACTATCTTCGACAATAACTCTTATATTATTATTAGTTTGATTTCCCTTTTTATTCGATAGAATATTTTTCAAATTATCTATAAATTTTGGCATTTTTCTGTTCCTGATTATAAACTCAATAGCGTCAATCAAGTTCAACCTTCAACTCTACTTTTTTTTAATAATCCGTAATTTATCGGAATATTTACATATATTAGTTTAAAATTTGATTTCTACAATATTTAAATAATCAAATAAAATGTATATATCACAAATAATACAGTTAACATTAGAATAATTATAGAAAACTATAATTTCACGTTCACTTTGCGTTTTGTAAAAAATAAAAAATGAAAAATTTGACATTTCATTTCTCAATTTTTTTGACATATGTTCATGGAAATGAGAACGTTTTGTGCTCAATCCAATTGGAAATCAAGTTTGGGCTATAGTAAAGAAAAAGGGGGTACCAAAAAATTCGTTCGGTTTGTTTTGTTTGCTTATATTAAAAATAGAAATAAAAATAATTAATTTAAAACTGTAATATTTAATTAATATGTTTTTAAAATATTTTATTTTAAATTATGTATTAAATTAAATATAAATTATATTTTAAATTAATTGTTTTTAGTTATATTTTTAATTATAAGCAAACAAAACAATCCGAACGAATTTTTTGGTACCCCCCTTTTCTTTACTATAGCCCAAGTTTGGTTTTTGTTATGTGAAAACTTAAAAAATTAAATCCATGATAATGATTAACAAAGATTAAAGCGATGAAAATTAAGAAAGTTTTAATACATACATAGACTGGTGCGTGTTAAGTCGGGTGAATAAAGTTTATTTTACATGATTTTGTTTTTAAGTTTGATGACCTTTTTTTAGTAACACCCGGTTAGAAATTCCAATAGGAAATACTTTTCGGTAGTTCCCCCGTGTGGATTTTTTTTATTACATACCTAGATTTGGAAATCGCGCTTACGTATTTGGATTTTTATATTCTTAATTTTGTATTTTTTAATCACTTACATTTTTATAATTAATCTTCAAACTTAAGTTCGCATTATTTCTATCACTATCATAGTTCTCGAAATATTTTGAGAACTTTTCTATTATTAATCATTGCTATCGCCGGTTTAATCTTGTAGAAATGTCCATTTCTCAATTTAAATGTTCTCGATAGACTAGGTTACTTCAAAGACAGCTATCCGCATTTTTTTTTGGACACCGGTCAGGGTAACACTATAGCGATTATTGTTTAATATTGGCAGTGGGTCAACAATATTAAGATGATCCGAGAAGTATATAGTGTGGAACTTACAACAATTGTCCAATGCCTATCTGGATTGGATTGCATTGCCTGAAGCATCGACATGGATAGTTTAGAGCTTACACTCGTATGTTCCAACATAATGCCTTGGTATAGTTTGATCTTGCAATTCCTGAATTGTAATAATTCATATTGTAGTCTTTCAATAACGTGTTTATAAAATTTTGAACATGCTTACGACAAGCTCTTGGAAAGGCACTATACTGGAAACTGCAATAAATTTACCTCAAAATGTCTTGACGCTAGCCATATTTATTCTAAATTATTGCATTTTAATGAGGAGAGTGACCGGCAGCTACTGGATCTGCTGGAGTGGACCTACTGGGATGTCGGGTGCAGTTATACGTTTCCATTACTTTGCATTTTTACATAGGGGTTTCAATTCTTCTTCTTGCTTTACATTTTCTTCTTTATCTTTCGACCCTCTTCATTGGCAGCATTTGAATTGTTTTCCTTGTTTTGGCTTCGATTATTTAAGATCCTCATCTTTTGCTAGGGCGAAACATCGGCTCTGCTGTCGATGAAAGATCTTCAACATTAGATATTGAGGATTTGGAGGGTTCTCGATGATGTCTGGAATATGAGGAAGTGTGGATTTCATGTTCATGCCTGCCGTCTTTATCACTAATAAAAGCAAAAATTTCTGATAGAATTTGAGATTTTCAAAATGCAAATTTAGAGTACAAGGCTTTTTGCTCAACCTATTTGATATTATGGAAAACACACGTTACTGCTGAAGATGCTAATTTGTTCTGGTAAACTCTCTTCAATATCGTCTGTCTGAGCTAACGTTCCTAGTGAAATATCAATTTCGAAATGGTTACATTATTGAATTGATGACTCATTTGATTTGTTGCTAAGTAGCGTTTAGGTCAAATAAATTTAATAGTTGAGACAGTTTACTTAGTTTAGCTTTTTCTAGCTGAGGATTAGTTAAACTGTGGTGACATGTTCTACCATCACATTTTCGATATTTTTCTGAAGTTTTTGTCACTTTTTCCTTGAATGCCACATTCTGACTATTTCGTTTACCAATTAATCTTTTTCTATTGGTATCACAACCTACTGGAATAAATTTCAACAATTTCTTTTTCCCTAATTTCGTTCAAGTACATAGCGAAAATAAATTATTTTGTGATAGAAATAAAATAGAAATATCACAATGTTATATAATCTAGAATGGTGATAAATAATTGCCGTGTTTCATGACACTCATTGATCCGGGTCAGTTCAAATTTTATATGAAAAACTTGATCCAAATTTTGTTTTAGATACGAATTAACAGAAATTGCGTTTAAAGAGATCACCACATGCAAGACCGTATTAAGGAATTTTCGGGTCCTAGGTAAGCCACCCTATCCAGGCCTTACCGGTACCGGTACGTAATACTAAACATGAAATTATAATAAATAAACTTGTATTGTATTTGTAAATTTTGGCAATCACACACAAAATTGAACCTCACACTATAATGCTATAAGTAACTTCCATTTTTGGAAATCGTTAGATTTTGTGAATTTTTAAGGGATTTTCTTCCTTTATTCCATAAAAATCTCTATATACTAATTGATTTTGATCAATAAAAACTAAATTTCACCCTTTAGAAAATCTTGTATAGCGAGATTTTTTATTACGAAATTGGTTACTATAACATGACTTACGGTTGTAGTAACGAGTATAAGTATGGCCGGTAGTTTTACATATTAATTTGAATAACCAAAAATTGTAATGGCAAATTTTATCATCACGTTGTCGATACGAAACATGGATAATTCTACTAGATATTCAAATTTATACGAAAATCCGCATCCCTTAACTTTGCGGGTTCTAAGGCACGTGCGATTTGTTTTTTTATTCGGGAATCGAATATGAATAAATATCAAAGATACGTCACTCATCATTAGCCCATATATAAGTTATACTGGATGATCATTAAAATTCTTCTGTGAAACAAAAAACGGCACACCAGTTGTCACTAGAGTGCAGCATTCATAATATTATATTTTCCGGAGTCGGTTATTACACAATCCTTCTGTTCCGCATTGTTTGATATACGCTACAGATCGGGCAATCAGGCATGCCGTAACCTCTGCAACTGCACACATTCGTGCCCCACCAACAGCTGCGTTAAATAATATTAAACTTCACCTTGTGGTCGGAACCGCTCATCTGTGGATGGTTTAAGGTAAGATGTACAGCTATTTTGATATGGTTCAATGAAATAGTTCAGACATTAGTTGTCGCAGTTTTTTGACTCCTATGCTCAGCGCCAACTGCATTCATTTTCAGTGATTCTGCCTAAATAGAGCCTTCATAAAGTAAGATGAACATGGTGAACAATTCCTTGCGTTCTTGTCTTCTCATCAAAATTCTGTTTGAAGACAATCTCGGAATTACCCACCTGAACGTAACTAATCGTGTTTATGCTCAGTTTTATTCTCGCATGGTTTTATACTCAGAAAATTGCAGCCCACCTAGATAATCACGGCTGGTAATGACTGGTTCCTTAAATTTGGCTACAACAACTATCTGTAGTATTACTTCCTCTGTTTCTTCGTATTTTTTGGTACTTCCTTTTCGTCTGCTGTATTTATCACCATGTTTGCACTTTCGTTCGTTAAATGGGATTTTCTGAAACTAAATTTGTAAACAAACTTTGCAAGTTTTTCACCTCTCTCGACGGGTTTCTTCTGTTGCAGATGAAACTTTCTCTAAGTAGTATCTTGCCTGCTGCGCTTATTATGTAGATTAATCGAAACTGATTTTTTTGGCATAGGTTTTTATTTTTGGAAAAGAGAACCAATCTTTCCCTATTGTTCAGTGATTGTTTCTGTATTTGGACAGGAGCTCAATAGGTCAATTAATTTTACAGATTTAGCACGAACTGGATGTTGGGCCAAAATACATACAAAAATAAATTTTTTACATGGTTCTCTTTCGTCACCCACAGAATTGTAACAGGCCGGAAAAGGAATGTCGTTCTTGATTGTCGTCATGCTTGATTGTCGTCATGCTTGACTGTCGCTATAATGAGTCATTATAGTGTGTCGTCATTAACTTTCCTGCTGGGCCTTTTTACAGCATTAAAAACAAAGACTGGAGTGATCGATGGTACCTGCTACGATATGCAATCGATTTATGATGTACAGTGGGTCACAGTTTTCGGTCGCAATTTTTATTTTTTTTAAAGTAAATATCCAAAACACAATTATAGCAATTATAATTTTTAATTTACATTTATTTAATATAACAACAATCAATATTTCCACGTAAAAATCTGTCACATCTAAAATGATGCACTCTCTTTGTTTTGAAAATAGCGATTCTTTTTCTCACTCACGCTATACAGTCAGCCATTATCATCGCGGCGCAAAACACTATCGGAAGAAGACCTCCGAGATCCCGCAATGATTGGTTCGATGATCAATGCCGCATGGTTGTCGAAAATAAACGAAAGCTTCGTGAAAAATGGTTGGCTCGCAACACTAGAAGCACTCAAGCAGAATACCTACCCGCTATGAAAGCCATGATTAAACTCCTCCAACAAAAGAAACGTGAACATGTGAAATCATACATTGAAAACATGAGAGTCGAGAACAAACGTGGCTGATGTTCTCTCAGTATGGCAAACCTAAGCTTACAAACTGTTGGCTAATGTTGTACTTGCCAGACTCATCCTTTTCGCCGAAAACATCATCGGCGACTATCAATGTGACTTTCGTACCAACCGATCGACCACTGACCAGTGTTTTACCATGAGGATGATCTTGGAAAAATGGTGGAAGTACAATATAACCACAGTATAACAGACAGTATAAATCGCGACAACCTTTGTAAATTAACAACATTTGGATCTGTATGTAAAATTGTAATTGAAGGAACTGTATCAGACTCCTTTCAAATAACATCTGGTGTTCGACAGGGAGATGCACTCGCACCTGTGCTGTTCAATTTGGTGCTTGAGTATACGTAGTGAGGAAAAGCAACATTGAAACTTCGCGCTGTATGTTCAATAAATCAGGCTAAATTCTTGGATATGCAGATGATATCGTGCTTCTTGGCCGAATACCTAGCGACATCAAGGACAGTTTCATCCCGCTCAATCGCTGCGCAAGTATACACTTGGTTTGAAGGTGAACCACCAAAATTAAATTTTTTACAACACCCAGGAACATCTCCATGGCAAATCTCGAAATTGGCGATCATAACTTTGATAGCGTCGAAAACTTTAAATACCTCGAATCGCTGCCGGACAATGAGTTTTCTACGCCCAATCAAAATTATTGCGATCTAAACACCTATCGCAGTCGTGCAAGCTCGCACTTTATAAAGCATAAGACCTGTGCTGACTTTCAAGGCGATGGTCCAGCTCTCGACCTCTAACGACTGTAGATTATTATCTACCTTCGAAAGGAAGGTCATCCGTTCAATTTTTGGCCCTATTAAAGTTGCGAACAATGAATATCGGATTCGCATGAACCACGAAATAAAGCAACTTCTCGGAGGTAGCGATATTATCGACTTCATCAAATCTAATCGAGTTAGATGGCTCGGCCACGTTGCAAGGTCTCCACAACAACGAATGATTTACAAAGTGGTCCATCAACACCCAGCCGGAGTGCGTCGTAGAGGAAGACCCAGACTGCGCTGGCGTGACGACGTCGAACAAGACCTACTCGCATTAGGATGTCGAAATTGGAGGACGAGAGCGACGAACCGAGACGGATGGAGGACCATAGTGCGGGCGGCAAAATCCCTTCATGGGATGTAAATGCTAGAGAGAGAGAGAGAGAGGTACTTTTTCTACACAAAACAAAGTTTTCTACGAAAACAATTTTGAGTACCAGTTTCAAACAACCTTTTATGCGATTATAGTCAATATAGTGTGTCAGAAGGCAAATAAGTGAAATTTTGTACTAATTGAGAAAATGGATCGTCACACAAGTATTGAAACGCATGAATTAGTTATTAAACACTTTAAAGATGGCAAAACTCAAAAAAAGTAGCAGAAATGGTGAAAAAAGTTCTTCAACAGTTCAGCATATTATTGAACGCTTCATTTAGCAACACCGCATTGAAAATAAGCTAGGCTTATACGTTCGCACAATAAAATATTTTCCGAAAGATATTGTCGATGGATTGTCCGAAAAATAAAATAAAACCCCAAATTAAGTGCTCCAAGTGGGCCGAAGAAGCTGAAAAATATTTAGATAAAAATATCATCCAGAAACAATACACAGAATATTAACAGAACCAAATTTTCATGGTAGAACAATGTGGGAAAAGCCATACACCAGTAAGGTTAATCGTAAGGCTAGAATTAGATTGCCCTAGACCATAAAAACAAACATTCTGAAATACGGTTTAATTTGCTAATGAAAGCAAATTAAACCTTTTTGGATCAAACGGAAGAAACTAAGTATGGAGAAAGACTAATACGGAGCCAGCAGGTAAAAATTTACGAAGCACTGTTAAACGTGGTGGAGGTCATGTTATGTTATGCGCTTGTATGGCGTCTTCTGGAGTTGGAAAATTATAGTTTATCGAAGGAAATTTGAACAAAAATGTATATTTAGACATCCTAAAAAGAAATTTGGAGGAAAGTGCTGAAAAGTTAAATATTAAGGATCATTTTCGGCTCTTCGAGGACAATGATCCGAAAAACTATCTCGAATTGTTCAAAGTTGGCTCATTTGGAATACTCCTCATGTCATTGAGACACGAATTCTTATGTTCGCGCTATTCGTGTGAATCACTTTGTTAAAATAACAAAGATAAGCTTGGAGGAAGCCTACTATGGTCTAAATTTGAAAGTGAAATCGGAAAACATGAGATTAATAATGTAGCAAACTTTAAAAGGGTATTGTTGGAAGAGTGGAGTAAAATAACTCCAGAGTACACAAAAAAAATCGTAGATTCGATGCCAAAAAGATTCAAAGCGGTTCTAAAACAAAATCGATTTTCTACCAAATATTAATAAATTAAATATAAAATGTGATAATATTAGTTACAAACATACACATGAATTAATTTTTTATAGAAATTTTAAAACCGCATCATTTTAGATGTGACATGTTTTTACTTCGAAATTTTGATTTTTGTTACTATTTTGCTATAACATGTGGTGTCCACCTGCCAATCATACCGTACGACTTGTGCCGGGTCGGCTCGCCGGATGGGGGGTTCGTCTTGATCAGCAACATAAATGGGTGTTCAACCAACAAATCAACTTACGTACGGAAAATTTCTTCGAACTGAAAAAAAAGAACCATCGATGCACGTCTCACACCTCACTCCTCATAATCTACAACACCTCAATTAGCTTTCATTACAACTTTATTTGGATTGATCATTATTCAAACATAAACAAAAGGTCCGATGCTACTCAGAACCCAAAAATATAATAACAATGATACTTTACTTATAATTTTTATACTATAATTGTTTAATAAATATAAAGACGAATTCGTTGGATAAATTTATTCGGACTATATATACAAGTATATATAGTTGTAAATCTTCGATTAAGTATATAATAAAAAAACTTACAGTTGGTATATCCCCCGTAAGGCCTTGCAGAGATCGTTGACTGTATAGCTGGAAATAGAAGAAAAACCAAATATGGACGATCGCGTGCACGCGGCTTTAAATTTATCCAAACTTTCACTGAACTATGCTATCAAATTATAAAAAAAATATAAAAATATATAAATTTTGGTTGTTCGAGTGGTTGTTGTTACATAGGTAACACCGCGTAAGTTGTTAAGTGCGCGACAATATCGAAGGGGCGAGCAGGGTACTGCCCAATTAACGCCGCTATAGCGATAAATTCGAACGAAGAGAATCTAATAGAAGATTAGTGATTATTTACATTTGTAACCTAGATGCGCGGTAAGCTATTTATCTAATTGATTGTTTGTGTAACTGTTTGTGTAACTGACTATTAGTGTAACTGGCCCGTAAATATATATATTGCCCGGAAAATATTCAGTTCGGAGGTTAGACTGATCAACGCCATTGCGATCGCCATATGATTAGAGGATTGTGTTCATAGAGCCTGATCAAAATAAATCGACCCGATCAGTGAAACTGGGTGCAATGCCGCTTAAGTGCTCAATCGCGCCTACGTATACGTGTGAATAATTTGTTTTGGTGTTGCGATTCCTTTGTTTTAAAAGAAAAAGGATAATCTACTGTGTATGGTTTATTTAGAATCTACACTAAACTGTGCTTTAAAGCTTCCAATATCGGTGTGAAAAAAAAATATTTTTTTTAATTCGGTAATTTTTATTAGATGTTCTTGCATTAATTTCCAAATTCAATTTTCTTTTGTTCATAGCATATTTTTTTGTGTAATTTGATAGCATAGTCCAGTGAAAGTTTGGATAAATTTAAAGCCGCGTGCACGCGATCGTCCATATTTGGTTTTTCTTCTATTTACAGCTATACAGTCAACGATCCCTGCAACGCCTTACGGGGGATATACCAACTGTAAGCTTTTTATTATATACTTAATCGAAGATTTACAACTATATATACTTGTATATATAGTCCGAATAAATTTATCCAACGAATTCGTCTTTATATTTATTAAACAATTATAGTATAAAAATTATAAGTAAAGTATCATTGTTATTATATTTTTGGGTTCTGAGTAGCATCGGACCTTTTGTTTATGTTTGAATAATGATCAATCCAAATAAAGTTGTAATGAAAGCTAATTGAGGTGTTGTAGATTATGAGGAGTGAGGTGTGAGACGTGCATCGATGGTTCTTTTTTTTCAGTTCGAAGAAATTTTCCGTACGTAAGTTGATTTGTTGGTTGAACACCCATTTATGTTGCTGATCAAGACGAATCCCCCATCCGGCGAGCCGACCCGGCACAAGTCGTACGGTATGATTGGCAGGTGGACACCACAAACTTGAAATTTTTTATTTGTTTTGTTTTATGAAATTAACAATTAATATTGAAGCTTATTATAAATGTGAATTAAAAATAGATATTTATAATTGCTTTTTAAATATTTACTTTAAGGAAATAAAAATTGCTTGCATCATTATGGCTGTGACCCACTGTAGGTAGTATTAACGCGTATAGAATCGAAGTAGACTTGTATTTTCTTGGATTTGACAAACTTCTCCTTCAATATGTATTTATCAAATTTACTAATTTGGATCTCATCATCAAACAATGCTACCATCGATAGAAAAACTTCCTCTTTTGTAATGACCCCATCCATATCTCGATGAGCACCTCATCAAACTCCTTTATATCAATAATCCAGTCTGTTTATCATCGACATTTCAAGAGCTCATAATTTGAAGTGTTGGTAAAATTTTCTTATGCTTGTAAAGACAATAAGTTCATCTGTACGATTAAAAAAATGTAAGCATCACAATCTTAAAAACCAAGGTGAGCTTTGAAGGTCATCGCAAGTCAATATAAATTGCCGTGTAATAGAACTCTGAAATTTTTAAATCCTGAAATTTTTGAATTTGATGTTTTATTGTTCCAGAATTTTTGGACACTCGGTATTCCAAACTCGAAATAGATCGAAAGGTTGTAACGATTTACTGGGGCACTCGGTAATATAAAAAAAAAAAAATTGTTCGGTGACGTGATGATGAGAGGGATAACCATAACTTTAATTTTTTATTGAGATAATCAACCGGTTAACGTTTCCCCTTTAAATTTGTTTGGCTATAAAAGGTGGTGCGATCGTATTAAACGAGGAATTTTTTTTTTTGGATATTGAAAGTCAGTTTTTGCTTGACCGGTAGTATGTAATGGTCAACATTTAATAACGATATTGTAAAATTGTGTGGTGGAAACTAATAAATTAAAATAACTAAAAGATAAGATGGATTAAACTTAGAGTTTTAAATTTAAAACTATAGTTAATTAAGTGTCATAGTGCATAGTGACAGGTTTTGTATAATTATAATCTCTCAGAAAACAATTTATAACTGAAATTGTGGGTTAATGAACCAGCTGTTAATGAGTGGCAAATTCGTAGCAAATTAGCTGTATTAATGCACACAAAAATTATAAACCTTGCTATTGTGTTGATGCAATTATAAGATTGTCCTAGAAATTGTAATAAAATAATAAGAACTAAAATTTTGTTAATAATATTAAGTGTTCAAAAAAAAAAACTTTTATGGAAACCTAATAAATTTTAACCAAGATATTTTCGCAATAAAAATTACTTATGTAAGTAAATATCTGGTAGACGAAGAATAACGTAACTACATAGTGTTTCAATTACACATTCTCAATCCACAAAATAACATTCCACTGTTATTCGTATATCGTAATTATCATCGGGGTTCCTGAATTTATGGTCGAGCGGTGGTTCTAGTGATTTGGTCATCGAAAATAACTCGTCACCTATTGTATCCAACAACAAATTACGGCAGATTCTTATGGCGTACCTTTTGGACTAACGGAAATACGGTACACCACTGCTAAGATGGGATATCAACCTTGTTGTACGGTATGGTTGTATCAAGTAAGCGGAAATGGATATCTCGCATGACCGAGAAATTTTCTAAAGGTATATTTTTTTTATTTAATATTTAACGGTAATATTTATCACTCTATAAACTATTTTTCGTAATTAAGTTTCTACTAGTAGTTAATAGCCACGAATTTAGCCCGACATTGTTTTTGCTGTCGAATTTTTTTTAGTTGTAAGTTGTATCGCTATTGTAAACATCTCACAATTTTGCAATCAGGTGCGTACATTTATCTTAATTCTCGCACGTATCTTTTTGTATCATTTTTTTTGGGGAGTAAACTACAAAGAATAACATGAAATATTAATTTTGATCGAGATTGGTGATGGCTACCTGGGAACTTAGTGTGCATTTATTTTTTTTGAAACCAGGTGTATTACACGTAACCGGCTTCTAATACATTGCTTCGGAGATTTTAACGAACCCGCCCAGGGCGAGCAACACCCGTAAATCACCTGGATCCGAAGTCAGCGAGCCGTTACAAATGGCGCCGAAACAGGGACCAGAAGGGTTCACGTTGTTAGTTAACTGCTTTCTCTTTACAAGTCCGATTATCGGTAACTTCGATTTCCGGGTTGTCAAGTGAAATTTAGTGTATAATTACGGTTGACTTCAAATTTGTTTTTCTCTTTTCATTTAACTTCAATTTATAATTTAGCGGTTCAAGTCAAGTTAGATTTTGTTAGCACTTATCCCGATTGACTTCTAGGTTAACTAGCTTCTCGTGAAAACGTTAATAATTCGCGCGTTTGAACTGTTCAATAGTTGTTTAAATTAGTTTGAGATTGGCCATTCATAGTAAAACTATTGCTCATGTAAAAAAAAACTATCGATTGTTCGAGAATTTCGTTTTCTAGATTTTCTTAACATGAGTAGTAACTTAATAACAAGGTACTGTTTGAAATTTGAGACATAGATTTTTGACCTTAACAAGCTTCGATTGATTCGAAATATTTTTAAGCTTAACCTCGTAGCTGTAAGGTAAAACGTCACTTGTCCTCCAGTATCGTATATGCCCTTGAAATACGCTTACAATTTTTTTTTGTCGTCAACCATTATCTTTATTCACTAGCACGCTAATTTTCTAGGTATGCCATCACTAACCAACAATTCATTTTCTTTAAATTTCGTAAAAAGATATAAAAATATATAATATAAATAAAAAAATAAAAAAAAAAATAGAATAATAATAAAATTATTTTAATAAGATTAATTAAATAATTATTTTTTTTATATATTAATTTTTACATATTTTTACAATATTTTTATAATGATAATTAAGTTTTGAATTTTCTTTTTTTTTGGTGAAAGTAATGCATTTTGTTTAATTTTTTTTGTAATCATATTTTTATTTAAATTTATTATTTTCTATAAATATTCTGAATTTTGTAAATCCAAGTTTTCTCGGAAAAGTTATTTTAATCGATTTTCTAATTTTTCTGCTATCGTTCACATCATCATTGATCATAAATTTAATTCATTTTTATTTGGTTCGGTCTTTTGTCTTCTTACGTATTTCCGTTTTGCGGGGTGAAATTGATTTTTTTCATTACTGTACGCACTAACACAACATCATGAGTAATAAGGATGACGATTACCAACCTTTGCTAGGGTTAACTCCTGACGAAATAAAGGTAGAATGTTTGATACGAGGCATAGATATTTCGGACGTTGGACATAAAGATTTACTTCGGGAAGCGTTAAAAGAAGAATATACGAACCCATCAAGAGTACCTGGTCGAAGTCATGCAGATAATTTACAAAATGAACTGGATGCCTGTAAAGCACAAACCTTATCCCTTACCACCTTGTTGAATAAACAAGCAGACGCTTTTCCACGTTTGACCGAAATAGCGAGCCAAATTAGGCACTGGAGAGGTCGAGTTCAACGACTGAAAGGGTGTTTTCATCAGGACAATGAGGTAGATAAAACCTTAAATCAATTTCGGAGGTTGAATCAATTGCTAGAAGCCCGTCGAGAAGAATATACACAGTTGCAACAACTTGCTGTTGCTGTTTCTACCAGTTCTACTCCGACTTACGTTGAGGATCCCATAAAATCTAAAATGGTGGCCCCTAAAATAACCCAGGGGGCAGACGATCCCAAGTATTTATCTAAAACCCCAGACGCCTATGCAATCATCCAATCTACTACCTCACTTCCATTGGTTTTAACTGGATCTATTCCCAGTACTCAACAAACTATTACTACCTGGATTCAGAATCCAATGGTAACCAGATGTTCAACGAACGTTATTCCCTCATATACAACCCATTATCAAAATCCACCCGGGAACCCACATCTTTACCTTCCACCCAACACGCCGTATACGATCCCCACTCAGAATAATCTGGAACTAAAAGCAATACCTTTGTCAAATATTGCTCCGTATTCCAACTATGAAGCCCAACAATCATCTTTTTCTAATGTCAGTAGTGCCTATGTCGAACAAAATGCCATGCACCATGAAATGCCTAAACCATTTTCATACTACGAAAAGAACGATCCTAAATGGAAAATTAGCTTTTCGGGTCAACCAGATGGATTGGATGTTCATGACTTTCTATTTCGTATAGAATTGTTAGCGAGCAAAGAAAATATAACGTTAAACCGATTAGAAGCTTTCATGCCAAAATTATTAACACATACTGCCGAAAAATGGTACTGGGTATTTGTACGTAAGTTTCCACACTCATCTTACTTTCAGCTAAGACAAGCCCTTTTAGACAGGTTTAGTACCACAGAATCGGATCGGGCTTTGCGACGAACGATTCAAAATAAAAAACAAGGTGATCGCGAGACTATTGGGGATTATATATTAGAAATGGAGAGCCTTAACGGCCGTCTTATGCGACCTTTTTCAGAGATTGAACTGGTCGAAATAATTCGAGATAATATGAGAGTTGCGTATAAGGAGGTAACTTTGACGACTCCTTCATTTACTACCGATAGTCTCCGCATAATTTGCGAACAATACGAAAAGCTATGGAAACAAAAACAGAAACACGTTGCCTTTTCGGAGCGAAACCACAAATATGTTTACGAGGTAATTGAAGAAGGCAAAACAGAACCTTCGAGCGGTGTATTTCCCAGCAGTTCTACGTCTCAGAGACCACAACAGGTTTACCAAAACGAGGTTTATGTTGATGCCATTCAAAGACCGAAACCTACTGTCCGAGGAAGCACCGGGGAGTCACACTACATAGTCTGTTGGAACTGTCACGATTTAGGGCATCGCTACCATGACTGTGCCTTGCCGCCGCAAGGAATATTTTGCTATGGTTGTGGTAAAAGCGATACGATCAAACCTCAGTGTCCTCAATGTACTAAATTTATGACGGGAAACATTTATCCGGGCGTGAGCCGTTCGGGATCGACACGACCGGTACAACAGATCTCCCGACCAATACAATCAGGGAAAACGCTTTACCCGCAGACGGAAAATTCGGCATCGAACACCGAGCCGTCAGATCTACGTTAGTTCAAACCGACTTAACTTTACCTTGTACGTCAGAGGACAAATTATTACTAAATAAACGTTCGATCAATTACAAATTAAATAAACTTACTCCTAATGATACGAACTGCTCTGACGTGAACATTACTAAATTCTCAACGCCTAAAAATAAAAGACGGCAGCGAGTTATTCGTTATTTTAAATTCCGTAAAGCTCTTAAACTAGCCTGTGACGAAACAATATTATCAAACCCAACTGACCCACGTCCATATATTACAGTAAACCTTTCTGGTCGAAATATTCGAGGTCTACTTGATAGTGGGGCTTCGATCAGTATTCTCGGACATGATTCTTTAAATCTCCTTAAAAACATAGGTTTAACATATAAGAAACTGACTTCTGAAGTCCGAACGGCGGATGGAACGAAGAATAAGATTATAGGCTATATTGAGACCCCCGTGACATATAACAATATCCATCACACTATTCGCTTCTATTTGGTTCCCACCTTGCACGGTCAAATGTATCTAGGAGTCGATTTCTGGAGTGCATTTAACATC
The DNA here is from genome assembly GCA_932526605.1 of Nephrotoma flavescens. Lineage (NCBI taxonomy): Eukaryota > Metazoa > Arthropoda > Insecta > Diptera > Tipulidae > Nephrotoma > Nephrotoma flavescens. The sequence goes on from OW052222.1 coordinate 120,557,520, forward strand.
GCTCCTCACCTGATAGATTCCTTAGATGTTAGCTCCATTGACGATACCCAGAAACACGTATTATCGCCACTACAACAACAAGAATTGGATCAAATAATCGCCGATTACCCGTCATTTGAACGTCATGGATTAGGTCATACATCCTTAATAGAGCATCAAATCGATGTCGGAAACTGTGCACCAATAAAACAACGCCACTACTCGGTATCCCCAGCTATTCAAGCGCTAATTTATAAGGAGCTCGATCGAATGCTTGAAATGGGGGTCATTGAAGAGAGTTCCAGTGCTTGGTCTTCACCAATAGTTTTAGTTCGAAAGCCTAATAAGGTTAGATTATGTTTAGATTCGAGAAAGGTTAATGCTGTTACGGTAAAGGATGCGTATCCTCTTCCGCTAATTAATGGCATACTTGGGCGACTAAACAATACGACAGTCATTTCCAGCATTGATCTTAAGGATGCCTTTTGGCAAATCCCCTTGAAAAAAGAGTCGCGAGATAAAACTGCCTTCACGGTGCCAGGACGCCCACTTTACCATTTCCGGGTCATGCCGTTCGGGCTTTGTAACTCTCCCCAAACGTTATGCCGGTTAATGGATAAAGTGGTGCCGTACCCTTTACATACCAGAATTTTTGTATATCTCGACGATCTGCTAGTAACGTCATCTTCTATTTCTGAACATTTTGCTTTGCTGAAACTCGTGGGACAACGCCTAAAACAAGCGGGATTAACTATTAACATTTCGAAAAGTAAGTTCTTCATGAAAGAAGTCAAATATTTAGGATTTATTGTGGGCAATGGGGAACTAAAAACGGATCCGGGTAAGGTTGAGGCAATATACAGTTTTCCAACACCGACCTCCCTTAAACAGACCCGACGGCTATTAGGAATGACCGGATGGTATCAACGGTTTATTCCGAACTATGCAGAAATTACCACTCCTATCACGAACCTTCTCAAGAAAAACGCTAAATTTACGTGGACTCGGGAAGCTCAACTTGCTTTCGAAAAACTAAAATACCTTCTCACAACGGCACCCGTACTTGTCAACCCAGACTACTCGAAACCGTTCTTCATTAGGTGTGACGCCTGTAAATCTGGTGTTGGCAGTGTATTATACCAAAAAGATGAAGAGGACCATGAACGACCTATCACTTTTATGTCGAAAAAGTTAAACCAAGCCCAGTCAAATTATTCAACAACTGAGCTAGAGTGTTTAGCTGCCGTACTGTCAGTGAAGAAATTTCGTCCTTATATTGAAGGTTATCGTTTCACGATTATCACTGACCACTCTAGTCTTAAGTGGCTGATGTCGCAGTCGGACTTGAATGGAAGATTAGCCCGCTGGAGTCTAAAGCTTCAAGCTTTTGATTTTGAGATTCAGCACCAGCGCGGTTCTCAAAACATAGTACCTGATACTCTCTCACGTGTGTATAGTGAATCCATCTCGGCATTAGTATCCGAAATAGATTTTGGCAGTGGGGCCTTCAACGATTTGGAATACGTACAGCTACGGGATAAAGTATTGGGCGATCCTTCTCGTTATCCAGCGTTTAAAGTCAGAAATAACCGAATCTTTATTAAGGTCGGTGCAAAGATTGACCCCGCATTAACTGATATTCCTGAGTGGAAAATATGGATACCAAAAAACATGGCGGATGACATAATAAAACAAAGTCACGAGGAGCCCTTGTCAGCTCATGGTGGTGTGGCCAAAACATTAGAGCGTATACGTCGCCTGTACTATTGGCCAGGCATGCGTAAACAAATCTATAATTTCGTTATTAACTGCCCTACGTGCAAAATATCAAAAAGCGCAAACACATTGTTAAGGCCACCGTTAGGACAAACTGTTTTCGCGCAAAGACCATGGGAAAAAGTATACATCGACTTGATGGGCCCTTACCCGAGATCACGAGCGGGAAATTCTTTCATCTTAGTTATTCTTGATCAGTTTACAAAATTCGTTCTGTTGAAGCCTCTCAGTTGCAGTACCACCAATAAAATCATCTCTTATCTGCGAAATGAAGTTTTCCTGGTATTTGGGATTCCAGAACAAATTCATTCCGATAATGGATCTCAGTTTGTTAGTAAAGCCTTTCATCAATTGTTGGCAGAATTTAATGTCCAACACTGTAAAACTGCTCTTTATTCCCCTCAGGCAAACGCCTCGGAAAGGGTTAACAGATCCGTGATATCCGCCATTCGAGCCTATGTAAGGTCTGACCATAAAACATGGGATGTGCATTTACCAGAGATAGCTTGTGCCTTGCGAACGGCGGTACATCAATCCACACAATATTCTCCATACTTCTTGTTGTTTGGTTACAATATGTTGACTGATGGGAAATCATACCACCTCTTGCGGGAAATGAAATCGTTGACAGAAGATGTGGAACAGTTGCCCATGAATGATCGGTTGTCTGTCATACATAACTCTGTAATAAAGAATTTACGTGACGCCTACAATTCGTATGCCCGAAAATACAACCTAAGAACTAGGCCAATCTCCTACTCACCTGGACAAACCGTATATATACGTCAACATTCTCTTAGCGATGCATCTAAAAATTTCTGCGCGAAATTTGCTCCAAAATTTTGTAAAGCAGTTATCGTAGCAAAGATTGGTAATGTAAATTATAAATGTAATGATGAATCAGGAAAGCTTTTGGGAATCATTCATGCTAAAGACATCAAACTCTAAAGTACAGTAACGCAGGAAACTCAGTTTCGTCGCAATCTTTAACATAATTGTAAAATTTCGACGAATCTGTCCTGTAACGATTTACTGGGGCACTCGGTAATATAAAAAAAAAAAAATTGTTCGGTGACGTGATGATGAGAGGGATAACCATAACTTTAATTTTTTATTGAGATAATCAACCGGTTAACGTTTCCCCTTTAAATTTGTTTGGCTATAAAAGGTGGTGCGATCGTATTAAACGAGGAATTTTTTTTTTTGGATATTGAAAGTCAGTTTTTGCTTGACCGGTAGTATGTAATGGTCAACATTTAATAACGATATTGTAAAATTGTGTGGTGGAAACTAATAAATTAAAATAACTAAAAGATAAGATGGATTAAACTTAGAGTTTTAAATTTAAAACTATAGTTAATTAAGTGTCATAGTGCATAGTGACAGGTTTTGTATAATTATAATCTCTCAGAAAACAATTTATAACTGAAATTGTGGGTTAATGAACCAGCTGTTAATGAGTGGCAAATTCGTAGCAAATTAGCTGTATTAATGCACACAAAAATTATAAACCTTGCTATTGTGTTGATGCAATTATAAGATTGTCCTAGAAATTGTAATAAAATAATAAGAACTAAAATTTTGTTAATAATATTAAGTGTTCAAAAAAAAAAACTTTTATGGAAACCTAATAAATTTTAACCAAGATATTTTCGCAATAAAAATTACTTATGTAAGTAAATATCTGGTAGACGAAGAATAACGTAACTACATAGTGTTTCAATTACACATTCTCAATCCACAAAATAACATTCCACTGTTATTCGTATATCGTAATTATCATCGGGGTTCCTGAATTTATGGTCGAGCGGTGGTTCTAGTGATTTGGTCATCGAAAATAACTCGTCACCTATTGTATCCAACAACAAATTACGGCAGATTCTTATGGCGTACCTTTTGGACTAACGGAAATACGGTACACCACTGCTAAGATGGGATATCAACCTTGTTGTACGGTATGGTTGTATCAAGTAAGCGGAAATGGATATCTCGCATGACCGAGAAATTTTCTAAAGGTATATTTTTTTTATTTAATATTTAACGGTAATATTTATCACTCTATAAACTATTTTTCGTAATTAAGTTTCTACTAGTAGTTAATAGCCACGAATTTAGCCCGACATTGTTTTTGCTGTCGAATTTTTTTTAGTTGTAAGTTGTATCGCTATTGTAAACATCTCACAATTTTGCAATCAGGTGCGTACATTTATCTTAATTCTCGCACGTATCTTTTTGTATCATTTTTTTTGGGGAGTAAACTACAAAGAATAACATGAAATATTAATTTTGATCGAGATTGGTGATGGCTACCTGGGAACTTAGTGTGCATTTATTTTTTTTGAAACCAGGTGTATTACACGTAACCGGCTTCTAATACATTGCTTCGGAGATTTTAACGAACCCGCCCAGGGCGAGCAACACCCGTAAATCACCTGGATCCGAAGTCAGCGAGCCGTTACAAGGTACGTTATAAATAAACACTTAGGTATTTTGCATGTTGTACAACAACTCAAAACACAGCGTACCACTGCGTTCACTCAGAAAAAAATATGATAAATACATGATGTATTTACCATAATATCATCATTGAATGTTAAATACAATTATTTAAATGATTGATTTTATCATACTATGATTTATTTTATCATACTATGATATTCTTGATCATTCTTCTTGATCTTCTTCATCATAACAATGATGATCACTGAATTTTTTTTTTCTGAGTGTAGGTTCGGATATGGCCTAAATTACTAATTGTGCTAATTGTGTATTGATTCGGGTGGTTCTCACTGGCGTCATACGGTTCCGGCATCTCAGGCTCCTGTGGTTCCGGTTGAAAAATCAGCTCGGTTTGGTGCCATTGCTTTGGTTTCGGCTGAAATTTTAGATAGTGAGCAATAATGAATCGTGCTCATTGTGCAATGATCCAAAATATTATGGTTTCGGCTTCTATATTTCCGGCTGATAATTCATATAATTCATCACGCTATTTGTGACATAGTTTGGTTCCGACTGGCGTGATGGATTTTTGAGGATTTTGTAATTCGTTTTTTTAAATTCGCCTTTGAAGTTGAAACTTCACAATCTGATTGCCCTTGCTCTAATTGTTTATATCTTACCTTATGTTGCTCTATAGACTCGCACCTATAAGAATCTATTTACCAACGTTAAACAAAAACAATTTTGAAAATAATTTCAACTTTATTTTGTATAATTGAACCTTTTTACAAAGTCTTATTCTTAATGTTATTATTCAATAATGATAAAATGTTTTAAAACTTTCAATTAGTAAAGTGTAGCTCAGTCACAAGCCTTCGTTTAGAAGAGATATTGAGAGATAAATTGGTTATAGTCTGCTCGTTGTATATAAAAATTAATTGTAATTTGTTAAGCAATGTAGATTTGATTAGGTAATTGTTTTGTGATTCAAATTGTTATTAGATTTTGATATGTTTGATCCAATTTGCCAAATATAATTTTCATCTGCCAGAAGCTTTACCTATAGCTCTATAATATAGATTTGGTCTTCATAATGTTTAAAGTTTTAAAAGTAATTTTGTACGTTGTACTACCTTTGTGAGATTTTTAGTTTGAGCAATGGCCGCAGCTTACATTTATATTATAGAAAACTTATAATTATGTCGCGAATACTCGTGTATGTGCCAGCTAGGAGACCAGTGACACCGAGGATGATTAAAATACAGTCTTTCCAAATTAAGTATTTGCCAGGTCCTAGGTTATCGGGCCACGCAACACATAGTTCCATTATTGCGGGGAACGCAATTCCCAACGCTGATAAACAAAACGCACCAAATAATGAGATGAATAGTCCAAGTCGTGGAATTGCAACAGCCAGTAAAACTGAGGATATTAAAAATATGAACATTATTTTCAGAAAATAGAATTTGAATAAGACTATTTACATGTAATGAGGACGATAGATATTCTTAAAATATACTCAGCTGTTACTTCATGAGTTGTATTAGCGTATTTTTTGTATATATAAGTTTTCCACAAAATTTCAACAGGTACGTAACACTGTAAGCCGTACGAAATAAAAATTGCAATTGCGAACATAATCCTAATAGCAATTGCAATCGGTGCTTGTTGCGGAATATTTAACGTAATACTGCCTTCCGCCAACTCGCCATATCGTAGGTATCCCAAAAACCCCATGCCCGCGTATAAAAATGTTATAAAGAACATTCCAATGTTAAGTACACCAAACCAGCCGCCAAATTTTTTTGGTGTTTTCATATTGTTCTCCAGCGCTATAATCTGTTAAAATAAAAAATTTACAGAATACTCGTTTAAATCACAGATAAAATTAATCATACCACACCAACTGCCTCCAGTGCAAATAATACTGTTCCAAAAAATAATGGAAAACGTCCAATAGCTGCAAAAGCATCACGTTCGGTAGGGCTTGGCAACGCGTCAAAAACATACACCAGAATGCAACCTAATCCAACGAATGTTATAACATTTGCAAATGTTGAAAATGGTGCTAAGATTTTAAGGTTTGGTATAAAATTTAACAGGATCAGCGGTAACAGCAGAATGAGCATATGGATTTTTACATCGAGCTCGAATAAGAAATGATCAGCCAATTGTTTTATATTTGTCGCGACGAACACAATGTATACGCAGCAGACTCCTAGTTGGTAAATAATCAAAAATATGTCCACCATTAGCCTGTAAAATATTATTAATTGTAAAATTAGTAATACAAATATTGATAAAGAAATATACAACTTACGCTGATGATGGCGCAAATGGTTTTAAACAATCTGGTCCCTGCTCCAGTGCCATTCTCATCGATTCTGGATACGTTAAAATAGGTACTTTATGCTTTTTACATAATGTGTATTGTGTGTTCACCAGGATATGCAGACAATATGTACATAAAATGCCCAATAGAAATGTGTTTAGAACAGCGGACAAGTAACCAGCGTTTGCAAAGGCTTGAGGCATTGCTAAAATTCCGGTACCTAACGCACCTTTTAATATATGCACCAAAGTTTCAAAATTACTGTAAAATAAGAAATTTGTCATTTTATCTGTTAAACAAGAAGGTCATGATTCATCTCGTCCTTAATTATTACTTAGCATAATCTGGGTTGTTAATTCATAAAAATAAACTTAAAATATTGGGAAATCCTGGCTTCTACTTTTGCATGCATTTCAACATTTCAATTGTTCGGTTGCCACATAGCAGCCTGTTGCCATTGATGGAATAAGACGGAAAAGAGGTTCGAAAAAATGAAGAAGTTTGCCGTTAAAATCGCATTAAACTCGGTAAGACGGAGCTAAACTTAAAATCCTCACTCCAGAGATTATGAATTTCAACACACCTCAGGAACGTGGTTCAATACACATGATGAAACTAAAATATATAGGGTGTAACGGTTAATGCTCTAAAAGGTTAGGCTCAATACTTTTGAATATTATAGGTACGATGACGTTTAGGGAAATAGTCTGCCCACTCACTAATTATATTGTAGTAGTTATTGATAAACACACAGAGGTGGTGGTGCGAGGTGGTGAAGTTGGCACAAACACCTTGGAGCTATATAAGATTGGCATTCAAAGTACGTCATCTATGCGTAGTTATCGATACGGTTTACGTAATCAGGTCATTTTTGTTCTATGAAGCCCTTATTTAGTTGACGCATTGAAATTAGTATCATTCGATCATAAAATGGCTGAGTTATCAGAAGATGCAGAGCAAATGTTATTTGAGAAGAAAGGTAGGAGCACCTTAGTATCCTTTATGTGTTTCCGACCGTCGAAATTTTTGATGAGGAGTAAGCACTAACTCCCGAAAGCCGGAAAATGTGTAAATAACAATAATTTTCAGGGCCATAAATTATGGCCCTATTTAAATGGACTTGGTATCTTCTTGGAGAATTTTCTAAAAATTTTGATTGGGAGTCCTGAAGAATGTGTTATTATGCCTTCGCAACTAGCGGTTGTTATGAATATTTAAAAATTTATTTGCCTTATCCCTTCCTAACTTCTAAGTTTAATAATCTTGTAATGATCGTTTTAACTGAAGACCGTTTCATACTTTTATTAGAAATATACTCACTTTGTCGGATGAGGAACATTTCGATGTAAGTGCGGGTCATAGTCATCATCACCACTGTGTGTCGGTGACGTTGGTGCACTTTTATTGCTTTAATAAATTAAACCAAATTAATTGAATAATTAATTGCGACACTTAATCTTGAAGCTAATTGAATCAAAATATACGAACCTATTATTTTCTGTTAAGCTGATGCTTTCTGTCTTTTTCTGCATGATGTATATGTTTGTATTTATTTCGCTAAGTGGACGCCCGGCTGTTATTCTTGAAGTTCTTCTTATTAATCACTTTTCTGTTTTCTTACTCTGCAATTACAATTTATATACAAGAAATTTAATTTATTTGTAAGTACATACATATATGTATATAATATTTAAGTGAGACAATTATAAATTTTATTAAAAAATTGCTAGATTCGGCTAAATATCATAAATTATTATTAACATTATTGTTATATCACCATACGCATACAAGAACATGTTCGGTTTGTGTGCCAAACATTTAAATTTAACCGGAAGATTCTGATGTTAGTTTTTTTGTGATTTGCGGGGTTCTAAAAAGCTAAATACATTTTTTAAAATAAAATATCTTTTAAACGACAATTAGCATTTAGCGAGATGCGGAATTACAAATTATTAACTAATTTATAATGGACAGTTTAGAAATGAAATGGTCACACTTATAATTAAACGAATAAATGAAGCGGAAGGTGTTAGAAAATGTGGTGTGACCGAGACTAAAGCCGTTAACGAGTCTTATATTTTTAGTTGTATATAACTATTCATCGAATGATTTACTGCTTTAAGCAAGAGAATTTTATAATTTTAATTAGTTGTACCGCAACCTTCTACAGTCGTAAATTTTAATGTCAACTACATGATTCATTAAGCGTTATTTTAAAAGTTACATGTCACGGGCTCGCCGAAATTTATTTGGTAATGCTTAATATCACGTCCGATAATGAGAAAATGCACCTTAATAGGTTCACAGACTGCGGAGCGATCCTATCTGCTGAGTTTATTGCTAAGTAAAATAGATATGGACATTCCATAATGCATAACGTATGCGACTGAACTGCTCTTAAACGCGACCTTGACGATTCTGAGTTCGTCCCTGTGTCGAGTAAATGTGCAAAGATAAGGTTTTTTTTAAAAAGGAAAGAGTTTGTTTTTCTTCTGACTTAACACACTCAAAAAATGCGTCATTACCAATTACAACTCTTGAACCTCTTGAACCTAAATGATAAAGGATTGTCTATTCCGCCCGTTATCATTAAAAGTGATCAAATTGTAAACTCATGAACTGTTTACTTTCAATTCCACAATAAATGTTATTCAGAATCCGTTACTCTGTCATTGCGATATTATCAGAGTCATCTATGATTTTAAAGAGCAGTAATATTAAAATGAGAGCTTATTGAATTACTATAAGAAACCGTGGTAATTGGAAAATTTTTGAACACAAATTTATGAATAAAAAATTATACAAATCATCTAAATTTTAATTTTATATTTTTAACAAGATATTCAACAAACACATATTTGAAAATCAGCCATCTACTTCTAGTATTTAACTATTAAATTTAAACTAAAGCGTAGAATAAATTTATTAATTTTCTATATGGGCCGTTCCATACACGGCTTCAGCTTCTGTCTTCAAACTAAGTCCTAATACATTTTGTATTGCTAATTTAAACCCTTATGGCCTAAACAAACTCGACGCGGGAGACGGGCGTATTTCGCGCCTACAGGTATAAACAGAACCAGAGATACAGCGACAAGATACATCGACAAAATACATTTGTCTGTCGGCGATGCCGCTTTGGTAAACACAACAAGCGCGTCAGCGTTGAAGCGATAAAACAAGAAAAATAATAACAAATGAACCCTCAAATAGTTCAAATATCTTTTTATCGACCCTAATTAATTTTTTTTACATAAAATATTGTGTTCAACATTCAGTTTTGGTTGAAATTCGTTTAAAAACAGTTCTAAAAAATTTAATACCAACATAATATTCTCAAAATTAGTTGGTAGTACTGCAGCGCCGACTACAAAATTAGAATAGATTGTAAAAAAAATTCGGCGACAATGTCGTTGTCGCCAGCGACATTGGTTGTGTTAGCATCCTATGGTTTATGTGTATTTTAATTTGACAGGCGTTGTATCTTGTCTTTGTATCTCTGGTTCTGTTTATACCTTACGTGACAAATAAAAGTAAAATATATGAAATTTTATGAACGAATATATACTGGACGCGCGATACGCGTGGAAATATAGGTTTCGACTCTATATTTTCGTTGTTACGCATTTAAGTGTCATGTTGTTTTTAAAAGTTTGGCGATTTTTGTTTTTGTTCATGCTTTTGAAATTTCATTTAGTGTCAGTTTCATTTTTCATTTAATTTTAATAATAAAAAAATAAATAATTAATAGTTATAATGAACGACGAGCAGCTAATTGCTCTAGTGAAGGATAATAAAATATTGTACGACACAAAATCCAGAGGGTACAGAAACTCGGCATTAAAGGCTAAGATATGGCTAAAAATTTCCGAAGAGCTTCTTGTTGAAGATGGTATGTATACTATATAAATAAAACTGTTACTTTAAAACTGTTACTTTATTATATAAACAGTTTCTCATGACAACTTGCAGATTTAAATAACGAGGACTTAAATGGCATAATGATGTGGTTTTTAATATTTATTGATTAATAAACATTCAAAATTACAACCTATAAAACAATTTATTTTATTTTTAATTGGCGTGGAATAGCCCCTTCTTTTTGATAGTATGCTTCTAAAGCATTTCGCAAATGGAACATTAATCTTGATGCGTTGTTGGAACTCATTTGCCTCGTCAACCGTTGTAAGCCTGTAGTGGCTTCTTCAGCAACTTCGGTTCACCATTGCCCCAGAATAATGTCTCCTATGTCAGATTCAGCCTTGTAAAATGCCCCATCTAGCTATCGAAATGCTAAAAGCATTTTCAATAACGACACGACCGTGAGATATTCTATAATTAAACACTTTCTATTCTTTAGATAAATATTTTCCAGAATATGGTCGCATCAAATTTTGCCTTAGCGGCAATAGCTAAATATAAGCTGCAAACAGCTAGGCCCATCACACATATATCTTCACTATCCATAATTTGAATATTAAAAATGATATATTATGTATATGTTATATACGAGTAATGATTAATTAATAATTTTATTATAATGAAAACAAATTAAACTGAATACGTTATATTGTATGAGAAAATGTCAAAAACACGCGTTGAGATTGTATTACAAAAAACCTTATAAAATGTTTCGCGCGTCTTTGACAGTTAGGCGCGTCTCGCGCGTCGAGTTTGTTTGGGCTATTATTTTATATTAAAACACCAAACTTTAATGTATTGTTGTATTCTGCTCTGCTCTCTCGAAAATAAAATTTAAACAAAAATCTACATCTCAAAAATTACATTTTCTTATATTTTTTTATTTTCATTTCTATTTGTGTTAGTTCGGCTTCACCGAAAATATGTATGTCGCAGTTAACATCGATTTTAGGGGTAAAAAGGGAAAGGGACGAAGGTGACGCCGGTTTTTTGAAGCCATGTATGGAACGGGCCTATAAATGAGCATTCTGTTTAGTTGTGTAGGTTAGTAAAGTAAGTTAATAAAGGGTGATGCCGCAGATTTCTCTTACATCAAATTAAAAAATTTAGTTTTATAAAAATTCAACTTCTTTATTAAATTTTAAATTGTGGTCCCTTGCACGATCACATTTATAATAAAAGTGTGAGCTGAAACGAGATTTTATGAATCATAATGTAAAAGCAATAATTATTATTCATATAATAAAATTTTTTTCATCAAAATTTATTTACTGGAAATGTATACAACATTCATAGTTGAGTTTCTTAATTAAATATTATTACAAAAAAACAAGAAAACGTAGAAAAGTTCAATTTTATGCGATTGCAAAACCGAGCTTTCTGTAATTTTAAAATCCGTTTACAGATGTCTCTATAATAAGTTTACTTGAAATTACAGAAAAGGATAAAATAATTAAACTACTATTTACGAAAATAAACCATTATTAAGTTTAGGGCAAAATTTTTAATATAATAATTTAAGGTTATACGGAAACGGGCTTTGCGGTCTTGTTTTTTAAAAATAAAATATGTAAAATCCTCTTTATTACCCCGACATGCTTCGGCGTTAATGCGCCATTTTCAAAGGGGGGGGGGGGGGGGTGTGTAGTTTATTTCTACAAAAATATAATATTTCTTTTATTAATTTTAGCACTCACACATAAGTAAAAATATAAATAAATATTCACAAACTTTGTACATAAAGTTTAAAAAACGTAAAATTGAAGAAAAAAATATAAAAAGTAAAAATGCGAAAAAACTCACAAATTATTCACAATACTGCGCCATCATCACAAGAAAATAAAGAATAAAAATACTAAAAAAGTATCTAAAAAACTACCGACCGGTAATTGATCGGGTGTCAATAAACAAACTGATTACCAAAACGTGTATTAAATTAAAACATCCGTAGTCGTTTGTTGTGTGCGTGCTTATTCTGTGTGTTTGTGTTTGTACACACAGAATAAGCACGCACACAACAAACGACTACGGATGTTTTAATTTAATACACGTTTTGGTAATCAGTTTGTTTATTGACACCCGATCAATTACCGGTCGGTAGTTTTTTAGATACTTTTTTAGTATTTTTATTCTTTATTTTCTTGTGATGATGGCGCAGTATTGTGAATAATTTGTGAGTTTTTTCGCATTTTTACTTTTTATATTTTTTTTTTTTTTTTTTTTTATTTTTTTTTTCTTCAATTTTACGTTTTTTAAACTTTATGTACAAAGTTTGTGAATATTTATTTATATTTTTACTTATGTGTGAGTGCTAAAATTAATAAAAGAAATATTATATTTTTGTAGAAATAAACTACACCCCCCCCCCCTTTGAAAATGGCGCATTAACGCCGAAACATGTCGGGGTAATAAAGAGGATTTTACATCTTTTATTTTTAAAAAACAAGACCGCAAAGCCCGTTTCCGTATAACCATAAAAAGTACATATCGACGGTCGTAAAACCAAATATTTTTGGATATAATAATTTAATATAATTAATAAAACTCAAAACAATTGTAATTTTTATTTATAATACGGTTGGCGTAAATAGAACTTTTCGTCGTAAACTATTCATCATCATAGTTGCTGAGCGCTCTAAAACAATAATAGAAAAACACGCGAAAACTCGCGACTGTTATAGTCGTCATTTGCTCATCACAACTTTCTTTCTCTTCCCAGAGCAAATGACGGCTATAGCGAACGTGGTAGGACGGCTATAGCCGTCATTTGTCTGTAGGCGGAAATATATCGAATTATTAAACATGAAAAATCAAAACAACAAAAAACAATTGATAGGTTATCAGGAATGCTACATCTTTTTTTCTTCGGCGTATTACTGCATAATTAAGAAATAAATGCATTAGTACACTTCGTACGAATAATGCTCCTTTTTTAATTAATTAAAATATGCAGGACGGCTATAGCTGTCATTTGCATACACACACATCACCAAAAATCCGACGGCTATAGCAGTAATTTGCGGCAACGGGTTAAAATATTCATTTTTTTGTCGCTATATTGTTTTCTAAACTTATACTTGCGACATCTTTTCATTGGTTTAGTAATTGCGAAAAGCTTTATAAAATAACAATGTTTTTATTTTATGAAGCTTTGTTTTGTTTATACTACAGGACGAAACAATATAGCCTGCGAGAATTTGTTGCGATGAAAAATCAAATTTTTAACAAGTAACGAACAAACAGTTTTCGGAGTATGTTCATCAACAATGTTGAAATAGAATCCAAAACACAATAATCCCCATATTATGAAAAAGAATAAAAAGCTATGAAAAAATGAGGGAATCTTACGGCTCTTAAATTTGGGAGGCTCTGATATTATTTGTAAAGATTGAAAAGAACATTAAAAATTATTTGGTGCCATACATCGCACCAAGTGTATTTAATACTCAACGACAAAATTTCCTTTTTAAGAAAAGTTATGATTTCGGCGTTACTCCTACTTTCAGTAATTTTAAGTAAATAATTTTCATTTTTGTAGACTTTAAGTTGCTTATACCGGCCACTAGACAACATAAGCTTATTTTGCAGATTCAGCAATTGCGGATTAATCGAAAAGAGTTTTAAGTGGAAGCCTTTATCAATTTACTACTTCGGATTAGAACATTGTGGTCATTATGCTTAAATTTAAAAATACCACAAATAACCAAAAGCTATATCAAAAGGAAAGTATGTTATCTTGCGTGGACATACTTTGGTACATTTTGCGGGAACTTCCGATATTCGTAACATTTGGTATCTGAAGTGAGATTTAGCAATTACCAGCAAAAATAAGCTTAGTAGGTTAGGTTTCAGTGGTTTCAGTGGTTGACACTTAGGCCATTTTTTTGGCCCATTGTGATACCACGCATTCACGCCACATCATTAACCCATTCACCTATTCACCTACTCACACAACTACTGTATACCACCTGCACATTGCAAGCTCCATGTCAACCTGTACATTGGCACGGACGGTGGGTCGGCGCTGAATTCTGCACTCCATCAGAGGGTCTTAGTTGTGTTTATTAACATCACCGACTGTAATCGATGATGAAAATTCGATTTGCATCTAGCCTCTGATGGGATTCGAACCCAGTACCTCCCGGTCCAAGTGCCAAAGCTTGCAGAACTATATGCAGAACTGCAGACACACTGTAGTTTAACAGTTAACAGCGCAAGTTAAGAAGTGAACAGTGCGAAAACTAAACTAAAACAGTAAAAGTGATACAGTGAACGGTGATAAATAGTGCAATAGAGATTTTGATGAAGAAGTTATTGGTGTTAGTGTGTAAATAAAGTTTGTAACTTTAAATGCAGTGTGTTTTATTTGTAAAATCCAGTACGAATCCGTATCCAACGCCCGAATTCGTATACACTGGCAATTGTCGCCAAACGGCGCATTCAGCACTGTATTGCCGTTGAATATTCAAATCACTGAGACACTAACGTGCAATATCAACTAATTTCTGGAAGGGTCAAATACTTCAATCATGCCAACTCATTAAATGGGACGAATGTCCCAGCATTTACGATTGCACCATAATGCACAAAAAAGCATTGGAAGTCGCATGTCTCAAATCATCAGTTTTTTGGCTACACATGCAGAAATTGCCCCTACATCATGCATGTAAAACTACATGGTGTATCTGTAGAATGTTTTGCAAAACAATTATTGGATATTGATGAATTCCCTCAAAGTATCAGATCGCCTATACAACCTTCTAAAAAATCACATCAACCACAGACGCATTGATTCAGAAAATTTTCCCAAATATCGAACAGAATTACAAATCTCATCAATACAGTTGTAAGTGCTGTGCTATATTAGCACCCGTCGTTTCAAAAACAACGATGTCAATGCAATTGATTTCATTATTCAAAATTGTAATGCATCAAGATGAAGTTGTCAGTTAACCAAATGAATTCTTGAATTCACACTTGATTTGCTAGCCATGCCACCGCAAGTTTCAACATTGAAAATTCTTCTCCGAAATATCAATCCACCACGACTTTGCAACGGTACCAGGCTTTCGGCTTTCAGTGAGAATGATGATAAACAATACAAAGCTAAAAGTTTGAATGGAAAATTTAAAGGAGACGATTTATTGTTGCCGCGAATCGCAATGATTCCGACAGATATGCCATTTGAATTCAAGCGCTTGTAGTTTACGGTGCGACTAGCGCATGAAATAAATCTTTTGATTTATTCGTGTACGCGCCAGACGGAAAAAACCAAAAAGTAAATAGTCGTTTGACTAATTCTACGGAAGTAAACTTAGAGCATAATGTTAAACGATATTTTCTCATATTTTCATGTATGTATGTGTATATAATAAATACTTTATTCTCTCGTATATTCCATTAATTAAGAGAGACACTTGTATGCAAATACGAATGAATTGAAATAAGCGTGCGAGAGGCAGTCTAATTGAATAATTTAATTCAATTCAAATCAATCACTTTCGGTTGACATGCATTTCCCATATAAAATAATCTGCGGTTTGATTTGTTTAATTTTATTTTATGTCGTTTTATTAAATGTTAATTGACAGTTGGCCTATGACACGTACTATCAGTTTACTTAAGTTTAATATTTTCGTTAAAATCTGTTTAATTGACACAATAATTTTATTGTATTACAGAATAATTAAAATAATACAAATTTGTAGAAGTTATCTGTATAATTTAAAACAATATTGCCGAATCGAATTATGTGCCTAATCATTTTTCTCCCGCAAATGTAAGTTAATAATTTTTTTTAATTAGTTACTCATCTCGGTATTTGAGCTAGTAACTTGTGGGTAATTTCTTTCTAGGACATAAAGTTAACTGTGGCTTCAAATGGAGTAACGGATGTAAGTTGTAGTAACCAATCCATGAAGCCAACTGTAATGAAAATAAGTCGTAAAAATTGTGAATTTTTTATTGATTCATAAAGTATATAGCATTGGGTTGGGAAATTTTCCGTGACCGCTTTGAATAAATGTTGCCAATCTTCGTTGTTACAGCGTAAAACTTCCTCCTTTAAAGCATAGGTGGTCGTGGGCTTGTTGGCATAAACTTTCATACTTAAAAAACGGCAAAGTTCCACGGCATTAAATCGGATGAGCTGGGCGGCCAATTCTGATCACTAACACGAGAAATTACACGACAAGGAAATAACTTATGCAGTACCAAAATTTTTTTCGGGCTGTATGGCATTTGGGTTTTGTTGGTTGAAACCACAAGTCATTCAGATCCATATCTTGCAATTTAGGCAGAAATAGCTAGATTACCATGGCACGATAGCAATCGCCATTAACTGTTGTTGTCTGATTAGCTGCATTTCCGAAGAAGAATGGTCCGATGATGCCTCCAAACCAAACTCCACACCAAACAGTAACATGTTGTAGATTCATTTGTTTCTCAACAATCACTCGTGGGTTTCCTGAACCCCAAATGCGACAATTTTAACAATTAATGAAGCCATCAAAATATGCAATGCTGAATATGCAACCTGGAATACTAAGATGCAACTTGAATCAAATAAATAACATTGCAAACGAAGGTGGAAGAATTTTGGATTTAGTCTTCACCAATGAACTAAATACCTTTAATATACATATGCCAATCTGCGCACCATTTGTCTTAAATGATGTATACCAGTAGAAATTCTATTCGACATGACAGAGGAGCTAACACAGAATAACAAATTTTATACAAAAACATTGTGAGAAACTTCATAAAGATCTGACAATATATTGACGCAAATATTGATAAATTTTACGACATCATTATTTGCGGGTTTGAAAGAACTGTACCGCTAACAAAAAGGAATTCAAACAATAACCTGCCTTGGTATGATGATCGCTTAATGAATTAAAAAAAATTGACGAAGCAAGATTTAGAGATCAACTTCACTATGTAGAGGATTATTTCCCACTCCCCAGCATTTGGTTTGGAAGCCATCGAAAATTACACCGATTTATACAAATCGAACAAGGAACCGATATTTCACGATACGGAAAAGATAGCTACCACATCAATGATACCGAAGTTATTTCAACTTCTTGTAAAACATTCAAAAATATCATTCGACGACATCTGTCCAATTCCTAACATTGGTTTGTGCCTGGTAAAGCAACGAGGGCAAATTAAATGGAGCACACAAGTAGTGTTCTTAAGGCCATTGAACAATATCAACAAGTGGATACCGAACTCTTTATTTTTTAGGAGGATTTTGTCAATTGGTTTTACTCATACCTGTCGGATAGATTACAATGTCATTGAATTTGGAGTAAAAAGATCAAATATACAATAAAAGCCTTCTCTGGTGTTCCACAAGGCTCGCATGTAGGTCTATAGATATTTCTCATATATGTTTATCGATAATGTTTAACGTCATTTTTAACTCACACGATACCAAATTAGCACAAGGCGACTTAGATATTTAGAATCAGCGAGTGGTGTAAAGTCGACCATCTAATGGCATCTCTAACATCAAAAAAGTAAAATTATGTTCTTCCACCGAAAAAAACGCCAACAATTATTGACTATCACATCAAAGGTATAAAAATCAAATGAATAAATGAGACAAAAGATTTGAGCGTGACAGTTAGTTGTAAACATGTCCTTTAACAAACACATTAATCTAATTATTTCCTATATATGTTTGGTTTTAACAGAAGATGAACCAAAGACTTGCGCACCTTGGCCATTTTAAACGTGCCACAACTTTTACTGTGCGTATAGAAGACTCGATGTCCGGCTGCTACATTGGCTTTAATATCTGGCTGGACGTCATTTGCTGATGTTATAACTAACCCAACATATTTGAAGTCTTCCACGTTGTCAAAGTTATTGTTGTCTGTTGCAAGATTTACTTTAGATGCTCCTTAGTGTTGATAGACATTTAGTTTCTGTTCACTTTCAGACCAAGTCGATTCACATGGACGATACGCGGTATTAAATTATCCTTGATATAATTAGGTTTCTGGCCAAGAAGCATGATAGCATCTGCATATCTAAGAATTTATCCTGATTTATTGAATAAGTAGCGCGAAGATTCAATACAGCTTTTTTGTACCACATGATCGAGCGCCATAGATTAAACAGTACAAACATGAGCGCTTCACACTGTCGCGCACCTGATCCTGATGTTGCCTTGAAGCGTTCTGACACGGTCACGTCCACTACGATTCTACACAGCGAGCTGGATATTGTTAGCCTACAGCATCTTTAGAACATTTTCTTTAGAAGCTTTACAAGCCTCTTTGAATTTTCGGGACATATTTCTTATTCTAATTCGAACTGCCCAGCTCCAGCGGTTTCTGCCTTTCTGGTCTCCTCGCTTCATTGGTGATGTCCAACATACGATGGACATCTGCACTTTCATGTCGAGATAATCACACTACGTGTTTCCTTGCCGCCCCGGTGGCAAAGTGGACAGCATGCTTGCTCCACCGACCGGAGGTCCCGGGTTCGATTCCCGGTGGTGACAAGGAAAAAATTTCACGGCTGGTTTAGGATCAAAGAATTAATCACTCATTTTCCGAAATCCTCCGGACCTAGTGAAGGTACATAAGAACGTATCACTGATACCGAAAGAGAGACCACTGCAGCCAATTAAAACATCAAACGTAATCATCCAAGGGGAAATGCAGGAAAAACAAACAACACATAAAGAGATACCACCTCCACCCATTAACATACTTAATGTTAGTGAATACGAAACCATTAAAAAAATAGTGAAGGTAGTTCCAAACGATAAATATAAAGTCACTGCACTAAATAATAACGTTTGGAAAGTGAATGCACTTGACCCAGAAACCTACAGAATGTTATCAAATGCAATCACCGCTCAAAACATCGAATGGTTCACCTATGAAAACAAGGCTGAGCAACCAATCAAAGTCATGGCCAGAGGGCTGCATCATACATGCCCAAACGAAGAAATAATTGAGGAACTTAGCCAGAAAGGATTCAAAATTCTAAACGCTGTGAACATATTAAAGAGAAAGGTCACTATAAAAGCAAACGGTGAACGAGAAACAACCAAAGTTGGTCTGCCCCTTTTCATGCTAACATTTGACAACCCTGAGAGCATTGATAGGGTATATGGAATCAAAGCAATCCTTAATATGAAAGTTAAGATTGAGACATTAAAAAAGAACCCTAGAAGAATACCACAGTGCTACAACTGCCAGGCATATAACCACACACGCAAATACTGCAATAGGGAACCAAGATGCGTAAAGTGCGCTGGGAAACATCTAACAAAAGAATGCAACAAAAGTAAGAACGAACCAGTAAAATGCATACACTGTGGTAATCATCACCCAGCAAATTACAGAGGCTGCGAGGTAGCGAAAGAGCTGCAAAGAATGAGAGACAACAAGAGAAATCAAACAAGTCAGAGTTCTCAACCTAGGATGCAATCCTACTCAAAACGAATCCCCCTAAATAGCGGCAAAGTTAAGGTAGGCATAACATATGCACAAATGGCTAAGCAGAATGAAAATATCAGGAACGCTCCGAGTCAGGAAAACCATGTTCTGCAAGAAATACTTCAGAAGCTAAGCGCTATCAATTCACATCTGGCTGGCCAGGACCAAAAACTAGAATCTATGGGCGAGCTACTGAAAAACCAAGAACTGAGACTAGTAACACTAGAAAATACATCGATGAGACAAGATAAAAGAATAACGGATGCGTCAAGTAAAACTAGAGAAGTTATTGAGTACCTTCATTCTAGTCCATACAAACTTAACAAGAAAAAATAATGACACAATATTTAAGAACTGCTACCTGGAATGCAAATGGCCTAGCGCAACGCATTTCAGAATTAGAAGTATTTTTAAACACAAAAAAAATTGATATATGCCTAATTTCAGAAAGTCATGTCGTATGTCAAAATACGTGGATATCAGTGCTATCAAGCTCTACACCCAGCAGAACGAGCTAGAGCCGGGACAGCAATCTTCGTTAAGGACAATATAAAACACCACGAAGAATTAAAAATAGAGGAGGAAGCTATGCAAGTAGCTACTGTATCTATTGAAACCAAAAATAACAAGAGCTATAGTATATCAGCAATCTACTGTCCACCCAGATATAACACAAAAAAAGAAGACTACATCAAACTTCTTAAATCGCTTGGTAGTAATTTTATTATTGGAGGCGACTTTAACGAGAAACACATATTCTGGAGATCAAATAGAACTAGTCCTAAAGGAAGGGAGCTATTTGAAGCAGGCAGGATATTAAAATGTGAGTTCCACTCCAGTAGAAAGCCAACCTACTGGCCTACGGACCCAAATAAAATTCCTGATCTTCTGGATTTCTATATATCAAGAGGTATCTCCGAAAATTACTTAGCAGTTGAAAATGAAGAAGGGCTATCGTCAGACCATTCTCCAGTTCTAATGACAATAAGTGACACGGTAATAAGGAAAGCAAGCCCTCCACGATTAACAAATAACAAAACCAACTGGGAATACTTTCGACAGCTAGTCGAAGAAAGCATCAACCTACACGTGCAGATATCGAACGCTTACACGATAGAAGAAGAACTAGAAAACCTCATTGATAGTGTGCAAAAAGCGGCCTGGAAAAGTACTCCCGACCAGCAAGAAATATTACAAAAAAGTATAACCTACCCAGTTGAAGTGAGAGAGTTTGTTAACGAAAAAAGAAGAGCTCGTAAGACTTGGCAGAGAACCAGAGCCCCTGAAGACAAAACAATCCTAAACAACTTGTGCAACAAACTTAAACTACTTATAAAGGAGATTAAGAATGAGTCAGTTGCAAGCTTCTTAAGTAACCTGACAGGTAAACCTGACACAGACTATTCCCTGTGGAAAGCCACCAAAGGTTTAAAAAGGCCTAAAATGCAAGTGCCACCCATTAGAATGGTTGATGGAACCTGGGCTCGCAGCGAAAAGCAAAAAGCTGATCTGTTTGCCGAACACCTTGAAAATACCTTCAAACCACCAACTGGACAAGCGGATAATGAATATCTAACACCTATAAGCAAAGTAGACGAGGCATCTGTGCTACCAGTTACTCTGAAAGAAATCAAACAAGAAGTAAAAAACCTCAAAGATAAAAAAGCCCCTGGATACGACTTGATAACGGGGCGAATAATTAAAGCTTTACCAGAGAAAGCCCTAAGGAAACTACAGCACATAATCAATGCTATCTTTAGACTATGTTATGTTCCGAGACAGTGGAAAGTAGCGGAAATCATAATGATTCCAAAGCCCAATAAATCACTAAACGACAAAACGTCGTATAGGCCTATTTCTTTGTTAACAACAACATCAAAAATTTTCGAGAGACTGTTTCTCAAGAGATTAAAGCCAATTATAGAGAGCAGAAATCTTATACCAGAACATCAATTTGGGTTTCGAGAAAGGCACTCAACGATAGAACAGGTACATAGGATTACTGATACTATTGAGGAGGCGCTGGAAAAAAAGGAAGTATGTTCAGCAATATTCTTAGACGTAGCCCAAGCATTTGATAAGGTTTGGCACCGCGGTCTAGAATTTAAGCTCCAACGAGATCTGCCAAAACAACATTTTGAATTGCTAAAGTCTTACATCAACGATCGTTACTTCCGGGTGAGACAGGACGGAGAATACTCTAAACTGAAGAAAATATTGGCAGGGGTTCCACAAGGCAGTGTTCTAGGCCCCGTATTATACCTCCTGTATACGAATGATCTACCAGACATAGAAGAAGCTAGAATAGGAACGTTTGCTGATGACACAGCTGTTATGACCACCGATGCTATTGTAGTATCGTTGAGTCCACCAGGAAACTACAAAATGCTATTAATATAGTGGATAGCTGGACAAAACGATGGAGGATAACACTTAACGAATCGAAATCAACACATATCACCTTTACAAATAGGAAATTAGAATATATTCCGATTAGTCTGAATTCACAACCAATTCCATATTCTGATAATGCTAAATATCTCGGCATGACGCTAGACTCTAAACTCAGGTGGAAAGCGCATGTTAAAAAGAAAAGGCAAGAACTGAATTTAAAATTCAGAAAAATGCACTGGCTTATTGGAAGAAACTCCGAACTTACAACGCACAACAAACTGCTGCTATATAAACAAATCCTAAAACCTATCTGGACGTATGGTATTCAGCTTTGGGGCTGCGCCAGAAAAACTACAGTAAAGATCATTCAAATATTTCAAAACAAAGTACTACGTAGCATTGTGAATGCTCCTTGGTACATTAGAAATGACAATCTCCATCGAGACCTAAACATGGAATACGTCAGCGATGAAATAAAAAAATTTGCAAGGAGTCATGTACTGCGACTGCAGCAGCATGACAACGAGGAGCTGCGGAACCTACTGGATCGCGCCAATGGACCAAAGCGCCTAAAAAGAACAAAGCCTTTAGAATTAGTGGTTCCTTGAGCCGCTTAAATCAAAGGACTAGCAGAGCTGGGATGAAGCAATAGGTCTCATTCCATAAGAATAGACTACAAAAATAATAAAACAGTTACTAGATAATCTATATGATTAGTTGTAATATTATACAGAAATAAAGATTTCTTAAATAAAAAAAAAAAAAAAAAAAAAAAAAAAAAAAAATTTCCGAAATGAAAATATGATTATGAAAAATCATTTGAGGCGGCCAAATCCCTTGATGGGATATAATTCCAGAGAGAGAGGGAGTGTTTCCTTGCTGGTTTGTTTATTTCATCGGTGACATAGTCGCAACACTTTATTTTGGAAGCATTAGTATCATCTGTACAGTGGATTTCTTGGCACAACTCGAAAGTTGGATATCATATAGCCATAGGTCCATACTGGTTTTAGCATTTGCCTGTGTAGAAGCAATTTGTTGGGTATTGATATTTTTCTATATTTGATGTTTAACTCTTCTTTTTTCTTCTTGATGTGATCTTCCATTGTAGTTTAGTATCGAGGGTCATGCCAAGGTATTTGTATTTGCATATGAAATTTGGTTTGAGGTGAGAACCACGGGAATACAGTTTATATTTTGATTTGTAAAATTGACGTGTTTGGCTTCATTTAATAAGATGCGCCAATTTTTAGTCCAGTTGCTCACAGAGTTATCTGCATTTTGAAGTTTGGTTGTTGTTTCCGAAATATCTTTTCCAACTGCTAGAATAGATTGATCGTCCGCAAATGTTGCTACTGTAGTACCTTGAAAACTCAAGTCTCTCGTATAAAGAAAAAACAGCATATAGGTCCAAGTTCGCTATCCTGTGGCATACCTGCTGATATTCTTTTTAGTTCAGATTACTCGTTTCCAAAATTGAGATGGACTGTTTGATCTGCTATGTAGAATTTAAGAATGAAAGAATCTGTGTGACTGCTCCGAGTGTTGCAAGCAACAGATTGTTATGGCTAGGGTTTCGAAGTTTTCATTTTGCCGATTTAGATGTACATTGGTAGCTGATTGGTAACTCTGAGAGAGTCCTTCGATACGACTTTTTTGCTTGTCGATTAAATCTGGATGATAATTTGCTTATATGTATTGAAACAGAACAAGCATATATGATCACTGTTCACGTGGCGCCTCTGTAAGATCTAACCTAAGTTATGATATGATAAATTTGGAGATCATGACGAGATCAATTTAGTTTTCCGTTCTTCCATCATTCGAGCGCCAAGTGATCTTGTATTCTTTGAAACAAAGTTTTTACTATCAGCTGCTACTAAAATTGAATGGTAGATAAAATCTCGTTTACAATTCGGGACGAAACGAAACATGAAGGGGAAGTATTTTTACCAAATAAATTTTTTTTTGGTTAGTTCTTTCAATACTTTCAGTTAATTTTTTCCGGAAAAATCTGACGTAGGTTAACATAAAGTCGTACATAAAATCGTACGACACAACGTACAACATAACGTTGAACGTAATCACAGCCATTATGTGTAATTATAATTAACGGGTGATTTTTTAAGAGCTTGAGAACTTTTTTTTAAAAAAAAACGCATAAAATTTGCAAAATCTCATCGGTTCTTTATTTGAAACGTTAGATTGGTCCATGACATTTACTTTTTGAAGATAATTTCATTTAAATGTTGACCGCGGCTGCGTCTTAGGTGGTCCATTCGGAAAGTCCAATTTTGGGCAACTTTTTCGAGCATTTCGGCCGGAATAGCCCGAATTTCTTCGGAAATGTTGTCTTCCAAAACTGGAATAGTTGCTGGCTTATTTCTGTAGACTTTAGACTTGACGTAGCCCCACAAAAAATAGTCTAAAGGCGTCAAATCGCATGATCTTGGTGGCCAACTTACCGGGCCATTTCTTGAGATGAATTGTTCTCCGAAGTTTTCCCTCAAAATGGCCATAGAATCGCGAGCTGTGTGGCATGTAGCGCCATCTTGTTGAAACCACATGTCAACTAAGTTCAGTTCTTCCATTTTTCGCAACAAAAAGTTTGTTAGCATCGAACGATAGCGATCGCCATTCACCGTAACGTTGCGTCCAACAGCATCTTTGAAAAAATACGGTCCAATGATTCCACCAGCGTACAAACCACACCAAACAGTGCATTTTTCGGGATGCATGGGCAGTTCTTGAACGGCTTCTGGTTGCTCTTCACTCCAAATGCGGCAATTTTGCTTATTTACGTAGCCATTCAACCAGAAATGAGCCTCATCGCTGAACAAAATTTGTCGATATAAAAGCCGATTTTCTGCCAACTTTTCTAGGGCCCATTCACTGAAAATTCGACGTTGTGGCAGATCGTAAGTCTATTCATTATGAAATGTCAAAGCATACTGAGCATCTTTCTCTTTGACACCTTGTCTGAAATCCCGCGTGATCTGTCAAATACTAATGCATGAAAATCCTAACCACAAAAAAATCACCCGTTATATACTTAATAAACACATTTTTATTAATCACTTGTTTTTTGTTTCGCAGAATATTTTGAATATTTTTCAAAAAGTTTAGAAGATTTCGACTTGTTAGGTCATCATCAGGAGTATCTACAAGATTTCGACTTGTTAGATCATCATCAGGAGTATCTACTGATTTGTATTAGTAAAAAATTTTGTTATATAGTAGAAAAAAGCAAAATAAAAATAAAAGAAGGAGGGAAAAAAATAAGCAATAAAAATTAATCTACGGATCGCGCAGGTAGGCGATGAGTCATAGGTTGAGTAACGAAATTCAAGGTATATTATTGCGTACGTGAGAATAGAAAAGGGCGGGGTCTGTAATTGGTGAGAACCGGATTTCTCTCTGTTCGTTAAGGATATTATGGTTAAGAAATATTGATCTTCGAATTTCGTAAGATTCTAAGGTATCTAAACGTCTGCCTTCGGGTTGTATATGTAATATGTCTAAATTGTTCAAGCTAGCTGTATGATTTTCTGAAGTTAAATGGTTATGGAAAGTTGATTGATTGCAACCAGATAAATGTTCTTTAGCTTCAACTCCAAAATTGCGCCCAGTCTGGCCAATATAGGAGAAACTACAATCATTGCAATTAATCCTATAAACGCCAGATTTGGAAAGGCGATCAACTCTAGGTTTATTGTTAAAAATCATTTTCTTTATTGTGTTATTATTATAAAAAGCAAAACTAATATTGGTATAATTGGATACGATGTTGCTAATCCGTTGGCTCGTTTTTCCTATATACTCTAAGCGACGCCAATTTTCCCGCGTTGGACTATCCAGTGGATAAATACCCGTTAGAGTTTTACGCTTTGGCTTTTTATTTAATAACTTTAATATAGTCCTATAGTTGCATATCCGTTATTTGTTGCTATTTGAAGAATTATGTTAAGCTCAGTGTTATAATTTGAATTTGACAGAGGGATGTTTATTAGTCTATCTATGAGTGAGTGGAAAGCTGACATTTTAATATTATGGGGATGGTTTGAAGAACTAGGGATAACAGCGTCTGTATACGTAGGTTTCCGATAAATTTTGAAGTCTAAAGTAGAATTAATCCTGGTTATTGTTATATCTAGAAAATTAATACATTTATTTTCTTCTTTTTCTAACGTAAAATCAATGGTGGGATATTGAGAATTTAACCAAGTAAGGAAAGAGTCTAACAGTCTATCAGTTCCATTCCATAGACATAATATGTCGTCAACATATCTATACCAAAAGATTATATGACGAAAATAAGGATTGTTATTTGATATGATCATTTGTTCGAAGAAATTCATGAAAATTTCAGCCAACAAAGGTGACAGAGGGGAGCCCATGGGTAGACCATCAGCAAATTTGAAATATGTATTATCAAAACAGAAATAATTTTGTTTAATACAAGTCTCGAAAACTAACTTCAGTTCACGACGTAAGCTCTCATCTACAACATCCCTATCTAAGTAATTACAAACTATTTGGGACAAAGTATTAATTGGAATAGAAGTGAAAAGACTGGCAACGTCAAATGAAACTAGTTTTGAATGTAACGGAATGTCGACGTCTTGAATTGTGTTAATCAATTCTACCGAGTTCTTAACCGAGTAAGCCGAAAAGAAATTAGTATGACAATTGAAAAAATGTATGAAACCCTTACATAGCTTGTAGGCAGGAGCATTGCAATACGCTACTATTGGTCTAATCGGAATGTCTTCCTTATGGATTTTTGGTAAACCATTAAGGATCGGGCAGATGGATTCATGACAGAGTGCTTCCAACCAGTTCCATCAAATAACTTCTGGCATTGGTTGATACACTTACTAACCGAAGTCTTAAAAGACTTAGTTGGATCTCTACCAAGCTCTATTGCTTTGCTTTCTGTAATAAAATCAGAAATTTTATTGCAGTAATCGACTTTGGTGAGCACGGTAATTGTATTGCCTTTATCCGGTTTACACGCTATAAGGTCATGGTCACGTAGTTTTTTCTTTATCGCACCAATCACTTTGAGGTTAGTATTAGAAGCAGCAGAAGAAGAAGAGTTTATGGTTTAATAGTAGTTGTAAAAAATTAAAATTGCTTCCTAACTTTACTAACACTAAATGCAATAGCAAATCTTTGGAGGGAAGAAGAGCTATCAATCTAGCGCGTTGTAGCTGGAGGGATGCTGCGGAGGGATGCTGCGTAAAGGGTATGCTACCAGGAACAACTTATATCTCCATCTTAAAGTTGTTCACACTGAGTTAGCAATTCGTTTGCACTCTGTTGAGTTCGATTGGCTGGACAAAATGTTCGTGCAGAGGTAGCTGAAATTTCACATATTCAATATGTGAAACAAAAAGCTAAACTGGATGTGTTCGAGATAAGGCTTATTCATTTAACCGTAGAGGTAATAGTGATTCGTCTGATTTCCAATTTCATCCACGTTTTAAGAACTTGTCCTCAGTCGTTTTCCGTGATACAGAGGTGCAAATGCTTAGCAACGGAGTGAATTTTGCCCCTACGCCAAACAAAATCGACCTGCGATCATTCGAAAATCTGGCTGTAGATGCCAAAACAGCCTTATCTGGCCAAATAACCCAAATAAAATCAGTGTGTGCGTTACAAATAAAGAAAGGTATTGATAACTCTTCTTCTCCGATAAACTCTTCTTCTTCTGCTGCTTTTAATACTAACCTCAAAGTGATTGGTGCGATAAAGAAAAAACTACGTGACCATGACCTTATAGCGTGTAAAGCGGATAAAGGCAATACAATTACCGTGCTCACCAAAGTCGATTACTGCAATAAAATTTCTGATTTTATTACAGAAAGCAAAGCAATAGAGCTTGGTAGAGATCCAACTAAGTCTTTTAAGACTTCGGTTAGTAAGTGTATCAACCAATGCCAGAAGTTATTTGATGGAACTGGTTGGAAGCACTCTGTCATGAATCCATCTGCCCGATCCTTAATGGTTTACCAAAAATCCATAAGGAAGACATTCCGATTAGACCAATAGTAGCGTATTGCAATGCTCCTGCCTACAAGCTATGTAAGGGTTTCATACATTTTTTCAATTGTCATACTAATTTCTTTTCGGCTTACTCGGTTAAGAACTCGGTAGAATTGATTAACAAAATTCAAGACGTCGGCATTCCGTTACATTCAAAACTAGTTTCATTTGACGTTGCCAGTCTTTTCACTTCTATTCCAATTAATACTTTGTCCCAAATAGTTTGTAATTACTTAGATAGGGATGTTGTAGATGAGAGCTTACGTCGTGAACTGAAGTTAGTTTTCGAGACTTGTATTAAACAAAATTATTTCTGTTTTGATAATACATATTTCAAATTTGCTGATGGTCTACCCATGGGCTTCCCTCTGTCCTTTGTTGGCTGAAATTTTCATGAATTTCTTCGAATTCATGAATTTGATCATATCAAATAACAATCCTTATTTTCGTCATATAATCTTTTGGTATAGATATGTTGACGACATATTATGTCTATGGAATGGAACTGATAGACTGTTAGACTCTTTCCTTACTTGGTTAAATTCTCAATATCCCACCATTGATTTTACGTTAGAAAAAGAAGAAAATAAATGTATTAATTTTCTAGATATAACAATAACCAGGATTAATTCTACTTTAGACTTCAAAATTTATCGGAAACCTACGTATACAGACGCTGTTATCCCTAGTTCTTCAAACCATCCCCATAATATTAAAATGTCAGCTTTCCACTCTTCCGGAAAAACGAGCCAACGGATCGTGTCCAACTATACCAATATTAGTTTTGCTTTTTATAATAATAACACAATAAAGAAAATGATTTTTAACAATAAACCTAGAGTTGATCGCCTTTCCAAATCTGGCGTTTATAGGATTAATTGCAATGATTGTAGTTTCTCCTATATTGGTCAGACTGGGCGCAATTTTGGAGTTGAAGCTAAAGAACATTTATCTGGTTGCAATCAATCAACTTTCCATAACCATTTAACTTCAGAAAATCATACAGCTAGCTTGAACAATTTAGACATATTACATATACAACCCGAAGGCAGACGTTTAGATACCTTAGAATCTTACGAAATTCGAAGATCAATATTTCTTAACCATAATATCCTTAACGAACAGAGAGAAATCCGGTTCTCACCAATTACAGACCCCGCCCTTTTCTATTCTCACGTACGCAATAATATACCTTGAATTTCGTTACTCAACCTATGACTCATCGCCTACCTGCGCGATCCGTAGATTAATTTTTATTGCTTATTTTTTCCCCTCCTTCTTTTATTTTTATTTTGCTTTTTTCTACTATATAACAAAATTTGGGGTACCGAATTAAAAAAGTCAGAATTAAAAAAGTTTTTTAAAAAGAATTAAAAAAGTTGATTTTTGTATGAACATCTGCGACTTATTTTAATTCTAGTTTTTAACATAAAATTATGAATTAAAAAAAGCGATTTAGAAAAATGAGAAAACTCAAAACTGAATTAACAAAGGCTTATGCTATTTCATTTTTAAAACACCTACAATTCATTTTCAAAATTAATTAAAAAAGGCACATTTTATTTCATTTTAGTTTTAAATAAAAATGAATTTAAATGCAATATAATATATTATTTGTTTTCTATAGATTTTTATTTTTATAATTGTTGCCTCGTTTATTTATTATTTAATATTTAATTAATTTTAGTTAAATATCTTCATTAATGAAAATAAGATATTCTAATGTCTGATTTTCTGGAATGAAAATGTCTCTGGAAATCAACAGTTTTATTTGCTTTTTCATTAATGAAAATACAAATCAAAAATTTTCCAAATTTTTACGTTCCAAATTTAAATTTAAATTCCAAAAATTTTCATTAATGAAAATAATAGTTGCATGGATTTACATTGTCTTAGAGATTATTAATGATTCAAAAAATTTAAATGTAAGGATCGGAAGGATTCAGTAAAGAAAATTATTTCGTGTTTCGTAATTCCTAACAGTTTAAATATATATTTATTTTACAAAAAATATTTTAATTCATGTATAAAACGAAATAAAAAACGCTTATATTATTTCATTTTATAAACATTTATATTAATTCATTTTAAAAATGAATTTAGAAATGCCTTTTTAAATTCATTTTATTCTACTTTTTTATTTCTTTTTCCACTCTGACTTTAATTCATTTTTAAAATGAATTAAAAACACTTATTTTAATTCAGAAAAAAAAACTTTTTTAATTCAGACTTTTTTAATTCATGTAGCCCAAAATTTTTTACTAATACAAATCAGTAGATACTCCTGATGATGACCTAACAAGTCGAAATCGATCGAGTGATTTTTTAAACTTTTTGAAAAATATTCAAAATATTCTGCGAAATAAAAAACAAGTGATTAATAAAAATGTGTTTATTAATTAGTATAAGTGTGTTTCGCCAAGTGCCTACGGCAAATAGCGTAAAAAGTATAATTATATAATTGAGTTTGTATAGTACAATACGAGGGTGGAATGATACATGTTTAGAATAACGCCATCTATGCCTCACTAGTAACAACTTCTTTTGCTTGTCGAGAAGTATGTTCTTTTAAGTGAAGGCTATCACATTTTTATGACATTTGATTGAATAGATTCTTAGTTAGTAAAGTCGTTTCTGTACTCTTCCGGTTGAAGCCTCAACGAGTGCACACCATTTTGGGAGCTTCAATTTGATTAAATTCTTTTTGAGGCTTTTAAACTTGTGTTCAACTGGTTTTTTCAATCGGAGTCGATAGACACATATAATTGTACTCAGTACAAAATAAAAACATATAGGCCGGTCGTGTGCATCGAATGATCTAGACCTCAGCAAAAGATAAATAACAAAAACATAAAAAAAAATCGTTTCTGTAAACTCACTTTTGATTTTGTTTAAGATGGAAAAAGTGAATGTCGTTTAGTGAATAAATACTTTAATTTAAAAGGTTTAAACCCAAAAGAACTCATCGATGAGATGAAACCAGTGTTAGATGGACATGCACCTTCAAATGCAACCGTTTATGATTGTGTAAATGCATATAAACGTGGCCACACAAGCACGATAGGTGATGCTGAACGTTCAGAAAGGCCAAAAGAGGTAGCAATTTCAGAAATGGTAGGAAAAGTATATGAAATCATTATGAATATATACGTATAGTATAAATTTTCGCGAGATTGTTGTCATTGTAAATATCTGAAGATGTTTCAGCGTAATCCAACTGAATTTTTGCGTCGAAACCAGAATTTGTTGCATGAGCTGGTAAGGTTATGATCACTGTATTTTGCGATGCACAAGGCCTTAATACTAATTGACTATCTTGAGAATGGTAAACACATTACAGGTTGAATATTGTGCATCATTATTGAGCACTTTGAACGAAACAATTAAGGAAAAACGGCCACATTTGAAGAAGAAGGAAGTACTCTTCCATCATGACAATGCACCATCACATTCAACATGGAAAACACAACAAAAATTGAATGAAATGGGCTTCGAGTTGCTTGCCCATCCATACCATTTTCACCTTATCTAACCCCTTGTGACTTTTTCTATTTCCAATTTTCCAGAATTTGTAGATTGTTTCTTTTGTAAATAAAATTATTGCCACCATCATAAGTGCATAGTTCGTGTTGAGTCAATCAATTAATTTTTTTTACAACTATAAGTGCATAAATTAAATTATTTTATAAGCAATAAATCTTGACTCGGTGTGTTGAATTGATTGTCATGCTGCATTTTTTGATGACCAATGCGTGTAATTATAAATTGCATAAAATTTGTATAGATACGAACTTGAAATATGACAATAGAGTAGCGTGCCTGAAATCAGATAGAATCTCACATATTTTGCTTACAATAATTTGAATTTGTCTTTATAATTGGCCCACGTACAATAAACATAATGCGTTAATGACCTCTAATCTATTTGAAATGTAATACATATTATCGCCTTTCGCACACTTATGATTTTTGCGTGCAAACATATCACAAATTTAAACATAAACACGTTTAAATCGATTCTTATTACGTGGTATGTAATCACAATAATTATCAAATTCAAGCCATAACAACATATGTGTATACCGTGAGTACTGCGAATTAGCGTCATAATTGGCGGTCATTTCATTTGCAACTTGTATATAAATTTAAAGTTAATGTATGGTTATTTTACAGCATTTATAATGATTTCAATATATTCCGTTTGCTAAAATTATTTAGCTAAATAGGCATATTAAGCATGTTATTGATAATCTATAAAGATTCACGACTTATGTAAATAAGTTTGTTTATCAACCAACACTAATCTGTTTTTGTTTGTAAACAATTTGGACTGATAGAGTCTGGGACAACCCTTGACATGTTTTGAACGATAAATAATATTGTACGAGGACTATTTGAAATTTCTATCGCGTATCTCACGTAGTTTGTTTTGGTCACTGTTTTTTGAGTAGGTTACACTGGTTTTATAGATTTTAGTATGTATATAACACTTTCAAGCTCCAGGAAACTTTTAAGTAGTAAAAATTAAAAAAGTATCACCGTATCGTAGTTTTCTAACTTCTATTTAATAGGATTCAAAATTTCATGTTTATGTTATGGAAAGATACGCGATTAGGTCAATTTATTAAAAATAAATCCCGGCCCGAAAATAAGTTGAAGTGATTTAAGACGATGAGGCAGTATGTTTAAGTTAGGAACCGTACTTTCTCGACGGTGTGGTTTTTGGATTAGATCCGATCGCCGGCAGAATACTCTATAAAAGTATCTGACGTTCATGCAAACCACTAGTGGTAGCATCAGTTTATTTACCTTACGATTTGGTTTGACCTCCGAAGGCCAATACAAGTACATTTAGTGGTAGGTTGCAATGCCAACACTCATCACACGTTATGGGGTAGCTCAATTATTAATAACAGGGGTTTGTCTCTGCTTAACTATCTAAGCACATCTGAGCTTGGAAATCTTAACAAAGGCTTCGAGCCAACGTTCATCAATCATAAGGAGGGAACTGATTGATGTTAGTTTGTCCACTATATATTTCCCCACTATCAATTAATCATCAATTAAAAGATGGCCACTATAGTGCGTGTCTTTAAACATACCCCTTAAAAGACCAAAACACAACATAACAACACGTTTAAAATAAACCTTATCAACTAGTTAATATTTTCTGATTTTATACCCCTTCTGGTATACTTGAGCGAGATTCGTTCGACTGATGACATTGATTTACTAGCATCGACCTTGAAAACCAGCTTTCAAAAAATCTCGCCCTCTTATTACCAAACTTAAACGTTAGTTTTTGTTTTCGACGAGCTATAAAAAATATGAACCAGAACAAATTGTTCGCAGAGACTAATCGACTTGACTGGAAGCGGATATTTTCTATTCCTGAAATTGATGACAAATTGGAGTATTTTAATTCATTGCTTGTAAAGCTTCTGGATAGATTGGCTCCCCTGCGCAGAGTCGATCGGAAGCCATCTGATGATGTGTTCATATGCTCGATGATTCTATCCTGAAGCACCGGAATATTAGGGACTTCTTACACGCAGTTTGGAAATCTAATAAAAGAGATACCACTTTTAAGCATGATACAGTTTATCGTAACAGGGTTAACAATTTGATCAGGTCGGCTAAATTTCGTCACTTTAAAAAAAAACATTTTTAATCTAGACCTACCAAGTGAAGTGCTATGGCGCAATTTTCAAAATTATGGTCTCTCTAAAAATAAGCAAGCGGTTTCAACAAATTTTCAACCAATGGAATTCTCCACGCATTTTGCTGGAAGTTCTCAAGGGCCGCCTTTTAATTTGAGGGATTTTGATAACATTGGCTCTCATTCTGTCAATGCATTTTATTTTTGTAATGTAACGGACATTGAGGTATACGAAGCAATCTCTGGCATTCAGTCTGATTCATTGGGTGCAGATGGTATACCTATTTCTTTTGTGCGCTTAATTCTTCCAGTAACTCTTAAATATTTGGCTGACATAATCAACACCGCATTAACCAAATCAATTTTTCCTAAAGCTTGGAAGTTGGCTTATTTATTGCCGGTAGGTAAGATGGTGTACAACAACTGCTCTCGCCAAAATCATTGGTGTCTCTGTTGGTTCTTCTCGATTTCTGTAAGGCGTCTGATTCTGTTGATCATGGCATCTTACTAGATAAATTGTTTACGCATAGTTTAATTTTTCCAGCCCCTCAATCCGGCTGGTGGCATCTTATCTAACAGATTGATACCAAATTGTCAAATTAAATGAGAAACTCTACGAGCCTTCCCGCCTATTATTTGGCGTTCCTCAAGGTTCTATCTTAGGTCCTATATTATTTTGTATGTTTATTAATGATATTGCAAATTCTCTCACCTCCGTAAAATTTCACTTATTTGCAGATGATGTACAAATTTATCATTCAGCTGTGCAGGGCAATGTGGAGGCTTGCGTGCTATATATCAATGAAACTCTCGCGAGGATCGTAGCTTGGAGTAGGTTCAACCTTATTAACATTAATCCGGGGAAATCTAAAGCCATGTTTATAACTTGCAATAAACGATTGCTACAGAGTCTTATGTCTTCTGACATAATGGTAGATGGCAAGAGAATTGAAATAATGAACAAAGTTAGGGACCTTGGTTTAATTATGAATAGTCAATTAAATTGGGACGAACATGTCAATCATATTTGCACTAAAATTTATGCTACGCTTAGGAACTTGTGGTCTCATGAAAGTTACACTCATCGTGATGCTAAACTTAAATTAATTCGATCGCTAGTTGTTCCTCACTTTGTTTATTGCGCGCCTATCTACTCGGGTTGCTCGAAAACTTGTTTCGATCGATTAAGGATTGCTTTTAATTCATGCGCTCGGTATATATTCAATAAGAGGAAACATGTTTCCATCTCTAGGTATTCGCGGTCGGTCCCTAACTGTGATTTATCTGATTATATCAACTTTACTACAGTCTTATTTATGTATAAAATAATCATTTATCGTAAACCTTCTTATCTTTCTGAAATGGTAAAGTTTTTCAGATCTGCCCGGCTGTTCAATATCCATCTGCCATCTAATTGTAAGTCTAAAGCGCGCCAGGGTTCATTTTTAGTGTATATGCTGTAAAGCTTTGGAATTCCCTAAATCCTAATTCGCAATCCATTGTCAGATTGAATCAATTCAAGGAAGAATGTTTTGCCTATTTCTAAATTGAAAAATTGTGTTGTATTCCATATTTTGTTCATTTTATTAGAAGTAATTGTTAATTCTGCATTAAAACTAGAAAAATTTAAGTTTAAGAAAGAAAAGTAAAAAAAGAAAAAAAAACTCAGTTTAATATATATTTATAGTTTTTTGTATTGTCATTTTTTTACATAAGAAAATTGTCCTTAGCTATAAGGAGAATTGTAAAAAGGCTATGCCTTACATGTAAATTATTTAATAAAAATATTTATTTAAAAAAAAAGACTAGGCACAAGCGTTTTTGGTATTCTGATCTTGAAAAACTTAAGAAAGTGCTAGGGATTCAAAAATAAAGCCTAAAGATCCTTTGGGTTGATTGGGATAACTTTTAGAATTATAGTCTTTCAAGAATTGACAGGCGAAAAATGAATCTTGCAGACTTGATGTGCTGCGACTGCCAGATGGCAGATCTCCCGGTTATTAGGAAGAGGCCTCTTCCAAAATGAAAATTGTGA
The DNA here is from genome assembly GCA_932526605.1 of Nephrotoma flavescens. Classification (NCBI taxonomy): domain Eukaryota; kingdom Metazoa; phylum Arthropoda; class Insecta; order Diptera; family Tipulidae; genus Nephrotoma; species Nephrotoma flavescens. The sequence goes on from OW052222.1 coordinate 120,593,567, forward strand.
ATTACTACTTTCTGTGCATTTTACTGGTTGCGACGCTAACAATCCTGATTTTGTTGTTATTCCGCCATCTATTCCACAAATCATTATGGTTAATGCTAAATTGCTACCAGAATTCTCTTGCGATAATTCTTACTAGGTGGTTCATCCTTCGACTATGAATTGTTAACCTAAATCACATAATTCTGAGCAGTGTCGGCTAATTCCTCGCTGCTTAGGCACAATTCAATTGATTACGTAATTTAAAGACATGACTACTGTATTGCACAATAACATCACTAAATAATTTTCTTAATTTCTAAATATAATGCGATATTTACACAAAAGATTTTGACACCTTTGTCTACATTCACTTCAGTTTTTTAAAATAACCACCAAAACAATTTTTCTAAAAAAATTTAAATTCTAAATTTAGAAAATCACATTTTTATGTTATGCATACAAATGATTATGCAAAAAAATGATGTTTCAATCATTTTTAAGCCCACCACAGTCATTAGATAAAATACGTATACTCAAAATTTTGCCGAAAGAATAATAAATTATCAAAATATGCATGCAAAACGAAATTATGAAAGATCCCAAGAAATTCTGCAGACGATTTTGATTACCTTTTCACTGGAAATAATTTTTAATCCACCAATTCGTTAGGCACACATTTTCTTAAAAAACAACACCAGAACACAAAATAAAACACTCAGTCTTATCGGTACACTAAAATATTTAAGCGAATATTATTTTCCAACATCCGTTTATACTCGTACTACACTATGCTAGTTATCAACTAGTAAAATGTTCTTATATACGATTAATAAAGAATCTCAACAAAATCACTCGAGTTACACGTAAAACGGAAATATTTTTAGAAATAACTACTAAATGTGGTCTTATCACCAATCTGGATCATTATGCACTGAAAACTGTACGATTTTTTATATTTGTTGTTATTCCCGCTGTTATAATTTTATATATGTACATATAAAAAATCACAACACACGCGAATTACTACATAAGTGCTCATCTGCTTTTGCGACACATACAAAACTGAGAATAAAATGAACAAAATAAAAATCGGGAATATGATGAATCCAACATGTATTTTCCATAGAAATATATTATAGTATTTTCATACGATTTTCAAAGCCCATATCGCACATGATATGGAAAAGTGACACAAATCAAAAATTTAAATTTTTAATACCAAATACCGCTATTTATTTCGCGCTCTATCATTTTCGGTGAAGGAAAAACAAAAATGTTTTATGGCAGGATATGAAATATAATATTGCGCATCTTTCTAGTGAATTAACTGAAAAAGTTCATTTATTGAGTTGTGTCACTTTTCCATATCATGTGCGATATGTATTCGTACAGTCGATGTCAGAAATCAGAATAAGTATACATATATTACATATGTGAAAAATGTGATAGTTTTGTGTATGTATAGCAGAGAGGCAAATTCCACAAAATGAATGAAATTATTTAGTACGACCATACCATATTGTTGTTGTAAATAAAGCATGGCTGGTAAATGTGTCCACCGTAATATATACCCCCCCTTAACAAAATAGTTTGATATGTAAATATATTTTAGAACTTTTAATCGTGTTTGTATTATACATAATCTAATCAAACCAAAGTTATAATACCAACAAATTTAATACCCAATGCTTATCGCATATTTGATCCATTTTAATATTTTGATTTCAAAATTATATGTTTGATTGCCGGTTATCATCAATAAAAGGATAAATAAACTACACTACATTTGTTTGGATTATTGTATACATAATTCACACTTTTACTGGGTGGGCTGAAATACAACAAAAACGGTCGGATTTTGTTTTTGAAAGATTGATTTTTGAATTCAGATCTAATCGTCTTTGATAGTGTCGTCAGACAAGAGCTCGATAATCCCTCAGGCTATTGATATCGCATCGGTCCATCAATGCGATCTACTTTTTTACACCGTGTATAGACCTATAAATTAGCACTCAGTAAAAGTGAAATGAACATTTATATTAAAAGAAAGAGAAAGAAGTTCAAATTTAGCGCATTCTCTAGGCTTGGCTCAAAATATCAGAATAATCAAAATAGAGCATAACCCGTTTCCTAAATCAGTCATTTCTAGAACAAAAAGTCTGCCAATGTTTAACGTTCATCGGTACACATAAAAGTTGCCTGCAAAAATTGTCAATAGTTCCTTTTTATGTTTGGGAAGGGTGGGGTGGGGGTGTATGCCGCGTGGCAGAGAGGATAATGCGACAACAACTACACTATCCCACTACCGCCCAGCTACCGTTACTTGGATTAGTACAAATTTGGGTGCCCGCATTGTTAAAATGGAGGAAAACGAGATCATCCCCTCCTCTCTGATAACCTTACGAATTTTGAGATGGCCTTGCGATTGAATTCGACGTTATTTTAAACAGAAAAGAACTGTATACATTCAAGCATTTATCATCCTTCTTCCTTTGCCTTCTATAGAAAATTTGAGAAATGGCTTTGTTTTGTCGTGCTATGCAACATGACGTCTAACAAGAGAACAAGTACACAATTTCTGGAAATATTGAACTATTGCTATCGCTTTTAGACATTCAAACCCCTTCACAATTATTATTAATATCGTTCAGGCTGTAAACATTTCTAACATAGGAAATTTGTAAAAATAGGATCTAGGTCCCACCGAAGGACCTCCTAAAATAATTTTTTCAAAATTAAATATTAAATACAGTAGATCGATCAATTATTTAAGAAATGATATAAATTAACGCCTACCAACATAATGCCAGACGTCTAATAAACGAAACATAAACTAATATGTTACAACATGACGTGGCATGCTTCAACATCGAGCAACTTGGTGCAACATCTCACGACATGACATAACATGGCGTAACTTCATCAGAAGACTCATGATAAGCGGATTTCTCGAAATCAAGACTCCACGCAATCGTTTTATGGAATTCGAAAATCCTGTTTGATTAACTTTATTGAAATTTTAAACATAAATTTTTTTTATGAAAAGAACCCAAGCTCCATAAAACACGCCTATCCAAATTTGCCTCAAATCAGGAAACATTGCAATCATTTTTTGCCACTCGAAATCTCTTCTCATCAATTTTTATGTGACCCATCTGAAAAAATGGTTTGTGCGCGTTGCCAAGCAGACTGAACATATGTGTCCTCTCTACAGTCCTGATTTCATTCTCAAGCTATTTCTATATAAATTGGTAGGTCTCACACATGTTTGGCCGAAATTGGTCCACCAGTAGCAACAACTTCCATAAGAGCTTCATCGTTTTCTGAAACTAAAAATTTTTTTCAAATTCAACTTCTCTACAGTTCAGGCGGATGAACTAATCAGGACGATTTTTCATAATTAAGTTTTATTCATAAATCGAGAAATAGTTATGAAATGTGTAAGAAACATATGCCCCAGAAGTGACTGTTTCCGAAGGACCATTTTCAATGTTCGCAATGATGTTGAAAAGCCAACACAAAAACCAACAAAAAATGAAAAGCTTCAAATAAATTTAATGTTTAACGTTGTTAGTTTTCTGAAATTTAAGCGAGATTAATGAGTTTTGATTATACAAGACAGTTTTTACCAAAATGGTTTTATCGAAATTTCTTATTTCCGCATAAATTTTTGGAAAATGAACTGAACCAGTTTTATAGCAAATTTAATTTAGGATCGGGTTGTTTTTAATAGATTTTTTGTTATACTTTTTAAAATACAGTGAAACCTGTTGAGTTGGACACCTTTTTAAGTTGGTCAACTGGCTAAATTAGACGATTTTGTTTTGCACCAACTGGCTAAGTTGGACGATTTTGTCTTGCGTTTTTAATTATTCTTCAACAAAAAATTTATTGCGTGGACGCCCTAAAGCTGTTAATTTTTATTTTTATTTAAAACCTTTTCAAGTTGGTCACCTTTATAAGTTGGCCATTTTTTAAGGTGCCTTGAGTGTCTAACTTACACAGTTTCCACTGTACTATGAAAATATCCAATTCCTATAGTCCGAAAAATTGATTATCGAAGTCTTGTAAAGTTTTTTGCACCTTGACAGACAAACTAACGTATGTACATGGATTTCATTTTAAGCTTCAAACAGCTGAACACCAAATATGCTAGAATGGGTAATGCAAGCCACTATATTACTCTTGAAAAAATACCATTGGGGAAAGGTTGGGTCTAAAAACAAGCATCGTAGGCTGTACACACTTCATTCACTAGGCTCATTTGATTATATGGGATTACCGTGGTTGGTTCTTAGTTGTTTGCCCTAATTTTCATACCTTGGATAGCTTATATGTAAGAAAAAGACGAGAATGTCAGCCATCAGGCTCAATTACATTTCTTTGTGAACCTGCTGAATATCGAACAACCATTTAGCTTACATAACAGAGACATCCCGAAAATCTCTAACTATGAAGTTCCGTCTCCATCCTTTGAGGAGATGTTGAAAACTAATGTTCTTATACGATAGAGGACTAAGTGAGAGTAATACTGTTCTGATCCATGAAGTTATTACATTCTTCAAGGATGGTGGAGAGATTGAAGGTAAGTTTGGTGATGGGGTGTTCTGTGATGCATTGAATTTAAATCTTCCTTCCACCTTCCCGACCACTGCAACGTGTTCCATAAGGTGAAGTTATTTCGAAGAGAGAGTTGGTAAACGGTTTGAGATTAGTCGGTTCAATATTTTCTATTTAAGGACCTTTAAGGACAGATGAACTCATTCGCCAACCTTCAATTTGCCTCATCTCACCTAGCTGGGCAAATTTCAAAGTGCCGGCTGCTACGAATAACCTGATAATTCAGGAGGATGTCTTGAGACAAGCGAACAGATGATTAATAGTGCGTGATGTGGAATAACTAAGCAGGTTTGTCTAGGACTATAGACTTGCCAAGATTCCGACCGCTGGTATCTTTCCAGGAGTCAGATCAAAGCGGTTCTGTGTGGTATTTCAGGACAGTGGCATGCTTACTGTCAAATTTAGCTTTGAACCGATGCGGTTGCATCAAGCAGAGAAAAATTCCTGATAAATGACCTGAGGTAGTTCTGTGAGGTGGACGTTAAAGTAGTTGTATGCTTGTTCGAGAGCTTTCGAAGGTTTTAAAGAGTAGAGGGGACACCTTACGGTGCGGCAAAACACTCAATTGTGTCTTTTCAAGTTCTTCAACACAACCGCCATAACTTAAATGTTTAAGAGATTTTGTAAAATCAGCAGGGTATTAATAACACTACAGAAACAGATTTTAATTTGATAAACAAATATAAACAAGTGAAAACAGTGAAAATCAATATTTCTAATTCTCTTAAATATTTACAAAAAAATTTACAAATAGTCCACCGTTATACACCAAATTTCCTTCAATTATACAATGCCTTGAGTTCAAGTCAACCCTCACGGCGGGCATATTGTTAAATGGTTCACTTGAACAACGGAAAGAGATTCACTGAAGAGAGATCACGCGATTTAAGAAATTTTGATAAGTCGGCCAGACTCCTCTCTGCTTTTGCCTTTGAAACTTCTAAAGTATGTAATCATTTGATTTGGTTTGTTATTTCAAAAGATGACGGAACCAGGTAAAGCGTACAGACAAACAGCTCAAATTGATGGCGTAATCGTTTTGGCGTGGATATTGTAGTGTTTGGCCCACAAACGTTTTAAGTTGTTGTCGGCGGTCATATATGGATTATAATTTATGAAAATAAAATATTCAAATTTAATCAAGAACTTAAATTTGATTTGTCTAATTAGAAAATTCATAAATGTCTGTGCGTGCGCGTGGTGACAAATCACTATCTTCTTCTTTGATAACAATTAACCTTTCAACTACGAACAAATGGATATTTTTATTATGTATAGCTAGACATTAACCATGAATTTTGTAGATTATTATTGAATATGTTATTATAAATATTTTTGTATGTATTTCGAGACAAGATCCGAGATTAAATATTCCCGGATGTGATTGTATGTTCGTAGGGTGCTTCTTAAGTAAGTGCCAAAAATTGTATAGTCGATCAGAAATGTACTCAATAACGTTTTTTTATGTTTTTCCTATGTGGAAATGTAATATTTGTGATAATCAATAATATTTATAGATCATAAATTCTAACCGTGCCAATTATTTCGCGTCCTTCAAATAATTCCAATTGTAACAATTGCTCAGTATTTTTAGGATTATGCGCACCGGCTGCGTGTATACATTATAAATCACACATAAAAATAAAAACGTAGAGTTGGACTACTAAACTGTAACGTAATCTGCATCAGAGAGTATAATTAAATGCCGTTGCAGCATGGTGTCTACCACAGAGAACGATGTTATGCAAGTAATATTGACAAAGTAAAACTATAATTCTATAAATACTTTGCACACTTTGAAATACATTCACGTTCCGTTCATGCAAATGTCTAATTCAAAAACTAAAGAAAGTGAATCTAAAAATAATTTCCGAATATCTAAAGAAATTTTTTTTCAACTTACGTCTATAATCACACTTCAATAAAATACAATATGTCATACACAAAGGTCTATATATGGTAGTATATGTCGATCTGAATTTATCAATTCAACTGTTCTCAATTTTGCACAGCTGACATACCTAACTAATTATTTAAACAATGCACGTCTGAGAATTTTACTTGAATTTGGTTTGAAATCAATAAAAAATTCGCGCTCTTATTCCGGTTTTAAATATCCCCTAAATTTCGATCATATACCCAAAGTACAAGCACATTGTGCGAGCCTTTGTTATCTCGTAATCATATATTAAATTTATTTAGCTAAGATTTTCAATTCTTCTAATAATTTATTAAAATATACAAAATCTTTTATTTTTAGAACCCCTTCGTATTTAACTAGCACATGGTTCTGAAGCAATTACGGGTATGTGTATATATAAAAATAATACAAACGAGATAATGATGTATATGTGTTCGGGCTTATTTACTAAATAGCACGTTTCCATCTTTAGTGTTATTGTTTTGTTCTCATTTACAGATGGCCACACAAATTAGTATAGTGCGGTTATCTAAGTATTTATTTTGTAGATCTGTCGTTAAAATACGCATACTATATAGCTGTGTTTTATTATTCAAGCACTATCCGGAGTCGAATGGGAAATTTCTACTAAAACTGCAGCTATTAATCACTGGTGTCGCTATACCATAAAAAAGAAAAATAAATGCATTCATTAAACAAACATTAATCACCTGAAATATACTAATTGACATTTATTTTGATTTTCTATGTCAAAACTTATATTTAGCGCGCTATTTTTGCATTTAATTAATTTATTTAGCCTTAAAGTACGATTTTTCATTCAACTTTTCAGTTAAAAATCGATATAATATATTTTGCTCTATTTATTTATCGGGTGCCGCTATCGGGAGCTGCTATCCATTTCAATGGGAAATTTGAAAACGCCTTTATTTTGTAAACCCCTGAAATCATTAGGAACTTAATTTTACAATAAAAATTTAAAACGCAGCAAGATGATTTTTTGTTTATAACGTCATGTCAAAATAAATGTCAATTAGTATATTTCAGGTGATAAATGTTTTCGACACCAGTGAACAATAGCTGCAGTTGCAATAGAAATTTCCCATTCGGCTCCGGATAGTACTCGAATAATAAAACACGGCTGTTATAAACAAGAATACATCTTGCTGCGTTTTAAATTTTTATTGTAATGCTGTGTGCCGATTTTATTGTCTAAATTTCCGACTAACTAAATTAATCGTTAGTTCACCCAGGTATTGTTAGATGTCTCTAATATTTATAACCCAAAATCTACCCGATATTTATTTCTAAACTGCAAACATAGTTTCGATTTATCAATTACGTATTATAAATGTTTTGAAAAATGTGAAATTTAAGTTTATTTAGCAGATTTTAATTAAACATCAGACGCGGTTTGTTTTGTGCCATCTTTTAACGATTGGTATGAACTAACCATAAATTTAGTTAGTTGGACATTTAGACAAAAAAATCGACGTAGGCACACAGCATTTAAGATTAAGTTTCTAATGGTTTCGGAGTTTACAAAACAAAAGCCTTTTCAAATTTCCCACTTAAATGGATAGCGATCCCGGTTGCGGCTCCCGATAACGCCTCCCGATAAATAGGTAGAGCAACATATTTGTATACCGATTTTTAACTAAAAAGTTGAATGAAATAGCTTAGTTTAGAGTTTAATAAATTAATTATAAGCAAAATTGGGTGCTCCGGATAAATCGGGCGCTAATAATAACACACGGCAATTCTTACCAATCATTCTGTATATGCCTACAAGCAACATCTGCAAGTCGAAAAGATGTCGTTAAGAATAAGTCGACAATCAATTAAAATATATCGACAGGATGTTGAATGTTTTTGATGTTATCTGCATCTGCCACTTGTAAATAATTTGACCGTCTCAACAATTGCGTCGCGCGAACAATTTCCTCGACAATTGTCGACTCCAGGACTTATTACAAAACTTTACAAACAAATAATTTTTGCGTCTTTCAAAGCTTCAATCATCCCCGAGTGATTAACATAACAATTGTCTTCGACGGTTTCGCACAAATAATAGTCCAAAGAAGTTAAATCGCAGCTCCTAGGCGGCCATTTGACATCGCCATTTTGGCTGATAATGCGATTTTCGAACAGACGCAACACGTCGGTTGTATCGTTGGTCTTGTGAGAAGAGGCGCCGTCCTGTTGAAACCAAATATCGGCCAAGTCTTTCTCTTCAATCGTAGGGAATAAAAAGTCAGTTAACATGGCCCCACAGGGGTCGTCATTGACTGTTAGTGCGGGTCCTTGCTCATCTTCGAAGAAAAATGGATCTATGACGCCTTTGGATCTTATTCCACACCAAACAGTCACTCGTTTTTTGTGTATTGGCTTCTCAATTGTCACGTGTGGATTCTCTATGCCACAAATATGGCAGTTTTGCTTATTCACATAACTACCGAGGTGAAAAAAAATCTTCGTCGGAAAAGATGATTTTTTGCTTCTTCCAACCCATTCAGCGTTGAGGTGCTCGGATGTTGACGCCCGCTTTCAGCTGCAGCAGTAATATTTTATACGGTACGTGTGTACTGTCTATTAACTTACCTGTCAGCTGAACGAACGTTATACACAAGTTTCCTCACACTATTCTCAGTTGGTGCTCATTTTTAGCGACTTTAGTACGAAATTTTCGGCAAATTCCCGCAACTGACTCAGTACTTTGGAAATAAGTTTCCAAAATTTCCCAACGTTTAACAAGCGTATATCGACACATTTCTGACACTTAACAGAGAGCATTAGAGCTATCAGCGAAATAGCCGCTAGTTCAAAACCGAAACAAAAGATGTCGCACCCTTTATTTTTGTTGTTGTTGTCGTGGTCTTAAAATCACAACACGATTTTATTATATTATAATATAACATAGATTGTCGATTTCAGGTAATATTTTGTTTTATTACGAATTTGAAACAAATTTGAGTCAAACTCGATCCGGATCATTGGATTATGAATTCTAATATAAACTTCGTAAAGCTTAGTACGCAGTTCGATGATGAAGAAAAAGAAATTGAATTTTATTGTCCTGTCGTGTCGATTCGTCAAAATTTCAAATCAAAATAACAAAAAAAATCCTCATAATGTCATCGTGAAACTATTTGGAGACCTTTGGGCGCCATCTAATTGACGAAAAAAATACACTATCACAACGCTTTAGTGGCATACTACTTAAGCAAAATTGGTTGCAAAATTTTTGCATTTCAGATTTTACGATGTTGAAAGTATTAAGTCCAGTGGATTTAATGTCCATTAAATTTGTGAATTGACATTAATACCCACGTTTTATGTCACGCACACACCACACATTCACCTACTCACACAATTACAGTATACTACTCACACAATTACAGTATACCTGTACACTGACTTGGACTCCAACAGATGGCCTTAGTTTTGTTTATTAACATCACCGATCGTAATTGATGATGAAAAGTGGAATTCGAACCCAGTAAGTTACTATAGGAAATCGGATTTTGGTCGGTGGAAAATCTATTCATTCTTTTACATAATTCATTTGACTAGCATCGTGAATTTTGCCTTAGGCGACCAAAAAACCTAGAACTGCACTATTTTGTATTAGATATTAATTTTAACAGTGTCAAATATATCAAATTTATAATACAGGGTGGCGCAAAAAGACCGTTCTAGTGTGAATGACGAAAAGCTTTTTTATTTATTATTTGATTTAATTTTTTTTAAATACAGTGTATTTCATGGACATTTTTGAGCTTAAACGTGAAAAATTTCAATTCGCAAGTGAAAGACATTTTCTGCTTCACACATTAGTGCTTTTATGATCACATTTTCCATAAGTTTTCTCAAAATTTCAAGGGTAAAGGCCAAGATTTCATTTCGAATGTTGTTTTTAGTTCTGATATGGTCACTGGTTTATTGAAAATCGGGAGAAATTAAATCTGGTGAAGGCGGCTTCCAATTGCAATTGATTCTTTTTGAAATTATATGCTCGCCAAAGATGTCCGTAACAGAGCCATTGTGTCGATTGCAGTATGGGGTGTAGCTCGACGATCTTGCAGAGCTGGGTTTAAAAAAATGTCTACCATCGTCCGATATTGAGTACCATTGACGATGACTGTTAATAATAAAATTCAATTATTTTTTAATTTGTTGTTGTGTTGTGTATTCCATTATAAATTTCCCAAGTATTCTTTACATAATTCTGAAAATAAAAGTAAAAAAAACATAATTAAAAAATAATAACATATTTTTAACATATTCCTTTTTCAACCAAAAAAAAAGAAAAATGGCTCTATTTAAGTCCAAACCACACAAATGTGGGAGTAAAAAATCATAGTATGTAATGGTGTTTTTGATAAAAAAATTCGCTTGATTTGAACTACAACCAACACAATTGTGAGTATAATTATAGTGTTTTTTTCGGACGAAAATAAGTTTGAAAGGAAAATACAAATATGTAAGTTGGTTGAAAACACATCAAAAAATAAAATTTTGACATTTGCCGTACCCACACAATTGTGTGGGAGGCAGCAAATGGGATATAACATTCACACTAGAACGGTCTTTTTGCGCCACCCTATATTTTGGTATATTATGGAAACAGTAGTACAATTGATTGAAATGCATACATTTATTAGCATTTGAAAAAATTGAATTCGAGCTAATAAAAAATAACGACTTAATAGAAAAGTGGAGAAAGTGGTAGAAAAGTCTAGAAAGTAATACTTGGTACAATCGAATAAGAAAATTATAATGTTGGGACGGGTATTTTCACAATGCACTTAAGCCAAACTTTAAATCGTAAAATTTCATATTACTGGAAAATTTAAGGAAGTAGGGATTTAGATTTACAAAGTTACTTGGTACAACTAAATTAGAAAATTTAATCATTCTGTAAAACATCATAAAAAATTTAATTGACATTTGATATTGATTTAGTGGGGATAATATCAAGTGTTATATAGATACACTTTTGCTATCCCAATTTGGGCAGTGGACGGAACAAAATTGGGAATTTGAATTTGAATATAACTATTAGTTTTACGGAGTACATCAAGAAATATATCACTTTACACCACTCCCGGAATATTTCCGAAAATATCGGAAATATTATCATAATTGGGAAGATTATCGGCTAATCGCCATGGTCCTAATTTATGCAGGGGCTGAGTATTAAGGAACATGTTGTTTTGAAATGCATAAAAATGGCAACAGTATACCAATTTAAATACATTTTGACCTATAACTAAGCCTATTTCCAAGGAAAATATAATGAAAATGGAATTATAAACTGATTTTTAGAGACAGTTCTGGTACACGGCCAACTGGGACGAAACTATGCAACTTCTTAACCGATCATGATGAAATTGGGTATGGTGGATGAAAATGGGACTCTAAAATGATTTTCAGAAAAGTTTTGCAACTGTGACCAACTGGAATATCAATTGACATAATTCGTTCTTTAGGATGAAGTTAAATGTATGATTGAGGGATTAATACTAGGTTATCGAAATAAAATGTTTAGTTTGTGCATGGTTAAATTTCAAAGTTCATCGTTTTCTTGAATCGTAGGTACAAATCAATTTTCTCAAAATTTTACCGTCTAAAAAAGCATAAAGGTTTTGCATCAAGGTTTTAAAAAGCATAAATAAAATCGAGGTATTAATACATAATTGTTAAGGTAAGTCTTGAAATGACATAGAAAATGTAAAATTTAGTTTAAAAATGTTAAAAATTTCGATTTCTATAAATCGAAAAATTACGTCAAACGATGTTTATTTATGTTTACGCCGCAATGACGATTATTTTTGCAAAGCTTTACTGTCCCTAGATGGCAAATCATGAAATAAAAATTGTGTCCCAAGATAAGTGGTCATTAATCTTAATACATATATAAAAACGTTGGTGCGTATGTATGACCGACAATCACGCCTGAACCGCTGAAGCTATCTAACTTATATAATATATACGCACACCATATGTTCGTGTGGTGCTCTGGATGGTTTTCGTTTGTGTTAGACCCCCTAGGTGGGGGCCGCTTTTTCGAAATTCTTATTTATGAACCGATTTGGCTCAAATTCACACCATATAATATTTAAATAAAATCAAAGTCTTTGGCAAAATTTGGACCCGATAGGTGGCGTAAAGTGGAGATATTTACGAAAATATATAAAAACGTTGATGCATATGTACGACCGACCATCACGGCTGAACCGCTAAAGCTGTCCAACTTATTTGACACCATGTGTTCGTGTGGTGCTTCAAATTGTTTTTGTTTATGTTAGACAGACCCCCCTAGGTGGAGGGAGGGGTTGTTTTTTCGAAAATTCATATTTATGGACCGATTAGGCTCAAATTCATACCACACAATATTTAAATAAAAAGAAAGTCTTTGGCAAAATTTGGATCCGATTGGTGGCGCTGTGGTAGGAAAATTTACGAAAATGTAGTTTTCCCGGTATATAGTTTTAACAATATTAAATTTAAATGTAACCATAAAAATCCGCTAGGTGGCGTTGGTTGTCTTTAATGCATTTTTATGATTTTTTTTGTTTTTCAAATTTAATATATGAAATATACATAAATATTCAGTATTTTCAAGGTTACAATCATCTTACAATAACTAAAACTATGTTCTTTGTTAAAACAAAAGTGTTTAATAAATGTGTTTATTAAGTGTAAGTGTATTTTGCCAAGTGCCTGCTGCAAATAATGTTAAAAGTAAAACTATAGATGGTAGTAACCTTAAATATATTACAAAATGGTGTTTATTGAAAAAACAAAATCAAAATGGTTTTTCATTTGCCATTTAAGTCAGTATTAGATATTTCATTGTGCTGTACAATTGTTTAGAAATAAGTTTGACGCAAATTTCATTTTTTGAAACTTCCAATTCAATTAACTTTCATCATAAACTTTCAATCAATTTTAAATAGGTGAATTTATGATACGAAATTTGAAAACAATCTTGATTATCTACAATATAAATACAATTTTTTATAAAGCGATCGTGAAGTGGTAAGTAATTTTTAAAGTGATATTATTGTAATAAATAACACAATTCGATTAAAGGCACTAATAACATAACCTTCGAAACGAAAAATTTCCTTTTTAGCATACATAGACCCGAAAAGCATACATTTTAGCATACATAGATCCGACCCCCCAAATTGTACTGAAATATTACCGCGAAAAATGCCTGGACGACGACGTTCAAATACTGGTCGTAGTGACCACCACATAATTTAATTTTGAAAGTTGGATCACCAATCATACTGCTTCGAGACCTAAATGCACCAAAATTATACAACGGAATGCAAAACGTTGTCAACAAATATTGGGTAACATTATTGAATGGACAATTATCAATGGCAAGTTTAAAGGAGAGCATGTTTTATTACCAAGAATCCCGATGATTCCAACAGATTATCCAATTGCATAAACGCTTACAATTCCCAATTCGTCTGGCATATGCAATAAAAATCAACAAATCTCTAGGCCTGAGGCTTGGATTTATATGTAGCCTGCGGTTTTGATGAATGGTTTACCCTATGAACTTAAAAATATTAATTCTCTAAAAATTTTTAAAAAACTTGTATATTTAACTGTACAGAGAAATTATTAACGTAATTATAATTTGTAATAATATGTTCCCCTTTGTAAATAATTTTGTATATAGATGAGGATTGTTAATTTCTTTTTCATTTTTTCTTTTGTTATTTTTCTTTTTCATAGTATAAAAGTTTCGGCTTATGCTTGTAAATAGATATGTAATAAATAAATAAAATAAATAAAGTTTAGTAGCAAATTATACAAAATTTTGGAACTCAAATTTATTAAAGAAACATAGCATTGCATACATTTAGGGGCATTCAAATATATATATTTACTAAAATATAAATTTGTTTTCTCAGTACCATACAGCCTTAAAGCAAACTATTATTGTATAAAATATATTTCCAAGTAACTTGTACCGATTTTTTTGACTAAATTACTGGCTAAACTAAATCGACTAGTGATTGAAAGTTGTTAATGTAGGTATCCATAAAACGTACTGCCCCTAATATTTAATCTTAAATTTCGTACTCAATTGTTAATTATTCACTATTGATAATACGCTAATAAAAAAATACGTTAATCTCAATCTAAATATCTAAATACATTTTTTTTCTATTAAGAATTCACTGTCCATAACAATGGTAAAAACAGTTCGAACTATATCTATCTGGGTGACATCTACTAACATTTGGTCAAACTAAAAAAATATGAAGTACAATTGGACTATAAATATTTTGTTCACTCAACTAACAAATACGTAAGTCTTTCTTGCATAAATTAACAGTACATACAGTTAAATGTCAAAACATTCACAGAGAACAATAAATTTTCTGAAAATGATTGTAACTCAATCAGCTCGAAAGTATATGAATTCATTTTCATCATCGCCGCTCAAGACCCGTGATTGACTCGTATCTGTGGTGGAATTTTAAGTGAGTTCATTAGAACAACCGTGCAAAATGAGGATATATTGTCCTTGACGAGCATGTACTCACTATAGTGTCACGGCGAATCGCATTCTCTGATACCTAATGAGAATTAATTTAGGTCAGCTTAGGGGTTGATCCGTCTACTGACGAATAATTTATTGGTTTAGTATCAAAACCTAAACTTATTTGGTCCCTAGGATAATAAGAGAATTATATCTAATTGGTCAAGTGTATATGATAGCTAATAGAGAAATTATCAAAGTGTATTCGGCTCATTTTGCAGGTAATATTAAATTAGCAAATTGAGTAACAGCATTTACTTATTTTTATTTATTTCACCCAATAGCTAGACAGTAACTTTATCAGAACGGCTAACGTAAAAAATAGAGAAAATAATAAGAACATGGAGTTTTTAATTTCTTTTCCTTCCCTTTCGCTCCCTTCCTCGTTTCGTTTCCTTCCGTCGATAGCCTACGTCATGGCCACTTTACATTGAGTAATTTACCTCGATCATTCCTAAAGATAAAGGTGTCGGGGTTTTTGAAAAAAGGCGAAAATTTCCGTACTTTTGTTCAATTTCTCGATAATTCACTGAACGGAACGATGGAAGGACTTACAATTGAGCAATTCTGACTTGGTAAATCAAGTATTGTACTAAAAATCACGTTGAAGCGAAAACACAAGAAGTAAATGATTTTTGTTTGAATTTTTGACGGAGTATATGGAGTACATCAATTTTTTTAGTGATTTAATGAACTCGTTTTTTAAAAATTAAAAACATTGAACAACGTAATATGATTAAATTACATATAAAAGAAAATAACAGTTAAGGGAAGGATATCGAAAGACGATGAAAAATATTTACGGATAATGTTTTCTTCTTATAAAATAATAGCGAGAAGGTCCATCTACATATATTCAAACAAATTGTAAAGTCCTTGAAGATACCCTCGCAGCGGAAGACCGGCAGATGCTGTTACTCATGAAATGGTCATTTTAACCGAGGATCTTATATTAGAAGACAACCAAATCACCACCTCAAAATTAAGTATGATATTAAATTTGTCTATTGACAGTGTTATCACAATTTTACACAATCATTTTAAGCTGTCAAATGTTAGTGTCAAGAAGGGAGAAACGAATGTTTACTATGAAACAAAAAAAAAACATCGAGAGAAAAATTCAAAGATAATTTTAGAAGAGACTCAAAACTATTCATTAAATTTATAAACCAGCCACCGGTGATAAAAACCATGATCCAAAGTCGAAACCGGAATTCATACAATTGATAGTGTAGGGAAATTTATACCATCGAAAATGGCAATAGCTTTTTGAGATGCTGATAGAACTTTGATGATTGGCTGTTTACCTCATAAAACTACAATAATAAGGGGCTTATTTTGCAAGCCTTTTGCATAAATTGAAACATGCTATCAGGAAAAATGACGAGGCCAAATCAAACAAAAAATATTGCTACTAACAACGCACTAACACATAAAGCAAAAATTACACACCGAGAGCGGGTTCAATGAAATACCGCACCCACTTTAACAGTCCAGATCTGACCCAAATGCTCATTTCCATTTTACAAACTTGAAAAAAAATTAAGGGGCTATGATTTTTAAAGGACATTGAAGTATAATGTGCACTGTAGAAGAGGAGTAGAAGAAATCATTTTATTTTGATGGTTTGTACAAATTTATATAGATTTTTTGATAAAATTTACCGTTATTTAGTTTGTTTATATGAGAAAATCCTCATGCCATTTTATATTTATTTCATTATTTGTTACATTAGTTTGTAAATTAATTGGACATTTGACATAATATTCGGTCAAATTGATCACGTTTCGTTCTAGTTCTAAAATATTCCGCCAGACTTTGTGTCTGCGTTAAAAAACGAATGACTTAAACATTTAATTCGAATCACTAAATTAATAAAAAAATATTTAATTTTATGATTAACTTCAAGATCAATTATTTTTCCAAAACAAAAAATTCGCGGAACACAAAAATAATTTTGTCATTTCTTGTACTAAACTCGTGTACTAAATTTTTGAAAATTAAATTGAAACCAACTTCGGTTTATTTATCTTCATACTAATGATATTTTTAAAATTGTATTTTATATTATTAATTACAATTTTAAGATACATTAAACCGATAAATTTGTTCTTATTTGCTTTTTAACATGTTTTGTCATTTGGAAAATGACAACAAAACCCCTAATTTTGAAATGTAGCTAACTTCATTAGTCTTTTCTCTCAAGGCAAAAGTTTCGAGTTTGCTAACTTTTTCTTAAGGTAAAAAAGATTTTTTTTTTCTCAAGTTTTATTTTCAAACAAACTTGTAAGGCAAAAGGAAAAGTTTTTCTATTGTGAGAGCTCTGTTACTGAACGATTTACCTCAAATTCAGCACACAATCTAAGCGTCTGTATAAGCACAATATTTTGTAAATAATACTCGAATATGATTCTTCAATGGTACGATGAAAGTAAGCATTAAACGTATTTCCTTTGTTCATTACATACTAGTACATTACAGTTATATATGAAATAAATTCGTGTGTGCAAATCAATATTTGTACAGCAACATGTAAATGATAATTTTTAAGTTAACAATAACCACTATGAAAAGCTTTAGAGCGTTATTGTAAATTAATTGAGCAAAAATGTGTACATTTAACATCAGAATTTGATTAGCATTTATTAAGGCTCAGATCTTAAGTGCTGATGTTTATATTTTAAAATTGCCTTGTCGCTATTATTAACATTAATAAAATTTTGATAACGTGATTCTGATTAATTATACATTAAATTACAGTGCAACAAGATCGTGTACGGGAAAAACATAAGAAAAATAAAACTAAGATTTTTTTTTGTTTTTATTATGAAAGTTTATTGCATTTTCTTGGGCGCTATCTACTAATACATAGTAAAGTCACCATATTATACTGTTAATAGTGCCTGGATCCTTTTGTCCATACTATCAACCAAATTTTCTGCTGTGATAAATTTTTCCATATATTCCGGGCAACTAGCGCTAGAGCGCTAAATTTTTTATTTGGTACATTTACAGCTTAATCTTCACGAGTGCCCATAAGTTTCGATCGGATTGGAATCAGGTGACTGAGATGGTCAATCAAATGTTGTGATGTCCTTTTTGAGTTTAAATTCCGAACAGAGTATGCTATGGTGTTTTGGATCGTTTTCTTCTTGCAAGATCCAATTAGAGTTCCCCGCGCCAAACCATTTAAGGACAGATGATAACAAACTTCGTGAATAACTTATATTTATGAAAAAACCTTGCTTGGTGAAGCATCCCCATACATGGAGCTAGAGCGGGTGCTTGACAGTTCGGACAATCCTTTTTGAATGCTTAGTTGACGAAACACGCCTTTTAACATTAAAACTCCAAAAGGATGACTCATCGGTAAACACAATGTAACGTTCATGTAATGGTTATTCGTTATGATGCTGGCTGGTGTTGTTAATGACCTCTATGTTTCGGTGCGAGCGCAAATTTACATTTTTCCAATAACTTTATTCTGTTATACGTTGGTGTTGCACGAAGTATAGAAATATCGGGTTGCACGGTTCGTTATAGAAATGTTGTTCCTGGATGATTTTGCTAATTGTAGTTTCTGCATCTTCGACTTCTCTATTCGACGATGGCGGTACTCCTGTGTTGCTGGGTTTAAGCGTTTTATTTGCTGGTTATTTTTTGGAGTAGATCGTGTTTTGTTCGCTGGTTGTTGTTTGTCTGTTTGGTTACAAGCTGCTTTGTTTGCTCGCTGCACACTGTTTTGTTCCATTTTTGTTTTGTTTTCCAGTTGTTGTTCGGCTGAAAACATCGCACACCGAGATGCGGTAGATATAATAGATTTGATTCATTGCGATATCTTTGTGCCCTGCTTGGGTTAGCTTCATGTGCTTTAGGTCGATGTATTGCTGTTTGAAGCATTCTTTGTAAACTTGCTTTCGAGCTATAATTGTCATGTATCTTCTGGGGATTGAGCCACACATTATCTTGAGAGAATTCTTCAATTTTTATATCCTCTGTGTGATTGCTTTCTTATGGAATATTATCATTCTCACTGAATAATTATAATTGCTCTAGAATTTTATTTGTGGTCACTATGACTGTTGCTGTTTGAACGAATCAGTTTTGTGTTTTTTGTTGATCTGTCTTTTTGTGGCAAGCTTAGTTGGTTTATCACGGATGGGGGCCAACTAGCTTGTGTTCCGGCTCGAAGGACCAATGGAAAATCAGACCTTTGCTCTGATTTTGTTGTTGTTGATCCTGTTGCCCCTCCCCCTCCATATCTCAACAGCAGCATTGACTAGAAGTGTGGTATTTAACTGTATACGCCTAGATACTCGGAGAACGAGTACATGTTGTGCAAAAAATTTCATTGCGCGAGAAGGCTTTCGAAGCTTAATAGAGGAAGAGGAACTTTTTCCACATCCCATTTACCAATTCCACAGCGTTTGATTCGATTCAAATTTATCAAGAGAACCGACCGCCAAACAAAGAAACATATGCCACACATCAAATTAGAAATGTGACACCTTAAGCATATCGTCGGTTTTCTGCAACAGTGTCACATCTCAAAAAAGCATATTTTCAGGAAATTGATTTGAAATTTCTTTTGGTAATAGTTTTTTTAATTACTAAAAAATTACAATTAATTAATTACATTTTTTGTTAATTAATTAGTAATTAAAGAATTACTACCAACAAAAAAAATCAAATCAATTTCCTGAAAAATATGCTGTTTTGAGATGAAATGTGACACTGTTGCAGAAAACCAACGATATGCTGTGCTATTATATTGCATACGATTGCATGCACTGAAGCACTCGAAGTATACTCTCACCAATTGCGATAAATTATTAGATGAAAGCTTGTGGCAAAGTTATATGGCAAGGATGATACTTTGGCCTCAGATACTATGCGTAATAATGCACTAAGCAGTTGGTAAACGAACAGAAAACTTCTTGGCCAGTTGAGCTCCAGTCTAAATGAAGGAAAGGTCAAAAAACAGAAGTTTGTTCCACTTTGCGAAGAAAACCCCGCCAAAAGAACCGTTATCTTATCAGCCGATCTATATGTTAGGCATACCACACAAAGTAGTAAAGCAATTCAAATAAGTCAAAAAATGGTATTGAGTTAACTACGGGTACCTTTCGAAATTCGGATGATAGTAGGAATTATTTACAAAATAAAATTCTAAAATAAAATAAGGAAATTCGGGATTATGAAGTAACTGGGGAGTATCACGTGCTTAGTATTGGGTCCACAGCACCACTGCGTGATATCTGACGAAGTAAAAACTGGTGGACTTTACAGAACAAACAGAACACTTACGTAAACGAACCGGATAGCTATAATCCAGCAATACATGAGACATGTGCATCAGAAAATATTCTGAGATCTGTGGGCATACCATATTTATTTTTTTATTATTAAAGAGACGCCATTTAGAAACGCCTCGAATTGCTCTTTTTGCAAAGAAGGGATAATAATCATAGTATAGTAAGAATTGTAGTCTTCGTCGTCTGAATGACAAAAACAGCGAATCTTATCAGAAAAGGAAAGATGGGCATCCCGTTTTATACCTTCAATAGATGTTTCGTTAAATCGACAATCTGGTAAAGTTAATTTTCATTCAGCGGGCTACGAGTGTTTTTACGCATATTTATACAGGTTTGGTTACGATGGTATTCCTGACTGTCCAAACTGTACGGGTATGTCTGAGAATGCGGAATACATTTTTGCATTTGCATGAGATTCGAGGTAGCAAGATAAGCACTCGCATTACGAATGCAGAACTACATAAAATATGTTGATGTTTTGGCGGCTTTGGCGCAATAACAGAATCAAATAGTGGGGTAAGCTATTGACTAAATAAACACATGCAACGGACCCCAAGGAACTGTTATTATTCTGAAATGTAAATGACTATGGAAACTTCGTTGAGGTAGCCAGTTAAGATCAATTGAAAGCAGGGATGATGGTTCAACGTTCTCTCTAAATGTCACTCGAATAGAAACAAACGAGAAATTAACTTGTTAGGCTCCCACAGAATACTTTTTACGCTATTTGCCGTAGGCACTTGGCGAAACACAGAGATGCTCCTGATGATGACCTAACAAGTCGAAATCGATCGAGTGATTTTTTAAACTTTTTGAAAAATATTCAAAATATTCTGCGAAACAAAAAACAAGTGATTAATAAAAATGTGTTTATTAAGCTCCCACAGAACTTGAAACCAGACGATGAATCAAATAAAGCTATGTCAGTCCTCTCTGACCAGCAAACTTAAATATTTGTTATTGCTGCAAATTAACCTCCACCACTGCAACCACTGAACCAGGAAAACTATATTGTCTTGGTTCAAAAGCTTCATATTTGGTAACATTTATTCGTGTATTATTGCCAAAAATTAGTAAAATATTTTCAGAGATTTTTCAGAAAACCCAAGAATACAAAACATTTTAAGGTGTTTCTGGCACATTTCCCGGCAAGTCTAATAAATAACAGAGGAAGGTCCTGTTGGTATAGATAGCTGTTTCATATAAATCGATATAAATCGGAAAGACCTAATAGCGCCATCTTTCTCTTAACGATACTCATGCTTGAAATTATCAGGGGTAACAAGGGTTACATAAAAGTTTGCCATAGTCAAAGTTAGTAGACTGAAGTAAATGTAATATTTACACCTGATGCGGATCAACGTTCTCAATGTAATAGACTTTATTCTCTAAAGATTATCGATAAGGCAGATAAAAGCTAGATAAAATCAGCATGCAAACTGTAGCGAACTACCTCTGTGATATCCTGCACGGTTAAAGAAGTTACTGTCGACTCGGGAAATTCTTGTTATCATTCGCATTTTATGGTCAGTCAGGCTTTAATTAAAACGCTTCAATAACATTCGTTGACGTGAAAATTATCCGTAAATGCTGCTTATCTATTAATGAGACGACAAAGCAGTTCACCATCGATTTGATGTGGATGCTCGGGAACACTCCTCCTAAATGACCTGACGAAAATTAGTAGGATGAATCAAGTATATTCCACGCTTCGTTGAAAGTACAGGAAGGCTTCAATGAGAAGTTTGATCATACGGTAAGGCATCGGGTCCTATGGTATGGCTAGGTGGATATTTTAAAATTAGTTCTGAATGATGGAATATAATGTTGTGATACTAGGTACCAGCCCTTTTTAAACCGATTTTAATTAAAATTCACTATTTGGAAGGTACTAGATTGATTTTGAAAATTGTTTTTGAAATTTGGCAAACCACGTTCATTTTTACCGTTATTTCATAATTGGAACATGGCTAAATTAGCCAATAACTTAAGCCTTGTGGAATGTGTTAAGTTTGAAAATTTCAACGTTGCTTATAATTTGCCGTGTTAGAAGAAATGCAACGGAGTTGGAAGCCTCAATTCTTTTTAAGTTTTGGCTTAGTCCCTTCAGAGAACTCTTAAACGAATTGATTTGATCCGAAATCATGACTCAAAAGATCGAATTGAAAAGGATTATTAATTTGATCATTTTTTTATAAGAGATGTTTTGAGTTTTGGTACAGAGCTTCTCCCTTAGAGCCTTAATTCATGGCTTCCTCACACGATAAATTACAAGCGACTGAGAGTCTTACTAGTGCCAAAAGTAAATTTCATTACTGCCTAATTCGACAAATAATAAATAAATACACCTGTTCTTCCAATCTAATGGGCCAGATTACTTATAGGATTATATGGACTGTAAATAAAGTATTAGTTATGCAGGATATTTTCCTAATAAACCTGTATATGCTTTCATTATAAATTAATCCTTCTATATTGGTAGAAAAAT
Source organism: Nephrotoma flavescens (assembly GCA_932526605.1). Taxonomy (NCBI): domain Eukaryota; kingdom Metazoa; phylum Arthropoda; class Insecta; order Diptera; family Tipulidae; genus Nephrotoma; species Nephrotoma flavescens. The sequence goes on from OW052222.1 coordinate 120,616,465, forward strand.
TGCAGAACTCCGGCTTAGACAAAATATTGGTACATTTGAAGACTATTATGGATGGACACTATCGGTTCTGAATAAAGGTTATGAACGAATGAGCTTTTTTATTGCGGGATCATAACTGATTTCGAAGGAATTAACTCATGTTTGGAATACAGTTCCGCATGTAGTTAAAATAGTTCACATTCTGTTGAAACCTATAACGGTTCCACACCTCAAAACGCCCATGGGGTTAACCAGGAAAGTTGCCAAAATTTTGAATCAAGTTATTGAAGTCAGTTAATCATCTGCAATATAGCAAGAATTAATTACGGGTGACAAAATAAAGTTAAGTGTGACACCGCACTCGGTCGTGAAGCCCAGAAACTTGCACAGTTCGTTTGTGAAATCGTGAAACGAGCCTGTTTTGAAGAAGCCACATTCTCGAAGCAATTTATCATTAATCGTACTAAATTCTAGTATTAACGATTTGAAATTCTCAAATATACATTTCACATAGGAGGATCAAACACCATGTGCCTTTTGTGTATCACACTCTTCCCTACGATTTAAAATGAAAATGTTATGCCAGAAAAACTATACCGATTTTTTTATATGGAGCTCACAGTAGTACAGAAAATTTTATATGGTTTGCTGTCTTGTTTGTTTATTTTTAATCTTTGTAATCTGTTCTGAGATCGAACTCTGTACAGTACAGAATCTGTCAATGTGCCTGAAAGCTTTTCCTGGCTAATCTCTGGAACTACTCATCTGATTTTGATCAAATTTTCGCCATTGTACTATGCGTTTGTCTGTGGTGGTTTTAAGCTTTTCCGAATTTCATTTTAGATTTAATTCAACCATAAAACGCCTTTCAGTAAATATAAGGCGCTTTTACTGTCAAGCTAGTGCCATACACAGATACAAAATGACGATATAGGGCCATTTTAGTGATTTGTAAAATGCTAATAACCTTGGCTAAATTGCTTCACTAATTTATTATTTATTATTAGCTAATTTATTAATATTTATGATACTAGACAATATAAATTTATTTACACACTGGGCTATAAAAAGAGCCTGGACACGAAAATAGTGTGTAACACATAATTTGGAAATCGTGTCGCGTGACAAATAGCTATGAAACGATTTATTTGCTTAGTGTGAAATCAGCGATATAATTTCTTACGATTAAGGGAAACTTAAATGTTTCCAGTTAATATTATAACGTCTATTAAAAATCATTGCGTATGAGAAATAATTTGCATAACGCTAATATCTCTGTGGATGCCTGTGATACTACAAAGTGGAACCTCTTTAAACACATAAAAATGTCTAAGACATCAGAAAAGGTGCTTTAATGTTCCGCCTATAAATCATATTTGATTCTATAATAAACTTCACGTTTCCATCTTCTATATGCCAATCATTCCATTAAAAATTTAAATACCATAATTTATTGCTAGGTTGGTTACACAAACCACATACATATTATGTCATATAGGATTTGTTTACACACTGGAACAAACGGTATGCAATTATTTACTAAGACACAATTTGAGGTTTATGAACAGGTAAATCGATCAGTTCATTAATGAATATTCCCTTTTCGGTTCATTTTAATTTATATATTCTAAGTATCGGTGGGGTTCTCTGAATTATTTAGACCAAAGTAGATAAGCCCACTATCGATCATGCTTTAAATTTCGAAAAATGCATAAAGCAGCTGCGAACAAATTAAGTACAGCAAAAGGAAAAGTAAAGCTGTTCAAATAATCCAGGGACGGGATCATGAATGCCGCACCGAAATTTTAGACTGTATTCAAATTTTAAATGCGGAAAACAACCAATAATTCTACCGGTTTTAACGAATTAATTTGAATTTTTATGCCTGACTGTTTGTATTTTTTGTGAAACAATCGAACAAAACTGATTCAACCATAATATTCTACTATCTTAAATATTCTTATACATTCAGACAAAAAAAAACATTGTTACATGTATTTTCTATAGGAGTATTTATATTATCCATTCCGAACGTGTAGGATCTGAATGGAACGGATAATATAAATACTCAAAAAGAAAAGTTGATGATTGGCACACTTATACAAGTACAGGTGTACGTCCTCAACAACTGGTCTAGCGTATCAACCCTTCATTTCGTTGCGTTGTAGTCTAGGATGATATTGGGTTTATTTCATTCACTGTCAACGCTGTCGTCTTTGTGTAACGTTGACAACAAAAGGACGTTCTTATTTTTTTCGGTATATAGCCTATACTAGCGTCAAATTATTGTCAAAGCAAAATTTTGAATTTAGATTCTTGGTTTTTACATCTGTTTTACCCGTAAGTTCTTTTAGTAAATCCGGTTATTCTTGCGAATTGGGTTCTTTGCCCACATGAATTTCACCATTCAAAGGATACACATTTTTGAAATCGCAAAGCCAAAACATTTTAATACCGTATTTGCCCGAATGAACACTGCCATGTATGTCAACAAGCTGTTCGTTAATAGTTAAGTACCCTGATGGTTTATAGGGGTGTTTTAGATTAACCAAAAACGTATTCCATACATCTCGAAATGGGGTTAATTTGTCCTGTTTCAACCGTTCGATTCATGTTTGATAATTGTCAAATCGAAGAAATCGGAACAACTGCTGCACCCTCTTTAGGAACATTGAGGTCCGATAAAATGGGCGATTGTCCAAACAATATAACTCATCCAAATGTTCATCCTCCAGAATTTGGAAGAAGGTAAGTGAATACTCACATTTTTTTTTATTTTCCCTTTGGTGTCGGTCTCCTTTTGGACAATGTCTGATAACGGTAGTAGCAATAAGTCGCACTTGCCGAAATTGTTAATACAACTAACGTATTCGAAGTTTCGATTAAATACACCCCATTCAACCGAGGTGATCCAGAATTTTGGTTCACTCAACTAGGGGCACAATTTCAAATCGGTGGTATCACCATCGATGCGACCAGATATGGTCACTTTACCCCGGATCACGATCCGCAAACAGTAAAGTGTGTTCGAGGTCATATTCTCAAACTACCGTTAAATGATAAATATAAATCGTTAAAAGGAGTAGTTATAGAGCGATTTTGCGATGAAGAATACGGGGCGATAATGCAACAATTCTATCCAAATCCAGATGTAATTTATAAATACTTTTCCAATAGAGATTCGGAGGAGATCCGAATTCTTCTCTAAATTTTCTTTTGTTTCACTAAGTAGACGAGTCCGTCCATCTAGTTTCGTTTACTTCACAGGAGAGCAATTACTGCTGATGATTGTATAATTAGTATTGTAAATTGCGATCCATTCCCAATTGAAAAAACTCGGAGGTCTTAAATTCTAATCAAGTACCAATAAATTCGAAAAATATATATAGTTTCTTGCAAATAAGTATCGGTAATTTCGAATAATAAATAAAGACGGCATTTTGGCGGAGTTCAAGTTTTTAATATCTCCTCAAAATGAGCTGCTATAAGAAAATTCAATTAATAATATAAAAGAATTGTATAAAATAAAAATGAAAGGAAACTAATTTCCTACGATAGGATGTTCCACTTTCAATCAGATCCGCAATAAACCAGGACACGTATACAAACTCCTAAATATCGATTTACTAATCAAGGACTGCAAATACGGAAATAACTTTCACTTAAACACAATAACACATTTTTTACAAAAAAATCGATGTACACAAAGTGTGATGCAATATTATGTGTTACGTCACGTCCTTATCATCTCTCCTCCAAACAACTTTCCGACAAACATAAGATATATAACCATTTGCGTAAAAGGAAAAAGAAAATACCTCGTATCCTTAATTCGATTAACCCATTTAAAATAATTTATGCTGAATTGAAAAGGAAACCTATAAAATATAACAACATGCCATAGGAAAATACATAATCATATATAATATTAAAAGGAATAAGGACTAACGTAACTTGAATTTCCTTATACAACACGTGTTTTCACTTTAATTATATAGAACAAGGCACTATAAAGTTCAAGATGTCTCGTGATACAAATATATATAATCATGTCGTATGTGTCGATAAATAATACTCACTCTAATAAAAATACACCTTTCACTTATATTATAACACCGGTAAATTAATTTTGAAATGTGAAAACTAAAATACTAATAATTTCACTAGTTTATTGAGCCGAATTGTATTTATTTTAATGGAAATAATAGCATAACTTCATCACCTCATTTTCTGCACAGCACTAACTGTGTAGACATTGCGGCGCGGCACTATAGAATTTTGTTAATAAAAAAAGTGAATCATGTCAAATTTATGCTAAAGAGTAGTTCTTTTGAGTGGTCTTTAGCGACATCTATATAACAATAGAATTATTTTTAATGTCGAAATTTTCACTTGCGGGTAGGTAGGTAAATCTTTTCAGAATATGTGCCTGTTAGTGGTACCTACAAATTTATAATAAATGAATAATTAACAATTAATTTTCTTTTAAAGGAAATGTTTCTTCTGTGTAGGTACGTATATTTGTTAAGCTTAAAGTTAGAATCTATTTAAATGTAATGGGCCAACTATAGATTGAATAAAAAAAATAACAGAATAACGTAAGAAACGAAGTTAAAAAATTATTCCAATTTGACTTTTCGGCTATAGATTACTTAAAATATTAATTTCATTCATATATTTCATGTAATATTTTTTTAATATATTTGCTAAAATATTGAGTGAAACTACAATACTTTTGAGTATAAACGTATTATATCTCAAAAAATATATGTGTTTAAAATTATAAAAATTATTTATATGCGGTTTAAATTACCGCAATTCGATAAATTATTTTTTTATGTTAGCTTTAGAAAAATACAATTTTACAGTATAGTAAAAATTATTTTTGATTTTATATTCATATTTGTATATGTGTACATGAATATTTTATAAGTAGAAAACATAAAAGCACGTATAATTGAAATTCCCATATGTAAAATAATAAACATGTATATTACATGCAACGCACAAAAATTTGAGTTTTGTTGTTGTAATTGTTAAGTTTTTTATTCCTGGACGAAAATTTTCGCACACCTATTCTTTTTAAGTGACAGCAAAATTAAAATGCATTTTCTGTTATTCTTTTTATTTTTGTTATTCCGAGTATGGTCGAATGCATATAAATCTTATCTCTCGCTCTCTTAGGTTATATTTTTTTATTCTATCTATAGTTCCCACTTAAGTCCTGCTTACTCCTCTCATTGACAGATACCTATTTAAAAAAAAACTAACGAAGAGTATGTTGGTTACACTAACAAACAATGCAACGCAAATTTGAATTTTTATTTTGTTCTTTTTTTTGTTTCTGCACCAACACATTTATACTTAGTTATTTAAAAAAAATACTATGGAAAAAAATTTCCAATACATCTTTACTTAAGCTATTGCCAATACCACTACAATAATAGGCCATTTTTCTATATAGAAAAATTACATGAGTTGGTGTAGGTAAATACAAACAAAAACATGGGCGTCATAGGATGAACAAAAAATTACATGGGACAAAAAAAAAAACCTTTTCTTGTCCCAATAAATCTGGTTTATTATCTACAAAGATAATTTATCTGGAAGATCACGATAAATATTAATATTTTGAGAAACATTTCCAATAAAAATATTTCCCTACTGAGAAACTTTTCATTTACTAATTTACTGATAAAGCAACTACACAATTTTTCAATGACACGTGCGCGTATAAGTTTTTTAATTTCTCTTATCTCTCGGCACTTGTATTATTTGTTTTGGTTTTGTTTCACGACATACAGTACCGTAGAAAAATAGTAAACTTAATTTCACACATTATATTTGTGTAATGAAAATTAGATTAAAAGGTATAATATTTTGTATGTTACAATAAAATTTTTATTTATATTCGATTGTGTTTTGTATATTATGAAAAAACATAGGATAACATAATACACATAGGATAACATGCACACATAATACACAAAATTATTATGTGTGATATTCTACCATCTCAAGTTTCAATATCGTGGATAAACCGTTTCCTAATTTTTAATCTTTACTGTTAATTTTACACAAGCCCACAAAAAAATCCAATTGTCGATAAAATTGGATTTTTTGTTTTTTAGTAATTAGGTACAACCAACTAAATCACGCAATTGGGCTTATCATTAGTATTGGTTGATTAAAATGTATTTTGGTTTATTACACCGTATTAATTAAAAATCAAGTTTTATTTGAACAAAAATAAAACACAAAATATTTTGTTGTCATACGCAAAGACGTACACCCATCCCCTTCAACATATTTTGGTTTACTAAAAAAGTAAAAAGCGGCAGTAAAAAATCTGGTATATTTTTGTTTTTCTTTTATTTGTTGTTACGGTGTAAAACTAAGTTGTTGCTTTAATTGAAATATTACTAAATGAAAAGTTTTCTCAAAACAATTTTATTTTTAAATAATTCAATAACAAAATATCCTTATTTATTTTTGACAATGTATTATTCAATTTAACTGGTACGATACAAACTATTTATTAAAAATAATGAAATTGTTTTTTTGTTGCCATGTATTTTTGTTTCGTGTTGTATGGAATTCTCATTTCTTTTTGTATTTACATAACCAACAAAATTATTACAAGAAATGGCCTGTTATTGTAGTGGTATTGCTATTGCTTATTTCATATGTGTGGAGTTAGCAGGACTTATGTTGTATTCGGAATAGCAAGCCTACCGTGGTTCTTTCTGTGCTAATCAACCATTCCTTAATATAGAGACTGACTGTTCAAAAAAATTCGATGTACTAGTTCCACACCATCCATTTATATACATACATAATATATAAAAGCCATGTTCTTGTTTAACACGAAAGTATTCTACAAGCTGAACTGTACTCGAGTATACACCGATCCTATCAATATTCTGGTAGAAGTACATTCGTGTTGGTTTCGTTTAACACTAATTCACGATTTACATGTTCCAATTTTTTCCCCAACAATTTTTTTACTGAGAAATAGAGCTGCACGCAAATGGAAAAAAGTTACTAGTTAAAAAGAGTCAGCCATATGTAAACAACAGTAGTGTTGCTTTCACTAATCCAATTAGCTTAGCTAAGAAATGTGAAAGCAACAACTTTTGGCTTTAATTTTTAATGCGTTTTAATTTTTTCTGTGTTGGTTCATTTTATTAATATTTATTTTAGTTTTTTTTATTTTATCAAATAGAACAAATTAAATTCGGTATTTTGCTATCAAATAAGAAATGCCAAATTTTACTACATCTTAATTTTTCGAAAAAAAAATAGAAAAAATAATGCCTTGCGGTAAACACCATAATTATACATTGGTTTTATTTCCCCTAATCCTAATTTTTTTTCTTAGAAAATCGGCTTTAATACAATGCAATTGTTGTTGTAATCTTTTGAAAGCAACAGCTATTTGCTCAAATTATAAAGAAAAAACCCAATTTTATTTTACTGGAATTTGTTTCGTGCTCCTCTCGCAAACGAAAATCGTAATATACGTAACCCTTCAGTTTTTACTGGAAAAAAAATTGCAACACTAGATCGTCCATAAATAACCTATTTTATATCTCTATTCTACAAAAAAAAAAAAAAAAATTGGTTCAAGTCCAAACCACACAAATGTGTGAGTAAAAAACATAGTATGCAATGGGGTTTCTGATAAAAAAAATTTCGCTTGATTTGAAATACAACCAACACTATTGTGTGTATAATAAAAGTGTGTAAATTGTGCGTATATTTTTTCGGGCGAAAATAAGTTTAAAAGGTATACACAAATGTGTAAGTTGGTTCAAAATACATACAAAAATAAATTTTTTGATGGCTTTGCCTTATCCACAAAATTGTGTGGGCAGGCAGGAAAAGAGATATTTTTTTATCTACATCTCAAAAATGGCCTTAAATTTTTTTTTATTTCATTCTATTTTTGTTGAAGCTGCTTCACAGAAAATTTTTTGTTGAAAAATGAATCGCAATTAAAACCGGTATCATAGGTAAACGGGGAAAGAGACGAAGATCAAGCCGGCAGCCCGTGTGGACTGGCTTGAATGTAAAGTTTTTCCCATATAAAATTTGCTATTTCATGTTTCGCAAGCCAGAGCAGGATGGTTATATACAAAATGCATATGGCTGCCTCATATTTCAAAATAAAAACCCACCAAATTACGTTTTGTTGTTGATGTGGGGTTCTTATTTTGTTGATGTAACAGTGCCGCCTTTTTCTTATTAGTACGTCCTTACTTACGTGTATAGTTTCCTTTTCTTTTTATAATTACTTTTTATTTTTGAATATCATAATTATTAGTGTTTAGAGAAATAAATGAAAAACATATTTTATTTTTTAGGATAAGCGTAATGTGAGGAATAAATGAGCCCAATTGGCTTCGATCTACAAGATGTAAAAATGTGTAAAAATTAATTATTTGCTCGGTACATTGTGAAAATAATTATTTTATGCCGCAGACAAATTAGAATAGGACTTTCTGTTTTAAGCCGGAATTCCATTACTGCGGCTTTTTATTTTGTGCAGAAAACCAGAAGAGATAATATCAAAAATCCGACAAAGATGGACTATCTTTATTTTATAGTGAAATTTTAAGGGGAATATTTGACAACTACGAAATTATAACCAAAATTAGTTAAAAAATGAAAATTATTGTTAAATCAATTTTATTTATACCTCTAAAGTACTAAAACATCTAAATATTATTTGTAGGCATTATTTTATTACGTTTTTTAATTATTTCCTTTCGATAATTAAAAGCTAAGAAAACGCCTTCCTATAAAAAAGTTAGCGGAATATTTGACCTCGTTTGTAACATAACCTAAATAATATCTCATTATTAAAATTATGTAATACAGAGTAAATAATAAAAATTAAAAATTGTAAAATATTTTAAATTGAGCATTAATATAAATTTATCATGAAAACGCGATTTATATTACACTCCACCAAACATATAAAATGTATGCGCCAAGTGGTCACCATAAAAATAGTAAAATACTAAAAATTTGCTGAGAGTGTGAGTATTTTTCATTTTGGTTGCCATAAAAAATACCTCGATTTGTATTTTTTATTTATATTTATGGCAACCAAATCGCTACAACAACAAAAAAATTTAAGTATAAAAAATTTTACTGTTGTGCCGCTCACACACATAGGGATTTTTGATTGCATCTCTTTCTGGTTTTCTGCACAAAAAAGCCGCAGTAATAGAATTCCGCCTTTACTCTCCGAATTTGTGACGCTTGACAGATGCTTACATTCATTCTATATAATCTATTTCTAGGTTGATAAATGATTCTTTATGAACTATTGTTAGTTATCACATTTTAGGATTTGAAATTACTTCTTATCGATTAATGTCTTATTGATAATTCCAAGTGACTCCATAACTTCTGTTGAATTTGATCTTTACACGGGAGCGACGGGAAAAACAGGGGCACTATTCCTGAATACAATACGTGGGTTACGAAATCCCGGCTTTCAAAATCCCTGTTTTCTTTTCTTCTAGTTCTAATTGCACAAAATAATAAAGTTTTGTAATTGCAAGATTTGGTACTTCCAACATTTTGTAATTGCTACATTTTGCAGTTGCAAGATTAATAAAAAAACAATTTTTGTTAATGCATCATTTAAAATACAATAATTGTAGACGCAAACGGCTTCGATAATTTTCACCTATCTTTAGATTTGAATTTCGGGGGACATAGGAGCCGGGATCAGTAAACATTTCACACTGTGTCCCACACGTACGAGTGGATTATATAGAATCTATTAATGATACCTATTAAAATAAAAAATAATTGCACCATTTTGTTGTGCGAGATTTTGTAGTTGCAAGATTAATAAAAAAACAAGATTTTGTTAATGCAACATTTTAAAATGCAATAATTGTAGAGGCTGACGGCTTCGATAACTCTAACGAGCACTTAGCTCTCCATCCAAGTTCCTTCCCTATTAGCCATTTTCTAAAACTTTATCACAAACTCATTTTTGAATTTTGATAAAAAATTATTTGAGTCCCATTTTCCCACATGCCAAATTTTAAAAATTCAAACCGGATTTTCTAAAAATCGTTTTTTTTTTAACAAAACCGGGATTTCGTTACACACCCCGATACGTATCTTCTTACGATACGAAAATAAATTGGTATTCCTGAATACGAACGTGTCACAAATTTTAATTATACCTCCACTTCGAATCGAGAAAAAGTTGTATCATTTTTGCTTTTCGAAAGTGGTACAACCCCAGCAAACAAACGTTGATAGCAGTATGAAACAGATTGATGGTGAGTTCACGGAACGGGATTATTTTTTATCCAACTCTTCAGCCAATCAAATCATTCATATTCAACTGAACCCCGCCCAATTTAATCCAGCTTTAGTTAAAATATTTCCATCTTTTGAGCAATAATCTTAGTCGTACCAACATAGTAACAAAAAATAACCGGAAGTATGAGCAATAATTTTGCTCAAATATTTGTTGTTATTGATTATTTTTGACATTTTTTGAATGAATTTGTTAGGTTATCGCCTTAGATAATTTTATTTAAAGTTATTATATAAAATAAATGAAATAAATATGCGAGATGCATTTAAGTGAAACAATTAGGATGAGAAATAAAAATTTTATTTTGTTACAAACTGTTGGGCTATAAATTATTTGATAATTTATAAATTGTGATGTGTGTATAAAACCGAATATTGTGTATTTGTAATCCCCAGACATACGTTTATTCGATTAATTTAAAATAAAGCCCCATCTAATCGCAAACAAAGCAGAAATTGCAAACAAAAAATACAAAACAACAGTAAACATATCGCACATCCTCTTAAATACTGTCAACACAAAAAACAGTTTTGAGATAAATGCATTTTATTTTTTTTTTAATTGCTAACGTTTCTGTGATGATGCTGGTATTATTCATTATTAGCTTTATAAAACAAATAATCAAGTATAGCAATTTAAAATGCATTTATCACAAAATTGTTTTTTGTGTTATGACATTTTTTTAAAGGATGTGCGATAGACAACCGTAGACAAATTTTTTGAGCAAAAGTTGGTAAAAAAAGCCAGCTTTTTTTTTATCTCATTCCGTGAACCCACACTGAACCATTTGCACACGTCGAAGTGAGAAAACAAATGAATTTACTTCGGTTTCTTTCATAATACATACAGATACACTGCATATTTACCCCCAATTATTTGTTTGTTTATCAATTTCATTTAGAAAAATTTCTATTTCATTTTTAATTTTATCAGTCTGGACTCTGGAGATTTCATTTGAGGTGTGAGTTGATGCAAATCTACTATCTACAGGGTGGCTGAGACCAAATGTTACTGACTTCACTCTGCTGTCATTTGTGTAGGTATCATTTTCGCGTGTGAATTTTTTGCCAGATTGAAGTTTAGTTTAGTAGATTGAAGTTAGTTGTTTACATGTGGTCAACAAATAATTGTTCTAACTTAATATATTCATAAAAAAATCGTAATGGAATTCAAACGTAATAGTGTAATTGCACTGTATTTGGGTGGAAATTCACAAACAGCAATAGTTCGTCAGCTCCAGCATTTGAATGTCAATAAAATGTTTGTGTATCGAACCATAACTCGATACAACGAAACTGGTAGCATCGCTAAACGCAACAGAGGCGGTCCTAAAAAGACAGCAACTTCAAAAGAAATGATACGAAAAGTGAAGAAACGAATCCAACGAAATCGTCGTCAAAGTGCCAATCAATTAGCCGCACGTCTACATGTTTCACGATACAGCATTCAAACCATATTGAAAAATGAACTACACTTGAAGCCCAAGATACAAAAAGTTCAAGATCTTACGGAAGCACAATAAAAAGTTCAAAGTGCCAATCAATTAGCCGCACGTCAACATGTTTCACGATACAGCATTCAAACCATATTGAAAAATGAACTACACTTGAAGCCCTACAAGATACAAAAAGTTCAAGATCTTACGGAGGCAAAAAAAAGTTAGACTTGAAAGAACACGAGCATTGAAGGCCTTGGTCGAACGTGATGAGATTCCAAAAATAGTCTTTTCTGATGAGAAAATTTTCACCATTCAACAGTATGTGAATAAACAAAATGATCGTGTTTGGTTAGAGCACAAGTCCAACGATAATTTGGACACAAGAGTTGCCATGCGCAAGCAATCACCAGATGGACGCACTCCTCTGGTTTTCATCGAACATGGAGTTTAAGGTAAACCAAGAGGTGTACCGCCAAAAGATCCTAACCGATGCTTTGCTACTTTGGGCACGTAAACACTTTGGTACGAACCGTTGGACATTCCAACAGGACTCGACACCGTCACCCAAAGTTCGAGCGACACAGCAATTTTTGCAAAATTGCGTTCCGCGGCTGATTTCGTCGAAAGAATGGCCACCATATTCACCAGACTTGAATCCCATGGATTTCTCCATATGGTCCATTTTAGAGAGTAAGCTGTCCACTAAAAAATACGAAAGTGTTGATGCATTGAAGTCAGCTCTTGTTCGAGAATGGAATAAAATTCCACAAGCCCACGTTCGGTCAGCGTGCAATGCTTTCTATGGAAGACTGAATCAAATAATCAGAGCCAAAGGAGGTCATATCGAGCAGTAACATGTGTTTCATAAAATGTAATATGTTTTCAACATATTCCACGGAATTTCAATAAAAAATAATCAAAATTAAAAAAATTACAGCGTTTTCATTTGGTAACACTTGGTCTCAGCCACCCTGTATTTAAGTAGATTCGTTAAATGTGTAAAATGTTCATTGTACCCATATGGTATGATGTTTATTTTTCAATTGTTTTCAGATGGGACATGGACAACATATAAAATTGGTATACAAAATTAAAAATATGTAATTGTATCTGCGAGTGTGTACAATTGGTATACACAACAAAACATAAAAATAAAAAATATTGTTTCTAGTTAACCCGTTAAGTTAACATAGGGGAAAGAAAACCGATTTTTCGGTCAGCAAAAATATGAAAAGCATGGAATTAGGTGCATCAATTTGAAGTAAAAATTGACCGCTCTAATTATAAGCTGTTTATGCACTGATTTGTATTACTGGGCCATACCGCCATTCGACTTTTGATTCGAAGTGATGGTACAACATACCGCCCCAGATTATGCTTCGGTGCCCAGAAATTAAATCTTGCAACTAAAAATGATGCATATCCTTTAACATACATACAAACCTCTTTTATCCGGAAGAGCATCTGTTATCAGGAGAACGTTTTTTTTGTATTCTTTCATTTTCTCTTTCATTTACCTTATTTTCCAAAAATGAGATGATTTTTTTTACTATGTAATTAAGTAAAAAATTTAAAATCTTAATAAATGACACTGAAGTTTAAAAAATATTAAAATATGCTGTTTTACTATGAAATTATTTAAAAAAATTGTTTATCCGGAAAAATCTTTTATCCGGAATTATTAGCAAGTCATTCCGGATAAAAGAGGTTGCAATGTAGATGGGTTCGTCAATCAGTCGATTGGATAGCAAAAATAATTTTTTGATGGTTGGTGATTCATACATAAGATAGATTCAGTTACAGATTGTAGAAAACAATTTTGGGATGGTTGGTGATTCATACATAAGATAGATTCAGTTACAGATTGTAGAGCTATTACTTAGGCCTTTGACGACATCATTTGTTAACAGTTTTATATATAATCATAGAAAAATAAGTTTAACTTATATTTCTCATTTGTATAAAACGAATTAAATTCCAATGTCTTGATTGTATTTGTGACTTTACATTGCGCACAATCAGAATCTACTTAAATATAAGTCCTGCTTAAGTGCTTACTCTTCTCATTGACATATACCTATTTAAAAAAAACTAACAGAGTGTGTTGGTTACACTAACAATGCAATGTAAATTTGATTTTTTTTGTTATTTTGTTTGGTTCTGCACTAACACACTTATGCCGTTATTTAATAAAAAAATTACTATGGGAAAAAAATTCCAATGGGAAAAAAATTCCAATACATCTTTACTTAGTTATTGTTTATTTCATATGTGTGGAGTTAGCACGACTTATATTTAAGTAGATTCTGGCACAATGTAAAATCACAAATCAATCATGACATTGGAATTTCATTTTGTTTCTCTTGTTTTATATTTTTCTATGATATAGGTAACTAAACAACAATACTTTAATTGATGTAAAATCTAGTTTTATTTAATATTTTCAAACAAGTAAAATTTTTATATAACTAAACAATACAATTTAATTTATGTAAAATCTAGTTTTATATGAAATTTTCAAGCAAGTAAAATTTTCCGAATGTCCTCACAATATTACCTGAAAAAAACAAAATAAATCTAATTTTAATTTAAATTCACGAAACAAACATAAATTAAAGTTTTTATAATTGAATTCAGTATTGTTGTGACAGCATGGTTTTTATATAGGGTTCGATCTCAGAAGAGGGAGACCGAGATCTCAGATCATCACAATAGAAAACTGATTCTATCATACAAAAACTTATTCTTACTTTTTTAGACGATGAATCTCTCGCGTGTAGTTGTTCCATCTCCCAAAACATGAAACCTGGAAATATATAAAAATCCATTAAAATTTTATACTTATTTAAACTAATAATTTATCAAGTTTTAAATCAGATAGGAGCGAAAGACCTTGCTATAGTTTGTTTTCATCGTTTAATCAAATGAACTATACAGTCATCATTGTTATATTTATGAAGAATTACAAGATGTTCGTACTTACATGAATGAAAATTTAGCCGTTCTTCCATTCCGCGTATTAGTCATGCCTGCAGTACCTGTAAGTAAGTAAAACGCATTATTAACTACAGCCAACCAAAATATATTTATTTTATATGATATAAATGTTTCAGAATCCTTTTGGCATTAGTAGGGTGTATCAATCATGGTATTTAGCTATGATTAATTTTGTCATCATTGAAATTTTTGATTGATATAAAATAAATGTATAGTGATAATTACCTTAAAATGGATTATTCATTTAAACCCCCGATCGGTAATCTTAAAAAAGCTGAAAACGTAAAAAAAAAATGTTTTAATTTTAATTGTACCAATTATCAAAAAATGCAACTAATTTATTATAATAATTCAGTTGGCCGTTCTTATTGGTTTTCATTAATAAATTTCAATTAATATAAGAACAATCATCAATATTAGCTGCATTTCATGACACCATGATCCAGATCAGATCAAATTTTACATGTGAAACAACAACAGGATCACGTGTTGTTGTTGTTTCACATGTAAAATTTGATCTGATCTGGATCATGGTGGTGTCATGAAATGCAGCTATTATAAAGGACATAAAAAATATGTGTATTCTCACCTTAAAATGGTTTCAAAAATTTTCCTTGCAGAAATATTCGTGCCACATTGATATCCTCTTTTGGATTTATTGTACGCCTATGAACATAGTTGTTTTCTATGATGTGAAAGCTATATTTTTCGAGTATGCCAGATATTTCCTCTTCCGAAAAAAAGTAACTTGTTGTACCATCTTGTCGCATATATAAATTTTCTGCAATTTTATGCCCTGGCTTGAACCGAATTTGTGTCATGTCATAAATGCCATAATCTCTGAATAATATTTTACCACCTGGCTTAAGTAATTTATGTATGGTTCTAAAAACAGCTTCATGATGTTTAGGAAGTATCGCAGATAACACGAATATCAATGTGATAATATCCAGTGATCCTTCTTCGATGTGATTGAATATATCGTTTGTAGTGATGTCACATTGAAACGCCAACACTTGCGATTCATCATACAAAGGATTTTGTTTAACAAATTCCACAGCACGTGGTGAAAAATCACATGCGTATATGTAGTATTTAGCTTTGTTTTCTTCAATTAGTGGGAATATTAAATTGCCAACGCCGCAACCAATTTCCAACAATTTCATTCTACCATCTTGCGCGTCGTCGCCATTGCTTTGCTGATCATCACCACGCGGTTTTTCTTCACATAAGAGTTCATTGAATTCTCGCGTGGTCCACCGCCTATCTTTAAAGAATCGCGTTTCATTGCGTTTATAAAACAGATCCCAATGTTTTAGAGCATTAGCTTCTAATTTTGTAGCCTTAACCGCATGTACCAGCCTTGAATTTTGTTCACTTAATTTTTTCCTTTCCTCATCGGATAAAATTCTTTTTTCTCGGTTTACGATTACCTCGTCTGAATCAATATTGGTAAAAAATTCATCATCAGTTTTATCCGTCATGTTTTACACAAAATATAATCACTTTTACTTACAAGTACATTTTTCTAAATAATTTTTTCCACTTCAAAAGAACACGTCTGTTTTTAATGAAAGTTGAAGAACGAAAGAAAGAATCGAAATTTTACGTTTCCAAGTTCACTGTTTTATAGTGTTTGTAAAACTTTTTTGACAATCCATTGAACTGAAAGAATTAATTTTTTTTGTTTATAGTGTCGATATGTAGATGGTAGTAAATAACTATTATTTCACAGATGTCAGGTTCAGCATATTTATATAGATTATTTATAATTTAAAAAGATGGCGCTCAACACAGTTGGTTCAGTTCTTTAATTAGTAAGTACAATTTTAAATGGTATAAAAATAAAACGTTAAAATATAAAATTTAACCTTAAATTACGTTAAATAAATTGTTATTTGACCTTTGTGGGTATAATTAACCTACAGCTATAAATTTTTATTGTTTAAAGTACCGATAAGTAGATGGTAGTAAAGATTATAAATAACTCTATTATTTCACAGGTGGCAGGTTCAGCATATTTATATAGATTATTTATAATTTAGAAAGATGGCGCTCAACACAGTTGGTTCAGTTCTTTAATTAGTAAGTACAATTTTAAATGGTATAAAAAATAAAAATTTTAAATTTAACGTTAAATTATTATAAATAATTTGTTATTTGAGCTTTTTGTGTGTAATTAACTCTTCGAGTGCTAATATAGATTTTAGAGAATTAGCTAAAAGTACCACACTGCTATCTGAACATAGAAATTAAAAAATATATTTCACTTACGAAAAGTACTTCAAAAACAATTTTATTTTATTTTTCAAGTCTGTAGTAATAAAAATATGAAACAAATTGTGAGACATCGACAAGTATGAAATAGAGAACGTATTAGGTCGTGCGGACTGCGGAATTTTCGTTTAGTGTAATGAGCAGTGCGATCGCGCTCGTACAAAAATTCAATGTATCAGATTCCGAGTTCTTTAATTTTAACAAAAAATACTTATAATTAATTCATTAAATTTTTATTAGTTTTTTATTTACATTTGTGTAGGTCTGGGGTAATTTTTTACCCCCATACACAGAGTTAAGGTTAAGTAATGATGGGTTAGCTAATGAGTCATTATAGTAATGACATTATTACTGACCGTGTAAATCCCGATTTTTATTTTAAACTACCCAAAATTACTTCCTCTTTTCACGTATGAGATATGATCTTTCTACGAATGTAAATAGGCTTTAATTGGTTGTACGAGAACCTGCTATGATTTCCAGCACAAACTTGACACATGGAGCTTGCAGTCACGATGAATGAACGAGCCTGTGATAGGTCAGGATTGCGATGTGAACGAGTGCGTAATGCATGACTGGCAGTGTAATTTCCATGTACGGCTCTGTCGAATTCGAGTTGGTTGGAGTCACGAAAATCATTTCTGGTGATTGCGGATCAGGAAAACAATGAGATCTCGGTCCAATGTGTATCTAGCCGGAAACCCTTGTCGTTAGATTCCTGGATCGATCTTGTCGAGAGAGTAATATTGATCATGACGAAATTCCACGTGAGATCCAGCATTTCTAAAATCTAGAAACTTTGAACTGTGTTTACATAAATCCGATGCTAAACGTGTTCTAGTTTGCACATCGATTTTAAAGATCAATGATAATCCATGAGGGTCGTGTCGATTTCTTAGAATACTTCATGCTTCCTTATATTCCTGTGGATCGCATTGTGCATCTCGACGAATTCTTCGGGCTGTTGAATGTTAGCTCATTCGAGAACTCGCTGCAACTGAATTTGTTTGACTCTGCTCGTTATTACACAGTTATTTCATTTAATTTTAACGCCCACCGTAATTACTCAGTAGACAACAGCACGAGAGACATAGCTTGAAGGATCGATATGTTGTACCGAATTAAAAAAATCGGTTTGCTCGCATTATACAAAAATTACTATCTTAATGAGGCTGTAGTTGCCCAGTGTTGCGTAAAGTTTGTATAACCTTTACTTTAGGGTGCCCACTAATAGGTGTCACTCCTGAAAAAATTAAAATATTTAAATCAAAACCCATTTATTTTAATTTTTCTTTACTTTTTTATTTGAACCTTTAATCAGTTTAAATATTTTACAAATCTTAAATAAAACTATAAGTGAAATATACGTGCTTAAGATGCTTAAGATTGTGACAAATACGATTATATCAACTCCCAGACGTGATAGCATCGACATACTTTTACCTGGACTCACTAAATAATCCAAATCAGGGTTTCTGAGTACACGTTCGATCCACCAAACAGCCCGATCCAATGGTGTTTCCGGTTGGTCTCGGAAATTTTTTGACATACGTTTGGCATTCTCGCGATATCTAGAACGAAATTATAATTTTATGTTGTGATGTGCCATACGATTAACACCCGATTATATTATTTTAATTGGTTTACCTGTTGTTTTCCGTGATCGCTAAAATTTCTTTCATTAAATACGTATCGGTAAGTTTCTGAACATCTAAATAGCCTGATACACCAGAAGCAACAGATCGAGCATTATTTAAAAATTGATCAGCAAATATTGGTATTCCCAGCATTGGAACTCCATACCAAATCGATTCTTGTGTGCTCAACATACCACAATGCGTTATAAATAGAATTGTGTTGGGATGCGCTAAAATTTCGGTTTGGGGTACCCAGGAACGGATATGCACATTTTTTGGTAGTTTGTTTGATAAAATGTCTGATTCGAATTTCCATATAAATGTATATTGTGGAATATTTCTGAGTGCTTCTAAAATGTAAGCAACACGTTCTGGCCCTAACATCTCACTTTTCATGTTCGTGCCAAGCGAGAATAAGATCAAGCCAGTTTTCGCATTATCGACAATTTTTTGTAAATCCTTAAATGAAAATAAATTTTATTATTGTGAAGATAAATGCAATTAAAAAACATACTTCTGACATATTTTTTGGTGCTTGGATTTGAAGACCACCAACCGGTATAACATTTGGTAACACTGGCTCTACAATATCAACCGCCGGATGCGAATTCATTAGTACTATTTTGGCAGATTTTTCAAGATCAGTCACACTTATCGTTTTCGGAAAAGTGTCCCACGCCAGTTTATCAAATTGCGGATACAAATATAATCGTTTCACATAGTATTCGAAAAGCGAGAGTAAATAATTTTCTACACGACCCAAAAATGTTGGTGTAAATTCATTTCGGAACGGTTGCGGCACATGTGGAAAGAACTGGGACCCAGCAATACCGGTCGTAGAAGCAGCAGCATTAAACGCTGTGAGTGCAACAAGTGGCGGATATTTAAATTTGTGCATAACGCCAAGAAGGCACGGGTGCACTATGAAATCATGTAACACGATATCAAATTTAAAGGTATCTGGATATGATAGTAGAACTTGTAAACCATTAGATTGTAAACAAGCTTTGCAAATAACTGTACTCATTTCATTGTATACTAGTTGTCCAAGCCACGGATTAGTTTTCCCTAAAGCGATTAAGTCTAATTGTTCAGCTTCATCATCGTACACCGATGAATAAACACGTTCAAGGTGTATGTAATGCAAATTCGGGGTTTGACTGGTTTCAATATCGGGAGAGAGGGATGTCACGTTATGACCTTTTTGTGTAAGCGCCACTGCTACGGTGTGAACCCTAGAATTACAACAAGTACAATTGATTTAATTATTTTATAATTAATATTTTAAAGATCGATTTTTTCTTCATCACGGAAAACAAAATTCAATTAGTTTTAAGCAAAAGATGGTAAAAAGGCCAAAAGAGTGCCACATTCGGTCCTACTTGAATAGTACTGCAACAGATTAGTTGGTTATGACGTGTTAGCACAACAACTATGGACCTTTACTCGGACACCGGAACTTATACAGATTATAATTTAATATGTAATAAAAATAACATATCCCTTTTCCTGCCATCACTATTGTGTGGGTGAAGAAAAAGAATCATGTCAAAAATTTATTTTTGTATGTATTTTGGACCAACATACACATTTGTGCATTCCACTTAGGTAAATTGTTTTCGTCCGAAAAATAACACTATAACTATAATAATAGTAAAATAATTAATATGTTATATAATTTATTATATTTTATCAAATTATAATGTTTTTTTTTTTCAAAATAATTCCGATTTAACTAGGTTAGGTTTCAGTGGTTTACACTTAGGCCATTTTTTGGCCCATTGTGATACCACACATTCATGCTACATCATTAACCCATTCACCTATTCACCTACTCACACGACCACAGTATACCACCTGCACATTGCAAGCTCCATGTCAACCTGTACATTGACATGGACGGTAGGTCGGCGCTGAATTCTGCACTCCATCAGAGGGTCTTCGAACCCAGTACCTCCCGGTCCAAGTGCCGAAGCTTTAACCACTGCAAAAAAATTTGTCTGGCAGGAAAAGGGATATAGAACTATGTTATCATTAGTCACGTTGCAAACATCGACTTATCATAGCCAGTATAAGTGAAGGCGACTGTTCGAGTGCGATTTATATTTACAATATTTAGAATATTTAGAAATAAAAAACATCATTATTTAATCCTAATGCCTCATTGTATGAAGGATGCTAAATGATTAATCGCCTGATTAATCCTAGTTTGCAGCGAATGAACGCAAAAATTTATCGTTGATCTATTTTTATGCAATCTGTTTTATATTTTCTTTTTGGCTGCTAAATCAGAGCGTAAAATTACTAATTTTATTTTTTGTCGTGTGAGGATGTTAGAAAATTTTACAATTTACCCGCCAATGTAATCAATGCTAGAAAGATTACCGGAGCTATCTAAACTAACAATGCCATCACTATGAATGTAATGTGTACGGATCGGCTCATTAGTTATGTGATCAACAAACAGCAAAATGTGTTGTGAGCTGGCCTGGCCTGCGTGGTTATAAATAAGATACTTGCGCTAGAGGATATTACGAACATTGTGAACGTTAATTTCCATGGTTTGACACAATAATGCATTTGTGAGTCTTGAAGAGATCCGAGATTTTTAATAATTAAAACAAAAATATTCTGTGTTTTTTATACAGTTTTTAGAAGAAATTTCAGGTGTAGGTAAATCCAGTGGTCGATCGTAGGCGGTGGTGTAAAACATCACTATAGTCTAAAATAAGTTTGGTTGGATCGGACTTGGATCTACGTCAATTAGGTGTTCATCGTATTTATTCATGAAGAGTGATTCAAAAGCATCCAGTTTCCAGTTGTATTGCTACTTTTGGTAATTAAACCTACGTTGAATTTTTTTGACATATTCCCCAGTTTCTTCGCCTTAGCTGAGTAAAATAGTACACTTTTCTCTATTGCTGTCCGGTTTCACGGTCCTTTGCAATGTTGTAATACATCTAATTGGGTGTTTTAGTTTGTGTTTGTCCATGGTGGTCTAAGTGAACCGATTATCATAGACATTTGTTCATTCATGCAGCGTCTTTGATGTAGATCAATTCCTTTTGAATCTCATTCTGGGGCATGAGAACGTTAAACATAATATACAGGGTGTCCCAATAAGAAGTACAGATTTAAAAATTTAATAAAGCAAAAACGGCTTAATATATTTCCAAATTTATTGTTTTGCCTGAACGTACACTTCTCCTGGTTATTTATGGAAAATGATTTCATTCAAATGAACTCCATTCGGTCGGTCCAATTTCTGAGCACATTTTGAACTGTGTGCGAATCTATTTCGGCAATGGTTGCTTCAATATTGGCTTTCAAATGCTCAATTGTTTGGTTTGTAGATTGTCCGTATAACACTTGTCCTCCACGGCACCCCACAAATAAAAATCCAAAGACGTCAAATCACAGCTCCTTGCCGGCCAATACACGTCACCATTTCAATCGAATTTTTGATGCAGTTTCGTTATTGTAACGCCCGATGTGTGGCATGGCACACCATCTTGTTAGAGCCAAAGGTCGTTCAAACCAATATCTTCAAGATATGGCCACAAAAAAGATGTTAACATGTAGCGGTAGTTTATTCCGTTGACCGTAACGGTCGTGCCGACCTCATCTTACCGCCCCAGTGGCAAAGTGGTTAGCATGCTTGCTCCAGCGACCGGAGGTCCCGGGTTCGATTCCCGGTGGTGACAAGGAAAAAATTTCACGGCTGGTTTAGGATCAATGAATTAATCACTCATTATCCGAAATGAAAATATGATTATGAAACCTCATTTGAGGCGGCCAAATCCCTTGATGGGATATAATGCCAGAGAGAGAGAGAGACCTCATCTTCGAAGAAATACGACTTTTTGAGCAAAATCCTCAACAATTTCGAAGCGTTAAGCGACTCATTTCATCAACTAGAAATCATATACTGAGTTTCTGTCAAAGAAAGAATGACATTAATGTTGCCAGAGTCAAAATAACCAATATGTCAAATCTGACCCGGTTATTGTGACACACTATTGTCGTCTTACTTTGGCATAAGTTAAAACCATTCTGGAATAGAATTAATTTGTGCTCAAAGTAACAACCAAAGATATTTTTTAATTTATTTTTATTAGTTGGTAACAATTACATTTTGAATTTGAAAACAACGTAAAAATGCAACTAAATACATTCAATTAAATAGTAATGTGCTAGAACATTATTGAATATTATTACAAATCGTAACTAATTTCTCGTGTTGTTTAGAAAAATGCGATGTCAATATAACAAAAATCACTTTTATATTTTTATTGCCAAGATTTAAAAATAAAATTTTTCGATAAAATTGCCCTGGTGGTGAACATTTAAACTACAGGTAGAATAGAATAATTCTATACCAGCAGAAAAGTTTGTCTAAAATAATTCAAATTTGGAATTACATATATGGGATTGTTGTTGTAAATTTCTCAAAGTATCATATATGTAACATATTAACATATTCGTTTCTCGTAATCGAAATTTACATACACAATTTGTAACGTGCGTTCCATTTACGCGTCGCGTGAGTCGTTCACAGCTTTCGTGCAACAGTGTATAACATTGCTGTTTTATACCGTTTGAGTTGTTGTTTCGCCTGCGATGTTTGCTTGATTTGGTACAGCATACTTTTGAGCGAATTGATGTTAAAAATGGCTTGCATTATCGGTACATGTACCGTCTGAAAAATCGTACGAGAATTTTATTGCGTTAGAGGATTTTTTTGAATGGCATAGAATACTGAAATTTTTTTGTGCTGTCGATTTTATTTTGTAAAGAACAAAAAAAGAATTTTGGTTGAGCGGACATTCGATGGTAATCTTTTGAAAGAGTAACTTGTTAGATTGAAGAAGTGAAAAAGTCTACAAAAATAAGAGAACTAAATAAAAAAAATTATCCAAGTAGTGGTCGCTTTTGAAAAGTGTTATTATTTTTTTGTGTTTGGTCTCGCATCACAGAATTTTGTTTGCTTGACTTTTAAAAATATAAACTCAAGTGTTAAGTGTTAAATAGAATTTTGTTCTTTAAGCTTCGAATCATTTTGGTGAATCTTTAGAACTAAGGCTCCGGTAACCGGTAACCTACAGAAAAGAGAGCGTGTGCATA
Source organism: Nephrotoma flavescens (assembly GCA_932526605.1). Lineage (NCBI taxonomy): Eukaryota > Metazoa > Arthropoda > Insecta > Diptera > Tipulidae > Nephrotoma > Nephrotoma flavescens. Next base: position 120,640,271 of record OW052222.1, read on the forward strand.
GTTCGGCTTAAAGTACATTCAGGGTTGATAAACATTTAAGTGTAACAATTCGAGTGCATGATCAATGCATTCTGTCGTTTACCTTGTTGTAACTGAGTGTTTCAAGTGAGTTCTGAGCAGTTACGAGATAAAATTTTATCGTGGAAGCAATAGAACCATTAACACTATAAATTCATGGAACGTGCATGTGTGCCAAGAGATCTGTACAACTACATCTAAAATATCGTCCAGAATCATTGTGTCGATCGAGTGGCGGGCAGGGTTAATACAAGGACGTGCCATTACACGAGACGAGGGCGAGCGGTCAACGGCAGTTTCACAGACAGGGTGTTGTTTTGTTTTGGAATTCTCGTGTAACCACACCCAAAGCAACGGGGGGTGTATAGCGGACTATTTTGTCGGCGAGTTGTTTTTGTTTTCGGTATCCGCAAGCATATTTTGTCGGCACAACGAGTTCTAGTGTAAGGCAACAGAGCGAGAATACCGTTGATATAAAATACGGTTGGCAAGGACGAAGGCGAGGTCGTACGGTGCAGGCTGCTAGAGCAAGCGGTCTAGGGTAGTTTCGCGGATGATTTTTTGGTATCATTTACATAATTACTTTACAATTTTTTTTAAATTTTATATATATAATTTTCTTTTGCTTTCTTGTTTTAAATCTTAGTTTTTTTTATTTCTATTTTTGTTTTACAAGTAATTAATTTTGAAATGAAAATATTTAGGAAAATATTTATTTAGATTATGAGTCTGAGTTTCAAAAGCATTATGTGCGAGTGAGTAGCGATGGACTAAAGTGAGGTGACTTAATGTGGTAAGTGGGTTGGAGGGAGAGTCAGAGTGTTTCTTTTCTTTTAAATTTCTTTTCTACACGTTCTTTTCCACTGTGATCCGGAACAGCTCAGCCAGAGCACAAACCCACGACCACTATTATCTCCACCACTGAGCTAGCGGCGGAAATTATGGCTTGTTGTAATTATCTCAACAAAATACACTGAATCAGCCGTTCCACACGGGATATCAATGAAATTATTTCTTTTTCGTTCCTTTCCCCGTTTGCCTATAATACCGGTTTAATTGCGACTCCTTTTTCAACACAATTTTTTTCGGTGAAGTAGCTTTAACACAAATAGAAATGAAATAAAAAAATTTAAGGCCGTTTTTGAGATGTAGATTTTAGTTTAAATTTTTTTTTGAGAAAACAGAATAAAACAATACAAAAACATTTGGTGTTTTAATATAAAATTAGGGTTTAAATTAGCAATAAAAATCTATTATGACTTAGTTAGATGAAAGGAAGAAATTTCAAAAGAAATGCAGTGTGAAACGAACCAATGATATTTTAATAAAGTTAGCGACATCTATAAGTTTATTTAGTATCTGAAACAGAACCTGCTAAAACATAAATCCAGGCGTAGTGCAACGATGAACGCAATCATTCATTCTGGAGACTTAGTTCGCGAACCTTTACGGAGAAAGTAAATACCGGGAAAATTATTAGTGGCGTTTAAATTGAAATTAGTGGTTTGATTTAAATAAATTATAATTGGTGTACTTGTGGAAACTATTGTTGTTGTGTTTCAGTTTTAATGGATATTTGGAAAGTTATTGTAGGATATTTCTGGTATTTTCGGGTATTTTTCGGCAAGTGTGTAAAGTAGTTGTAATTGCTGGTGTAAGCCATACAATTTAGGGCGTACAACCAACACACGAAACTGCATATTAGGGCAACGAGGTTGTAGGCATATACTTATTGCAATTAATATCTGAAGCACTTTGCGCCGTAGAGATTATCACAATCACAAACCAGTTGGAATCCCAGTATATTTTTGTAAAAAATCTTATTGAATAACGCTTCGTGATGTCAAATGCAATGTGTATTAACGAATATAATAAATTAACACAATAAAACTTATTAACTGTAAAAAGTATAATCACTCAACAGTTAAAACGAGATTAACTTTATTTAAAAATGTAAACAAATAAATAAAATTGACTTTAATAATTTATTTTAAATTAATTTTAGTTAAATGACCAAATTTTAACAAGCGTATACCCAGGAATAGACAGTTACAGTTACTCGAACTATTTAGAATCCTGTAATATTTTACATTTTTTAGTGGATATTGACCGTTAGCTTGTTCCGATGGAAGAGCTGGATCGCGTCTTGATCCCTTAATCATATCTCAGGTAATTCTTTAATTAAAATTAGCTGTGGCTTGTTTCTATTTTAACATTTAATACTCAATTCCCTTAGACGTATCACTTCATGCGACGTGACTATGGATCTTCCTGGTTACTAGATTTTAAAATCAAAATTTACTAAATAGTTTTGTGCAAAACTCTCAATGAAAATTTTTTAGATCTTAGTTGGCTGCATTAGTTTGGATTATTTTTGATTTATTTGTCACGTCAAAATTCCAAGTTATAGAAATTGTCATTTGAAGTGACAGCAGTCGATAGGAAATATTTATAAAGCAGCATACTAAGATTTAAAGAACAGCCAGAACGACTTTTATGAACAATTATTTTGCAAGTTTTGATTTAACGATCTAGTAACCGAGAAGATGAGTAGTCACATCACTTGAAGTGATGCGAGTAGGGGAATAGGGGTGTTAAATGCCTTTTGTTTAAATACCCCGTCCCTTACTACGTATGTTAATGCACTATTTTTAGCCATGCTGTGAATTTTTATTGCACCTTCTATATGGAACCACTGTTGCCTCCCCTCGATCTCTTACAAGTACATAGTTGAGGATACAGGAGCAATTCCTGTATTGTCGTTGGGTGGTCTTATCTATACCATTAGTTGATAATGGCTTTTCGATATTTGTATATATCTTTATTATATTCGTACTTTTAATTTTGCTTGTGTTAATAATAATTTGCTTTTTAATTAATTCGCTTAATAAGTTTTAGACGACACTAATAACTTATGTCCGAAGGGAAAGCGCGAGGAGGCAGTAAGAACTTCTGTCGTAGTTGCAGCAAACCCGGCATAAGAACCGGCTCAGGTGCTTATGCCTCCACCTACGCTACCTAAGAGTTCCTAGTACATTATTGAATATATACCAATCAACTAAGAAGGTCACCAACTCTAAATTATTTTGTACCCATATTATGTAACCAAACCAAACAATAAAGAGAATTTGATTTAAAGTCGTCGATTTTATTGATATCAAGTAATGAGCCATAAGTGATACTGATAACTATAAATATGCTCACTCACACAAACAAAAAGTAAAATTAATAAAAATGTTGAACACGTATGTAGTAATAAAATAAAATAAATTGCAAACCATAAATGATGGCTGGGCGACGGCACCCCTTCTAACACTAAAATATTTGCACTATATGAAGTTCTACACAACGACAACACGATTATAATACAAAATAAATTTAGTCGTTGTTGCATTTCGCCAAATTTCGCCTTTAAACTTGTTACTGGCCACTCTTTTTAAGAACTTATCTAGATGCCGGCTTATATTCAACTGACTCAAATATAGCAATATATTTATATATGTATTCGTGATTTTGAGTACGATTAAAAAAAATGTTATGTACCAAAGTACATAATGTGCGGCCTATCTCATGCATGAGTATGGTATACTCCAATCGATCACTTTACTTGTAATAAACGTCCCTGATCAGCCATATCACTATACAATTTTATTACCTAATGTCGTTTTGTATAACCATCAATCGTTGCAAGACTTGTGCTTGATTGATTTCTAATTATTACTATTCGATCGTAAACAACTAAAATGTATTGTATTTACTATGTTTCTGCGGATGATCGAGGGTTGATAGAGAAATGACTGAGTCTTACAATCGTTTACTTTGAAAAGTCTTTTGAGGAAATTTTGATAAATGATCGACTTGTGGCACATATAGCTGAGAATAGATTCATAAAAACTAAATTTAGACAAAAGGCTGTTTCAAACAACAACTGTAAAAATCTTTAAGAGGTTATAAGATTAAAATTTTTGTCAAATACTGAAACAAGTAATGCAAAATCATGCTCATCTTCAATTAAGATTCATTCTACCCTTAAATTAAAAACAAAATAAATTAATAATTTCTACATAATGGTGACCAGCAAATTTGGAATTTCTTTCAAAAAAAAATGCTGATTAATCTCATAATGTAATATTTCAGTTAACGATAACGTATACTTATACGAATAAATACATTTTAGCTTTTAATGTGATAAGAGGATGCAAGTTATCTTATCAAATTCTAGATTCTACTAACAGTTACTAAAACGTAAAAACATTGAATACTAGTCGAACCCAGAAAATCATATATGATACTATGTACATTGTACAGGGTGAACCGGGTGAACCTCTTAGATTAAGTCAAACAAATTCATAAAATATATATTGCCAAAATAAAGTATTCAAGTTATTTAATCGAGTCACTCTGTTTAGTTAATTGATACGCTCGTTAGGGTTAGCATTATAAAAGTTCTAAAAATATAAGTAGTCGCCCTCTGCAGCGAATGTGTTAATAAAAATACAATAATCTCTATTTGTAGTTTGAAAGCAATTTACTTTTAGCAATTTTAAATTAGTGTTTTGTTGACCGTCAAATAAAGAATTTGCGTTTATTGTGGCCAAATAATACTGTGAACAATGCTTAAAGTTTTAATTTTAATTTGTATTGCAAGCGTAGTTTGGCAAAGTTCGTATTGTGTTAATATTTTGGTGTTAGAAGGTGTTGCGTCGCCTAGTCACCACATATGGTTTGTATATTGATTAAACAAAATTAGAAATATATTTTTGTGGTTCAATTTGAATCTGAATAATAATATGATCAATAGACTAAATATATTGTTAAATCATAATCAAAGTTTGTGATGTAAGCAATATTAGATAACCGGCCACCGCTTATGGCCTAATGATAATTTATAATAATACAAAATATACCACTTTGATTTGGCCAGGCAAATGTTGTCAGAAAATTATATCTTATCAAATAATGAGTTTTACATAAATGTAAACCGTTAATATGAAATCCACATGTTCATACATGTGGATTTTAAAAATGACTTAAAGAGTGCGGGAATAAAAACAAGAAGAACTATAAATATAATAATACATTGTTTGTAACGTATTAAGAGCCATTAGAGGCTTTTATTTATTTTTTATTATCTTTGCAATCTGGTCTAGGGTCAAGACTACCTAAATCACGCTTTTTTAGTGTGACTACCAGTCAGACTCACGAGCCACTTGGCAAATGCCATGTAGCTCGGCAGTCCGACTGGTAGGGTAGCGAAGCCAGTATGGCCTGAGCAGAGCTTGAAGTGGTCCAAGTTGTTAATCACACTAAGGAGCGTTATTTATGTAGAATTGTAAGGGTACTGAAGTGGTTCCTACTAACATTGATACCAACTCCAGCAACTCTCAACACAGCAGCAGCAGCAATATTAATCCTCCACACATCCTTAGGACTGTCACTAAACCGAAAATTATATTTGTATCCCGGTTGTGTACCAATACAACTAACGCCGATGTTATATCACACGTTAATTTTATATTAAATCAGCACAACATCCAAGGACTAAATGTCAAATGTAAAAAATATATCCCGCTTCAATGAACAAGTTGCGTCATTTAAATTAACCATTCCTGAAGCTATATTTGACCTATTACTTTCCCCAGAGTGTGCCAAAAAACTTAAATGCCTGTCCCTCTACTACCAAAACGTAAGGGGACTGAGAACTAAATCTCGCCACGTCTTTTTAGCAATTCAAAGACTTCCATTTGATGTTTTTGCACTCACTGAGACCAATTTGAACAGTGATTTCAACAGTAACGAATTTTTTACCTCGGATTTTAACGTCTTCCGGAAAGATGGTATTTATTGTTCAGACACGAATTTAACCGGTAGAGGGGTTCTTGTTGCAGTCCACATCAATTTTGATAGTCAAATTGTTATCATTCCCAACACTGATGCTCAAGCTAATGTGTGTCAAAATTAAAAATAATAAAAATAATGTTTTTATTTTATGTTGCTATATTCGCCCACTAAGTCAGATTGTAAGCTATCAGCTTCCTACTAATGCTGTTGACTTCGTCATTGACCTGATGAATCATCAAGATGACATCTTTGTTGTCGGTGATTTCAATCTCCCCGGGCTTAATTGGGATTATTCAGATGATAACACACATTATGTTGCTTCGAATGCACTGACAATATGTTGAACTCTGGACTATTTCAGATCAGCAACGTTAAAAATAGTCTGAACAGGCAGCTTGATTTGGTGTTCTCCTCGGTTACCAACAATAGCGTCGCTTCTGAACCAATCTAATCCTCTGTGCCATAGATGTATACCATTTTGATCACCTTTTGTCTGGAACAAGTCAGTCTTAATGTCAACTCTAAAAGTCCACAACGTTTCAACTTTCGTAAGGCCGACTTTGGGAAGCTTAAACATTTATTGGCTAACGTAGACTTTAACACCATTTTAAATGATCATAATGACATAGAAACACAAACTGTCAATTTTTACTCTGCAGTTTTTGAATGTTTTGAACAATCCATTCCGTATACCCGCCAAAAAACTGTATCGCCATCACCTCCTTGGTTTAATAATGAATTACGAACATTACGTAATCTTAGGAACAAACGTTGGCAAAGATTCATAAAAACTAAATCAGACTCTTACTCTAACTATTTAAATAGTTATAATGATTTCAGTAGATTGTCTAACGAACTTTATGGGAATTATCTCAGACTCATGCAATCCAATCTAATCGCTGATCCTAAGTGTTTTTGGCGCTTTATCAATCTGAAGAAAAAGTCCGACGGATACCCTTCCACTTTGAAGTATAAGGATCATTCTTCTAATGATCCTAAAGTCATAACAAACCACTTTGCTAACTTCTTCAGTCTGGCTTTCACAAACAGCGATTTTAAACCCGATGAAAGTTACTTTACATACATGAATAATTGTATTCAAACAACCTTAACTTCTAGTGAGATCAATTATGAATCCGTGGAAGGTAAAGATTTCCGAACTTAAAGATGATTTTTCTTCCGGTCCTGACGGTCTACCATCCATCGTCCTAAATACTGTAGTGATTTTCTTGCTCAGCCACTAACGACACTTTTCCAAAAGTCGCTTTCGCTTGGAATTTTTCCATCCATTTGGAAAAGTTCTTTTATAGTTCCGAATCATAAGAACGGCTGCAAGTCAGACATCTGTAATTACCGACCGATTGCAAAATTATCTAGTATTCCTATGCTGGTTGAAAGTATTAGTTGCTTTCCAATCGACCACCGCAAGTACTTGTAAGTGCAAAAAATGTGTATTGACTAAAGTGTTGATTGGAAAGCACAAAAAATTACAAAAGCAAAACATAACCTACAAATGTGTGGTTTATTTGTGATAACATTTTAATAAAAAACTATTTATAGCGGAATTTTATTAGCGCTTCACATACGATTTTAAATTATATTTTTGATAGAAAAATTCTACACACAATCACCTAGCGGGCAAATTTATCGTAACTGCTTTCAGTTACTCGTAGAACAGTTGTGAGTAGTTAATTTAGCAAAGACAAAAACCATAAGTGCTTATAAGTACTTGCGGTGGTCGATTGGAAAGCAACTATTGTGTATGATTCTTTTTTTTACGCTATTTGCCGTAGGCACTTGGCGAAACACACTTATACTTAATAAACACATTTTTATTAATCACTTGTTTTTTGTTTCGGAGAATATATATTATATAATATATTCTGCGAAACAAAAAACAAGTGATTAATAAAAATGTGTTTATTAAGTATGTGTATGATTCACTGTATTTTCATTGTAAACCGTTGTTTTCTGACAATCAGCATGGTTTTCTCAAAGCACGCTCCACGACCACAAACCTTATTGAATTCACTTCACAAACATTAAATACGATCGAAGCAGGGAAAGAGGTTGACGTTATCCTCACCGATTTTAGCAAGACGTTTGACAGGATTTCTCATGAAGTTATTTTGTTTAAGCTTAGGACCCTTGGCTTTCCTCCCCAAATTGTCCGTCGGATGGGCTATTATCTCAAAGGCCGTTTATATCATGTACTGTTCAAGTCATCACTATCAACTCATATATCAGCAACATCTGGAGTACCCCAAGGCAGCCGTTTGGGGCCAATTTTTTTCATTCTGTCAATCAACGACGCTGAATGTTTAATAAAAAATTCATCGATATTTATATACGCCGATGACATGAAGATTTACAGACGGATTTCAAACACTACCCGACAAGAGCCTATTACAATCCGACCTCAATAACTTCTCCACTTGGTGTGCAAAGAACAACCTTGATTTGAACGTGGATAAATGTCAAACAATCACTTACTCTTGAAAACGTGCACAGTCCATTTCTCGCGACTATTACGTTAACAGCGATGTCATTACTAGATCCAATTCTGTTCGTGATTTGGGAGTCATTTGCGACAGTGAATTGAATTTCAGACAACACATCGATCGTATTATCAATCAAGCCAATCAATCAAGCGCTCGGTTTCATCAAGCGTTGGTCGAAAGAATTCGATGATCCTCAAGTTACGAAGGCTCTCTTCTCAACATTCGTTCGTCCCTTGCTCGAGTATGCTAGTGTGGTCGCCTTATCATGAGGTTCACATTAAGAGGATTGAAGCAGTCCAGCGAAGATTTCTTCGCTTTGCTTTACGGGGGCTATCGTGGGTGGACATGTTCAACCTGCCTCCATATCAAGATCGTTTAAAGCTAATTAATTTACAACCAATTAGTAAGCGCCGACTTGTTGCAGACGTGGTTTTCATTCATCAATTACTAACCGGCGATATCGATTCTTCAGTTCTGCTAGGTAAAATTAATCTATATATAAATTCGCGAGATTTAAGAACGGTACCTATATTTAGAATCGACCCTCATCGAACTGATTACGGAAAGAATCAGCCCGTCTCTAGAATGCTGTTCGAAGCTAATCAGCACTGCCATTTAATCGATTTTAATATGACGAAACGCATGTTGAAAAAACTTTTTTATTTTTCTTGACTATAGTTTGATGTTTTATTTAACTTATTTGTTTTTTTTTGTTTAATTTTATTTTGGTTTACTTTATCTTGTTTTATCTATTTTAAATTTATTTAAATCTATCAAATCTGCTTGTACTAAGCAGACTCGACTTCCGTTTTCCTTCCGTCTGTGACGGGTATCGTTTTGCTTAACTATTCACTTAGCTATATTCATTTATAACCACATTTGATTTTAATACTAATATACATATATTGCCGTTTTAACATCCAATTTTTCAATTTCACTTGCTAAGCAATTCGATATCCTTGTTTATAATTCACTTGAATTATACTGAAAAAAATAATAATAATACAGATGGAGACTCCCCGTCGATGCTTAAAGACGTCGGATAACGAGCTTAAAGATGTCGGATTCTGTGGTATCACAATGGGCCAAAATTGGCCTAGAGCCAAGGCTCTCCCGCCTATAAAATTTGATTTCATGCAACGACCGATACTTGCTCATTATAAAAGGATACGATGTAAGCATGGTTCGTGATGGTTATCGCTTCGATTATATTTCTCAGGGTCAAGAAAACTTTTTGTCTTACTGGAGAAATTTTATTTTTGCTCACAGATCGCACTTGTCTTTTTTTTTAAATATGTATAACAATTTTGAACAAATATTCGAAAACTCGTCAATTGCCATCTACCAACTGCATCAGACTAAAGTAGATAGAAAAATGCTAATCCTCGACAAAACAGTAATGTGTATAATGCTTTAAAGTGAGTGCATTACCGTAATTTATCCGTCCCGTTGGGAAAACCGTAGTGATTCTATTCCTGTTCGTTCGATAAACTAATTAATTTTATCATCCAATCTAAACCTATAAACTTAAAATGCTAATAAAATTTATCCTAAATTACTAATAAATTAAAAAAAAAAACTAAATGTGGAAAATATATTTTGTTTGGGCTTGCGAACATTTAGGCTATTTTCAAACATTGTTAGTTTTATAAAATATATAATATTAGGATTTAATTTAAATTATAGATGGAAGATTTGCAAGAATCGCGCAACAATCAGTTTCGAACTTAATGAGATTATTGATTTGAAAAAATCAGTCATCTCATCAGGCCGCGGCGACTGACGTTGATATTTTACATAGGAATATTGTCTATATATAGAACAATACCATGTATATGTAGCCCAAGCGAATTACTACCTAGTCTACGGAATTCGATTCTTTCATATTCTCCATCTATACTTCATTTTTACCAATTAACTTTTCGTTGTGTACGAATTACTTTTATATTTTACGTTGTTGTTGTTTTATTGTAATGGTTCTGTTGTGGTTGTTCCGTACCTTGGTCTATTTCAGTATATCTCGAATTAAATACACAATCGTAGGAAATTCTTCCATTTGGCGTCAAATCTGTATGGAGTGTTTGGGAAGTTGATTGTGTCTAAGTAAGTATGAATCATCATAGTCGTTCTCACACAGATTTGACGCAAAATCGCGGCGGACGTTATGAAAATGTTTATCACTATAAAATTTTCAAATCAAATTGGCAATGATTTCACAAAAACAAAAACTTATCGTTTGACGTGATTTTTTGATCGATAAAATTCAAAATTTTTAAACTAAATTTTACATTTTCTACGTCATTTCAAGACTAATCTTGCTCTTGATAATCATCTATTAATGAGAGGGAGATTATATTGTTCTTATGTGTAAAATTAATAATCTAATTTCTCAATTTTCATTATTTTTTGCTTATTGCATATTATAATAAATTAATATCACTTATCTTGGACACATATATTTTTTATTAATTTGCCATCTAGGGGCAATACAAAATACTCATGATTAACCACCATTGCGGCGTAAAAACGAAAAAACTTTTGACGTAATTGTTTAATCGTTCAGAATCGAAATTTTTAAATGAGCCGATTATTTTGAAAGTGGTTGAAGTTCATTTATTTCTATATTGAGGTTTTTAAGGGTTTGTGCGTGAATTGATTTAAAAATATAACTAGTAATTTTCAAATGACAGAATCATTGCGATTTTGATGATACTACTAGACTAAAATTGTTTATAAATAAAAAGAATTATAAGAATTGTGATTATTGTGACAATTAAAATATATAATAAATATTTCTAAATTGTCTATAAGTGTCTAGTGCCAACTCAAAAAATTCAGGCAAAATTCATACCTCATAATTTTCACCAATCGGCAAACTTGTCACTATGATAATTTGGTAGACCCAAATGTGATTCTATCTGTGCTAAGCCGATTCAAATTCTAATCGATTATCTAAAACGACATATACTGGGTTTACACCAGAGCTACTTTAATAGTATAATACTTTTTTGCTAATAAAGTATAATACCCGGCCAGTTTACATCGCAAGCGGTGTAAACCCATACTATAATACTATATTACTTTTTTTGTTGACAAATATAATTTTTTTTGTTTAATATCACAAATGGAAATGTATATCGAAATAAAAAATGTCTTTACCGGCCACTTGAAAAAAATAATAAACAAAATTAAAGTATTATAACATTAAAGTAGAGTATAAACCACGGCTATAATACCAATATTTTTTTGATAGCTATTATACTTTAATAGCAAAATAGTATGTGATAAAGTATTAAAGTATTTTAGTTTGAGTTTACACCAACATACTTTTTTGCTACATACTTTTATTCTACTGGTGTAAACGGGGTAATAGTCTTGTTTCCTAATCTAGAATATAAGGAAATTCATATTTCAAAAATTTTCACAAATCGGCAAACTTCTCTATGATATTCTGGTAGACCCATGGTCCCATTCTGGTACTCTACTTCTGCAAACCGTTGCGTTGTTAGAGACAAGTTTGCCGGTCTGAGATAATTGTTGAGATATGAATTTTCTCATAATCAAGTTTTCAAGGAAATGTCGAGCTTCACAAGAATATCGTGTTAAGTAGATGAATTCCAACACGAATTTGTATTCGGTTGACACAAGTAGAGTACACGGATGGGTCTACTAAATAAATAATAGAGATAACTTTGCCGATCGGTAAAAATTTTAAGATATGAACTTCCTTCTAATCAGGATTTCACGAAAATGTCAAGCTTCACAATAATGTCGTTTTAGGTAGGTGGGCTCCATTAGAATTTTAATTGAGTTGGCACTATAGCAGAGTACGCATATGGATCGGATCTACCAAAATTTTATAGTGACAAGTTTGCCGATCGGTAAAAATTTTGAGATATGAATTTTCTTCTAATCAATATTTCAGGAAATTTCGAGCTTCACAAAAATGCCGTTTTAGGTAGTTTAGGTCATTTTGGTCTACCAAAATATTATAGGCATGTTTTCTGATCGTTGACAATTTTGTGACTCAGGAAATATTTTAGCACATTTAATTTAATTTTAGGGTTAAATTGTTAGTTTTTTTAAATAAAATAACATAAATATCTATAATTACATGTAAATTTAATTGTATTTGTATTAAAACTCTGAATTAAATATACATATTTAATTATTTATATTATGTTTAAACAATTAGTTGAATTGAAAAATTTTTTGCATCACGACTCCGCCCAAATGTATGCTTTAAACCAATATATCCTTATTAACTGTTTTTAGGATAAATTTAAATTGGGTAACTTAAACGTGTGTTCTTTGGTGATATCTTTTCCAAAGTATAAATGTAAACTAAATCAATTGAGTTGTTGACGTCAGAAAGTATTAGTCTACCTTGCCTTCATTTAGAACATAATAACTAATAAACGGACTCTTAAAACTTCTATAGAACAGTCAATATCTGAAATAGAGTATACTATTACATTTTGGATGCTACTTGTATTTTACTTTAATTATATTTATATATTATATTATTTTCAGGATGCGCACAATAACGGTTGCCCTCGCAGCAAGAGGTCACAATGTAACATCAATCAGCCCAGATGTTGATGCGAAACCTACGCCGAACCTGCATTACATTCATTTAGAAGAAGTATATCCAACAATGTTCACAGCTTATAATCAATCAGCAAAATTCGATTTCGTCAAAATGGGCAGATCACATCCATGGTTTGGACTATATGGATATTACGATTGGATGATACTTGGAGGTACGGGGATTTTTAAATCGAAGGGATTACAACAACTAATGTCATATCCAGACAATTTTAAATTCGATATCGTAATGTACGACTATTTAACACCATGTCTCCTTGGAACCTTGCATAAATTTAAGTATCCACCATTAATTGCTTTAACCGCTTTTAATGGACTTTCAATGACAGTTGGTCCTATGGGAGCCCAATATTATCCCTATATACCGCATCCATTCCGAAACGAATTTACATCTACATTTTTGGGTCGTGTCGAAAACTATCTGTTGTACTTGATTGACCAATCCATTCAAAAATTGTATATGTATCCAAAATTTGATAAGCTTTCGTTCACACACTTAGCAAATCCAATTAAATTGCACGATTTGGAGCGCTTATCTAAAATTGCATTGGTTAATACCCATCCGGCAGTTGATATTATAGAACCTGTCTTACCAAATGTGATTCCGGTTGGTGGTTTACAAATATCTAGGCCAAAAGAATTACCTGAGGTAAGCTAATTAAAAAAATATATATATTTCATTACATAATAACGACATTTTGTTGACAAAACAGGATCTCCAGAATATTGCCGATAGAGCCACAAATAGTTTAATTCTATTTTCACTCGGAACCAATATGCGAAGTGATTCTTTAGGACCAACACGACTTACTTATATTTTAGAAGCACTTAGAAGTTTACCACAATATACATTCCTTTGGAAATTTGAATCGGACAACCTACCAGTAACAGTACCCAAAAACGTTTATATCCGTAAATTTTTACCTCAAGCAGAAATTTTGTCTCATCCGAACACAATTCTATTCATCACACATTGCGGCATGTTAAGTACACAGGAAGCTGTCTGGTACGGCATTCCCATGTTAGGAATTCCAATATTTGGTGATCAATTTTTAAATAATGAACGATCGGTTGCAGCAGGCGTAGCACGAAATTTCGACCTTCTTAAACTAACTGATAGCTATTTACGCGAAGAAATATTAGAGATGACCCAGAATAAAATTTATTTGACGAATGTTAAACGATTGTCCAATAATTTCCGTGACCAACCGGAAACGCCACTGGAAAGAGCCGTTTGGTGGATAGAACGTGTTATTCGGAATCCTGATTTGGATTATTTGACTGGAGCGAACAGAGATATGAGTTTGATATCGAGAACAGCAATTGATGTTATTGCTTTCCTTGTAATTGTGTTACAGCTGTCCATTTATATTTCGATCAAACTATTTTGTAAGATTTGTAAACTCTTTGCTCGGAGAAAAACTGTTAAAGCCAAACTGAAGAAAAATTAAATAAAAAATTGAATTAATGATTGATTGCATCTGTTTGAAAGGTTATTTTCACAGTTCGAAATTCAACCACGTTACCCAGTCCGATTACTAAACTAACATCGAAAGAGATAAGATATTGAAAGTTTTCAAATTTCTTTATTTGGAATACCATCCATGATAATTCTGTGCATTACTGTTAAGACTTTTGTTCGTCATAATTCATACATTTCGAGTAATAAACGTAATAATATTTTTTTATGCCAATTCCTTGTTACATATTATAGTAGATGCTTGTTAATGCTTGTTATCGGTAACAGCACCAATTCTTTGTTTTTTTCCAACTATCGTACATATCCATACTACGATAACTTGAATCCGGTAACTTCTTCGTTTCTTTCCCCTACATCAATAAAATGTATTTATTTTATATTTAAAGAGGAAAGAGACGAAGAAGTTACCGGATTCAAGTTACCGTAGTATGGATATGCACATCGGGATATTTCATCTTCGCTTAACCATGAATCGAAGGCAATCATAAATAGCTCGCATATTATTCGAATTGAATATTGATTCCTAAATTCCATTTGTTATTGCAAACTTGTCTGGAAGCGACGACCACTTAATCCACCAATTGATATTTTAATCATCGGAATCTGTTCTTGTTGCTTCTTAATTTCGTTTAATAAAATCGACCTCAAGGGTCTCGATTAATTCATTACTTCTGCCTCTAAATTACTTCTGTAATTTCCTCATTTAAACTTTTTCGATAGTTTTCTACTAAGGGGAGGGGGGAGGGAGAATTTTGGGTAAATACGTTACGATTATTAAATCATTTGTTTAGAATTAGTGGACTACTAGCTTCGACTCGCGGTAGACGCACTAATCTCTAAGCTAAGCAAAAAGTTCAATTTTCCAGTATTGACGACTGTTAAAGTTGGGAACGTGACATCTAGCGCATTAAAAATAAGCTCATTGCGGGTTTTTTCTATGAAATTTTAGCACGGCATACTTTATGAAAATAAAAATTAACATACAAAAATATCCGGAAGAAGCTTATTTTTTTTTGCCGCCAGACAGCAAAAAACGGCAAAAATTTGACGGCAAAAAAATTAAACTGATTGGGTCTATTCATCGAGCAATAAATATATAAGAGGAATCAAGCAGTGCAAATTTTACAAGCCAATCTTTCCGAGGTTAATCTTATTTTATAGTTTTAATATATTTATATACACAAATTTAATTTTTTTCTATATTTAATCCATATATACGTATTTTATAAACATCGGCATGGTTATTTAATAGGTCATTGTTGTCGTGAGGCTTATACAGATTGCCAAAAGTAAAATAGATTAACCTCGGAATCTCTACATGAGTCCTCTTATGTATATTTTGCTTTATGGTCTATTTTTGTATGTTAATTTTTATTTTCCTAAAGTATGTCGTGTTAAAATTTCATGGAAAAAAGACTCAATGAGCTTATTTTTAATGCGCTAGATATCACTACCCCGGACATTTATAGTTCTCAATAGAAGCAGAGGTTGCATTGACAGTAGGTAATAAATATTCAGGATAGCCAATGCAAAATTACTTTTAGGTCCAAAGTAAAATTGTAAACATCGGTAAACATATGTATACAAAATCAAAATTTATTTAATTCAACTGTTTAAGGTTCAACTGTCTAGTTCGGTTACTTTTGTTTATAAATATGTATGTACGCATACAATGATTTCTTAACATACACAAAACAAATTAATTTTCTTCAAATGTACCATATTATTGTCTGTGTGTGTGCTCGATAATTTTATAGAGTTAAGAGAGTTGAGAATATGGTTAAGAAATTATCGCATGATCGCTATGCAACCAATTTATGAGTGAGCTAAATTTAGTTTACAATTATTTCTCAATATGCCCGCCTTTGTATAAGTTCTCGTATTATGTTGCATATGTATATGGGTTTGAAACATATAGATTGCCTTGCATCGTCTTATATATAAAGTGTATCGCTTATTATGATAAGACATGGAACCTTTTTAAATTTGTAATAAATTTGACAAGTTTGAAGTCAGATTATTTTCTTAAAGTTTAAGATGAACAGTAATTATTTTATAAGTGTGATATCATTAGTAATTGTATTGTTTAATAGTAATTGCAAAAGTGCGAATATATTAGTTTTAGAGCCGGTACCCTCACCTAGTCATCATATTTGGTTGGTATATAAATGATACGGTAGATTTGCTAGTGATAACCTAAACATAAACTCTATTTATATAGGATTCGATCGTTAACATTAGAACTGGCGCGACGAGGTCATAATGTAACCTCGATATCGCAGGATGTAGATTCTGAGCCTACACCGAACTTACATTACTTGCATCTGGAAAAGGTTTATCCAACACTTCATAACGAAACAGAAGGTTTGGAGTTTTTCGCGTTCGGCCAAACAAAAAATCCATGGAAAGAATTAATATTATTTAGTAAGTTTGTGATTAAAGCGTGTACCGGCTGCTTGGAATCAAATGGATTGCAACAATTGCTCGATTATCCGGATGATTTTAAATTCGATGTAGTACTACATGATTTTATGGCACATCCATGTTTATTAGGATTTTTACATAAATTTAACTATCCACCAATGATTGGACTAACCGCGTTCAATGCACCATCGGCAACTATCGATCTGATTGGATCCCAGATGTATCTATATACGCCAAATATTATTCGTAACAATTTAAACACCGATTTTATTCAACGAGTCGAAAGTTTATTGCTGCATATATTTGATTACGGACTAAAACACTTTTATATGTATCCGAAAATGAATGAAATGTCACGGGTACAATTTCCAACCTCACCAAATATGACCGATCTGCTACAGCATACAAAATTAATTTTATTAAATACACATCCGGCTCTTGATTCGATTGAACCACTACTACCTAACGTGATTCCCGTTGGGGGTATGCAAATTGCTCGACCAAAACAGTTACCTGAAGATTTACAACGCATCGCGGATGGTGCCAAAAAAGGTTTAATTCTATTTTCGTTGGGAACAAATGTAGATGCTAAGAGCTTGGGTGAAACACGTATTAAGCATATTTTGGAAGCGTTTCGTAACTTGCCATCGTATAGTTTTGTTTGGAAAATTGACCCGAACGCGGTTAAAGGTGTTATCCCGCATAATGTACACATAAGAGATTGGCTGCCACAAGTCGAAATTCTGGCGCATCGAAATACACTTTTATTTGTCTCGCACTGTGGATTACTAAGCACGCAAGAAGCACTTTGGTTTGGCATTCCTATATTGGCAATTCCAATATTTGGTGATCAATATATGAACGCAGAAATCGGAAAGCGGGGAGGTTTCGCAGAAGCTCTAGATTTAAATAAATTGACTGCATTTACATTAAGAGAATCGATTTTAAAAATTTCACGAAATGTAACGTAAGTTTTCCGCAATTCTACAAGAGACCGGAGATTTTACATTCATATAATTTATTTACAGATATCGACTGAAAGCGAAACTGCGATCAGAATTTTATCGGGACCAATCACAAATTCCCATTAATCGTGCTATTTGGTGGGTGGAACGCGTTATTCGCAGCCCAGATTTGGAATTTTATCAAAGCCCCGCAAAGAATCTAAATTATTTTGCCAAACATGGCTATGATGTGATTACATTTATTCTAACCGCGACACTTTTATTTATTGGGATTGTTATTAAATTAATTTTTATGCTAATTAAATTAGGCGTGAAACGCTATAAATTGAGGCAGGAACTGCAATTTAAATATATGAAATCATTGTGAGGAAAACAACAACAAAAATTTATTTCTAATCATGTTATGATATAAAGTCATAATTAATTCTTAATTTCGAAAAAAATTATAAAAAAATATTTATAAACAATTTTCCCAGAATTGTATGCGGAAAACATATATCGTACACATCTAATTCTAAATCCATTTTCCCCCCGTGATTTTCTTCGATTTCATTTTGAAATATTGAAAATCCAAATTCATTTCTATTCAATTCACTAAAAATCAATAAAAAATTTAGTTTATTGGCATCGTCCGAGTAAATTTGCTGTTGCAATTTGGTCGAATCTAAACTAAAACGTTTCGATCGCCGGTCGATTTTATTGACGAATTCGATCTCAATATCACTATACGAATTTTCTACGAAATTTAACGAACGTACTACAAAATTAATTAAATTCCCATTATTACCATTTTCGCAGGACATCGACATTGGTGTAGGCTCCTCGGACATTGATATCTCATCAGGTGAATCGGGTGAAATGTCTTGCATTGTTTCGTCAGGGACGCACTCATCATTTCGTATTGAAGATAAATCAGAAAAATTATCTGTATTCGTATAGTTGCCGCCGTTGTACGCCCCTGGCGACTTTGTTGAATTTACCATATTGTGATAGTATCGATAATATTTTAACGCTCGTCTAGTATTCCGAGCTCGTTCCATTTGTATTTTGGGTGATTCAAAAATTTGTAGAATATTTTTATGTTGTTGCATCGTATCCACCAGGTTTTCTAATCGGTATGTTTGACTGATGTGTGAATACTTTTGATAATCGGCTCGTGAATAATATCTGTGAAAATAATAAGAGAGATTTTGATTCAACTTAAAAATATTTTTAGCAGATTCACTTACGATACTTTAGTTTCACTACTAATTTTTTTGACTGGAATTTCATACTCGCAATCAGCAGGTACACAAACATCGCCACTGCCCTTTTCAACTAGTGCGGGTGGTTTTTTTTCTGAAATTTGTGGAAACTGCTAAAGAAAATAAATAATAATAATAGAATATACACGAATACCTTGTTACACGATGTTAACGGTCTAGATCTTACCTCATTTGACCAAGTTTCGACTTCTTCTCGTACCAAGTTATTAATATCAGTCTTTTTCTGATATTCACTAATCCTAGCGCAAAGTGTTTTATTTACTCTTTCCAATTCTAATCGAATTTTCATTAATTTTTTCAATTCAGTCTCTAATTCTGCATTTTTCTCTTTTAAGAAACAGATTTGATTCTTTTTTCCTTCGAGCTCTACGATTAACTCGTCATTATGAAGCTGTAGAGTTTTAACTTTTTCTAGCAGATTAGCGTGAGAGTGCTCCAGTGATGAAGATGTCGATGCTTCATTTTCTACTTGTTTCTTTAATTCTTCATTTAGTTCGATAAGTTCTCGCAATTTCGCCTCATCTCCTTCATTACTGCTAGCTATAGTTTGGAATTTCTGTGATTGATCTCGTAACGTTTCTATTTCCAGATTCTTCTGTTTCAAAACTTTCTCTAATTCTTCTAATTGTTTGCGCTCTTGATCCGCTCGCTCTAGTTTCATTCTATACTCTAACGACTTATCGGATTCACATTTTAATTTTTCTTCTAATTCACTAGTTATTTTACGTTCGTGGTCCACTTTGATGCATGCTTCTTTTTCGATGCAATCGCTATACTGTTTAAGACGAAGCATTTCCGTTTTGGCTTCTTCTAAACATCGATTTAGCTCTATAACTTTAAGATCTTCCGCTAGTTGTTTACTCAAGTCAATTTCAGACCATTTTGTACGCAAATCAGAAATTTCTTTTAACAATTCAATGTTAGTTTGACGTGTTTCTTCAAGGTAGTTATTAAGTGCGTTGATCTCGCCTTGCAATTTCTCCAACTCCTGCGATTGCTTAACGCGGTTTTCTTCCTCAAATTTTTTTTCCAATTCCTGCTCACAAACTGACTGTGCTCGAAGTTTATTTCGTTCAGAGCTACGTCCCGAATAGAGTTCATCTTCTAGCGAATCAGAGACCGGCGATTTTCTAGTTGATGACGCCACAGATTTTTCTTCACGTTTCGTATCCATTTTTTCGTCTCGGTCCGTATCACACGAGTGCTCTGAAAATGGTAAATCCTTTAATTTTTTACCATATTTTGCTAGTAAACATGTCATTTGATCTTTCAGCATTGAATTCTTATTTTCCAGATCGATCAATCGAACTTTTAATGTGTCATCGGTGGTAAATAGCTCACGTGGTTTGATACTGCGCCCCGAGCATGAGGACAATCTCAGCAATTTGGTTGTCAAATGTTTAATTTTTTCCTTATTTTCATTATTTTCACGTTTCACTATCACATTTTCTTCACATAAATCGTAATATTTATTTTCTAATTCTTTTCTAGTTAATTTACTAGCGCCTAATCGCTTAGTAAGTAACTCATTTTGATCGGCACGAAGTCTCGGTTTATAGTATTTTGAATATGGTGAGGTAATATTCATAAATTTGCTAAAAATATATTTACTAATTTAGCAGCACCGCATACATTAGTTTTGAGTAATTACCTGTTCGATCGCTCCATTTCTAATAAGTATTTACAAAAGGTTTAGTATAAATAAATATATATTTTCTTATTTTTGGAAACCAGCCAAATAGTTTTCCAATTTTGTTAAAGAGCAAAAACTTTTGTTTTACAAATGAGGTTTCCATAGTAACTGCCCGTCTCCTTCCAAAAATAAATCGTTATGGTTGAATTCATTTGTCATTCCAGGAAACAGGTATGTGTGTGCATGCAAGGGGAAAATTTTATAGCAACATATGCGTCCATTAGAAAACAGAACACAAAACAATGCAGTAAGAAAATCTAATGTATGGAATAGTGGTTCATCATTCTCTGGTTAATCTGTACAATAAAACAGTTTCCCCAAAATATTCAGTTACAATATTTTTTCATGTTCAACCGATTCTCGCCTGATGTTTTTAACGGTACTGTGGAAATGCTGCCTTATAAATTATAGTTCGTAATCTATGAGAATTTAACGCAGATGTTGAAACATTTTGGAAATTCAATTGGTCATTAGAGGAAAACTGGGCATTGTTTTGAGCTAATCTAACCGATGCTGCATTCACCCGCCTCTAATATGTTCAACACAACTATAAATTTTGGACATTATTGTTGTTATTAAATAAATTTTATTTATTTTATTTTTTTTAATAAATTTTATTGTTTCGTCTAAAAACGGCACTGGGTGCCTTACTAAATTTGAGTAAACATTTTAAAAAAATTACTGGCTGAATTAGATTGGGTTAGATGTGTGTGACTTAGAATGTCGCGTTGAAAAAGAAATTATGAGTAAGGAGCGCGATTTTCCACTCAAATTTGAAATATTTTGGAATCTTCTCATTAAAACGCTTCTCATTAAACTGCTCATTAAAACGCAACGGGGCAATGTGTTGAGCCAATCTAACCGAAGGTGTGTTGCGCATTGAGTCATCTCGTTAATGAGGAAATTATGTACTGGAAGCACGGTATTCAAACATCTCTATTTTGTTGATTGAAACTACAAATTTCATGAATTTTGGGCATGAATATTATCGTCTAAGAAACTGGGATTTGGCTTTACTAAATTTGAGTAAAAATTTTAAATTTTTATTGGTTGAATTAGATTGCATTTGATGTATTTGACTAATGACATCTTAACGAGGGAGTTGGTTATTACCGGAAATTACCGGAATGTTATTTAAACATTTGTTGGTCCTTCGAGCCGGATCCACCGCAGCCGCCATCAACAAATGTTTAAATAATATTCCGGTTCGACAGTACAAAGTAAGTAAGACTGTACAAAATAAAATACTTATTTAAAGTTAACAATTTATATTTATACGCGGTGCAATTCTAATGACGATTGGATTTAATAATGGTTGGATTTACAAATCTAGTGTTGGACTTGATGATATATTGAATGGTTGGTTTCTTTGCAGATAATGTTTTATGTGTTTCAGGTGAAGATTTATGGTTTCAGGAAATCAGATTGACTTTGGATTGAACATACCGCCACCGTTGACTCGGTTGAGTCAAACTTAGGTAACAAACATAGTTTAGTTATTAGTTGGTGTAAGATGCGCCCACCGGGAAACGTGAGAGATACAATCCGGTAGGACATCTTAATTTGGTGTAGACTGGGTTCGGGTAACACCGTTAACTGCTGGTGATTAAAAAGTGAGCTTCGATCAATGGATTTGCTTGACTTCACTTTTCATTGGATATAGCGTTGTTGCCTCGACTTGTTATTAAAGCGTCTGCAGGTGTTGCATAGATGTATAATCCGGCGTGTAACTTTTCTTGCTCTTGGGATGGCAAAGCGGTGTTTTAAAATGGTATGCACCAATTGTTCCTGGCAAGTGAATTCCTGTAATGTATCTCCCGGAATATAATTTTGGTGATAATATGGTTGTCTGGCAATATTATGGGGTGCTTAGCATCGTGACCAATAGCAGCGTTCTCCAAACGTATTCAGTAATAATTTATGGGTTAATAATGAACTAATATCGCGTTTGTAACATTCATGTTGGACAAATCGAAATAGACAGTATTCGGCATTTACACCTGCTCTACAGTTAAGGGAATGCAAGATTTTCGTTTTAATTTTCGAGTTTGAAGAATTTTCTTGAATCTGAGAAGGTATGCTAAAATACGGATTAACGTTCTTATATTTGAATTACTAAGATCCATGTAAAAATACTTCCTAATGACCTTACTGCCTTCGCGATAGATATTCTCGTAGGTTGCCGTTTTTAAACGGTATTGAGATAATTTCATATCTGGGTTTTCTATCCACAGGATACGATGGTAGTCTTTATCTTGGGGTAAGAGCTCCTATTCTGTTCGCTAAAATCTCTCCATAGCTACCACTAACCGTCGAAAATCTTCAGAATAAGCATGATGACAGGTTTGACTGGTGTTGGGAATAGGCTGTTCAATGTCCACGCAAAATAATGGATTGATTGATGTTCGTAGTTTAATTTCGGATTTACCTCTTGAGATACATGATCGCGATTGATTAATTAAACTGATTGCAATATCCGACATGGGACGCGGAATTTTCAATCGGCTTATAAGATCTTTTGTAATAAAATTGTGCGTCGACCACGAATCCACCAGGGCTCGACATTTTGTCCAGTTTAAATATTTATCCTGTATGTCTAATTTTGCGGTAGGTAAAATAGGGATATTACCTTTAATCGAACGGGTATCTTCTACTGGATCCTTAATTCGCACTGCTTTATCTGGTGCTAACATCGTGATAGTGGAGTGGTTATTATTACTGAAAGTTGGCTGAACGATATTTTGATGAACGGTCTCATTCGTATTCGGTGATCCTTTATTATTCTGTGAACACTCGGTTATACTACGTGTACAGCTCTGTTGAAAGGCAGTTAAAACAAAGGTTAGATTTGGTTATGAAATCACGACGTAAGAGAATGTCTATTGCACGAAATTTAGAACACTCATATAATCCATGTGCTTCATTTTCACAGAGCGGACACAGCGGTAACTGTAAAGTGGCATAATATGAATTAATCGGTATTGGTGATTTGCGTGCAGCTTATCGTTTGGGTATACGCTCAGCTAGTGAATTCATTCTCTTGGATAGAAATTCTAAGAATTCATAAATCGTTGGATAATCGGTTTCAGTGTTCTCGTGGACCGTGGATAGGTAAATATCATAAAATGATTGCCACTGTTTCAGGTTGCCATCGAAAGTTGAGGAGATTCAGTCTAGGTAATTTGAAATCGGATCGAAAATTAATCTCGGAGGTATTCAAAGATGCATCGGCATCATCGTGAGGAATCGGTTTTGCAGACTTAGTGGAAAGTTACCTTATAAGGACTTGAATTTTTGCAATGATTAAGTAATACGATTCGTTAAAAATATTCATATCCGAATTCGCTTCTGCATCTAAATTACATATTTGATCCTCGACTGAGTCAAATTGATTGTACATTTCATTCCTTTTAGATAGACGAATTGACAGTTCGTCATAAGTGGCATTTTCGCCTTTCGTATTCACAAAATTCGAAATTTTCGTTAACTGACCCTTGATCATTCCTTTACGCTTAACTAATGCTTCCATATTAACACGAGGTTGAAATATAATTAAATTGGACGATAACTTAACTGAAGTATAATTTTATACGCACAGTGCGAGCACACAAAAAATGTCAAAGAACCACTCGAATCATAATTATAAAATTCGAAAATATATTTTTAATATAAATTGACGTTAGGGTTCAATTTACTTAAATAATATAGAAACGGCTAACCTGGTTTTAACCCTATACTCGACTGTTAAATGGAGACTAATAAAAATACTATTCGGCAAATGGCGGCTGGAATATGGGCATGGGTGAATGGTGTCTGGTTTTTAATCCTGTACTTTTGGCTGTCAACCGGGAACTAATAAAATACCATGTGATGAATGGCGGCTGCAATGAATGCAAACTCGTAAAAACCACTCAGTGAATGGTGGCTGGAATCTCGGCTTTAATCACTTTACTAATTCTGCAGCATAATGTAAATCCGTAGAAGTACCATGCGTTAAATGGTGGTGGGTATTTGAGCTTATCACTTTACTAATCCTGCAGTTTAATTCAAACACGTAGAAATACCATGCGATGAATTGCGGTGGGTATTTCGGCTTTTATCAAATATAGCACTGCGCAGTTTTGCTATCCGCTGGTTAGTAATGGCGTGGATGTTTTAGAATTGCAATCGCTTTTGTTTTTAACTTTACACTTTACATGTATCGAATTCGGCTCGAAGGACTAATACATCCCAGCAAAAAAAGCTATTGACGATACATTAATGACTCATCAGCGACAGTCAAGCATGACATGTAATTCGCTCGGTAATTCGGGAGCGCAATCAAAAGCATTGAATACTAACCCCCTTTTCCTCTGGATTTTTCAAAGAACTGTTATTTTTCGAGTAATTCAGGCTTTCTACTATAAGAATATTTCAATTCCAGGTGTGGTAGCCGTCTGCGTTTATTCAAACAAAATCTATGAAAATTTCCTGTTTTAAACGTAGTGAATTTGTCAATCAAAAGCAGTGACTAACCCCCTTCTAATCTAGATTTTCCAAAGAACTGTTATTTTTCGAGTAATCGAGACCCTCTATACTATAAGTGTTTTGTAGTTCCAGATTGTTTGCAGTATTGCTTTCTCTTTTACTTTTCTATTTTATGCATACTTTTTTTTTGTAAAAATATATACGTACTTGAATTACCAAAATTTCATAATATAAAATATAACAGAACACAAATCTCATTATCCCATTTGCATTGTGGCCTAAATGTAGAGTTTTTTATTTTATTACACTATTACTAATACATTCTCACTATAATTTTTTTTGTTGTTGGTTTAGGAAAGTTAGGACAAACTTCCATTCCGTGGATTACGTGAATTACGTGAAATATGTCCTAATCTGTTCTAAAACACAACAACAAATATTTAGGACAATCTTTGGAAAAACTTCACATCTCTATTTAAACAACATATTAATAATTTTTTAAAAAGATAATAATACATATCAGTATCACTTTCAAAATATAAAAACTTAATTTTGGTAAAAAAATAAATTTCACCGTTGGTACTTCAAATGGCGGAAGTTTGCCTAGAATATAAAACACAAAATTTGTTTAACTATAAAATAAATTAAAAAGTTGAAAATTTTGGTATAAAGTACTACGTACTACAAATCGATTACTAACCTATTTGACAAATAAAATGTTAAAAATATGCTGCAACTCTCTCTCTCTCTCTCTGGCACTATATCCCATCAAGGGATTTGGCCGCCTCAAATGAGGTTTCATAATCATATTTTCATATCGGATAATGAGTGATTAATTCATTGATCCTAAACCAGCCGTGAAATTTTTTCACCACCAGGAATCGAACCCAGGACCTCCGGTCGGTGGAGCAAGCATGCTGACCACTTTGCCACCGGGGCTGCAACTCTAGCTACATATATTTTAAAAAAAAATTATACATTAAAATAAAAATTATTACATAGACGACAGACTGGCGTGTCATCCGCAAAATATTTTAATTTTATTTTTATCGATTTTGTTTTCTTACGTTGTTTTCAAAACATTGCGATGGAATGAGACACATCGAAGACTCGTCATACATGTTTCGCTCAAGACATCATCAAGAAAGAAGTTGTGTATACATGACATGTCTCACACTAGTCTTTGTTCATCAACAGACACTGTACGCGTCATTTGAGAATCAAATGTTGCTTGTCATAAATTAGTCATTTGTCAACATACCATCAAAAAACGACAAAAACTAAGCTTTTTGCTTTTTCATACACAACTAGAAAAGAGACGGGAAAGGTTCGGAGCCGAACTCTATAAGCATTTTTGCTGCCTATAAAATATAAGAAAATAGCTTTTCCACAAAAATAAACACAAACCACCACACCTAAACATTATTACTACCCCCCCCACTATCCTATTCAAACCCCCAAAACCCACCCCACCCGCACAACCCATATCCTAACCCTTTAACACCTCCATAACCTGCACTCCCACACGCACACCGCCCACTAACCCCCATCCACCAAATCCCAAATTCCCACACCAAACGCAAAACACCTTATCACACCCCCTTCCACCTCTCATACCACCACTCCTACCACCCCCATACCCACACCACCCTCATAAACCCACACCCATACGAGATATATTTTTATTTCACATTCACATGCTCTATGAAACCAAAATAGATAAGAAAATAAAAAAAAAATTCTATAAATTTTAAGGAGGGGGGTTAAGAAAACCCTACATATCTCCGAGCACCCTAAACACAGAAATGTCCAAATCAATAGGGATCATTCCCATGGATTGCTTGAACTTTTAGTGAAGAAATTAAGTTGATATCTCCATCCGTTCTCAAGTTATCGTGCACACAGGCGGACAGACGGCAAACCGAAAACATATAGCATTTTTTTAACAAAAATGCTTAAAAATAGTAAGAAATAGAAACGTATGTTTTCGTGAAAAATAATCCACATGGATGTTGACAAATTTCCAACTGGGATGTTTAAGAAATATTCCGGTTCGACTGTACAAAGTTCTAATAAAATACTTATTTAAAGTTAACAATTTATATTTTTTTTTGATTTAAATCGCGATGCAATTCTAATGATGATTGAATTTAATAATGGTTGGATTTACAAATGTAGTGTTGGACTTGATGATATATTGAATGGTTAGTTTCCTTGCAGATCATGCTTTATGTGTTTCAAG
Organism: Nephrotoma flavescens; assembly: GCA_932526605.1. NCBI lineage: Eukaryota > Metazoa > Arthropoda > Insecta > Diptera > Tipulidae > Nephrotoma > Nephrotoma flavescens. The sequence goes on from OW052222.1 coordinate 120,667,775, forward strand.
TGAAGATTTATGGTTTCAGCAACTCGGATTGATTTTGGATTGAACATGTCTATTAAAATGAAATTTCACATGTTCTTATGGTAGGTTTGAATTTACAAATGATTTCGAATAAAACTGACGAATTAAAATTCAGCAGTTTTCGAAATCGAAAAAATTCGATTCAAAGATATTAGTTTCAAAATATGTAGCGTTATTAATTTACGTTTTCACTACAATTTTTGTTTGAGGGGTTTTCCTTAATTTATGGTCCTGCCCAAGATCAGCTAAATAGTACAGTTTTCAGAAATATTCTATGGAGCGTGTCTGATCAAAATTCATTGGGAATACCATGGGCGCAAAATAATGCTGAATCATTTCACCGACATTTAAATACGGTAATTGGTCGCCCGCACGGTGGACTGCATTTATTTGCAAAATTACAAAAAACACTAAAACTATCAACGCAGAAATTGAGAAACTGGAAAGGGGAAACCGTCACCTGCAAAAAAGCCTAAATATATTATTAATAAAAAAAACATAAACTTAATTTTATTATTAAAAAAAAGAATATAGCAATTATGGCTTTTTGAAAGCAATTGCTGGAAATATATCGTATTGTGTGTACCTAATGTTATATATAATTGGTATTAATAAGTTAAATAAAATAATAAAATTTATTTTTATATGTATGTACATATTTATTTAAGCACTTTTGAAAAATACCGTTTGGTATCTGTTATCTTGTTCACGTGGTTCGTAGTATAGTGTAGTGTAGTGTAGTTATGACTACAGCACTTATATGGCCGATCAATTGGAGGTGTAATTTACTAACTCTACCATTACGCCCCTGTTGTTGATATATTGAGCTAAGAATATTTGACATTTCTCGATGTTTTTTTAAATTTTTATATTGACGATTGTGTTTGGCGTTTGTGTGTTCTTGTTTTGTTGTGAAAAAGTAAAATATTACAATAAGTACACAACGAATTCGAAAAACTCGAATTCAAAATCATAACAAATAACAACTGTCAAAACTATGTACACTACCCCTACGCCAAGTGTTCACGTGGTGCGTAGTTGCAATTACACTGCACTACACTACAGCATTTTGACCGTATTTTATAATACACTTTGGTAAAGTTTTTTCTCTGTTCACGTGGTTAGATAATATATTACACTACACTACACTACAAACCACGTGAACAAGATATATGTAGCTTTGTCCCTTTGCCGTTTTGAAATAAGCAGTTTTGAAGAATGTCGTTTTTAAATATGCCATTTCGACCAGGAGACTCCTAGCACATCACTACCAACATCATCTGAATGAACAAATTGTTGGCGATCTTTTAGGTAATAATCAATTACGTTGTTAACCCACGAATTCCACAGCAGTATAATTTTTCAAGTTGAATTTTGATTTATAGATGGAAAATGTGTAAGAATCCCCAACAATCAGTTTCGAACGGATGAGATTATTGATTTGAAGAAATCAGTCTTCTCATCAGGTCGCGACGACTGACCTTGTATTATTTACATGGAATATTATCTATATTTATAGAGCAATACCATGTAGTTGTACTACTAGCGAATTACTGTATAGCGTACGAAATTCGATTCTTTTTTTACATTTATCATCTATATTCTATTTTTGCAACTAACTTTTTCGTGTTTACGAATTTTATTATATTTTACTTTTGGTTTTTTCGATAGTAATGGTGTTTGTGATTGTTCCGTATATTGGTCTATTTTCTAATTTTTCAAGGAGCAAACTATGGTATCGAAAGCCTTTTCTAAATCCAGAAATAAAGCACCGACATATTCACCCCTGACAGAAGCATCGTAAAGCAAGTTTGTTATTTCAAACAAAGCCACTTTAGTACCAGCGCCATTTCTAACCCCGTATTGATAAGTAAATATTTTTTTTACTGATTTTAAGAGTCCATCAAACGGTTAGCAATGACTTTCTCAATAATTTTATAAAATACTGATAATGTTGGAATTGATCTATAGTATGAAACCAAACCACTATCTATCTATACTTTGAAGCAGCGGCACAACCTTTGCAATTTCTAAACATTTAGGTTACACAGTCACACCTGTTTCAGAAATAATATTTACGATATTACACAAAAACTATATAACGGATATTAGCTGGTCCACCACCTTTACCATTATCCAATGAACTAATTATATTAAATATCTCAGCTGAAGTTGTGGAAAAAGGGAAACTGAATTACGGTTAGGATACAATGTTTGAAATTTATTGATATTGCTATCACTGTTAAGTGATTCACATGTTGTTTTACCGATATTGATAAAATAAGTATTAAATAAATTAACAATATCAGTAGTATTAGTGTAATATTTATCTTACCATTTGATAGTTCGTATGGGTGATTTTGAAGAGTCCCTTCTTTATAAATATTTGTCCATATAACACCTTTCGATCAACATTACGAATCAAATTTGCATAATTCCATTTCTTGGTAAAATATTTCTCTAAACTAATTTTTCTATTAATATGTTTCACTTTAATTTTAATTTCAATATTATTGGTATTAATCTTAAAACTGTGTACTCTTCGTACACTTTCGGTCTTCCGTTCTTTGTCTACGACATAAAATTCACCGTTTTTAAACTGTTGAAACCACTCTCGACAACTTCTCTCACTTGAGGCACTCTTGCCATACGCTTCTACAAGCAAACGATGCACCTCAGCTGCAGATTTCTTCAAATTAAAGAAGTAAAACTCGACATTTTAGAACCCTAGCCCCCCGGAGATGACGTTTTACATTGGTCAATTTTGACCATAACTTACTGGAGTTACCATCTTTTGGTTTGGGGTTTATTAGATAACACCTTTACTATTAACTTTTTTTTAAATTACTAACATCATATTAATTTTAAACATATTTAATTTATTTTAACTTTTTTACTTTGGCCACTCTTTCTCAAACACTTTGTAAGTAGGAACAATACCTTCAAAGATAAATACATTGTAACAATTAAAGCAATCCCTAATACTACAATAACATCAATTCCATGACGCGAGAAAATATTTAAATCTTGTGCTGGACTGTTTAAATATTCTGTATTAGGATTTCTGAGAACCCATTCAAGCCACCATACTGCACGTTGTAACGGAGATTCCGGTTGATCACGGAAAGATTTCGATAGTTGGGCTGAGTTTGTGTGATATGTACTGCAATATAAATGAATCGTCTGATTACGGTATAAATTCTAATTAGCTGTAAATCAAACTTACCTCAAATTATTAAAAATATTTGAAAAGGCATTTTTTAAATTAGTAGAATTTATTGTTGCCAATGGGATAATCTCGCCTATTTTGGCACGTTTGACTAACTTGCTATTTGTAAATTGATCCGCAAATACAGGTAAACATAACATAGGTACACTATACCAGACCGCTTCTTGCGTCGACAGCAAACCAGAATGTGTTACAAATAAAATTGTATTTTGATGATTTAGAATTTCGGTTTGCGGAATCCAAGATCGTACATGAACATTTTTTGGTACCTCAATTTGCAGGTTAGGGGATTCGAATTTCCACAAAAATGTATATTTTGGAAATTTTCTAAATGCTTCAATAATATATTTTATACGCTCAGTGCCCAGCATATCACTTCGCACATTAGTCCCCAAAGAAAATAATATCAATCCGTTTACAGCCGAATCTGCAATCTGCTTTAAATCTGCTGGTAATTCAACTGGAGTTTGCACTTGTAGTCCACCTACAGGGATTACGTTCGGTAATAGTGGTTCCACAATTTCAATTACTGGATGTGAATTAAATAACACTAATTTCACATACTTCTCGAGTTCGTGTATTTTGGGTGCGTCCGGGAATACTTTTTTACTTAACGCGTTCATTTTTGGGTATACGTAATAGTGTTTTATAAAATATTCCATAAAATATAAACTGTAATTTTCAATTCGACCCAAAAATGTTTCGCTATCTCCTTGCCGAAAATATGGTTTTACGTACGGATTAAATTGCGATCCCGTCCAATGTGCAGACAGGGCAGGCGAATTAAATGCCGTCACATGTACTAATGGTGGATAATCGAACTTATGTAGAAAACCAATTAAACATGATGTCAATATATTATCATGCAATATCAAATCAAATTTAAAATTATCCGGATAATTTAAAAGCGTCTGCACGCCTTTGGATTTTAAATGACCCTCGCATGATTGTATGCCAAAATCGATATAGAACATAATTGACTGAATTGAGTTCATTTGGCCGGCCTCAACAAAATCAAAGCTTCCATCGTCCGTATAGAGATGCGCGTACGTTTTCTCGAGATGAATATAATGCAAATTTGGTGTTGGTTTTTTATCTACGTCTGGACTTAACGATGTTATATTATGGCCACGGGCAGCTAACGCGATCATTAATGTTCGCATCATGTAATTTATAAAATGGATGGATTATGCAACAAACAATTTACATTTTTGTGATAAATAATTATTACCATATATGATGACTGAATGATGGTGTAGCTTCCAGAACTAATATGTTGGCACAATGATACGACCCGACGAGTATTGATGCAATAAAGCACAAAATTATTAAAGACAATTTTGCCATGTTTAAATGTTGAAGTGATCACACCAAATGGCAATGTATTATACTAATTGCAGCACATAATTTTTCAAAATTAAACTTTGATAAGAAATGATTAATTTACTTAGCCGATATTTGTCTAAATCGAACAATTTGATCGCCAGACAGTTATTTGGGTTCAATTAAACTTAGACAAGTAGTGCAATTATTAATTTTAAGTCGTTATGTAATATGCTTATAAAAACTATTACAAAAACGTTAGAATAAATTTTCAATTAAAAATCACAACACAAACTTTTTATAAATTTGTAAAGAGGCTTAAAACAATCATAGTCAGTGATAAGAATAAATACGTGCAATTCTTATCAAATGCTTAATAAGTTCTTTTTTGTATAATAGCGGCGATTCTCAGACAGTGCCGAATTTAGTGCTAAATATCGCTGTAGCTTATAGCCCCTTCTTAAAATAAACGTTGATGTCCGTAAATTTAAACCCTGACAACAATTAGTACAAGGCCTGCCACCTTAACTTGTGGTTTCTTATAGGCTTAAATTTCCTCCCAATAGCTCGTCATGTTGTAATAAATTACTAAAGTCAATTTCATAGACCCCATTTCGAGTATGCCTCAATCCTCGAAATATATTCCTGTCGAATAGATATAAGGAGTGACCATGAATTGAGCTTGGCCAAACTTAGAAGATAGGAAGTTGAGAGTATCGCTAATACTGTAGATGGTTTTCTTTCGCCCGTCTTCTACGCTGATCTCTAAATTGTTGGCCGTTCTTTGTGAACTGCGTATAATGCGTGGTTGTTTTATCTTCTAGTTTTGCTTGATAGTGTGCTTCATTTCAATTGTCCGCTATTACTGGTAGTCGGTATTCCTATCACAAAATGTGCCGAACTTAAAAATTCGTCACCTTTTAAGAGAAGCTAGTGACCAGTTCAATCATGCCTCTATTTAAACTAGAAGCATTGCAAACTCCTCAAAGATTAAAGTGCTACAGTTCTTTATAATATTAACCACACGGTTTCATTTTGTTATATGTAATAACTTAAAATATCCATATACCATATTTATGCTTCATTTATTTCTTCGTCAAATTTTTTATGTTGGCTAATGAAATGGGGACGAATAAAGTTAGACTTTCTAGCCAATGGCCAACTTTTGGCTGCTCATTTGGATATAAAATCCCTTTTCAAAGTTTGAAACCGGACGGCGAACAAGGGGTGCAGTGGTTAAAGCTTCGGCACTTGAACCGGGAGCTACTGGGTTCGAATCCCATCAGAGGCTAGATGCAAATCGAATTTTCATCATCAATTACAATCGGTGGTGTTAATAAACACAACTAAGACCCTCTGATGGAGTGCAGAACTCAGCGCCAACCCACCGTCCACGTCAATGTACAGGTTGACATGGGAGAGACCCGTTGCACACGGGTTTTCAAATGAAGTCTGATTCACGCTTCAAAATAAGTCGTAATAGATTTTTATTGCTAATTAAGGGCCGGAATTACACTATAAAAGATCTTTGACAATGGTGTTTTATAAAACATTTTTATCAATTTTCTTTGGTAGTGTAATCTGCATGTTTTATAAAACATCCACTTTTATAAAATGTTTTTATCAAATTTGTCTGCATTATTTTTGATATTTGCTTATTCAAAATTGCGACCAAATACAATTGGCGACAAAAAAACATAAAAATATTAATTCAATAATACGAGGCGAATGAATTTTGCTATAGAAAGCGAAGTGTGACCATTAGTCTGTCCCCCACAGTTATTGAATTTCGTAAGTGTGTTTCCTGTTGTTTAATTAACGGCGAAATTTTATGGACAACAAAATTAAATGAATTGTCATTCATCCTTAAATATTTTATGTAGCAAGTTATATGTCCTCGGGCCTGTAGCTCCTTTGATAAATTTTTATGGACACCTTTTAAATCCCGCCTCGATACCCAGGGTTTTACTCAGATTTTATTTTTCTCTTTCTGTTTCTAACGATATAAATGAAAGCGTTAATGTTGCTGCATACGCTGCTGGTCGTTGTTCCGTTTTTACTGAAGTTTGAGGAAAATTTTGATAAAATCTTTTATAGAGTGTAATTTTCAAAAACTATTTGGTCAAAATTGTTTTAAAAATACAAATATTTTATAAAACTCCTTTGTCAAAGATCTTTTAATTGATCTTCAGATTGTGTAATTCTGGCCTAAAATCTTATTTTATATTTAAACACAAAAAATTTTTGTATTGTTTTATTCTGCTCTCTCGAAAATAAAATTTAAACTAAAATCACATCTCAAAAATGGCCTTCAATTTTTTGATTTCATTTATACTTTTGTTGAAGTTGAAGTTCTTCACAGAAAAATTTTTTGTTGGAAAATGAGTCGCATTTAAAACCGGTAACATAGGTAAACGGGGAAAGAAACGAAGATGAAGCCGCTTCTTGACAACCCGTGTGGAATGCCTCAAAGAAACATTGAATTTTTTAGACAAACTACAAAAATATTGAAAATACTTTGAACTTACAACGAATTATTAAATTTTGTTACGAAATTGTCAACCCCTTGAGATTTCTATATGAAATTATAATTGTGCTGAGTCATAGCTTGATGTTACCAACATCTTGGTAGCCTCACCTCGATGTAAAAGTAATATCTGTAAAAGTGTACTGAGTGATGAATACCCCAAAATTTCATAAACCTAATTTTTTATATTAGAAATTATTATTTTGTTATTTCTAAAAATCAACTACAAATATTCAAATAAAAAATTCTAATCCGAAACAATTAAAACTAAAAAACAAAACCAAATTTTTAGGTAAGGTGTGAAATGTATATTTGATTTATAAACCACGATGCTTTAAACGGTCAATTTTTAGTAATTTTGAAATTTTGTTTGTACGATATATTGAAACGAGGTTTCCAAGGCTTTCCAAATGTTCTCAATTTTTTCCAGAGATAACCATCACAAAGACCTTTCATTTGAACTACTTTCCAGCCATAACATTTTAAACGATCAATTTTTAAAAAATTTCAAATTTTGTATGTGAGATTTATGCAAGCGAGGCTTCCCAGACTTTCCACATGAAAGATCACCAAAGCATTTCGTTTGAACACTTTAAACTTTAAATTTCCAGAAATTTTCAATTTTTGTATGTACGATATATTCAGACGAGTTTTCCCAGGTTTTTTATATGAAATGTGACCTTAATTGTTTTCCAGAGATAACCCATCAATAAAATTGCATATTTTTCATGAAATTTTCGACAGTTGAATGTTCTAAAAGTGTTACTAATCTAACAAAATTTTAAGATTAGAACATGGTAGTTAATTGAATAGTTTGGACCAACTGCGTGATTATATGACAAACTCGTTATTTGCTACTATCCAGGAAAATTAGTCTCCCAGGTAATGACTAACGTCGTTCAACTGTAATCCTCAAAATTTTCACACAAACATATACATAGCATACTTTTCTAACACATCTCCATTCGTAATCAAAATGGAACAAACACCTACACAACTCGTTGATATTGCTATATCATAGTGTAAGTAACACTTAAGTGATCGCACATATATTTTAAATAGTAGATAGAGAGTGTTCTCTCTGAACGCATGTGTTTACTTTAAAATCCAATAATCATGTTGAAATTGTTGTTGTTGTTGAACTTAAGTGTTTTATGTTTTATGGTTCATTCAATTTCCAGCGCGAACATTTTAGTAATTGAGGGTACGCCGTCGCCAAGTCATCATGTATGGTAAGTGCCAAAATTTTTGTTTATAAAAATAAAATCTGTATGAATATTTATTGTATTGTAGGTTGCGAACATTGACGGTTGGATTGGCATCGCGGGGCCATAACATAACGTCGATTAGCTGTGATATAGACAAAACAACAATTCCAAATTTACATTATGTCCATCTAGAGAACACCTACGCTCACATTTACAATGGGACCGAAGAGGTGAATTACGTGGAAGCTGGCGATATGAACTCGCTCGCATCGATATTTTTCTTTGCATCGTTTCGAATTGCATCCTGCGAAGGTATGCTATCGTCGAAAGGATTTCGCACACTATTAAACTACCCAAATAGCTTTGAATTTGAGCTAATACTACACGACAATATAGTATCACCGTGTTTAGCAGGATTTCTGCATAAATTTGGATATCCACCGTTGATTCACGTTACTGCATTTCATACGCCTGCCTCATCGGCACAATGGGCTGGATCACAATTTTATCCGTATATTAAACCGTTTTTTCGTACGAGTAGTAGTGACACATTTTTTGGTCGCGTTCAAAATACTGCATTGTATTTTATTGAACATTTGATCAAACACATATACATTTTTCCAAAAATTAATGGTCTAACGAAAACAGCATTTCCAAATGCTCCACCGGTAACCGAACTTGAATCACATGTTAAATTAGTTTTGATAAATTCGCATCCGATTATTGATATTGTGGAACCATTGCTTCCGAACGTTATTCCTGTGGGTGGATTACAAATACGGACGCCGAATGAGCTGCCAGAGGATTTAAACAAAATTGCGGATTTAGCGAACGATGGATTAATACTATTCTCGTTGGGAACCAATGTTCAAAGTAAAATGTTAGGCAACGAACGTTTAACGGTTATTTTAGAAGCGTTTCGTAGTTTTCCACGATATACATTTATATGGAAGATCGAATCGGATAAATTCCCGGTTACGGTGCCACGAAACGTTCATGTACGATCTTGGGTACCACAAAATGATATATTGGCACATAAAAACACAATTCTATTTGTAACACACGCCGGCCTGTTATCGATACAAGAAGCAGTATGGTACGGAATTCCAATGCTATGCCTCCCCGTGTACGCAGATCAAAACTCTAACAGTGATTTAGTTACACAAGCTAATGTTGCTGAAGTGTTACCAGTTAAAAATTTAAATTCAACTAACTTGAAAGATATACTTACACATATGCTTGACAATATAGGGTAAGGATTTGTATTTTAAATTACTTAAATTTCGTCTAATCATTATACTTATTTTACTCGTAGTAAATACCGTAAGCATTCTGATAAATTATCAAAGAATTTCCGGGACCAGCCAGAAACTCCATTACAACGTGCAATTTGGTGGATTGAATGGATGTTACGACATCCTGATACAGAGTTTTTAAACAGTCCAGCTAAACATTTAAACGTCTTTGCACGCCAAGGAGTGGACGTTATTCTATTTTTAATTATAGTGGTGATAGCATCAATTTACATACCGTGTAAAATTCTATGTACCTTCATTAAATGTTTAAGGCGACAAAAACCAAATAATAAAGTCAAGAGAAATTAGAATATAATTTTCATAAGAATGTACAGTAATTTTAAGATTTTATAAATAAAAACGTATATTGGTATAAGGAATTATTCTACAGAAGTGAATGATTTAAAAATTACTTGTCAGCACGGCTAAGGATTTTAATCAGCGAGAGACAGGTAATGTCGCCACACTATCCCTACTCTTGGAAATGGGGGTTTTTATGAAACATAATTGTAGGTTGCTTTCGAAAAACTCGATATCTAAAAATTCGATACGCTTCGAATATTATGCTATTATGAAACAAAGCGAATCGTCCATTTGTTGTGGACCTGTCAAATCAATTTTATATATTATTAGAATACATACGTTATTTGTAGTAAATTATTTTACAGCTTACATCTTGGTAAATATATCTATTGATATTTTTAAAAACAATAAGTATAATTGCCTTTATTAAAAAATATAAAAATACACGATCGAATTTATTTACACGATAAAAAATAAAATTATTATTTTAAAACAACATTGACACAATACGACATTCGCCACCTAAAGACCAGTCTGATTTTGACGTCACATTTTGGTGGCACTTCCAATGTCAAAGAAGAATTGATCAATCATAGTGAGACAGTTGGTATGTCCCTCAGATGGCGGCAGCGGTCCTGTCAAATCGATGTGCATTTCAATAAAACGCGTACTACTGGTGAATTCCGGTTTGCAGACAAATAGCAATGGGAAAATTATATGATTTTTTTTCTCGACTAATCAATTCTCATTAACATCAAATTTCTGAGTCCCGTACTACTACTGAGTTTTAACTTGCTATAACTTTTATAGCATGAGCATTTTGCTTATCGGGAGTGCTTTGACAATTCCAAATAATACTATTTTTCTAAACATTCAAGTTGTACGACGATCAAATTATCTAATAAAAGTATAAATAATAATTATAAAAAATATTTGTAATCTGGACTACATTATTTTTTATAGGGCTCGAAGAAGAAAAGCTTCAAATCGAAGGTAAAATAAACATATAAAATAAAGCGATGTCAATAAATATGTAAAATAATTTATTTTACATTCCGGCTTGTCAAAATCCGTAGAAATCTCAGAAATGTTAGTAACCCATTTGAAGCAACACTGGATGCTGAATTCCAAAGGTTGTTTCTAGGTAAACCGATATGCAGAATATTAATAAACTTTATAAAACCGCATATGCAACCTCGGGCTCGAATACCCGGTTTAAGTTCTACTCTGCGAACTATATGTGCTTTACGGTTCCTCTCTGTTGGTTGCTACCAACGACCTATAGGACAAGACTTTCATAGCGATGTCGCAAACATTCGTGTCTCCGCGTTGTGGAAATATGTCACGTGGTCGAAGATAATTTGGCCAGAGAATTTGTTCAGTTTCAGCTAAGCCCATCAGAAATAACGGAACGTAAACAGCAATTTTATAATATGTACCAATTTCCTGGAGTCATCGGCTTAATTGACGAAACGCACATTTTATGGATAAAACATGAGCTATAAAAAAATACGGCATATTGTTGAAAGATCTAGATTTCGCTGCCTCAGTCGGCAACTCATATTAATGTACACTCCTCAAAAAGCCGGTTTAATATTGATGTGCAATTTTGTACAACATATTAATTTTAAATGGTTGTCCGTTACCACCAATAGACGACGTAGCAGTCGGAATGAACCCAAATTCTGAAGAAATCAGTCAGGTAGATCCAGTGAGAATTCTTTCTCTTGGCAGAGCAAAAAAAAAAATACGATGTAGCCCGAACTTTTTTGTAATTAAAAAATAAAAATAAACTAACAAAATAACATATTTTAATATTTTATTGTCCAATATTACATTATATTTATTTCAATTTTGAACAAAAAACAATCAAAAAACGAAATTATTTGATTGAATACGCGCTCTACTAAAAAAAAATCACGATAAAAAAATTGCTGACTTTTTTTAACATTCATTCTGAGTTTTGCTTTGTCAGTCATCAAATCGCAATTGGTTTTATGGTTTTCTTATACCATTTAAAATATTTATACCATTTAAAGCCATGTATGAATTTTGTCATCAAACCGGAATTTCCCTGCTGGTCGGTATTCACGCATGCAACATTTGGCCCAACTTCTCATCTCCTTGTTCCGTGATGGGCAAACGAACCTTAATTGCGATATTTTTCGCTGTGAATCGCATCCCGGAATGCGACACATTATGCACTGATTCGAAAATTTCTCGTCGAAAACTTTGTGGATATTCCTTGGCAATCTCGACGTAGTAGTCGACACCACTATTGACATTTAGTACATCGATGATCAATAAAGTGTCTGCCACAATATTTTCGAATGTCGCGGGAAGTATATTGTGCGATTAAATCCAAATGTCTGCGACTGGGCAAAGCCTTTTCGGAATTTTAATGTAAAGTAAACGTTAGAGGTTTTGATTTAACACAGCGCTTATTGCTGACATGTGGGCGTAGACCATAATAGCGAATTTCATGTTTAATGAGGGATATCGGTGTCACTTCGGCATAATTTGCACATTTCGAACAACTTAATAGATTTATCATTCCAAATTAATGGCACATTGTCCTTTTTCTTGAGACCTTTCAGAAAAGCGTATAAATTTGCTTGATCAAGGGCGTTTTAAGCAGAAAAACTCGATTGTAATTGATCTTGAAAAAAAAACGTGTGTTACGTTAGCCTTTGTAAGACTATTCTTAAATGCTTGAAAGCGAACGGTACGTCACGAAATATGGAATGGTAATAAGGAGGTAATAGGCCTTAATTAGATCAACCTTAGAAGATATTAGCATGATTCTAGCTGATGCGTGAAATAGGTTACGAATAGTCGGGCTCCGTTTTCTCGTTTAAAGAAAGTGCGGTAGTCGCGGTGGTGTTTACGTGATGATTCAACGTGTTCGTATTTAAATTGTTGCAATTGTATTGTACATTGAAATAAAAGTTTACAATGGATGTAATAATGGCATTAAACATTTAATTTAATGTTGCTCAGTCTTGTGAATTTGCACGTGTGTTTTAGGTTAGGTTTTATTCACCGAAAATTTTGTGTGTGCTAAATTTGGAGGTTAGACTTTAAAATGAGCCGATTTTTATTTGTGGAATAAATTTTTTGTTAATCGGGGTCACCAAGTTTAGATAATCCCGTGGTGATAGAATGCTTTTGCCAAATAATTATCTCTGAGTGGATATCCCCAGTATTTCGTGATACGCGCAGAATACGCGTAGAAAAAAGTTCGCGTATCGTAGACACGTAAAACTAAAATTCAAAACACACACGTTTGACGTGCTAGGCAGAGAACGCAAAATATTTAAATGTTTACGAATATATTTCAAATTAAACTTTGCATGCGTACATATTAAAAGCTTATTGTAATTAATTAATTATCGAATGGGAAAATGTATTTTCTTTGTATGCATTCGCTTTAACTGATTATTTCGAACTGGTTGCGAATAATCCAAGCAGCAAAAATGTATGCGTCGCACTAACTTGTTAGCAGCGCTCGACCATTTGAACCGAAATCTAGGTTATTATTATTTACTGCGTTAATATTTTTAGTCCCTTAACGATTTAAATGCGCGGGAATGAGGCAGGCATGTCACCACAACTTAACCAAAGAATTGTGACTACATAAACCCCATTACGTTTCCCATTAAGGAAGAAGAGCCAGGAATAGTGATGAAGTGAAGACATTCTGCAACTCAATTCAATTTATTTTCATCTAAAAAAACGGAGAGTCAGTTTACAAAACAAAATATATTTAGAGGTTTGCTTGTATCCACAAATTCCTCATATTGGGCTCGTTTGTTACATATTGTATTTGGCCTTCCATGAAGAGTGTACTATGATGAAGACAGCCTTGACAGCGGATCTGCTCCATATTTCTTTCTTGCTATATTTATAATTTGAAAACTTAAACCATCAAATATAGTGCCCACCTTTGTAATATATTTGCTGACATACACGGAATTCCCCGCTTGTTTCCAAAAATTGCTAATAATGGTTTAAGATTTGTTTTTATAGTATCCTATACTCCATAATATATGGTAAATGCAATTGGATGTTCCAATTTGTCCTCCATCATGTGGGCAAGACATGCTCCTATTCAATATTCTGATGCATCTGTGGTTAAAACCAACGGCGTCTTTTGATTGAAATGCACGTCATAATTATTCTCTTTATCTCCTCGAATGCTTCCTGACATTTCTCGTTTCACAAATAAAAACACAACAAAAAAAATAGTAAAAAAAACCGCCTTGTGGTAAACCATAAAATGGTTTTATTTCCCTTGGTTATGGTCCATAAAATGGTTTTATTTCCCCTAAACCTAAAAATTTGTTGGCTTACATTAAAACCATTTCGGCTTTATACAATGCAATTGTTGTTGTAATTTTGTGAAAGCAACACAGCTATAGTGATATGTAATGAGCCGAAATTCGAGATATTCTTCCACAACTTATTGTGGTCTTTCTTTGAGAAATTTACAACAACAATCCCATATATGTAATTCCAAATTGGAATAGTTTTAAACCAACTTTTCTTCTGGTATAGAATAATTCTATTCTACCTGTAGTTTTAATGCTCACCACCAGGGCAGTTTTAGTAAAGACTTTTATTTTTAATTGTTGGTAATTGTTCTACCACATTACTACTTAATTAGTTGCATTTTTACGTTGTTTTCAAATTCAAAATGTAATTGTTACCAACTAATAAAAATAAATTAAAAATATCTTTGGTTGTTTCTTTGAGCACAATGTTATTTCCTATTTAGAATGGGAATTGCTTGTACCAAAGAAAGAACATGTATATGTTCTAAATTTTGGGATCAGTTGTATTCAATTTTTGCATTTCCAAAGAACTCATGTGTTGCTATTTAGAACGAATTGGCCATTATCGAATAAATTACACCACAACTTCAATAGAAAACTTATGGCTTATGACTTACAACTTACGACTTCATTTTTCAAAATCATTTTTGCTTTCTTGTAAAATCAATTATTTACAAGCAAAAAAACAACAACAACAACCAATTTTAAAAATGTGGTTAGCTTCATTGTATTTCTCATAAGTGAAAAGTTAAAAGTTTGATAATTTTTTCATAACCTAACGAGCTAAATTTTTTGTTTCTCAACATTTTTATCATACTGTTCTGTATGTCATAAGTCATAAGTTTTCTATTGGAGATGTCGTGTTAGTTGAAATTATTCTGCAATATTTACAATAACGTTTTACAATATTTACAATGTGTTCAAATACCTGTTAAATATACTTAATTAATTCCAATAATTTATTGTTTTTAAAATTCGACCAAATGTATATGGAATCTTCATTTCCAAGATTGATGTAATCAAAAAGTGTGAGCTGAGATGTAAGCTTTATTGTACTTATTTTTTGATTATATCGATATGCCCTCCGCCAGGGAGTAGATTCCGACAAAATGACAATTTATCGTGACATTTGCTTATTGGTACAAATTGAAGTCATCGAAAATTTACGATTCGGATAAAATGATTTATGACATTTACAGAAGTTTAAAGCAGCTGCATTTTTAAGTTGTATCAGGTATGTTATAAGGTTTTTAAAATTATAAATACTCACACATATTTTGTACGAAAACTTATAAGTCACGATAATAAAAAACAATGACAATATTATTAAAATTGTCAGCTTATTTTTGGTGACATTTCGGACAAGTCACTTGATACGAATCGCGATTTAGAACTCACAAGTATTGTCACAAAATTGTAGCAGAAATTTTAGTACAATGTGCCAAAAATTGTATGTTGCTGAGTTTTATCGACTCATTGCCGATATTGTTTATAAACTTAGTACAATTAATACTAATAGGGGTTTACTTGAATTTGAAGATTGGGCAAGTATGTTTAATAAGAAGTTTCATGTTTTTCGTCGATTCCGGTATTTATGAACTGTTACTGTTACTAAGAAAATACTTATATTGGATATTTCTTAATTTATATTTTCCTTGACAATTTCTAACTCCCACTATTCTAATTATGTAAATTACCTTGACCAGGATGCAATCACATCTTATCTAATTGCTATTGCTGTGCGTCAGATTATTGAGTTGAGCTTTATACAATAATATGCGGCGCCGGCCTACGAGAACCTCTACAAGAGGTTGTGGAGTTGCTGGTGGCAAATAATCTAAATACCCTAATTTCCTGCGTATAACCCGCACCTAGTGTATAACCCGCATCTTAAAAATATCAACTTTTTGCAACAAAAAAAAAATGTTCACGTATAACCCGCACCCTTTGTATAACCCGCATCCTTATATAACCCGCAATTATTCTGAACCACTACGTTAGAACTAGTTTTGACTTTTTCCTATCGTTAATAGATATAGTGTTGTCTCTATTTTTCAAATCGCTAATATAATATAACGAGTAAAAAAATGAGAAAACACTATCTTTATTTTTGAGTCTGCGGAAGATTTCTTGAAATTTTAAATGTAAAGAAAAATTAAATTAATAAATTGAAAATTTATGAAAATAATTTTTTTTGATGTATAACCCGCACTTATTGTATAGCCCGCACCACTAAATTTCCGAAAAAAACACATTTTTTTCATATAACCCGCGGGTTATACGCAGGAAATTAGGGTAGTAATATTATAATTAGTATCATATCAGAAGGATCTGCGATATAACAGGTGTAATATCACTATGAACTTTTCCACACACAGAGTAGATTTCACAAGGCTACCATATTTTTGAAATTATCAACCTTCTACTCACACCATATTTTGGCACACCACATATTTCACACCATCTACGGCACGGATTAATAACGAGCCATGATCAAAGAGATTAAAGGGATCAACGGTACAATTTCTTGTTGGAATTCTCATCCTTATTTTAAAAAATACTAAAAATGATTTATGATTTTTTGTAATAGCTGTCTAAATGTTTTGAATTTCGTCGAATTTGCAAATCGTTACCTGTGGCACTATTCTGGTAATTCCCTGGGAATAGGGAATTGGGGAAAGATTTTATATGTAATTACTATTTTAAAATTTTTTTTCTGGCATACTGAGGTAAAAATGTAGTGGTAATTTGTTTGAAAACAAAATAAAATTGGGAACAATTTTCCCTGCCAATTTACATATGGAAAAATTATTCCCAATTTATAAATATTTGCATCAAACATTTCTTCTTAGTAGGCAGGAAAAAAATATTTGAACTGAAATTACATATAAAATCTTTCCCCAATTCCTTATTCCCAGGGAATTACCAGAATAGTGCCACTGCTATAGTTCCAGGGCTATTTCATCACTGAATAATTCCTATAACCTTATAAGGTATTTTAGAATCGTCTACCATAAACTATTACTCTAGAATTCTGTTGCTTGAACAGTTTTTTAATCAGGTTGTCTCCTTCTTGTTTGTTGTGCAATTAGTTCGTTAAGTGCAGTCTTTGCATTATTCAACCAATAAAATATGAATTTATAGACTTTTTACATATAGTATTGGAAGATAATTCTAATAAATACAGATCCCCATCAAATTTGACACCGTAAGTTAGATTCCAACACCAACTTTACCGGGGCATGGGTAAAATCAATCGCACAATAGCCTAGAATCAGTATATTCGTTTGACTCCATTCGTACTTTTAAACCTTGGGCATAGTCTCTGCTAATATTAATCTGATCAAATGTAATGATTTCACTGAAACTCGAGATATTCTTGTCACCCAGTAATGTGGTGACACAGAATATTTATAGCTGTGATATTGAATTTATATTTATAAATTACTTTGGGTTACATAAAGTTTAAATACAAAGCACTTTAAAATATAATAATATTGGATTACAAGCAATATCAAAACTGCAACCCAATCTGGCTATACAGTTATTTTCCTTCAGTCCCCACAAAACAGTTCAAAAATGTGCTATCTAAACTGTTACTGACTACAACATTATGGTTCAAGAGACGAATTTGGAGACACTATCCAAATTTAGCAATTGCAGGACTAAACCAACTTTAGTTGGAATCACTCAATAAATCATCGGTCTCTGTGATTATCTTATCAGAAAAATTGCCGCCGTAAAATTTATTTTTGATACAAATTACGATTCTGAAATGAAAAATAAACAATAATTAGTAATATGTTATGAGACAATTCTACAAAAAACTTACAACCCAATAAGCCCACAAATTACATATAAACTGGAGCTAATGTAATGAACGGCCCCAGGATAAAATTTCAACGTACTTTTATAAAATAAACTATACAGTGGTGCTGAGAAGAGTGGCGTTAATGCTTGTAACGACTCAGTGCAAGTATAAATTTTACCAATATCTTGTTCATTGACGACTGTCGATAAAATAGCATTCCACATGGGAGCAATCGAAGCCTTAAGAAATGCCAAAGTTTCCACAACATATATTTGATAGGAATTCGTTGCCAACGCAAGTATAGTATAGTATATGACACAGCTTAGACATCCGATTACAGCTACCGTTGATCCAGTTATTTTTTTAGTGCGTCGTAAAGTAAATCCCACTAATAACAGCCCCACAGCTTGAATAAACGTTGTATATGCTTCAAATAAACTAAAATCTTTAATTGACCAAGTAAATCGCTCGCGGAAAAATAAGAAGATGATTTGAAATGTTCCGGCTAAAAAATTCATAAATAAAATAATGAATCCCTATATATAATCGAATAATCATTGCACTTACTGAACACAAAAACATTTAACAATAATCCACCAAATATCAACCAAATTAATGATCGATTATGTAAGTCACGTTTTTTACTTAACGCTCGATAAACATCGATAACGAGACTAAAATCAAAAAGTGCTTTAAAAGAGTTTGACGAACCCGCTGGATTAATGGTCTCTTTTAGGTAAACAGTAATATACCAGACCGAAGCGACACTCAGCATAAATGCAATGAAAAATAATTGTGTTGAAGTAATCCATTGTAAAATGTGGCTGCTAACAATTGAACCCAAAAATAATCCTAAGTACAATGCGCCCTCGATAGAACCTAATCTGAAATTAAATAGAAATAATAGAAATGTTTATATTAAAAGAATTATAAAATTTACATTGCCTATCGTTATCAATTTAAGAAATACATTGATTGAATCTAATCAAATAAATTTAGGTTTAAGAATTTGCTTTGAATTGTTAAATAAGCAAATGGCTTAACTATAGGTGCAATATAGATAGGACCGTAAAATAAGCCAATTATAAATATAAAAATAAAGTGAGTTGGTATGGATAAATCCAATTGAAAACTGCATCGGGTGGTAAAAATTTAAACTTGTTGCTTATATTTTTGAAAAATGAAAATTTTTCTTTTTTCACCAAGTTAACACAATTATAGTTCGGGTATATCTGATAAATTTTACTTTTTATATTATTCTCCTCATTGTCTGTTTCAAGTTTTTAATGTGTTTCAGTAGATAAGACAATAACAAAATAGTTTATAAGCCTATTTGTAGAGAGACATTTTTGTATCATGATCAATAAGCTATTTGGTTAATACCTCCGTAGACTATTTAATAATTATGCAATCGTAGGGCCATAAGTTTGAACGAAAATTAATCCACAACCGAGGATTTACCGTAGGTTTGGTAAGATTAAATGGGGATTATTTGATCCATGGTAAGTTTTAAACCAACTTTTCTGCTTGTATAGAATAATTATATTCTACCTGTAGTTTTAATGTTCACCACCAGGGCAGTTTTAGTAAATACTTTTATTTTTAATTGTTGGCAATATAAATTTAAAAGTGATTTTTGTTATTTTGACAATTTAGCATCGGAGTTCATTTTTTGTATCGTTGATTTATGTCATTTAGTTCTTTATCCTTTATGCGATAAAAATACTGCATTAGTCCCAGAGTGGCAACTCAAAAAAATAATACTATTTTCTTAATCAACGGCGGTGAACATTTGAACTACACGAAGAATGGATTAATTATAATCCTACTTTTAGGTGGAATGAATTTACTCATTCCGGATTGATATTTATATGGAATTATTATCGTAAAATTCCCAAAGTAAGACCTATATGTGTGCGATGTTCGAAAAAAACATCGCCGATTAATCGTCGTTTAAACTTACCTATCAATTTAAACCATGGAAAAACCCATGGATTTTTTACTCGCGGATTTTTCGAAAAGATTTTCCTAGTTCAAAATTACGGGCCTTAAAAGTTATTATTTTTGTTTATAGACCCAATAAAATATAGAAGAAATCCATATGAAATACTACCAAAAATTTAAAAGGAGAAAAAGTAGCCTAGGTACCAATCTTTATTATAATTTACATTTGCATCTTCTACAAAAAATATCCTTTGTTACAAATTATACGCATTGCCGCTATATAAATGGACATGAGAACATTACAAAAATATCGTTGAGTAAAGGCGGTGATACATGTACAGATTTTGTCTTTAAGGCATAAAAATTATGCGGGCTGATTGGTTAAAAGCCGGCTATCCTTGAATCGCCTTATAGGCAAAAATTTTAAATTGAACATTTCTCAATTTTGAATTAAGCAAATTTTTTTGCCTTAAAGGCAAAATCTGTACATGTATCACCGCCTTTAGTGTTAGTGAGAGGCAAACCGCCATCATATTTTTCCATAGTAAAAAATTCGATTACATAGGATTTTTTGACAGGTAAGTTTAATTTCCTTTATATTTCCTTAAATACTTAAGTTCTTCTTATGATTTTTCAATGACATAATCATAATTTATTTAAGTATCGATTCAGGCTATTTTTAAATCAAATTTAAAAACTTTTATTTCATAATTGATTTTTTTTCCAAAAGTTTACCCCATTTATCTGGCATTTTTATATGTATTTTATTTTTTTTTTTGTTTTATTTTGCGCGTTCCAAGCAATGGGAAAAATCCAGCTGGGATTTTTCGTCAAGAGTTGACATCTGCATGGATTTGCTTTCTCGGTACAAAAGAAAGAATTTTTCGTACAAAATCATTACGGGTGATGAAAAGTGGATTTTGTACGATAATCGTAAATGCAGAAAACCATGGGTTGATCCAGACTAGCCATCAACATCAGTTACAAAAACGAATATGTATAACTGTGTTACTGTGTGTCTGGTTGGTTTGGAAAGAAGTCATTTATTATGAGCGTCTGGTACCTGGTCAAATTGTTACAGCTGAACGTTACCAGGCCCAATTGATCAAATTAAGTGATGCTTTAGAGGAGACAAGACTTTTTAGGGGCCAAGGAAGGTGAAAGGTGATATTGCTGCATATGACAAAGTTCGTTCACATACAGCAAAATCATCCCACGAACTCATCTTCTCCTTAGGCTGGGAAGTTTTAGAGCATGCAGCGTATTCTCCAGAACTGCCTCCCTCTGATTACCACTTATTCAGATTGATGTCATCATATTTGAAAGACTAACGGTTCACGAAACTTGAAGATGTACATAAATGGCGCGATTACTATTTTGCTTCGAAGCGACCAGGTTTCAATCGCGAAGGCATTCCACATCAATCGATAAAAGGTAAAGACCTTAGATAGTAATGGTGAATATTTCGATAATTTGACTAGAAGAAGCATACCTAATAGAAGATTTAGAAACTCTAACGCCGGGATACTTTCTAATTGTACAAAGCATGGTCATGGTCACTCATCCAAAGTCGTCATTAATCGATTAAAATATTAGTCTACTTGAAAGAAGGAAGTTAGTAGCAAGGCTGGACGAAGAAATTTAGAGAAAGTGAATAAGGGATTACCTTCCTACATTGCAGGCTAGAAGTAAAATAACAGGAGCTCAGTCTAACATTAATAAAGAAGAATTAGTGTTGATAAAAGAGACGAATCTCCCACCTGTGCAATATGGGCATTAGGCGGGCTAACAGATACTTTCATAACAGAGGATAGTTTTGTCAGGGTTGTAAAATTAAAGGTGCGGCTTAATGAAGAGAAATTATCAAGCACGCAACTGTTATGTGCAACCATGCTAAAACATATGAGGGAGTTGGTATAAGGTCACCAGAACAAAAATCCCGAAAAGGTCTTCACGGCACTATTGCATCAGTTCAGTTCGGCGATAGTGTTTATCATCATAATATAGACAAATAGTAAGGCAAAAGAAGGAGTGAAGGTGGTAACCCCATCAGCAGACAGCACAGGAATTTAATTCGAAGATATATCGAAGGCACAGCTTATTCTATCCGAGTGGAAACTTATAATCCATTATGATTTAAAATCTTATTTCGGCGAGTTATAGGAGTTTCAGCAATCGGTCGACAAGTGAAAAATGATCTGCAATAAAGCTATACCCATGGCAACGAATTGGGGTTTATGCCAAACCATATTGTCTTAACTCAAAAGACATTTACAGAAGATAAATCGTCAAAATAAAGCAACATGTCATCAGCGAATGTAATTCCAACGAGGTGGAAAAGAGGTTATATTGATGGAATCGGTTATTTGGCTCATGATCTCTTTGGAGTTTTAGATAGTCATTCTGCGGCTGCCTATGAAATAGAGCATGTTAAAATTAATGCAGAGTATACGATGAGATTCATAAAAATCCAAACATATATGTGTGACGCACCAATAAATTTGTTCAACAGAAGCCAGGAGAAAGTAAACGTGAAATTCTACCTATTTCATGAGCATTTAGTAATGTTAGATGGTATTGCACATCATATTAATCCTGCTTATTGTATACAGCAAACACAAGACACCCTAGTAAATCTAATCAGTAATCATACGTGCCCACAGCTGTAAAATCCAAATAATATCGTGGTAAATAAAAAACTAGTTCTACTTTTCGAAGTTTTAAATTTTTATTGGGGCTTCCTTATAGTGATAATTTTTATATTTAAATCGATTTCGGAAATTTTTCCTTCTTCAGTTTATCAATCCGATTATTACTCCGTAATAGTATATTTGGTAATGGTTATTGATAAACCGAGAAAGGAAAAATTCACGAAACCGATATTTAAAAATCAAATATAAAAATTATCATTATAAGTACACAAAAATTGAAATCATGTATAGTCATGAAACAGAAGGTATGGTGGTGCCTGGGAGTGACATGTACGTGAAGTAAGTTATGGACATAATGTATACGTCTCATAAAATGTGTATGTCTCTCACTGGAGTTATTCCACAAAACTAGTTCAATAAACTAAAAGTGTTTTTTTATAATATAAAAGTGATTCCGAACACTTCCCAAAAATGTCAGCTAGAATCTGGAGATATTTCTAGATTCGAAGGTGCAACATTTAGAATTCAATTTTCTTTTGAAAATAAAATCCAATTGGAAAAATATCAAATTTAACAGTGTAATTAATTATTTTGTTACCACAAATTTCATTATCATATCTGTATTGCCGTATATATATAACTGTATAAAATACTTATTATCAGAATATTCTGAAAATACATACCTACAAATACTTTTATAACATACTTGATGAATGGCTTACTTAATAAACAATTTGATAAGCCGAATTTACAAATAGCAAGACCACCGATACATGTAGTTAAAACTAAGTTTATTTATCCAAATTTATCTTATTGCAAATTCTATTTTTAAAATTGGATATACGAATAAATTTTGTATATTTTGATGATTCATATAAGTAAAAATGTATATCTACGATGTTGAGTTTATACATAAAATTTCTAAATTGGTAATCGATAATAATGATAATACTTTATTATTAGACTTACCGACTCTCCCGACTCGATTTATCTGACGTTTCAGCAACATAGGCATACATTGCAATTGAATTGATCGCATATCCACCACTTAGCGCGATACTAAGTGATCCCAATAGATACCAATGCGGATTAATGTCACACGAATTCCCAATTCCCGTCACAATCGCAATCAATAAAAATTGTACGGACCGACCGATGTGCGCTGCCAAAAACAAGGGTTTTCGACCAAATCGATCAGACCACGATCCAATAAAAAAACATAGTATCGTCGGAATAATTGTTTCCAGTAATTTTTGAAACATAATCACATCTGTCGTATACGGCTGGATTTGGGTTTCTAGTGCTTTTTGTTCTGCATTCATTTCGCTTTCGTGAATTTCCAGTTTCTCACAAGTCGAACGATTCACACGTAGCGTTGTGACACAAACTTGATAACTTATTTGATTCACGAAAACGGGTCCAGTAAATTTAAAATTAAAATAATACAGAAGCATCGGTAATTGTATAAAGAATTTATTTTTACCAAGCACGACGAGGGGTCTGTTATCAATTAACGGTGACACATCTGCCATTTTACAATTATTAATTATATCGATTTTTACATCAAACACTGATACACTGTAAACAATAAATAAATAATTAAATTTTAATAACAAATTTTTACTTATAAAATCAATGCGTCTATTTTAATAAAAGCGTCATACCACTTTGTTAGAAAGAAATGTATTAGCAAATATAGTATTAGGTACTCGTGTATGATGCAACAATGCACAGAAAGTGTAAATGTGTGTGTTCGAGTGTATTATTAAACACACATGTTGAAGTGTTCAGATTGATAACAAAATTTTTAAAAATTGATATAAAGAATAACAATAAAAATATACAAATAAAATCATCCAAATTTTAAAATCGTAACAGGAAGCATGTAGTAAAATTGTATGTAAAGAGTCTGAGCGACAATATTTTTAATAAATAAACATAAAATATCTTATATAAATGTTAA
This sequence comes from Nephrotoma flavescens, assembly GCA_932526605.1. Lineage (NCBI taxonomy): Eukaryota > Metazoa > Arthropoda > Insecta > Diptera > Tipulidae > Nephrotoma > Nephrotoma flavescens. The sequence continues at coordinate 120,692,381 of OW052222.1, forward strand.
AAAAATTACCGTTGTGTCTTACGTTCGATAGTATTAGAAAATGGTAAATCTCTTCGTTCGCCCTCTGTTTGGCCTACCATGAAGGGATTTTTCCATCTGCAAATTCTATCTCCATACTTCTCGTTCCATCGGTTGGTGTCCCCAGTAGTGGCATCTAGCTATGTTAAGCAGGTCATGCTTGGTGCCGACACGTCAACGTAGCCTGGAAAATTGAATATCGTATTATATTTTTTAAGTTAGTTGTGAGAGTTAGCATGAAGAAGGCTATTCGGAGCGACTATGGTTCGAGAGCGGGCCGATATTTAACAAGAAATTTGCCAATGAACTCTTGATATAAGCAAACAAAAAAAAAATTGGATTCTTTCGGTTCGGTAGAAATTTAAATAATTGGAGGGGCGAGAGTGAATATTATGTTACCCCTTCTCAAAACAATAGAATGTCGGTGTGGTGTAATGTTAGTAATTTCAAATAGACATCTGTATCGATTAGAGTTGCCAAACGTACGTATATAATACGTACTGTACGTAATTTTTATAATTGCGTTTATGATGTACGTAATTTGATAATATTTGTCATGCGGTCCAGCTCTCGCTTAAGAAAGCCAGCACAGGTCTTATGTGTGCTTTATAAAGTTCGAGGTCGCGCGACTGCGATAGATGTTTAGATCGCAATAATTTTGATTGGGCGTAGAAAACTCATTACTATTTAGGTCAGTCCACTAAATCTTTCCCGATGTATACTACCTGACTAATGGTGACTTCTCACCAAAGATAAGTTTGATCCCAGGCCAAAAAACCTTTGACATTGCCATAAATTTATTCAAAATATATCATTATTTTAATTCATTGTATTAACACTCCTTTTGTAAAATAATGAATAGAAATGATGAAAAATTTGACCTCGGATGCTTGCAGATTTACCATTTGCTATATCGCAAAAGTAGCCCAGAGATTTGTCCGATGGCGATGGAACTTCATACTTAAGTTTATTTCATTAATTGGGAGATTCCATAGGAATTTTAAAATTTGCAACAATACCGTTCCAAATCTGTTATCCGAAAATGTTGCAAAAAATGACGATTTTTGGCAGAAACCGTTTTTCAACCAAAATTCGGCCCCTGTACGGCGCAGATGGACTGAAGCTTTATCCATAAATTGGAAGATCGGAGTGAATTTCAGCAGTGATTGCTTCCTTATGTAGGAAGAGGCAGCTTCCATATAAGAGCTTTTTCGTTTTCTGTAAATATTTTGAAAAATATAGCATTAACGAGAAAATTATTATAATTATAACCTAAAAGAATCTAAATTAAATTTGGAACAATATCGGCGCAGATTATTTTTACAAAATTTAACCGAAAATGACGATTTTTGACAAAAAACTGATGGTGTTATTGACCGAGGGGGTAATGGAAGGAAGGATATTGTCCGGGGGTAAGAACTGTAAACTGGTCTTCAAGTTCATTATACTTGATAATTTAGATTTCATGAGTTCTATGACCTTGTTAAAGTTAGCCGAAAGTTGCCAGCCGAAAATAACAAAAATGATAATGCAGATTGTGTCTTTCGTTTGATAGCCGAAAAGAAAAATGTTAAAGTTAGACGAAAGATTCCAGCCGAAAGATAATGCAGATAGTGTCTTGATTATTTTAAACTCTCTTTATACTCTCGCCCCTATCGATTTTTAAATTCCTATAAACTGAAATAATTTCTCCTTCACCCGAATGATGTAATTCGATCCTAAATTCTCCTAAATTCGAGTTCATGACTGATTTTTGCTGTATTCAAGACACTATCTGCATTATCTTTCGGCTGGAAACTTTCGGCTAACTTTAACAGTATACAATGTTGATCAATATATTTCAGCCGAAAGTTAGGTATTTAAGAAATATTATTCAATAATATAATTAACTTCTTTAAGTTGATATTAAAATAAAAGTTTTTTTTTTCAATTTTGTATTAATGCTGATGAGGATGATTTCAATAGTGCAATTTCTGAAAAAAATCAATAATTGACTCGGCGCTCTTGTTTAACTTAAATTCGCATTGATGCCACTAAGGCCATTTGATAGGCCCTAATGCCTGCTAACAACAGTACAATTTTGAAGAAATTCTGATGGGGATACAGGGGTGTAATTTGAAGACAAATTCCATCGTTCAATTTCTGAAAAATTCATTGAATGGCCCGGCGCTCTTGCTTAACTTTAATTCGCATTGATGCCACTATGGCTATTTGATAGGCCCTACTGCCTGCTAACAACAGTACAATTTTGAAAAAATTCTGATGGGGATACAGGGGTGTAATTTGAAAAGAGAATCCATCGTTCAATTTCTGAAAAATTCATTGAATGGCCCGGTGATCTTGCTTAACCTTAATTCGCATTGATGCCACTATAGCCATTTGATAGGCCCTAATGCCTGTTAACAACAGTCCAATTTTGAAGAAATTCTGATGGGGATACAGGGGTGTAATTTGATAAGATTTCAATAGTTCAATTTCTGAAAAATTAATTGAATGGCCAGGCGCTCTTGCTTAACTTTAATTCGCATTAATGCCACTATGAACATTTGATAGGCCCTAATGAATGCTAACAACAGTCCAATTTTGAAGAAATTATGATGGGGATACAGGGGTGAATTTGACAATACGAGTATTTTTGAAATTTCTGAAAAATTCTTTAAAGGCTCAGCGCTCTTGTTTTGCCTTAATTCGCATTGATGCCACTATGGCCATTTGATAGGCACTAATGCCTGTTAACAAAAAAAAAATTAAATTGACATATGGAATTTTTTTTCAAATTACACCCCTGTATCCCTTTCAGAATTTCTTCAAAATTGTACTGTTGTTAGCAGGCATTAGGGCCTATCAAATGTCCATAGTGGCATTAATGCGAATTAAAGTTAAGCAAAAGCGCTTGGCCATTCAATGAATTTTTCAGAAATTGAACTATTGAAATCTTATCAAATTACACCCCTGTATCCCCATCAGAAGTTCTTCAAAATTGGACTGTTGTTAACAGGCATTAGGGCATTAGGGTCTATCAAATGGCCATAGTGGCATCAATGCGAATTAAGGTTAAGCAAGATCACCGGGCCATTCAATTAATTTTTCAGAAATTGAACGATGGAATTTTTCTTCAAATTACACCCCTGTATCCCCATCAGAATTTCTTCAAAATTGTACTGTTGTTAGCAGGCATTAGGGCCTATCAAATGTCCATAGTGGCATCAATGCGAATTAAAATTAAGCAAGAGTGCCGAGCCATTCAATGAATTTTTCATAAATTGAACTATTGAAATCTTATCAAATTACACCCCTGTATCCCCATCAGAATTTCTTCAAAATTGTACTGTTGTTAACAGGCATTAGGGACTATCAAATGGCCATAGTGGCATCAATGCGAATTAAGGTTAAGCACGATCACCGGGCCATTCAATGAATTTTTCAGAAATTGAACGATGGAATTTTTTTTCAAATTACATCCCTGTATCCCCATCAGAATTTCTTCAAAATTGGACTGTTGTTAGCATTCATTAGGGCCTATCAAAAAGCCATAGTCGCATCAATGCGAATTAAGGTTAAGCAAGAGCGCCGGGCCATTCAATAAATTTTTCAGAAATTGAACTATGAAATTCAAATTACATCCCTGTATTTCCATCAGAATTTCTTCAAAATTTGACTGTTGTTAACAGACATTAGGGCCAGAAAGTTTATTGAAACTTTGCTAATCTAATATTTCTCAACAGTTAGGCCGATCTTGACCAGCATGATGGCCTATCAAGTGACCATAGTGGCATCAATGACAAGGTATATGCAAACCTAGAACGACAGACTATTCAATGCATTTTCGATATATTGAATTAGTGGAATTTTGATAAATTACACCTCTTTATCCCCTTCAGAATTTCTACATAATTAGGCCAAAGTTGACCAACAATTATGATATATCAAATGTCCATAGTGGCATCCCCGTCTTATTTTATGTTCATTTGGAGCAAGGTCAATGTAAACATTTGTTTTTCTCAAGTTTAAATAGATGGTCTAAAACCTTCAAATTGGTTTCTGTTGATGTATTGTTGAAATAATTATTCGGCTGATAACTTTCGGCTGAAGAATATTGATCAACGGTGACGTATTTATATACTTTCGGCTGAGAAAGCGAAGACACTAACTGCATTATCGATGTTTTCGATCTTTCGGCTGGAAACTTTCGGCTAACTTTAATAGTATAGTTCTATGGAAGTTTCTTTATCTTCTTTTGTTCCAAGCGGTTTCTAAATTATATCACAAGACGAAATTAACTTATGTAAATGAATTGAAGACCATCAAATTCAAATATGATTTTTGATGCAGTCTCGATATCAAGAGACAATTTTAAATTAATTTCTTTCCCAGATTCACTAAACTTGAACTTTAAAGAAAAATCTTCGGATAATTTACGTTAACAATGACGGTGACGCGTCCAATTGTAAACTAATGTGTATTCCCACTATCAGAACTATAATCAATTGACATCAAAACCACAAAAATGAAACCGGTTTACTATAATGGCAAATTGATCAGTCACAACTTTCCCCCATCTTTCAGACAACTTACGAATTCCTATCTATAGAAATCCTGGTCTTTGGAGCGATTTAATCAATAAGCCAATTTTTTAACCCGCGAGAACTAAACCGCTGTTCAGAAAGGGACAACTTCATCGGCTGGAATAAGTAGTAATCTGAAGGAACTATTTCTGGTGAATATGGCGGGTGGGGTAGAACTTCCCAGTTCTGTCCTTTTAAATAACTTTTTCCTATCTATTCGCTCATTCTGGTCGATTTTCCTGTATAGCTCGCTTCAACAAACATATTAGTAGTATTAGTTGTCGGAAGATATCACCATTGATAGTTTCACCTGATTCCAGCTTAATATACCATACCTTTCTGATCCCACCAGATACAGATACAGAGATAACCTTATTGCAATGAATATCTCGCTCACCAAAGATTTTGGATTGAAGCAGTATTCACAAATGATTTTTCATTTTTGGTCTCTTTCTGTAATCCATGTGAAGCACAGTTTCCAGCATTTTGAACCATTCCGATTGTTTGTAAACGTTTTGCAACAGTTGATCAATCAAAATGTAATTCTATAGCTAATTCTGATTGTGTTTGAGAAAGATCTTTTGCCAAAAACGTTTCCAATTCGGTATCTTTAAACTTTTTTGGTGGTTTTCCATGCTCTTTATCGTCAATGCGAAAACCATTCTTTGCACGTTGCATTCGAAGGAGCATGCTCACCGAAAATTTCCACAAATAAACGATAAGTTTCCCCTTCGACATTTTCAAGGAGTTAAATTACTAGTTGTTTACACTTCAACCAAATGTCGCATAATGCGTTTGGCAGCTGACATCAAGTACTATAGAATACTAGTATTGCCCATTTACAGTAAACGACAACTATTGGGAAATAGCGGAGTCTAATTCACACACCCAATATTTAAAAACAAAAACACTAACTATCGTATGATTAATTAATAAAAACTCACATTCAATTTACAATACTTGGCCTGTTTTTTTATTTTTTATTAAATCGGAGAGATCAGAGAGATAAAAAGAAAGTCTTATCCGTTTTTTTTATTTTATCGGATCGATCCGATAATTTTTTTTCGTTTGTTTTATTTTCTCAGATTGTCATTTTTCCATCTGATTTTTTTTTCAGATAGCTAAAATGGTAATTAATAAATTAATTCGTAATTATTTTTATCTTATTTTTATTAAATTAATTGTAAAATTAATAATACCCTAATTTATTATTTTTTTCGTGGTAGATAACCAAATTACATATTAATTACAGTACAGTGTATAAAACTCAGTAAAAAAAAAGCCTTTTCAGATAAAATATTATCCGATTTGACTAATAATCTCTCTGATTTATCGGATATCTCGAATACAATAAAAAATAGGCCAATTGTTGGCTGACGTCTTTGATATTCACAATCCCTGTCACCAATGGTTACGAATTGACTCTGTCAAATCCGTTTCGTATCACGTGAATACTGGTATAGAACTTAACGGCTACAACATAAATTCTCGCTTAGCTTAGCTTCCTCAGTTCGAAGTTTTGTGAGCTTCACCGTAATGCTGGAAACACATGTGCAGAATTCTGCATGTGTCAAAATTAGAATACACTAGTGTATATTTTAGTGTATTAAAATACATGTATCACGCATGTCATGCAGAATTATAAAACTAAATATCTTCGCTAACTTCGTGCTACATTTTTTTATTGTTTTAATTGATACTAAATTCTGTCAACAAAATGAAAATCGTTTGACAAATTTGTTAACTAACAGAAAAATCACAACACTCCAATTGATAGCTTGCTCTGACTTAAAATAAATAACGCCACACATCAAAAAATTATGCTCCAAGTGTTTTATGTGCAGATCTATATACGGCACTGCACGTGAAAAATCTGCACATCGGTTTTCACTTTTTCAGCATAAACCTATCTGCATTTACTGTTCCTCTTGTTACCCTTCCTTAGGTAGCGAGAAAATGCCACCATTTTCTCCTTTAGCTCTGCAGAACATTTACCATACATTAATCTATAGAACACACTTTTTGTGTATTTTATGATTAACATTTTACACACGACATTAGTCGCAACTTATGCCTATACACTTTGTACGACTATTGCCATTTCGTTTTCTTATGTGACTGTAAAAGGATAAAAAAAAATTAAGGCTTGTAAAACGTTAGTATATTTTGTAAATTTTTTTATATGGAGGTAAATAATTTTTTTTTTTGTATTTGTTACACTCACAAGTGATGTGCTGAATTAGTTTTTACAAAGTGAAAAACTTTTTACAAACTTGTCGTTGAATTTTTTTGTAAATAAAAACTTGAAAACATTTTTTTATGTTTGTTTTTTATGTTTTTCTTGTTCTATGCAATCTGTACTGGGGCCTAAGTACTCCCAACTCTTTCGCAGTTCACTTTTGACGTCCTTACGCATTGCTTGCCAAATCGAGGACGTACGGCTATAGGTCCGATTAACGTAGAACCATCTTGCACATTGCATAGCTCCACGTCAGTCAGTACTGGCATGGAAGATGGGTCGGATGAGTTGTGCACTCCGACAGGGGGTCATAGTTATGTTCATTTCCATCACCGATCGTAATCAGATGATGAAAAATCCCTTTTGCAATGCCCCTATCGGGATTCGAACCCGGTACCTCCCGATCCAAACGCCAAAGCTTTAACCACTGTGGCATTTGGTTGGTTTGTATACATTTCATTATTAATTTATTTTTAATAATAAAGTCACAAACTCAAACATATTTTCAAAACAAGTTAACTGTTTATATGGATTTCGACACTTTATATTTGTCAAATTGTGGACGTATATCCACACAATTATGAAATCGGTGTTTAAAAAGAGAAACAAAAAACATTGAAATGGGTTTTTATAGATTCTGTATTTACTCACACCATCTGACCATCTGAATATTCGTGGTGAATAAAAATTGAGAGGTTATAGTATGAAGTGGTAAGTATATACATATATAACATTAGTGCACTAACGGTGGGAACAAGAATAAAACAGCTTCGAAGCATAGTATCCTTTTTCCTTTTCAAATTTTATATTTGACTCTGGAAAAAACCAAAAGAGTTAATATATCAAAGTCAAAAATTATTCAAGTTAGATATTCCATACTTAAGATAGAACTCTCGTTCGTTTCCTTTCACCTCTACAAAATCACCTAGTACCTTATCGACATTTTAGTGATTTACTTGGTATTTCTTTGGTTTCCAAACCGACAGTGTGTCGACACTGGTACAATACTCACGTCGCCTACTGTAATATTTGAATTGAATAAACACACTAGGGAGTAAGTTTTACACCTTGCTTCGAAATGTTGAAATTTAAGGCTAATTCATCGTAAGTAGATCCATTTTTCCGATCTTTCACAATTAATTTGCAAATTTCTTCGCATTTTCTCATTTCGGTATTGTTGTCTTCAATTCAGAATATAATTATATTATTTATATTATATTATTTGCATTTAACATGTATGTTATTTTACATATTAAATATAAACTAAATATGTACTTACATTAATCCAAAAGCCTTAAAAAATAATTTGCCATTGACTGGCAACTCGATTTTGTTGTGTGTACACCATTTGCCAACGTTGAATTTTCATGAAATATAAAAAATAAAAACGCGGGATTTTGTGTGCAAGTATGAAATTGAATTTAGAATTTATATATGCAATAAAAAGGATATACGAGTTAACTCGTATGTGGCAATAGAGATACCCATTTAAGTTCTCATTGCCGGCTACGAGTTAACTCGTAGTGCAGGACATACGAGTTAACTCGTAGTTTGGCAATGGAGGTGTTTTGAAAATGAATAATTTTTCATAATTGTGCCGTTTGTTTGATTGCGATTGTTGTGAAAAGAGGAAATTTATGTGTTAGAAATATTTTGTGAACTATTGGTTGAATACATTTCTTTCTAATTTTATATTATTAGTGGTCTGTAGGTATATTCTGAGTAAGTATTTTGATTATTATATTGGAAAATATATTTTGCATTTTATTATCCAGTTATATAATTTTGTTTTTAGGAAAGTAAATTTATTCCTTGGAATATGGCGCTAAATTCTGAACAAATCCTAGATTTATTGATGGAGGATGACGATGAATCCCAAGATGGATTTTCAACGGATTTGGAAGATTTTTCTGGTTCTGAGTCTGAATATTTAGAGGAAAGTTCTTCTGATGAAAGCGATTCAGATTTGGACAGTTTTGCAGTTATACCTAAGATTCGCTCCAGGAAACCAACGCAATCAGTGCCTGTGCCACAGGTAAATCAACATGGATGGACAAACGTTCCACAAGAACCACCGAAATTCGATTTTCAAGGTATTGAAGGACTGAAACTATCTTCACAAGAGCTTTCTAAAAAATGTTTTGCTGATTTGTTTTTCAACGATGAATTTATGATGTTATTAGTGAACGAAACTAATAAATATGCTGCTCAAGAAATCACAAAAAAAGGGTCTTATGCTCAGATCATCTCGTTTCAAACAATGGCATGATACTAATGTTTCTGAAATGAAAATATTCTTAGGCTTGCTTTTCCATATGAGCCCATTTTCTCTTCCAACTATTGAACATTATTGGAAATCTAGTGCATTTTATAATGTGCCATTTTGGCGAAATATAATGAGTCGTAATCGATTTCAGATTTTATTACGTTTTTTACATTATTCAGATAGTAATGATCCAATAGCTTCGACAGATAGATTGCATAAAATAAGGCTGGTTCTAAACCACATAAATAATACAATGAACACAATATACAGTCCAGGACAAAATTTATGCATTGATGAGTCAATGGTACTTTGGCGTTGAAGATTAATGTTTCACCAATATATAAAAAATAAAAGGCATAAATTTGGAATAAAACTATATGAATTGTGCGAATCCAATGGAAATGTATTGAAAATTCAAGTATATTGCGGAAAATCAAAAGATCCACCCACTGGAGTAAGTCTTACGTCTGAAGTGGTAATAACTCTTATGGACGGATTCCTTCATAAAGGGCACATCCTTTATACTGATAATTTTTATAATTCGGTAGCATTAACAAAAACAATGACTGATCGTTCTACGTACATATGTGGCATTCTAAGATTCAATAGAAAGGATAATCCAAAAGAGCTCGTAGAAAAAAAAATTGAAACGTGGTGAACATTCATGGATGCGATCTGATAGTGTTGTGGTGTGCAAATGAAAAGACAAGCGAGACGTGCTGTCAATTTCTAATATGCATAAAGTTTGAAATGATAGACTATACAAATGCCAATAAGAAAGTTTCTAAAAAACCAAATATAATAAAAGATTATATTGATGGAATGTCTGGAATCGACAAATCCGATCAGATGCTTTCTTATTATTCGTGTTTGAGAAAAACTCTACGATGGTATAAAAAACTCGGCATCCATTGCTTTGAAATATATATACAAAATGCACACATTATGCACTCCAACCAACCAAATATTAAAAAAATTAAATCACTGGAATTTCGAGAACAATTTGTGGCTCATTTAATTGGAGCTAAAATGCCTACTACGACACCAGGACCATCATGTACACAAGTAGCAACTAGGCAACCTCGCATCAGTTCACGGCAATCCGAAATGCACTACTTACAAGTACTTCCTTCAACTGGTAAAAAAAATCCAACTAAACCATCCCGAGTTTGTACTAAAGCCAAACGTCGCAAGGAAACCAGATACTTTTGCGAATCATGTCCAGATAAACCAGCTTTATGCGTCGTAGACTGTTTCAAAATTTACCACCAAAATATCTAAAATTAAATATATTTGCTTTGGTACTATAAAATTTCTTATTTTTGCTTCTTTTTATAATATGTACATTAAAATTGAAATTAATAAAATCTTTTTATGTTTTCCTATTTTTATGTTTGATATATTAATTAAGATTGAAATTAATATGAAAATGTATTTTTTATTAAAAATAAAAGTTTTTTAAATAAAGAACTATAAAATAAAGAAGTTTTTCTGGCTTGTAATTAGATTATAGCAATGATATACCTAGCATAATTGTTTTTTTAACTTTAAATTTAAATGGAAACTTCAGATTTGTTTTCAAAACTTCAGCATAAAATAAGGCAAAAATAGCTAGCAAATTTTTTTTCCCTGGTAATTCTCAGTTGCCAAACCAAAATTCAGACTCTAACTCTGTATGCTAAAGAATTTCATTAACAAATAAAAATCATATGCCAACTACGAGTATACTCGTAGTTGGCAGTCAATGTATTAATTTAAGTTATTTTCACGATTCTTTAATGTTTTGTTTCGTCAACTTATCTTTGCATTACTGCGTCAACTTGGCAACCCGAAAATTATGCGCAACACAATTTAACACAACCACAAAAGTGCGACAAACAATTGTTAGAAATGAATTCAGAGAAGGATAATTGTACTACAAACAATTTTACACGAAAACAATTCTACACTGAACAATTCATCGAAAAGATTCGTAATGGTAATACATACAAACAATTTTACACAGAAACAATTCTACACTGAACAATTTGTGGCGTTTTCACACCTTGTATATCGAAATTCATTATAAAAATTTATTTAAATTTTCTAGCATCCGAATGGTTAGTTGGGTATAAACCAACTTTTTGTAAAAATATTCTATTCTCAGAAGCCTAGGAAAAAATAACAAAAAAAAGAGTTTTTGAGTTCAAGTTTTTCTTAAAAGAATAAACAATAAAAAAATAGAAAATATAAAAACATAATTTGTATATTATTAAAAAAATATTAGTGGTTCGTATTGTTAATAATAAGCTTGGTGGAGCTATAAACTACCATAATTGGTGAACCCGACGTGATCGTGGAGCAGTCAGCAAATTGATCAACGTTCACAAATTTTAAATTACGGCTGCTCATTTACGGCCGCTTACAATTATTCTACAACGGCCACTAATAGCAATATTTTAATGCTGCTTTTAATGAAATAATCATCAGTTAGAATTCATCAATACTTGGTCAATTTGGAGCGCTGACAGCTAACTATATCATAATATTTATCAGCGAATGGTCATTATCAACTTAACTTCAAGCACGGACAGCTGTATATACCTGGACCTGGTTGTATTAAGGGTCAATTGTTCATCATTAAGAATAAAAAAAAACAAACTGTAAGTACCCAACTAACTATTTTTGGTGCTAAAGTTGATAAAAAAAATTTTCGTTTCAACAATAAGAATTTTTTTGTTTTTTCAATTTTGTCTTAATTAAAATGTATTTTACTTTTTCTCTATTCGTTTACGTGTGTTCGGTAATTTTTCTTATTTTCGCTTTTTTGTTTCGGCGTGTTGTGCAAGGTGTGAATGATCCACCGTTATCCCTACCAGCAACAAATGGTTCAGACTTGTCAGCAGCATCAAGCAGCGGTACGACACGGGAATCCAATATTTCGTTAACGCTTGCTCAGTTGGCTGGTCTTATTAATGATGCTGTTGTCAAGGCTGTCTCTCAATTAAATGTTAATACAAATGTGTTTCCGGAAACATCGCAGCCAAATATTAATTTGCCTTCCGATGCTGGGCTTGTTGCTCGAGTGGCTTTCAAACCTCCACAGCCATTGCACTCTCAAAACCCAAATGTGTGGTTTGAGATACTCGAGCAGCAGTTCACTTTGGCAGATATCACGGTTGAGGCTACTAAATATGCTCAAGCGGTGGGAGCCCTGGATGCACGACTCCATGATACATTCACTTATGTTATCACTAGTCCGAAGGGTATTACACCTTACACTTCATTCAAGGCGAAGGTGATTCGGGTACTTGGCGAATCTGAAAAAATGAAGCTGAATAATCTTATGCATGGTTTGACACTTGGGGACAGGAAGCCGTCCCAGTTGTTGAGTATCATGAAAATGAACGCAGGTGACAATTTTAACGAAGCGACACTTCTTCAATTTTGGATGAAGAGATTGCATCAGTCAGTTCAAATGGCACTCACACCATTCGAAAACGACGTCTCCTTGTCAGTCCTTGCAGAACGGGCTGACAACGTGCATGAGACTATGGCTCAGACACAAATATGTTCTATTGAGACTTCTGCATCTGGTTCTTCTAATCAAAATTCAACCTTTTCTCTAGATAATAAACTTTCGGGATTTAAAAAAACATTATTATCGGAGATTTCGGAAATTGTTAATCAAAATTATAGATCACGATCTAAATCAAATTCACGTGGTCGCAATTATTCGCGATCAAACTTTAGAAATAATTATTCTCGTAAAAACTCACCAAATTCTCGAAATTCTTACAATCCATTTTACGGTGAACCTTCGGCTGAGAATAATTTTATTTGTTTTTATCATCATCATTTCGGCACAAAAGCATTAAAATGTAAACCAAATTGTAAATTTGTATCATATAGCTCCGATAATAATGTTTCAAAAAAATAAATAGCCATTCACAATTGGCGGTGTGTAATGACGATTCTAAAACTAGCCGCCTTTTAATTTTCGAAATTTTTCTCCAGACTCAATTTTTAATTGATACACGTGCAGATGTCTCAGTATTGCCAGTCCGTTTTGTTCGGAATCCAAGGGTCGACCCATCATTTAGATTGTTTGCAGCGAACGGTTCTTCAGTAAATGTGTATGGAACCAAATTTTTAAGACTTGACATCGGACTGCGCCGCGAATTCTCCTTGGAATTTATAGTTGCTGACGTGTCGATGCTTATCATCGGCGCGGATTTTTTGAGGATAACTGGTTTGCTAGTGGATATACAGCGACAGGGGCTCATAGATCCGTTAACCTCTCTGTATTCAAATGGATCTCCTTCCTCCTACGATGATACTACTGTTTCTATTATCGACAAGTCAGCAATTTTTAACGGTCATTCACGGTAATATTAATATTGACAATACTAGACATAGTGTGACTCACAAAATTGAGACGAACGGACTACCGGTTGCATGCAAACCACGACGACTAGCACCGGACAAATTCATCATCGCGAAGATAGAATTCGAAAATATGATGAAACTCGGGATTTGCAGACCTAGTAGCAGTCCTTGGTCCAGTCCGTTACATTTAGTACCTAAAAAGTATGGGTCTTGGAGACCTTGTGGAGACTTTCGGGCACTGAATAAAGTCACGGTTCCTGACAGGTATCCGATTCCACATATCCAAGATTTTACACAGCGACTTGAGGGCTGCACTATATTCACAACAATAGACCTTGTCCAGGCTTACCACCAAATTCCTATTGAACCGACGGACATTCCAAAGACAGCAATTTCGACACCTTTCGGACTATTTGAATTTTGTAGAATGACTTTCGGCCTTAGGAATGCAGCACAATCGTTCCAACGTCTTATGCATTCAGTACTACGCGGACTTGACTTCTGCTTTGTATATTTGGACGATGTGCTCATTGCCTCTCGAAATTATGACGAACATCTAGGATATATTAAAATCATTTTTTCTAAATTAGAAGAACATGGACTTGTGGTTAATGTGGACAAATGCGTTTTCGCTAAAACTGAAATTATCTTTTTAGGCCATTTGGTAACTGGACAAGGTATATTACCGTCGCATGAACGGGTTCAAGTCATCAAAAATTTCGAACGACCACAGACTGTAAAACAACTGAAACGCTTTTTATGTATGATTAACTTTTATCGACGCTTCATTCCAGGTGCCGCTGCTGACCAGGAATTGTTGAACGATTACCTAAAAGGCTATACCAAAAACAGTCGAGTTCCAATTCAATGGTCAACGGTGGCTATCGAAGCGTTCGATAACTGCAAAATTAAACTTACGAACGCGACTTTACTTATTCATCCATCATCATGAGCACCTCTGGCCATCATGGTTGACGCTTCCGATACTGCTCTCGGAGCGGTAGTTCAGCAGTGTGTATCCAATTCTTGGCAACCACTCGGTTTCTTTTCAGTACGTCTCAATGAAACGCAAAAAAGATACAGTGCGTATGATCGTGAACTTCTCGCGGCATATTCGGGAATAAAACACTTTCGATATCTTCTCGAAGGTCGTACTTTTACGCTTTATACCGATCAAAAGCCACTTGTCTACGCTTTTAATCAGAATCCGGAAAAAGCATCTCCTCGTCAATTTCGACAACTAGATTTCATCGGTCAATTCTCAACCGATATCCAGCACATCTCCGGACTGGATAACGTTGTTGCAGATACTCTTTCACGCATTAATCAAATTTCTATTCCCGAAAGTATTGATTATGCTATCATCGCAGATGCTCAGACCAATGACGAGGAACTTCAAGAAATTTTAAGGAGTAACTCTGTTCTCAAATTTGAGGAATTTCCTGTTTCTTTCAATTCAAAACAATTAATTTATTGCGATATTTGTACTACTACACCTAGGCCATTCATTCCCTTTAATTTCCGAAAACAAGTTTTCGGGGCTTTTCATAACCTTTCACATCCTGGCGTCAAAGCTTCCATCAAACTTTTGACTCAGAATGTCATCTGGTCATCGATTAAAAAAGACGTTCAGAAAATGGCTCAAAGTTGTGTAGCTTGCCAAAAGGCTAAAATCTCTCGACATACAAAATCTCCACTTGGTAACTATAAATTAACTTCTCAACGTTTTTCGACTATTCACCTCGATATCATTGTTCCGTTACCAGTTTCTGATAATGAGCGGTATTGCGTCACATTGATTGATAGATACACTCGCTGGCCCGAGGTGGTGCCTGTTTCGGATATAACTGTTGCAACTGTCGCTTTCGCTGTTTATTCTCATTGGATAGCTCGCTTTGGTGTGCCAGAGTCCATTGTCACGGGACAAGGCATGCAATTCGAATCACAACTTTTTCACGAACTGGCTAACTTACTTGGTTTTGAGCGCAGGAGATCAACTAGCTACAATCCCAAATGTAATGGCATGATCGAGAGATGGCATCGAGTCATCAAATCTGCCATTATGTGCTATAATCGTTCTGATTGGACTAGTGTTCTTCCTGCAATCTTACTTGGACTACGAACGACTTACAGTGACGAACTAAAAGCTACTCCAGCTGAACTGGTTTACGAATGTACAACTCGAGTTCCTGGAACATTTTTAGATACTACGAACGACCAAATTTTACAATCAGACTTCTCGGCATACTACGGACAAAATTTTCATCAGTAAAGATCTGTTTACTTGCTCGCATGTTTTCTTACGGACGGACGCAGTACGCAGATCACTGCAACCGCCATATACTGGACCGTATTTGGTAATCGACCGTACCGACAAATTTTACACTTTGGATCTGAACGGACGACACGCCAAAATATCCATCGACCGACTCAAACCGTGTTACTCCGACAATCAATCAGAAATTAAGGACGCACCAACTATACAAACTGGATTACTTTTACCGACTGACGAACCAGAACTCATTATTTCGGATGACGGGCTTAAAATACCTACCGAGGAACCGAAAATTCGCAAAAAAGTTCGTTTTGATCTTTCACCAAGTACTAGAACAACTACAAGATATATATATCGATACGAGTCGTGTATCCAGGACTCCTACCAGATTCTTAAATTATCGATAGATCTTCGATCCCTCTGGGAGGGGAGTATTGTGGCGTTTTCACACCTTGTATATCGAAATTCATTATAAAAATTTATTTAAATTTTCTAGCACCCGAATGGTTAGTTGGGTATAAACCAACTTTTTGTAAAAACATTCTATTCTCAGAAGCCTAGAAAAAAATAACAAAAAAAAAGAGTTTTTGAGTTCAAGTTTTTCTTAAAAGAATAAACAATAAAAAAATAGAAAATATAAAAACATAATTTGTATATTATTAAAAAAATATTAGTGGTTCGTATTGTTAATAATAAGCTTGGTGGAGCTATAAACTACCATAAATTCATCGAAAAGATTCGTAATGGTAATACATACAAACAATTTTACACAGAAACAATTCTACACTGAACAATTCATCGAAAAGACTCGTAATTAAAAAATATTGATCAATTTTCTCTTAATTGTTCAATTGTGTGGTACGGAAAGCAAAGTAGGATATCTCCATTAATGACACTTCATTAATTGTATAAATTTTGGAAAAGCGGGGGTTTGGGGCAGCCCCCATCCTCTAAGGTATACAACGAATTAAAATTACATTAAAAAATAGTTTATATTTACAAAAGTTGATTTTTTAACGTTTGTGGCACTATCAGAAGAAGCGATAAGAGCGATAAAAACTCTTTGATCTGTGTCTGCAAGGTTGACGAAGCAATTATTATTAATAAAAATAAAAAAAAGGTGGCAAAAAATTACCTGAAAAATAAATTATGCACAATAATCCGGTGCATTACAGTGAAAAATTTTGTTTCGATGAATTGTTGTTTGCACAATTGTTTTTACACACACCTGGTTATTGTAAAGTTGTAGTTTTCATATTTGTTTTTCGATGAATTGTTTGTTGCATAATTGTTTGTGGCATAATTGTTTGTCGCAGAATTTTCGGGGAACCGTCAACTTTATTATGCACCGAATAAAAACAAAACAATTAATAAAATTCGAAAATTTTCCGTTCATCTTACTTTTGTTTTTGGTTGTTCAAAGCGATGTTAGTCGCAATACAAATATGTTCATTAAAAACAATCGATAGAAGCAGGTTTGAGATAATGGTTTTCGTAAAATTAATGCTTTTCATTGTGAATGTGTTGCGTCAATTTTCAATTGCACTCTAGTGTAAGTAGCCAACGCATTAAATTCTCTCACTTCTCACAAATACATTTGTTATTTTCATATCATTCTGCTAGTGTACGAACTTATTTAATTGTTAATTTATCAGCAGTGCACAGTAATGCGCTTATTAGAAAAGTTGCGAGTAATGTAAATTTTTAAACCTATTTTGCAAACATATACAAATTTAATTCCACAATTTATTGGGTTGCTTAAATATAATCACATGATAATGTAATTTATCAAAGTTTAACGAGATTTGATAATCCATCAGTCTTATCAACTTTAAAAACTATATATTCATTAGACTGTCTAAGTAAATTTCAACTTCTTTACCCGGAATCTGTCAAATAAGTACACGTGCAATAGAATGATCGAATTTCACGCATTCGATTGGAATAACGTAAGTATTGCATTAATTAATTGCATAACAATAAAATTGCTAAATTTTAATCTATACAATAAAAATTTGTAGCCGAAAGAGGTAGAAATACAATTGCCCATTGGAGACATTGCCGGGAAATGGTGGGGTCCCACACATATAAGACCAATACTGTGTTTACATGGATGGCAAGATAATGCCGGATCGTTTGATGCTATAATACCATTGTTACCTAAGCATGTTAGTTATTTGGCTATTGATTTACCCGGACATGGTTATTCGTTTCGAAATCCCACCGGAATAGTTTACAATTGTACTGATTTGCCGTTTCTTATCAAACTAATTGTTGATGTGTATCGTTGGAAAAAAGTATCGATAATCTCGCATTCGATGAGCATTTTAGCATCATACTTGTACACGGGTCTCTTACCTAACGATTTGGATTTTATAGTTTCTTTGGATACGCCGAAACCACCGTACCTAAATCCAAAATTTTTGTTTAACAATCTATCCAGCTGCTTACAAAATTATGTTAAATGGGAAAAGCAAGCAATTTACAATACTAATCGGCAAACGTATACATACGGCGAAACTATCGAAAAATTATATAAAGGATCAGATGGATCGATAACAAAAGAAGCTGCTCCCCACTTGTTAAAACGTGGGATTGCCCCATCAAAATTAGATCCAACAAAATATTATTTTACACATGATAATCGTTTGAAACTGTCGGTTTTTAAAATGGCGCAAAACGATTTTTTACTAATGTTAGCAGAAAAAATGCGCGTTCCTTATTTGTTTATCAAAGCCGAGAGTAAAACTCCACTATTTGTTAAGGAATCAATTGAAAAATATGATGAAGCAGTGGCCACGTTGAAAAAATATAATCCTAATTTTGAATATCATTCGGTAGAAGGGTCACATCACGTACATTTGAATGAACCGAACAAAATTAGCGGAATTTTATCCGAATTCATTTGTCGTAAAAGACCCATCTATTCCGAAGTTGATGACATAAATAAAAATTATAGAATTAATTGTAAATTATAGATTTATTTAAGTGAAAAACACATTTTGCCGTTTTTGTTATTTACATATAGAACAGCTAGTTTGTTTTAGTACCGCAGATAAGCTTGGAATTACCTAATCGAGATTGGTGAATTTTTCTAGATGCCTAGTAGATAAACTTTCGAAGTTTGACAATCTAGAATAAGATTTAATTGAGACGGACCAATGATGCAATTATTTACTTCAAAATATTGAACGCCACGGGCGCACACAATATAGTAGAGGAAAGCCGTTTCACTTTAGCTATACAAAGTTATATCTGAAACGAATTGAAAGATCGAGGATCTAAATTCCGTAGACTACTTGAGAAAATTTTATTCTAAAGCATTGTGGTTAACACCCAAATTAAAAAAATTAAAATGTAACAAAAAATTTTTGATAAGAATTACTTTTAAAAAGTGGTTTGAAATTAATAATTCATCGAAGAATTGACAATTATAACGGACTTACTCAAATTACGACATATTTTTTGAATTTTTATGTGGACTTAGACAATTTATGATTGCAAGGAATTGAAACATTTTATTATGAAACTTATATGCTTATTAATTATGATTTTTATGTATTTTTTCCACATAAGTATGAACAGTAAAACAATTTAAGTTAGTATAAAATAATATATATGTGTATTTCAATAAATAAGCACAAATTATTTCTATTTCACTTCAGTCTTACATTTAATGGATTCAAAAAAAATTATATCACATTTAAGAATCACAAATTCAAATTATATAAATTGATTAGTCAATCACCCTAAACGGGTTTCCCTAGTTTTGAGTGACTGTAGATGGTCATATTCCTCTTTTTTAATTGGTAAACGAGAATTATAGAGCTGGGGATTATGTTGAAATGTTGTTGGTTTAATTTTATTGTTAAACCTTTGTTGCATATCAAGCCAATCGTCATTGAATCCAAGCTTCAACTTATATCTTGTTCACGTGGTCCGTAGTGTAGTGTATTATGTCACCACGTGAACAGAGAAAAAACAGTACCAAAGTGTATTATCAACTACGGTCAAAATGCTGTAGTGTAGTGTAGTGTATTTGCAACTACACACCACGTGGACACTTGGCGTAGTGCAGTGTACTTAGTTTTGACAGTTGTTGTTTGTTATGATTTTAACCCTCGTCCGGCGGCATAATTTTACTACGCTGAAAGGCGGCAGACGTACAATTGTACTCTCATATATTTTATATGAATATCGTCACTGTAGTCATAATTTTTGTAAATAGATAATATTTGGAATTTCCACATTATTAAAATGTAGAGATCTCACAAAGCTTTAACTCTCTCCGGCTTCTACAAGAAGACTTATTAGTATTTAAAAACAGAAAAGGTACAATTGTACCTATGCCGCCTGACGAGGGTTAAATTGAACATCATTCGGTTTTTCGAGTTCTTTCATCATTCGGTTTTTCGAGTACTAAATATTTTATTTTTTCGCAAAGAAACAAGAGCACGCCAACGCCAAACACAATCAATCGTCAATATATAAATTAAAATAAAACATCAAGAAATGACGAACATCCTTAGCACAACATTTCTACAATAGGAGCGTAATGGTAAAGTTACTACACTACACCTCCAGGTGAACGGTCATATAAGTGCTGTAGTCATAACTACACTACACTACACTACGGACCACGTGAACAAGATATTAATTACCCGAAGTTGCTTTACTATGGGATCTCCAACAGATTTTCCTGGTCTTATAGATGTGTAGAATTTCATTAAATTAAAGTTTTTAAAAACCGTATGATTCAAATATTTTACTTGTTATGGTTTCGGATTTATTCTTGCTTCCCTGAACACATCAATATAATCGCCTGGAACGTTAATGATTCTATTTTTAATTTGACTCCATTTGCATGGAGTCTACCTTCATTTGAGTGTGACCCTTTTCCAATATTTTTTTATAATTAAATTGGACGACATTGCGATGTTTAACAATGCATTTGAGGAGGTGGAATTTCGGTTTTGGTTGGTATATCCATCACTGTAAACAATTATTTCTTCGTGCTGGTTTCGTAAATAAGGTAGGTTTCGTTTGAACCAACACTCCCCGCATGCCATAAAAAGCAGTAATCGTCATGAGTCTTTAAATTATAGACTGTAAAGTTGTGTACTGCCAGTTAGTTTTATAGTAGAGTGAAGAAACATTGGCGTTTGGGCTTAGCAGGACTGATTGCAGATCCACGCTAAAAACGTTTTGAATGTTGCTCTCTTTGTCCTTCAATTTTTCGGGTCTAGCTAGATTTTTTTAATTTGATGTTCAGCGTATGTGTTATCATCCACATTTTTTGTTTTATGGCCGACACAAATGTCGCACTGATCTTTTTTGGGTGGATACAAACATAAATTCAAATGATCAAATAAACTAGAAAATGTTGTTCTAGAAGCGGCCGTAACTTTTTCTTTTGGATATCAGTGATTTGTATATTCACGATAGCGACTGATAACGAACGGTTTGTTATGTTACTGCAGGTTCAAGTATTATGTAAAGTATGAATTGGTATGGTGTAGTTGCTGTTTTATCGTTTTATTAAAGTAGTGTGTGATAACACTTCCATTGGTTTATATTTTACAGATTTCAATAAATTATTTATAAACCCCGGCTTTTTATTTCAAATCACATCTTCCGTAAGCTTCACATCCAATTCGTGATAATCCACTGTACCATAATT
This sequence comes from Nephrotoma flavescens, assembly GCA_932526605.1. NCBI lineage: Eukaryota > Metazoa > Arthropoda > Insecta > Diptera > Tipulidae > Nephrotoma > Nephrotoma flavescens. Next base: position 120,713,792 of record OW052222.1, read on the forward strand.
AATCCAATTTTCAATTTAAAAAAAAAATCATATCTCCACGAAATCATAAATCTTGGACAATGGCATTGCGCTTTATAGCCAGCCAACCACAGCACATAGTGTATATTTTGCTTATCCGTTCTGGCTCTAGGTATATTGTTTTAGTTGAAGCTCTACAGTTGTGAGATTCCATTTTAGCTAGACTTTCAAAAAAAGTTTTAATGAATCTTTTATAACTTTTGTGATTCTATTTCTGGTTTAACTTCATTATTTATCCAGTTTAACATCGTCTCATGACTCATATTTAGGGTATTAACGAACATGTTTTTACAAACCCTATACTGGTGCTGATTTTCCGCAAGAAATCTACTACTGAATTTGTTCGTCTAGAAATACCAACATAATTATTCGTTTTAATCTAACTCTGCGCTTTTCCGCTATTTGTGTATGATCCTTCACTAACATTTTTTTTTTCATACCAGCTCATTGCCAAAACATCGTTGAATAATAAAGCTATTCGGTCTTGCTCAGTTATCGATTGACATTTTATGATTGAATTGGCATTATTGAAGAGGTTACAGTTATATCTAGTTTACATATTTTTGGCTGGTTTGATTATGTCGTATCTCCATTGATTATTGGTCTTCTGTTTTGGTTTATATGGCTGTCCTTTCTGTCTCCGAATAGCATTTCTTCTAACCTTCCATTGGTTTGTATCAATTTGAGCTCGTTTACATCTAGCTTTTTCAGGTGTCCATTGTGTTTGCTCTTCCATTTCATTTTTCGTATAGGCTGTAAAAATTAAAATGTTAAAATTTATATTACTGCTTATAGTCAATAGAATATAAAGGCTTACCACAAGAATTGAGTTGTTGAGTCCATCTGCGATTCATTTTCTAAACAAAATACTATAGGAATATCAGAGAATTCCGGTTCTACATTCTTTTAAATTTCGGCAATAATATTAGGAGTAGACGGCACATACTCCGAATTACTAAATATCTCTACTATATTTGAATCCAACAATTCAGTTACAATTTGTGTAGTAGTCTCAATATCAACACAAACCTCAATTATATGCTCTTCGGGCTTTCAAATCGTCACTTTTAATTTTACAGTTTAAAACTGAATGACCTTTCCCGATTTGAATTAAATGTTCAGTATAGTTAGTTTTTGGCCTAGGACCATGTTGATCATTTCTAATCCACGTGACATTGTATACAGGACTAATAAATTGTTTAGTGAGTTGATTAAAAAAATTATCGGTATAAATAAAAAAATAAATTAATAAACTATTAAGCAAAATAATGACATCTACAAATTACCTTAGCCAAATGCATATGTCCCATATTCTTATAAAAAAGATCAATTCGCATATTCTCTAAGTCCATAACTTATTTAGATGGCATTTAACAAATTAAATATATAAATAAATCAAATTATTACAATAAAAACACATAACACAAATATTAATTACACAATTGCATATAAATAATAACTGCAAATCTTACCGAGATAGTATTTTTATTTTAAATTAAAGCCGGAACAGGTCATTTCGCTCATCAATTCAATCTCACACTAAGGACTTAAGGAGTTACAAAATTTCCTTTTTACTTTTGGACTTAATCACATTTCTTTTTTTGACATTAAAGAAAACGCGGGAAAGTTACAAAACGAAAAGTATTACCAAATGAAGCAAAATTTCTTCCTCTATAAAACGATACTAAATATAAAAAATGTTCCAAAATGGAGTTACATAGTTGGCGAGTCTCACCGACGTCAGCTTTTTGACGCAATTATGGTCGAATTTCAGGATCACTCTAATTAACCGAAAAAAATAATATCAATTTACCAAAACGTCGCATATTTTGTTGTCGAAAAATTAATATCAGAAAATACAATAATTGAAACATTTTTAATCGCAAGGCTAGATATCTCAACATAGAACATCGAACATATATTTAATCGAATTTAAAGCAACTTATGGATTTTTTAAAATCACATCTCATCATTGCAGCATTATTGTCATTCTTGCGCAAAGGAATGCAATGCTAAGCGACTTTATTTCAATATGACGATTAGAAAAGAAGGTTGGATCAGAATAACAAAATATTTTCACATTTGCGTCCCCAATTTTTTATTCAAATATTAAAACAAATCATTTAAAATCCTCAAAATTATCAAATTTTACAAAGTGGTGATTTAGGAGCAGCAAGTCCCACCCTCTAAACCAACGAATTAAACTAGCGGCTACTCTTCATAATATAGCTCCATTTCTGTCTTTATCTAGGTTTCATATCATGAAGGGATTTTGCAGCCTAATGAACGAATGACTTTTCTTTCATAAGTAGGTAACGTGTTACAGTCATTAAAGGTCAAGTCTCACTTCCGGAGAGCCATCACAGATCTTATGAGTGCTATATAAAATGCGAAGTTGCACGACTACGAGCTTTTATTTCTGTCTTTTTATCATTTTTCTGTATTATTACTGACCCGAGGTATTTAAGTTTTCCACGCTATTAAAATTATGGTTGGATTCCGAGATTTGCCATGGAAATGCTCTTGGGTGTTGATAAGAATTTGCTGCTGATTACGCTTCTAGATACGTACTCAGACGTTGTTAATTTTTACTAGTTCACAGGAATGACAGTTTATGTAAGCGAGCTTTTTTTAGAATTTGAATGGGTTGGTAAAGTAGTGTGCCCATGTATCTAGGACTGGTTGCCAAAATATCACAATGACGAGTTGCTGAACGGTTTAAGTTCTGAGATTTAAAAAAACATTTCAGCATACTTAAATAATTAGATGAATTGATATTGTTGCGTAGTTTATTCTCCTAAATGTATGTCACTTAACCAATACACATTCATTAATATTATTGTTGTTGTATTAATTTAGTATAAACTTCAATTGGATTGACGTGAAAGATCACCAGAACCACAGTTACCATCAATTACCAACCCAGATCTCGGGTAAGATCGTTACGATCAATTCTGCTACGATCAAAAATTGTAAGTTTCCGGTGAACCGATAAATTTTATACTGTCTCTACGGCAAACACTGGGATTGGTACGGTTTGTCAACAACGACGATCATTAAAACCATTTACAATTTCTGATCAATTCGGGAGCTGAAGTATCTGTGGTACCCTTCAAAAAGTGGCATACACAAGAAAGGTTAAGCAAACTTAAAAACATTTCAGTATCATTGCTGTTGATACAATGTTTTTTTTAAGGAAATACTGATATGTAAACATATTTGAATTATACTAAAAACGATTAACCACTAACTATTTCTCTTAAGGCACACCCGATTTCACAGAAATTGCCCCTACCCATATATAGAAACATGCGACTTGTGTTCTCCCACCTCAACTCGGTCGAGAAACGGTCGTGGATTTGTGGGGTGCATTAGTAAGGACCTAGTTAAGGTGAAATTAAGCAGGGAAGCATTGTACGACTATTCCTAAATAGGAAACTGTGGAATAAGGTGGGTTAAAAAACCAAGTTAGTCAAGGTGGATAATATTCGTAGTTGTGAGTAGTTTATTAAAGCAACATAGTGAGATTTAACACTGCCCAGTAAAATGTAAGTTATAATACGTTATAATTATCCACTCCCGTTGGTTACGCTTCCTTTCCTTATCTTATCAAAACCGTTGCCGGGGTAGATGAGTTTTGATGTGTTATGATTTGCTGTGGACATTACTTGATGAGTTGCAACAATTCGACCTCGCACCAATTTCGATTTATACGATAGTGAAGTTTGTGATAAATTTTTTTTTTAAAATTACACTGTTAAATTTATTATTTTTCCTATTGAAATTTATTTTCAAAGCAAAGTATATTTTTGAGAAATGTTCTATTACAAATTATATTTTGTTATAAAAATCATTAATAATTTTATTATTAAAATTTTATTATAAAATTTTTATTTATGATGGCCTTGGTATATACTTAAATACAAAAATGCCAAATGGTCGGTCCCTGGGTTCAGTCATATGAATAACAAGCAATAACTGCCACAGTTGTTACACGAAAGTTTTGGATTTTGGTCATGTTGTTTAGATCTTTACCATTTCTTAATCAATAAACGTCATATTTGATATATTGGTCTAGAATGGAATTCTATTATTAATGTATTAATGTAACAGCTGCTGTGGGGTTTTCACATAAATTCCAGACGCAGAACTAGTGTTTTGGTAATATTGAATGGAACTAAGACGAACGGACGAATGGAACTAAGGAGGGGTCCGACCATTTGACATTTTTTTATTAAAGTACATACCAGGCCATCATGAAAAACCATGTTTATATATGGGACTTTTGATTTCCGTATAATAAAATTTTTCATTGAATTTTCGTGCAACAACTGTTGCAGTTTTATTGCTTGTTATTCATATGACCAGGGAGAAACCATTTGGGATTTTTTTATTAAAGTAAAGGGTTTTCCAATAAGAGTGGTATGATTTCTTAAAAAAAACACACTAATTGTTAAGGAAATTGAAATGTTTTTTATTTAATGTGAAGTACAATCGATACAATTAAGTTCTGAATAAAATGTCATTCAAATGGCCTCCACGACTTCTTCTGCAGGAATGAATTCGATGAACCAAATTTTCGAGCACTTTTCTACTAAATCAAGTCGTATGTCATGAATAGCACTTTCAATATTGACTTGTAAAGCTTGAAGAGAGTTTTGTTTATTGCTAAAGACCAATGACTTCAAATAACCTCACAAGAAATAGTCTCATGGTGTTAAATCACAACTTCTTGGAGGCCATTCAATATCACAATTTCTTGAAATAATCGAATCTCCAAACTTTTCTCGCAATAATTCAATTGTTGCACTTGCTGTGTGGCACGTAGCCCCGTCTTGTTGAAACCAAATGTTGTCAAGATCAACTTCTTCCAATTTCCGCCATATAAAGTTGGTTATCATCGATCTATACCGATCACCATTAACAGTAACGGTGTTACTAACTTCATTTCGAAAAAAAATACGAACCGATGATTCCACCAGACCAAAAACCACACGAAACTGTCGATTTAGGAAAATGTAATGGTTTTTCATGAATAATTTGTGAATTTTCTTCCAGAAAATTTTCTTCTTTGCACCAGAATCGACAGTTTTGTTTATTTACCGCACCACTTAGATGAAAGTGAGCCTCATCGGAGAAGATGATTTTCCTAAAAAAAAACGTTATCGTTTTCAAGTTGTTCCAAGGCAAAATCAGCAAATTCACGACGTTTTTGGTGGTCCAATGGCTTCAGTTCTTGAGTGAGAACAATTTTATACGGATGCAAACCCAAATCTTTTTTCAAAATCCGCCAGGGTGTGGTTTGAGACAGTCCCAATTCTTGAGAACGTCGTGGAATCGACAAATTGCGGTCTTCAGCAACACTTGCCTGAATTCATTTCGGAAGTTGTAGTATAGCCCTCGAAGAAGGTATTGATTACGGTATTTCTTCCGGAAGTCTTGTTGAGTTTTTGCAACAGAGTCTGTGAATATTCGTATCCGTGGGCTCCGTGAGGAAGTCGAGATCGGTTATAACATTGAAGATTGGCCTTGTAGGTCTGGAGTTTATCACTGCTTATATTTGGTTTAGAACTGTTTAATGCCTCGTTAAGAGGAATGTAAAGAATACCACGGTCTTTTTTAAATCATAGACTGATCAATTTCACACCCGCCCTTCATAATCTATCAAAATCAGATGATGAGGGTTGTTTAAAATGTCATATACCATCTATAGAGAGTTGTTTGGTCACTCTATGATTATAATAAGCTACCGTCGCTTACTGCACCTTTCCAAGTTGGATTCCTTCTAAAATGGGATCTTTCACTATCTCAATAAGCATTGCCTTGTTTGCAAGACAGACGAATATCGCCATGTATAGCGCTTACTGGTACTTGCTTTTATTTATGCTTGCCGTTACTTGCAGGAGGGCAGGATTGCAGGTGCTATTAACATAGTTTAATAACGGATTCATTGTTGATGGTGCTCTCAGCTTTCGTAATATTCGCCTATGGCATGACGATGGTTTATTAATTGGGTTGCTTTGCCACCAGTGTACTAAGCTGGCAACTGTTAGTGTTTTGTTATGGTCCAGTAGTTTGTCGAATATTTCATGAAAAGCCGTCCAGTTCATGTGCTTTCCATTATAGTGCAGTATACCAATTTTTGGAAGTTCGACTTATAAGGAGTTCTATACACATGTCTGGACCGCTGTTGCCAATTCCTATTAAATTTAACCAAAAAATCAAATAAAAAATGTTTGTGTGTAGCAGCTAGTTACATAAAGTTCTAATTATCTAAACTAGTATACTATAGTGTGTAGTATACATCCTGCAATGCCGTTTAGTATTAGGTGCAAATTGAATGGCTTTACGAAATATGGAGTAGAATAATTCAGGAACCATTACAGTATGTAGAATTATGTCACGCAAAAGCGAGAAATTAGATTCATTATTCTTTTCATGTGAGTGTTCGAATTTTTATTTTTTGATTTGAGAAGATGACAATTGTCGTTTTCGGTGAATTGTCGTCTTCGATTAATTGACGATTTCGATGATTTGTCGTTTTTGGTAAACTGTCATTTTCCAATAATTGCTATTACAGTGATTTGCTTTTCAATAAATTGTCGCTTTCAGTGAAATACTTTTCGGTAGATTGTCGCTTTCGGTGAATTGTCGTGCTACCGTTTTTGCTAAAAACTTGATACCATAGAAATTAATTCAAGTTAGCATGTTGCCCCAAAAGTCCCAAAAAATTTTGGATTAGAATCAGTAGTCAAAGCCGCCACCCGATATGAGTGAAGCAGTCTCTAATAAAACAATCGCTGAATTTTACATTTTCGCACAGTCATGTTCCGTTCTGTAACTGTTCCCCTAAAAGTTGAGTAGAGTTCTGATCGACCAAATGAAGTTGAAGACTATCAAGTGAAAGCCATATTGATCAAGTTCAACATACAACTGTTCAAGAGACTAAAGAAGCTCGATATTTGGATTCTGCATGATTAGAATGTAATTCATTTAACCTAACGAATCAATATTTGCGATACGCATCTCATGCGCAATGAGTCGACCCGTTTTTGAAACGAATCATTACTAGTGATGAAAATGAGTAGTTTACACCAACATCGTTTGAAAACTGTCCAACACGGGGCTATAAAATGTGTATATTTTTAGATGCTGCTAAGGAACTAAACTATAGGGAAAAGGGCCAGAAATGTTAAATCGAAAAGCAAATGTGTTTCATCATGATAATGCAAAGTCTTATAAAGTTATCAGAAAGAAGGCAAAAGGTCATCGAACAAAATGGAAAAATCATTGATGATCAAAGTTTTTTCTTTGTATAAAAATATGAGTTTTGTTTTACACTTCGGGACCGAAATTACTTTCTCTATAAATTTCAGTTTATTTCATTTTTTATTAAATGTTCATGATACATAACGTCTTACTGTAAAATATTACGTACAAGTATATAAGTGTGTTTTACTAGTTTGTCGACACTTTGAATGTATTGTATATGTAGAAAATACTTAAATATTGTTAAATTAAGCATTTTTGCCATTAGTATATTTTATATCACTGAAGGTGATCGTAATCTTAAATTTTATAATAAGTGACAATTGTAGTTCTTTACTTAATGAGTCGACAAATAATAAGTGCATTATTATTTATCATTTGATTACCTTAAGCTAGTTTAAATTTGTTGAGTGTTTCGTTTCGATTATATACTATCACTATAATGTCTCAGCTTCATACATACAATTGGGAAAAAGTAAGTGATGATGATATCAGTGCACCTGGAATACTACAGGAAATGCCTCCTAAACTCAATGCCTCTTACTACTCTCATTTTTTTCGCATGACATCAATTTATGTCTAAATCTAGAGGGCGACAATGTTAAGATATTTACATTTTACTCCCGCATTACGCTGAGATCAAACTTTAAAATTAAAGAACTATCAAAAAATTTAAAAATCAATTCTTGAAAATTAGGAAATGGCTTAGTTAAAAGTATCAATTAAAATGTGAAATTAAAGTTAAATTTATTTTTTTCATGTTCAACCTTTATTTCATAACTTTAAAATTATTTTAATCATCTATAGAAAATAATTAATTCAAATTTTAACTTTCAGTACAGCAATGTATAATAATATTTATTAATAATGCATAAAGTAAATTAAAGTTTTATGCCATTTCGGACAGCAATTGCATTTTTTGCTATTTTTATTGAACCTACGTACCAATTACAATAATTTCAAATTGGATGATAAAGCAATCGACTTATGTTAAATAAAAATGTCAAAAATATGCCAAAATCTAAAATCAAAATGTACACGCATTACTGAAAAAATTAGAAAACGAATATCCTTCGGCTTCAACATAGTTTGTACCACAGTGTACCACACTAACAAAATTTCAAAACAACTGGAAAAACAAATAATATTTTTATTGTTTTGTAATTTTCCATGATGAAATTTTCGTTCGGAAAACGAAAATAAAAAACTGATAACCTTCTAGTTCGATGTAATAATTACAACTAAATAATATATTTTGTAATGTAATTTTCCGTTTTAAATTTCCACCTGGATAATATAATGTTGAACCGTCGACATATAGCGTTTCGTCATCATTTGGTGTAAGCGGCCTGTAGTTTAGGGGGCATTGCTACAGCTACACGGCTCTAAAAATTTTGCTATATGACGTCATTTTATGTCGTCGGTTCTTTCTTTGTCTATTGAAGGCAGCACTAAAATAAAAAAGGTTGTTTTGATTTTTTTTTTGTGTTTATGCTGTCATATTGATAGGAAGAAAATTGTAAACAAGAAAAATATTTTAATAATATATTTTAAAATTTAATAAAAAGATATTAGTAAGTATTAATTCGTAATATTATTATAAAATTATGCATTCTAAATTGTGTTAAATGTGTAAACAAGTATGAAATGCGTACATTACTTTTAGAACTCGTATAATTATTTTTTTGTTTGTTTTCATTTATTCTTTTTATGAACATGACTGTATCGGTAGTATGCCGTCTACGGCTCAAAGAATAAACTGTAGACATAAATTTGATGGCATGGAAAGCAGTGTGACATGTGGCCCTATTCTGGTTTTCCCGGGGAATTGGCAATTGGGAAAATATTTTGCTGTAATTACAAATTGCACTAGTTCCCAAATATATATTTCCCGTTCCCAAATATGTATTCTGGCAGACAGGGAATAAGTTATTGGGGATTTTTTTTTATGTAAATATTTATAAACTAAAACACGTATTGCGGCCTTATTACAAGTTCAATTTATTTTAATTTTTAAATATATATTTATTAGCAAAAATAATGTTTCAAAATTGAAAAAGGTATGAATTACAATTCCCTAAAAAAATAATGGGGAAAAATTAACGTCAAAACTGCTATAAAATGAAATTATTTTTCCCCAATAAAAAAAAGTCCCAAACGCCAGAATACACTTTGGAGAATAAACTATTCCCAACTGCTAGAAAAACGTCACTAATTCCCAATTCCCTATTCCCAGGGAAAACCAGAACTGGGCCACTTTAGTATCCTAGGTGCCCTGATGATTTGCAATTATGTAAGTAATGGAGTAAATGCAATATTGTTATAATTTTAGCCGGAAGAGATTAGAATACAATTACCAAATGGAGTGATTGCCGGAAAGTGGTGGGGACCTAAACATATACGACCAATTTTATGTGTTCATGGTTGGCAAGATAATGCCGGATCTTTTGATGCAATAATACCGCTGTTACCGAAACATGTTAGTTATTTGGCTATCGATTTACCTGGCCACGGTTATTCATTTCGATATCCCGCTGGAATCGTATACAATTTTACCGATTTGCCTTTTCTTATTAAATTAATTGTTGATACGTATAAATGGAAGAAGGTTTCAATAATCTCGCATTCTATGGCAATTTTCTCTTCATATTTGTATGCCAGTTTCTTACCAGACGAAGTTGATTTCATTGCTTCACTTGATATGTTGAAACCACCGTGCATGGTAAAAAATAACCTATTTTCCAACATGTGTCAGGAGATGCAAAAGTATGTTAAATTAGAAAAGCAGGCAATGTCTGACACCACAAAACAAATATATTCGTACCAAGAAACTATCGAACGGCTGGTTAAAGGATCAGGCGGATCGGTAACACATGAAGCTGCACCATACTTATTAAAGCGTGGAGTAGCACCATCAAAATCAGACTCAGCAAAATATTATTTTACTTATGATAATCGTGTTAAATTGGCGGTTAATAAAATGGGACATTATGACTTTTTAATTATGCTGGCACAAAAAATGCGTGTACCGTATTTGTGTATCAAAGCTTACAGCAAAAATTCTTTATTTTTGGAACCTATTGAGATTTATAATGAAGCTTTGGCCGTACTAAAAAAATCAAATCCTAACTTTGAATTTCATGAGGTTAATGGATCACATCATGTCCATTTGACCGAACCGGAAAAAGTCAGTAGAATATTATCAAATTTTATTTGTCGCATAAGACCCAACACATCAGAACTCGAAGATGTTAATAGAAATGAATATATTAATTGTAAATTATAATATTATTATTATTATAAAATAAATGTTTAATTAAAACCGGGTTGATTGATTTCGTGTGCATATATAGGTAAAGGTAAATGTTTATGTGAATGATCAATGTCAGCTTCCACACAAACGCGATATATAAAAAAGTTCTTTTGAAACTAAAGCTAAAAAATAATATTTCCGCGTGCAGCACAATAAATCAAATTTAGAATGTATTTATTAATTCCCCTACACCATTTACAGTTACTTTAAACCACACAACTAATTCACTTTGAACACTACTAATAGTTTACTCACTATTAACTTTCGATTTTAATCCAACGGGTACCACGTCTGACTCTTGAAAATGCTAAGTAGTGTTACCAGAAAATTCGAAAAGGTTCTGTTCTAAACTAAACTTTATAAAACTACTAATGCCCGGTTTACATGTAGAAAATTGTTTTCTTCTAGAATTTTTTGCAGGTAAATAAGAAAGAATCCGCTATATAACAATATTCAATATGCCAGAAAGAAATAAACATATATAGTAATGGCGTAATTTTTTTTATAGGATCATTAATAATTTATTTTTAATGAATTAAAATGCGAAATTTACATTTTTATCTATGGCGTTTGTTTTTATTATGAATCCTCAACATTTATAAATACAAAATAAATTTTTTCTTGTTAATTTTCAAAATGTTGCCATAAAAATACTCGGATCGAATATATTTTATGGCAACATTTTATTTTTATGGCAACATTTTGCTGTGTATTGACTAAAAAATCTCCTGCAAAATTTTGTTGGGATATATTTATTTTCTTGTCTCTCATGTGCAAAAAGTCAATGTTATATCTTTCTCATTTTGAAGGAGAAAAATGTTGCTCGCGTGTAAACCGGGCATAATACTGTTATTTCTATTTAAACCTAGACGTCGTTAATTTCATTCAATTTTTTTTATTCAACTTTAAAGTTCAAAATCGATATAAAATTTTTTTGCTCTACCTATATTTATCGGGAGCCGCTATCAGGAGCCGCTATCGGGAGCGCTATCCATTTCAATGAGAAATTTGAAAAGGCATTTATTTTGTAAACCTCTGTAACCATTAGAAACTTAATCTTACAATAAAACTTTAAAACGCAGTAAGATGAATTTTTGTTTATAACTTAATGTCAAAATAAATATCAATTATTATATTTCAGGTGATAAATGTTTGTTTTATGGATTCATTTTTATGGTATAGCGGCACCAGTGAATAATAGCTGCAGTTTCAGTAGAAATTTGCCATTCGACTCCGGATAGTGCTCGTCTGCTCGAATAATAAAACACGGCTATAAGCAAGAATTCATCTTGTTGCGTTTTTATTTTTTATTGTAAGATTAAGTTTCTAATGGTTTCAGGGGTTTACAAAATAAAGACCTTTTCAAATTTCTCATTGAAATTGATAGCTCTCCCGATAGCGGCTCCCGATAAATAGGTAAAGCAAAACATTTTTATATCGATTTTTAACCGAAAAATTGAATGAAAAATCTCAGTTTAGAATCAAATAAATTAATTGTATGGACAAATAGCGCGCTAAATATAAGTTTTGACATAGAAAATTGGGTGCTCCGGATAAATCTAACAGAGGGAAAATTGTCATCAAAAAATGCGTGGGTTATGCAATTTAAATGTGTTACACAATACACAACAATTTTTTATTTTATTTGTATCGAATATTGTCATACTCGTTTTCTTAAAAATTTCTATGTTTTTCTGCCTTCCAGAAAACGGCAAGAGCTGTTACTAAAGACAAAAAATTTGTTAGAATGATTCGAAGATTTTTACATCCCTAAATCTGGCAGAACATTACAAGATACTATGGAGAATTGTAGGCTAATAACAGCCTAATTAAGTGCCTCCTTAAAATTTTAAAACTAAAATTTTTTCAATCCATTAAATTTTCATTTCCATCGAAAATTGGACCGAAACCGAAATTAGAACGCAAAACAAAATCTATTAACACACAAATAATTAAAGGTTAATTATGGCTTAATCAAAACGAATAAACACAACTAAGACCCTCTGTTGGAGTGCAGAATTCAGCGCCGACCCACCGTCCATGTCAGTGTACAGGTTGACATGGAGCTTTCAATGTGCAGGTGGTATACAGTAATTGAATGAATGGGTGGTGTGTGCGTGAATGAAAAGGGAGGGGGGGTATTAATTGACCTTCAAGGGACATAAAATCCACTGGACAATTAATACTTTCTTAAAAAAAAAAAAAAAAAAAAAAAAAAAAAAGGCAAACTATTATGTATGTGGTTATAATTATAAAAGTAAAAAATTTCAAAAATTTAATTATGTTTCCACTTTTCAATTTGGGTTCGGCTAGCTTTAGTTGAAATGACCCAAACCTTACCGAACAAACAACATAGTGGTTAAAGCTTAGGCGTTTGTGTCTGGAGGTACCCGGTTCGAATCCCGATAGGGGTAGGATAAAAATGGTATTTTTGATCATCTGATTACGGTCGGTGATGACAATGAATATAACTATGACCGCCTGTCGGAATGCAGAACTCATGGGCCAACACACCTTGTGCAGATGGTTCCATGTATACCGCGCCTACAGCAAGACCAAAATTATTAATAAACATTAGCCTAAACAACCAAACCTAAATCTTGGATAAGAAATACCCAAATATTTTGTTGTATGTATGTGTATGTGTAGCAGGAAGTTTCATAAAGTTCTAATGAGTATTACCTACCCTAATGGCGGTTGGCTGAAAAATATACTCTCCATAATTCTTTAAGCCGTGCGGTTAGTATGCAGTACGAGGTTACAAGATGTTGGCATCGGTTTCCTTGATAATAAAATCAGATATATCAGGCCTAATCTATACCAACTCAGCAAGTTTCATAAAGTTCTAATGAATTTACCTATACACTAATGGTGACTGAAGTGTATACTAGTGTGACAAATCCTGCATTGCCGTTTAATATTAGGTGCAAATTGAATGGCTTTACGAAATATGGGGTAGAATACTTCAGGTACCATTACAGTATGTAGAATTCATGTCACGCAAAAGTCAGTAATTAGATTCATTTTTTTCTTTCCATGCGAGTGCTATCGCGTTCGAATTTTCCATAATCAATTGTATCATCTCCCTGTGTCTGATTTGAGAAGATGACAATTGTAGTTTTCGGTGAATTGTCGTTTTCGGTGATTTTTTTTCGGTAACTTGTCGTCTTCGATTAAATGATGATTTCGGTGAATTGTCGTTTTCGGTAAACTGTCGTTTTTAAATAACTGCTATTACGGTGATTTGCTTTTGAATAAATTGTCGTTTACAGTAAATTACTTTTCGGTGAATTGTCGTGCTTCAAATGAAGTTGATGACGATCAAGTGTGAAAGACCCATATTGATCAGGATCAAAATACAACTGTTCAAGAGACTAAAAAAGCTCGATATTTGGATTCTGCATGACTAGAATGTAATTCGAATCAATATTTGCGATACGCATCTCATGCGCAATGAAGTCGACCCGTTTTTGACACGAGGCATTACTAACAATACGAATATGAATTTTATTTTACACTACGGAACCGAAATTACTTTCTCGTCAAAATATTAATTTCAGTTTATTTAATTTTTTATTAAATGTTCATGATACGTAACGTCTTACTGTAAAATATTACGTACAAGTATATAAGTGTGTTTTACTAGTAGGTCTACACTTTGAAATATGTAGAAAATACTTAAACATTGTTATATTAAGCATTTTTGCCATTAGTATAGTTTATATCACTGAAGGTGATGAATCGCAATTTTAAATTTCATAATAAGTGCCAATTGTAGTTGTTTATTTACTTAATGTGTTGATAAATAATGCACCTATTTGATTACCTTAATCTAGTTTGAATTTGTTGAGTGTTTCGTTTCGAATATTTACTAATATTGCGGTATATCAACAAAGTACAAAGATCAACGCAAAACTCACTTCTATCACAAAACAAGAATAAATGAGTTTAAGTTGTTTTAAAGCTCTATGTAAATTAGCTCCGAATTATTTACAGTGCAAAATACGCGCAGGTATAATGTCTCAGCTTCATACATACAATTGGGAAAAAGTAAGTGATGATGATATGCAATTATGGCTGTGTGCCAAACTTAAGGTATTGCAATTTTACCTAAAATTGACGTTTACCTTAAGTTTGGCACACAGATGTAAGTAATTGAGTAAATGTAATATTGTTATAATTTTAGCCGGAAGAGATTAGAATACAATTACCAAATGGAGTGATTGCCGGAAAGTGGTGGGGACCTAAACATATACGACCAATTTTATGTGTTCATGGTTGGCAAGATAATGCCGGATCTTTTGATGCAATAATACCGCTATTACCGAAACATGTTAGTTATTTGGCTATCGATTTACCTGGCCACGGTTATTCTTTTCGATATCCCGCTGGAATCGTATACAATTTTACCGATTTGCCTTTTCTTATTAAATTAATTGTTGACATGTATAAATGGAAGAAGGTTTCAATAATCTCGCATTCTATGGCAATTTTCTCTTCATATTTGTATGCCAGTTTCTTACCAGACGAAGTTGATTTCATTATTTCGCTTGATATGTTGAAACCACCGTGCATGGAAAAATTTATGCTATTTTCCGAAATGTATCAGGAGATACAAAACTATGTTAAATTGGATAAACAGGCAATGTCTGACACCAAAAAGCAAATATATTCGTATCAAGAAACTATCGAACGGCTGGTTAAAGGATCAGGCGGATCGGTAACACATGAAGCTGCACCATACTTATTAAAGCGTGGAGTAGCACCATCAAAATCAGACTCAGCAAAATATTATTTTACTTATGATAATCGTGTTAAATTGGCGGTTAATAAAATGGGACATTATGACTTTTTACTTATGCTGGCACAAAAAATGCGTGTACCATATTTGTGTATCAAAGCTAACAGCAAAAACTCTTTATTTTTGGAACCTATTGAAATTTATAATGAAGCTTTGGCCGTACTAAAAAAATCAAATCCTAACTTTGAATTTCATGAGGTTAATGGATCACATCATGTACATTTGACCGAACCGGAAAAGGTCAGTAGAATATTATCAAATTTTATTTGTCGCATAAGGCCCAACACATCAGAACTCGAAGATGTTAATAGAAATGAATATATTAATTGTAAATTATAATATTATTATTATTATAAAATAAACTTTTAATTAAAACCGGGTTGATTTATTTCGTGTGCATATAGCTATTTAAACGTAAATGTTTATGTGAAAGATCAATGTCATCTTCCACACAAAAGCTAAAAAATAATATTTCCGCGTGCAGCACAATAAATCAAATTTAGAGTGTATTTATTAATTCCCCTACGCCATTTACAATTACTTTAAATCACACAACTAATTCACATTGAACACTACTAATAATTTACCCGCTATTAACTTTCGATTTTAATCCAACGGGCATCATGTCTTTACTATGACTCTTCTTTTGAAAATGTGAGATGCCTCAAAAAAATTCGCAAACGTTCTGTTCTAGACTAAAATGTATAAAACTACTAATACTGTTATTACTTGTTGTGTTCCATTGGCGTGAGCAAACTACTCACAAGTACTTGTTTCTACTCACATCTACTCATACTCAAATGGTGGTGTAGATGTTGAAAGCAGTTACGCAAAAAATTCCCGCCAGATGGATTTTAGTTCTTAAAAATCCAATAGATGGCTTTCAATAATTTTAGGTTATGTTGAAATGTCAGATTCAAAAATATTTTTTGTTTGCTTGTGTATGGTATTACAGTTTAAAATCTTAAATTAAATAAATAATTCATTTCATATTCAAAAAATAGCTGAAAATGGTAGCCATATTAGGATTAATCCTCCCAAAACCGACAAAGATGCCTATTGTAATAGAAAAAAGTTTTACAGCGTGTTATTGCAAGGAGTTGTAAATGCAGAAAAAAAATTTATGGACATCCACTGTGGTGAACCAGGATCTATGCACGATGCTCAACTGTTACGAAAGTCTGTATTCTACAGGCGTATAAATGAAGATCCATCGTTAATTATACCAGGAGGTGTTTTGCTGGGTGATTCAGCGTATCCTGAGACCAGTTACTTAGTTCCGCCCTACAAATATTTTGGGAATTTAACCGCGCAACAGCTTAAATTCAATTATTTACATTCTGCAACTAGAATAGTGGTCGAAAATGCGTTTGGATTGTTGAAGGGTCGCTTTCGCAGACTTAAGTATTTTGAAAGTCCAAATTTAGGTTTTATAACCAATTGTATAGTTGCTGCTTGCGTTTTACACAATATATGCATAGCGGAAAGTGATTATTGTGACATTGAATATTTAGAAGAATACGACATCCCTGTGCTTGATAACACACAATCCGAACCGAGTGAGCACAGTGGAGCCCGACAAGAATTATTTGAATACATGGACAATCAAGGCTTGTTAAATTAATAAAAACAATTAAACTAAAATTATATTTAAACAGAAATTTATTAAAATAATTGATTAATTCATTTAAAATAAATAAGTCTTTTAATTACAGCATTCATGGCAAAATAAAAAATACTTTATTTTTTCGTTTTAAAACTAGTCACAACAAACACATCAAAAAACTATATACGGTAAATACTTAGGTTATGTTTTACTGCTGTCAAAAATTTTCTCGTTCCATTGGTTATCTACTCACAAGTACATGTGAGTAGTTTGCTCACGCCAATGGAACGCTATAACTATTTAAACCTAGATCTCGCTAATTTTTTGAATGGCATAAGTGGGAACTATAGATAGAATAAAAAAATAAAAGAAATAGCGTAAGAGAGCGAGAGATAGGTTTGATATGTATTCGACCATAGTCAGGATAACAAAAATTAAAAGAATAACAGAAGTTGCGTTTTAATTTTGCTGTCACTTAAAAAGAATAGCCGAGCGAAAATTTTCGTCGAGGAATAAATAACTTTACAATTACAACAACAAAACTCAAACAAATTTTTGTGCGTTGCATGTAATATGCATGTTTATTATTTTATATATGGCAATTTGCACCCCTATTCACATAGTCGCGTCACTTCATGTGAAGTGACAATAGTCTGTCACGTGACATGAACATTGATATTCTTGAAGTCGATTCAAGTGACGGGGGTTTAATGGTTTAAAAACACCAAATAAAACTATATTTAGACACGATGTAATTCAATAATAAAAATGCTATTTACTTTTGATGAATTCGATAAAAAATATTCTTGTCACTTGAAAAAATTAGGTGACACAACGTCACATGATGTAGACGACGTGACTTTAGTCACTTGAAGTGACGTGATACGACTATGGGAATAGGGGTGTTGGAATTATTCGTGTTTTTTATCTTTTCTATTTATAAAATATTCATGTACACATATACTAATCTGAATATAAAATCAAAAATAATTTTCACTGTACATACTGTAGAATTTTAGTTTTCTAAAGTGGGAACTATAGATAGAATTAAAAAAATATAAAATATTACGTAAGAGAGCGAGAGATAGTTTATATGTATTCGACCATACTCAGAATAAGAAAAATAAAAACTATAACAGAAATTGCGTTTTATTTTGCTGTCACTTAAAAAGAATAGTAGCGAAAATTTTCGTCCAATGTCGACATGTTGTAACTATCACTTTTTTCGCTTTGATGCAATTGCGATGGAATAACGGTATTTTAGAAGTAAAAATATTTTTTTTTTAAATATTACTTCTAAAATACCGTTATTCCATCGAAAATACATTAAAGCGAAAAAAGTGATAGTTACAACATGTCGGCACAGGAATAAAAAACGTAACGATTACAACAACAACACAAACAAATTTTTGCGCGTTGCATGTCTTATTTTTTTCCACGTCCGTCCAAGTTGTAACATTTCTCATTTTTAAGTATTTTCGTAATCTATACCAATTGAACTAGAAGTTCTCATAAAATTTAAAGTTTTTATTGGAAGTAAAACATACAAAAATAGACGTCTAAAAGGAAAAAAGGTACTCGGGTACCCACGTCATTCACATTAGGGTTAAAATAATATTACATGAAATATATGAATGAAATTAATATTTTAAGTAATCTATAGCTGAAAAGTCAAATTAGAATAATAATTTTTTGTCTTCGTATCTTACGTTATTCCTGTTATTTTTTTTTATTCCATCTATAGTTGGCCCAATTGCCAATGAGCCTCGCCACACTTTAATTCTTTCGTCGTGATTCAATGATTTCAAAAAATCAATCGCCGTTCACATTTGATTTCTTTGCGCGTTTTTTTTAGGTATGTGCGTAAAAAATTATGTTTCTTGATTTATTCGTATTGTAAAAAATGTTTATTATTTGCTGCGAAAACTGCTTCCTTGGTTGAAAAAATATATTGTTTGCACTCGAAGTGCAAATTAAACTAAAATTAACCCAAAAACGACAAATAAACAAGGTGTCCTTGAAAATTTATTTTTATTGTTGTGCGAGAATCAGTTGAATCAAAAAAAATTTTTGCTGAAAAAAGAATCAAGAATTTGCCCGCCAAAAAATTAGTTTGTGGGTGAAGGGGAAGAGAACGAGGAAAGAATCACGAACAAAGAATCAAAGTGTGGAACCACGGAATAGTAGTAAGTGTTATAAAGAGAATGAAACAGAGGAAAAAATTTCATCAAAAAATGCGTAGATTATGCAATTTAAACGGGTTACACACAGACAACATTTTTTTATTTTTTTTGTATCGAATATTATCATACTCGTTTTCTTAAAAATATCTATGTTTTTCTGCCTTCCACAAAACGGCAAGAGCTGTTACCAATAACAAAAAATTTCCATACTCAGCATGGATGAGATTAAAAGATCAAAATTCTTCTGACAACGCCTACATGTTTGCTGAATTTTTGCAAACTGTTTATAAAGCAAAAGACATTGGCTGATGCCACACTAGGACTAGGGTAACTGGTATCCGGTAACTTCTTCGATTGCTTCCTCTTTACCAATAAAATCAAAAAATTGCGGCGCAGATAAAACCGGTTTTATTAGTAAAGAGGAAAGAAACGAAAAAGTTACCAGATAAAAGTTATCCTAGTGTGGATATGCACATTGATAATTAAAAAGATCCTACTACTAGTGAATACAGTACATTCATATTTACTCCACATGAGCCAGAAGACATCCGGTAAACATTGGAAGTAATCGCGAGGATGTGGTATTGATGGCAGTTTTACTTCATATTTGAAAAATTCTGCAAATTTGGCAATCCCTTCCAGCACTCTGTTTAATCAATCATTAAAATCGGCAACTTTTCCCCATAAGTGGACGCCAATCAAAACCGGATCTAGAAATAATGTTTCGTATTACATCATATCCCTTTTCCTGCCAGAAAAAAAATTGTTTGCGTCAATTTAAATCCAACCCACACAAATGTGTATGTTGGTCCAAAATATAAACAAAAATAATTTTTTGACATGATTCTTTTTCGTTACCCACACAATTGTGGTAGTCAGGAACAAGGATATCTGCTATACCTAAATTAATTGAACTGGTAATATGCAACTAATTAAAAGCAGTACTCTCGCGCGGTATGTGTCGCAATACTAGCAGCCCAAAATATCAGCATCGACCAACCTCATCGAATTTATCAGCTATTCTTTTAAAGAAATTGAGAACCACAAACGAATTTATGTAATATCCATTGATTTTGCGAAAGCCTTCGACTCTGAGTAACAGGTCGATAATAATACCAGCTACCTCCGGGGTAACACAAGGCTTTCACGCTGGCCCATGGATTTTCGCAATCTTCATTAATGGTATTTCTGAGATTATAGAGCATGCCAAAATCCTGACGTTCGCAAATGATGTCATGTAGAGTTTGAGCCATCGGGTCAGTTGACGATGCCAATGAAGTGCAATGTGGTGTAAGTTTAATTCTCTGAATCTCAACATTGAAAGGTATAAATTTCTATTATTTCATCGACAAATAGCGAACTTCTCCAGATATTACTTGATCTTAGTTTCCTACGAGTTACTAGAACTAACTTCTTGCTCGATTTCATCAAAAGGTGGACAGGTGACATTTTTGATTTCGAGACAATTAAGATTCTGTATTGTACTTACGTTCAATCCCAGCTGTAATATGCTGGAAATGTGTGGTGTCCGTTCTACAAAGAACGTATAGAGTGTAGAGAAAATTAGGAAGAAATTTATATTTTATTTATAATTTATAGACCTTTCCAGTTATAACACTTTAAACGTTAAGGTTTTAAATAGTTTTTAAACTTTGGTCGTATATTATTTAACACAATATAAATAATATGTTTCCGGTTGTTTCCGTAGCTTATTTACTTTCGGCTGGAATTTAACTTTCGGCTGAATCAGTCCTGTATATTATCGAGCTTTCTTATTTTCAGCTGGCAACTTCCGGCTATCTTTAACAATGTAAAGTATTGTAGATATCTTATTGGCAGCTTCAAGCGAATGTAGTGACGAATGGATCGCTTTGTTTAATTTAAAACATCATTAATCTCATGACGTTTCAATTAAATAAGTCTAAGCCGGTGAATTTCAGGCAAAATTTTGGAAGTTATAATTAATATTTACGTACCTACATTTTACAAAACCCTTTATCATAATGGGTAAAAAAATTAACCACCTCCTTCTATACGATTTTTTCTCAAAACCATCCGAGGATCCCTTCAGAACGGGTTAGCATCCCAAAACGAGAAACGGTTGGCGTATAGCCTTTTATGCCTCTGGAAGAAAATTTGCTGATACATATTTAAATTTATTATTGATCGTTTTAAAATTGCGTGTCGGTGCTGCTTCTGATGGTAAGTAGCGAAACAACAGTTTCTACTGGTTCCCATTGACGATTGTAAAAGTCGATAAGCGCGACTGCCTTTACCAAAATTTTATATTCCGTTTTTCAACCTAATTTAAAAAAAATTAATTCCATTACGCGGAATCCGTCTTGGTCGAATCGTCAATAACATGAAAGTTCCTCATCGCTGAATGATATTAAGTATGATTGGATGCTTGTTGGCCTGTTCCACCGATCTAAATATTTTAGAATGCTTTCATTTTGTATATATTTATAATATGCATTTATGTTATAAATTGTTATCTTACAAATTATTTGTACTTTACTGTACAGTGTACAGAGTGCTGCCAGATCGTAAGATTTATCTTTTTTTGAAAGATTTTGTGTCAACAAAAAAGATAAAAAGATTTTTTCCAAAATAAAAAGATTTTCTTTAAAATGTTCATCTTTGTACAATTCTAAAATGAACAATTACACATTTTCTCCTTGATAGAAATTTTTATTTTTTATATGAAACCAAAATTGGCTTCTAATATTAAAGCTAAGCGGGATTTGCGAAAGCAACGCAGCTAATGACATATGGCGGCACGGTCATTAAAGACCATTAGGCCCGTTGCACACTTGAGTTACGTTTTTTAGCAAAGTGAGCTATGTTTTAAGGATCACTGCTTCTCGGTTTACTTTCCAATGCTTAAATAAGTGAAACCGAATTCGTTAAGCTTAGCTCAAGCCACTCGTACGCCCCAATTTATTTAATTTCGTTTTTTAAACCTGTGGGTTAGGAACATATAGCTCACATAACACATTCTCTGGGCAATGTGAGCTAATTAATTATCCCAAAGGCGAAAATAAAATAGAACGGGAATCTGTAAAATTAAAACAGCTTACATGTGTCAAAAAACATAGCTCAAGTGTACAACGGGCCATAATCCTAAACAAATATTAAATAAAACGTTAAAAAAGATTTTTTGGTCGAAAAAAAGGTTTTTTTTGTCAAATTAAAAGATTTTATAAAAAATAATCTGGCAGCACTCTGTGTACTTGAAGAGAATAAGGTTTTTGAGAATATTATTTTTCATGCTCTTCTCTGAATATTATATGAAAATTTTAATATTTTTGTTTTATTGTTGCTTGCTAAGAAATTATCGTTGGGAAATCGATTTAAATGGTACACTCATATGCTAACAAGCTGCAAGGCTTCTTTGAATCGGGTATTTTAATGAAGTGTTGCCATATGACTGTGTTCGAAGAAATGATTGGGACAAGGTTAGACTGAAAGAACATTACCAAATATCTGAAATAATCGACAGAGACAGTCTTGAATCGTACAACAAAAAACGTAATTTAACAGGAGAAGATTCGGGACGAGAAAATGACAGAATTTAATAAAAGACGACTAGAAGCAAGAAAGTATGTAATTGGAGATCTAATCGCTTTATAGAGAACCCAGATTGGTGGACCTAAAGCTCCATCTTATCGAAGTATAGCGGTACATGCACACGAATTGTATCGTGTTGTATATTGGCGATTTTCATCGAATGTAGATAGCGTTTGTTTCTACGTCTACAAGGGGGGCGAGAATTGTCAAATCGATTGTTATGACAGTTTTGATCCCCCTTGCATCATAGCGAACTGCGATTCATGTTTTGTTCACCAGATGTCAGCTACTTTGTTTGAAATCGCGGATATGCACCTCCATGTCAAGTTTAAAATAATTCGGATGAAAAATTTAAAATTTTTCAAGTTCAATCCCGCTCTTAACCCAAGACTGTGGGCCAGTCACCAAAAAGGTTCGAGTCCAGATACCATTTAGTCATGCTGCTACTGTCAAAATTCAAAACTTTCAAATGCAACACAATTTTTAAGAAATTTTTTGCGTAGTTCGTGGTTAGATTTAGGAAAATTAAAGGAATGTGTGCTATAATTAAGGACTAAAATGCTATCATGGGCCAACCCATCTACAATGTCAGTACGCCAGGCTGACACGGAGCTATGCAATGTGCCGATGGTTCTGCGTAAATTGGACCTATAGCAATCCGTCCTCGCTTTGGTTACTTCGTAGTTTTTGTTACTGCGTTAGGTAGGGCGTGAAAAGGGATCTGCGAAAGAGTTGGGAGTTCTTCGACCTAGAAAAGATTTCATAGATTGGATCATGGGAATGAGATAGAATCTCTCAAAAGGGGATGTTGGTTTTATAAAACATCTGTAATTCCAGAAATAGAATTTCAGTGATATGGTCGGAACAAAACTAATTCTTAACTGATTATTTTGAAATTATTGAGGGATACAGAAGCACAGATGAAGCTGTGAGATATCGCTAACTCGACTAGATACTAAAACATGATGCCCCGCATATGCTATCAAATGAGAATTAAATTGCAGAAAGGCATCCGAATGAAACAGAAAACTGAAATGTAGATTAGATTACACAAATGACATGTGCTAGTTACTCAGTGAGATTGGCTTGAGCTCCACAAATAAACAAAACAAGGTTTTGAGATCGAAATATTTTTTATTTATTTATTATTTATTTATTAACAGATAGTGCCCGTGGCGAGCTGCAGCTATCGGAGAGGTCACAAATATTGGATAGTGAACGGCCTATCGATAGGTAGGTTAGCGGTGAATTAAATAAGCCGTCCCCAACCGCAGCTCTGCTGGGAGGAGAGTCTCAGAGAACGGGGGAGTGGCTAACCTCGGTTCACCAAATTCTGAGTGCCTAGGATACCCAGTAGGGAAAGGCGAACTGATGGCGGCATAAAACCATCGACCACAACCACGGTGAACTGAGCATCACGTCTCCTTGCGCTCCCGGGTCTCCAGGTAGTGAATGGGGAACCCTATAAACGGTTATCCCATGAATGAAGTGGGTCCCATTTGTTTGGGATATCCATATGAATGGTGAATGAGTGAGTGAGTGTGGGAGGAGGGCGGGGCGCGGGGTGCTCGGTGAGCCAATGGGCTGGATTAAGGTGTTATGCGACCCGTGCTGATGATCGGCTAGACTGGGGCCCATTTAACAAAGCCCAGTCGTGAACGGAGCCCTCTGGATACCTGGCGACCTCCAGTTGTGTTTAGTCTTGCCTGCGTACACGGATCTCTGCGCAGGTCGACTTACATTTCTCCGATACTCGTGGGAGAAAACATGGAAATTAAAAAACAAAACAAAAATAAAGGGGCCGGCACCCTTCAAAAACCGGAGGACGGGAGTAACTCTAACCGTGAAGGTGGAGCTACATCATTAGGAGCAAGGGTAAGCGATACTATGGCATCGAAGCCAGGTGGAAGTGGAACCGCCAAAGGAAATATGGGGGGATTGAAGGAGATCCCTCCGTCGAAGCGTCGATACAGGGAGACACGGTCGGCGT
The DNA here is from genome assembly GCA_932526605.1 of Nephrotoma flavescens. Taxonomy (NCBI): domain Eukaryota; kingdom Metazoa; phylum Arthropoda; class Insecta; order Diptera; family Tipulidae; genus Nephrotoma; species Nephrotoma flavescens. The sequence goes on from OW052222.1 coordinate 120,738,542, forward strand.
TCAGAGTTCTAGAAAAACGGCGTTCAAAGTTCTAGACACCTGAGGGGCAGCTTACAGTAGAACAGCGTATATCTGTGGCATGGGCTAAAGAAACAGTCGGCTGTGATAGCTCGGAAAAGCCCCTTGTGTCTAAAAGACAGAGGTCCCAGGATGAGCTGAAACGGGCGACAGCAAGCGAGCCAAGGTACAGGCAGACAAGGCGTCGGGTGCTCCTAGGGGTCGAAAACTGAAGCTATTCAGTGAGATCCTAATGTAGCACGTGTTGGTGCTAGTCGTCATTGACAGAAGTCAAGAAGATGGGAGCATTACGTCAGAGAAGTGGAGGGTAGTGTATAATGCACTAAACTCCATCTGTCTGCGGATCCTGGGAGAAAATCCAGGATCCCTCCGTCCTGCAGAGATGCGGGATGGTACCAGGGGCGCGTGAAGTTGACTGCGTGCTCAAACCAGAGATCAACAGACCTTTACAAAAGGGCAGTGGCCGAAGTAGGCGAGGTATGGCAGGTCGCGAGGCTTGAGGCAGTCTGCAGGGAGGAAATCCCGAGCAGGCCGAGGGCACGTGTATGGCTGCTAACCGAGCCGGATAAGCCGGAAGAGATCCTCGAGGAAGACTGGAGGATTGTAAAGCGAGAGGAGGCTAAGGGAGGCTTTAGATTGGCAATAATGCTGATCAATAAAGAGTCCCTGGCTTCCCTTGCAAAACTAAAGGGGGTGATCAACTTCGAGTTCGGGTCGATCACCCTTATAATATATAAAAAGGATGAGACCAAGGCGACTGCGAAAGACCAGTCTGGGGGTGACGGTGAACGGACCCACACGCAGAGAAATAATATAGTTGATGCACGATTGCTACAACTAAACTATTTTTGTTTAATTACTGTAAAAAATGTTTGGTCACCGTCATTATATCATATTAGCCAAATAATTGTGAAGGATAGAAATATAATTGCTCCAACCATATTATTTTTAAAATTCACTTGCTATTATGATTCCTGCAACTATTAATGGTGGTAACACAATTATGATTGTGCTAATTATAATTTTGAATCATTTAAGTTGTTGAAGCAATTATTCTGTGATTATTGAATGATTAATAATTTTTAGTGTATTTATAAAAAAATCGCTAGCTTAATGTGTGTTTAATTCGTATGTAAACACTAAATATTCAACATTCACTTTGTAGTTTCATGGCTGCAGTAATGTAGTCTTATGCGATTATCGAATATTTTATAACAAATGTTAATAAAATTTTGAGATAATAGTGAAAAACCAAATTTTTGGAATGCTCACGTCGGGGAAAATAAATTCCAGATTTTGTTGTTTTGAGCTACCAACAATAATGGTCAATTGGGATAAAAGGGATGGTGTATTTCTTTCAATGCGATATCAATGCGTCATCAATATTACATTTTATGTTTACTGTAGTTATAAATATGATTGGTATTGAATCAAAAACATGATTGGTAGAATCATATGCATGATTACAGCAAACATAAAATGATTATTGCAATCATAGTTTGAGTCTCACACATGGTAACAGAAATCATTTTATGTTTGCTGTAATCATTCATATGATTCTACCACTCATATTCAATATGATTGTTGCAATCATAATGCCTATCATAATATGATACCTTTTAAATATGATTGTAGTAATCATATTTTTTCTCTGCGTGCAGCAGGAGACGGTCAAGCGGGCTGAGGACGGCCAGGAGAGTGATGCTTCGGACGTGGGGAGCATCGTAACTGGAGGTAGCCTCCTCTCTCTGGAGTCTGATGAGGACATCCTGTCAGGCTCTCGACGAGAGGAGGATAGCGGCCGGAACAACGAGCCAGATGGCACTATTCCGATGCAGGGAATGCAGGAAGAGATGAGTAAGGTCCATTACAATGGTTAGCATTGTACAAATAAACCTACATCACACGAAGGCTGCCTCGGCAGCTCTTGTGCTCAGACTGACTAAGTCAGATGAGGATTTAGTGTTTAGAATCCAAGAACCTTGGATTAACAATAACAGGATCTGTGGCCTCAGAATGAAAGGGTATAAATTACTATACTCAAGCAACTCTGAGAAGATCAGATCGTGTATTTTAGCGAAAAATAATTTGAATATTTTTCTTCTTCCACAATTTAGTAGCGGAGACGTTACAGCGGTGAGCGCTGAGGTTGGCTGTGAAAAGCTATGGCTAGCCTCAGCATATATGGATCGCGGGAAGGAGGTTCCACCGGATAACCTGGGGGAACTGATCCGGGAAGCAGATCAAAGAACGGTAGGTGTTATACTCGGATGTGATGCAAACGTGCATCACACAATATGGAGAAGCACAGACATCAACGAGAGGGGCGGGTGAGTTATTTTTTGATTACTTATTAAATACCAAACTTTTAGTTTGCAATATTGGACGAAAACCGACATTTATTGTTAAAAATCGACAGGAGGTTTTAGATGTGACCTTTGCGCCGGAAACGATGATTCATATGATCAGAGGGTGGAGAGTGGCGAAGGAGCACTCATTCATGATCAGAGAGCGATATCAAAAAGCGATTTAAAAACAATTGGAAAATTAAAAACCGAAATTAAAACGCAAAACAAAATCCTAATCAAATACCAAATTAAAAATCGTTGGGCTCCAGTCGTTCATAGCCAAACTTCATGTCATATAGTCGAAAGCTAGCAGAATCCAAATCGAAAATCGGACCAAAGCCGAAATCAGAACGCACAAAAAGATCCATTGACAAACAAATAATTTTAGGCTCATTATGGACTAATCACGCTCTTGTGACAATATCCACCATGCAGTCTACCTACCGACCTCCAGCGGCAATAGTTCCTCCAACATCTCCCTATATTTGTTCCAGTTTGTCCTTCTGGGATTCCTGAGGGCTTTCCGGGCAACAGGTTCTCGACATTGAACCTGCATGGTGGATATTGTCACAAGAGCGTGCAATCTTTCATTTAATGCTGCGTGCCCCCTGATAAAGCCTAGGGACAGGCAGAAGCCGATATGGTGGACCAAAGAGTTGGGAACGTATCGGAGAGTGTGTAGGACAGCTTTTAATAAAGCTAAGAGCACAAGGGAGGTTCGGGATTGGGATTCCTATAAGAGGAGGACCTAAGAAAGTACAAAAAAAGAGTTGAGGAAGGCACAAAGGGGGTTCTGGAGACTCTTCTCTGTTGTAGGATGGAGGAGGTCTCTGAGACTTCTCGCCTTAGGAAAATTTTAGCTACTAACCCAACCAGTCCTAGTTACTTAATTAGACCAGACGGGTCATGGACAACTTCAAGTGCGGAATCATTTGAGCTCCGAGACCCATTTTCCGGGAAGCTTTGATGACTCGATGGAGCCTGGAGCTCATCGAGCAACAGCTTCATTAGAGATGGAGGGCATCGTGGACATGGAGCGAATCTGGTGAGCGCTGAACGGTTTTAAGCCTTATAAATCGGCGGGCCCGGATCGGATTATACCAGCAGAGATCCAAAGCAATTCGGCAGTCATCCTCCCCTGGCTGGAGGGTATCTTCAGGGGATGTCTGAAACTAGTCTATATTCATAGGAAATGGATGGAGGTCAGGGTGGTCTTTATCCCGAAATCGGGAAAAAGCTCACATGCCTATCCAAAGGACCTGAGACCTATAACTCTATCATCCATTCTGTTGAAAACCTTGGAAAGGTTGGTAGATGTGGGTATTCGATCAAAAATTGAGCCCAGGAATTGGGCAATGTTGCAGCATGCGTACTGTAAGGGAAAGTCGGTGGACACAGCTCGACATTGACTCGACATTGAGGGTGCCTTTAATAATGTAAAAACGGAGGCGATCATCGAAGGATTGTCATTTTTGAACGTGGACTACCCCATAAGTAGGTTGATAAATCAGATGCTGGTAAGCGGGATTATTACCTCGAAACTGGGTGAGACCACCATTAGAAGGCGGGTGGTTAGAGGAACCCCGCAAGGAGGTGTAATGTCCCTCTTTCTTTGGAGTGTTGTGATGAATGGTTTGCTGTTGGAACTGAAGAAAGAGAGGATAGGGTTGTAGCATATGCAGATGATGTAGCGATAGATGTCTCAGGCAAATATCTGGACACGATTAGAGATGTTATGCAGAATGCACTCCTGATCGTTATGAAATGGGCCAGCAAATGTGGATTAGGGGTCAACCCTTCCAAGACAGAGCTGGTACTATTTACTAAGAAATATAAAATTCCGGAAGTTAGCCCTCCTACTGTGAACGGCATTAGACTGACTTTTGCTGACAGAGCGAGATTTTTGGGCATAATCTTGGACAATAAGCTGAGCTGGAAGCCTAACATTGAAGAAAGGGTGAATAAGGCTAATGTAGCCATTTACTCGTGCAGGAACGCCATAGGTAAGAAATGGGGTTTGAAATCAGAGCTGGTTTCAAACCCCATTTCTGGCTCTATTACGCAGTGGTAAGACCTGTGCTGATGTACGGAGTGGGCGTGTGGTGGCCAGCTCTGGAGAAGGTAACATATATAAAAATGATGGAAAAGGTGCTAAGAACGGCCTGCATGCTTATAAGCAGGGCGTTTAGGTCAACACCTACACGCGCTTTAGAGGTTATGTCCCATCTTCTTCCAATCGAATGTTTTGGTAAGCAGATAGCAGCCAATGTGGCTACGGGACTCTCGGCTGTCTCTCAGTGGAAGTGTCTTCACGCGGGACACTCGACGTTAATTGGTCGCTAAGGGAAGAACTTGCGAATCTAGATTATATTAAACCAACGTTGTCCTTCGATAAATTTTTCCGGACCATCTGTCCTTCGAGAGAATCCTGGAGGAACGGATCAATACTGGAAAACGAGGCACTGCAATTTTTCACGGACGGTTCTAAGCTAGACGGTAAGGTAGGAGCCGGAGTCTTCTGTGAGAAGCTTAATGATTCCGTTCGTCTCCCTGACTACTGCAGCGTGTACCAGGCTGAAGTGGTGGCGATAGGCGAAGTCGTGTCATGGTTGAAGCATAACGTGGTATCCGTGAGGGATATCGCAATTTATGTGAACAGTCAAGCGGCGGTCAGGTCGCTGGAGGCGGTTTGTCTGAAGTCACGGGTTGCGCTGGATTGTCGATCATCTCTTAACGAGATGAGCGAGTATTTCAGCATCCAGATAATCTGGGTCCCTGGTCACTCGGACGTCACGGGAAACTGCAGGGCAGACGAACTAGCTAGGTACGGCACGACTCTCCAGATGCAGTCGGGAAGGGCAGATCTGGGGAGGCCTATAGCAGCGCTCAAATTTGCACTCAGTAAGAAAGCAATCGCGTTGACAGATGAGAGGTGGACCAACACTCTCACGTGCAGGGTGGCAAAACAGGTCTGGCCAAAACTGGACCTGCGCCACTCCAAGGCACTAGTATCCCTGGGAAAACGAGGGTTAGGATTGGTCGTAGGGATACTGACAGGACACTGCCTTTTTGGGGAACATGCAAGAAGGCTGGGTCTACAGACGAATGACTTTTGTAGAAGTTGTTTGGACGAAGAGGAGGGAGAGACGTTAGATCACTTCCTATGCTCGTGTTCGGCACTATCATGCAGAAGGCATAAGTATTTAGGTGTGTACAGTATGAACAGCCTTTCGGAACTCGCGGGCTGTAGAGTGCGAGATATTTTACGCTACATAAGTAGCTCTGGATGGTTTCAGCGGGAGTAAAGGGGAGATAGGATCCTGTGGTATCACAATGGGCCACTACTGGCCTAAGTGTGCAATAGCAGCCACACTAACCTAACCTAACCTAACAGATAGTGTGACTGATCAATTTGAGAATAGTGCGGTACCCAAATTTTCTACCATTTAATTAATGAGTGCAAACAAACAGACTCTTGGAATTTTACTAACCACATATACGAGGAATATATCAATGTCATTTTCGTGAATGAGAATCTAGAAGAAATTAAACAATATAGGTACTGAATCAAACCAGTACCTATCAAACAGAACATTATTAGTAGTCGTCGGTTGAATAAACAACGACACCCAATAATTCTACGGATTCACTTGTTCTTAAGAATGTAGCGAAGAACCAGCTTCTCAGACATTCTTTGAGTGCACTCATATTACGTCACTTAAGCTAGCAGAACCCATACGGCAGAATATGGATAATATAGGCTAATTAAATGTTCTATTAAAAAATTTTGGGCTCTATCCCTTCCAACTAAAACGCGGGTTGTGCTAGCTTTAGAAAAAGTTAGCAGAACCCATATCAAAAAGCGATTTAAAAACAATTGGAAAATTAAAAACCGAAATTAGACCGCAAAACAAAATCAATTGACAAAAAATTATTTTAGCCTCATTATGGCCAAATCAAATGCCAAATTAAAAATCTTTGGGCTCCAGTCGTTCATAGCCAAACTTCATGTCATATAGTCGAAAGCTAGCAGAATCCAAATCGAAAATCGGACCAAAGCCGAAATCAGAACGCAAAACAAGTACCATGAACAAACAAATAGTTTTAGGCTCATTATGGCCTAATCAAACGCCGCATTAAAAAAAATGGGCTCCACTTGTTCTTGACCAAAGTGTAGATAATTCAATCTAAAGGTAGCTGAACCCAAATCGGAAATCGGACCAAAACCGAAATTAGAACACATAACAAGAACAATGGACATACAAATAATTTTAGGCCATAATGAGCCTAAAATTATTTGAATGTCAATTGTCTTTGTTTTGCGTTCTAATTTCGGTTTCGGTCCGATTTTCGATTTGGATTCTGGTTGCTTTAGATTAGATGACCTGAATTTTTGTCAAAAACAAGTGGAGCCCAAAAATGTTTAATGGAGCTTTTGATTAGGCCATAATGAGCCTAAAACTATTTGAATGTTCATGATACTTGTTTTGCGTTCTGATTTCGGTTTTGGTCCGATTTTCGATTTGGGTTCTGCTAGCTTTAGATTATATAACATGAAGTTTGGACATGAACGACTGGAGCCCAAAATTTTTTAATTTGGCATTTGAGTAGGCCATAATGAGCCTAAAATTATTTGATTGTCAATTGATCTTGTTTTGCGTTCTAATTTGATTTTTGGTCCGATTTTCGAGTTGGGTTCTGTTAGCTTTTAAGTGATAAAGCCTTATTTTTCTCCTAGAACGAGCATAATAAAAAAATGGGCATTTAATTAGCCTAAAACTAACCTTTAATTTTCCAATTGGCCTTAAATCGCTTTTTGATATGGGTTCTGTAACTTTTTCTAAAGCTAGCAGAACCCGCGTTTTACTTGGAAGGGATGGAGCCCAAAATTTTTTAATAGAACATTTAATTAGCCTATATTATCCATGCTATCTTGTAATGTTCTGCCGTATGGGTTCTGCTAGCTTAAGGGACGTCTCATATTTGCAATATAATCTTTAAAAGTGTGAACTGATGGGTTCCAACTGTAAAATTTCGAGTCTATCACATGTATTGTATCAAAACCAACAACAATTGTTGTTGGTTTTGATTGTATTCAATTTCTTTTGTGTGATGTATACGTAAGTATCTCGTATATATGTACACGTACGCGCATATATCCAAAATCTTGATAAAAAGAAGTCAGACACAAACGATAGATATTTGTACACCTATCCCCCGATTTACACGGTAGATTGGTTCCGCAGAAAACCGTTTAAATCCGAAAATATGTACCGTATAATCGAAAATTCGACTTTTCTATCAAACCCGTATAAATCGAAAAAAATACAATAAAAATCTTAAATTATCGTTTGGTTTATAATAATTCATTTATTTTAACATAAAATATATAGAATAACTTAGAAATGACAAAAAATATTATAATTTTTTTTTTATTTCTTCTGTGGTAAAGCGAAATCGTGTAACAAAAGTATCGTGTAAATCGGGCGATACCAACTATTGTGTTGGGTTTTGACGTATCGCATATGTAAGGTTGTAAATATTTGTGATTATAAAAACAGAAGTCACTTTTACCAATTTAGACATTTCAACTAAAGTTTCTTCTAAATAGCGAAAATTTTCTAATATAGAAAACTAAAGATTCAGATGTAGTTTTGCTTAGGTGTGTAACATTACTATATCGAAATAATGATCTTTTGAATATTATTTATCTGTAAGTCAGCTTTGGCCCAAAAGTACAATACAAAGTAATCGTAAAACTTTCGTTTATCAGTTACAGCCGAAACATGACTAGTAGTTGTTTTAAAATGTTGACTAAATTAGTTCCGAGTTATCTGTCTCGACAAACACGCGCATGTACAATGTCCAAACTTCATACATTCAACTGGAATAAAGTAAGTACTTATGTAATGTGTTTTATTTAATCTTGCATTAAATTGAATGTTTCTTAAATTTAATTTTGAAGCCAGAAGAGATCAAAATACAATTACCTCAAGGAGCCATCGCTGGAAAATGGTGGGGACCTAAACATGTACGACCAATTATATGTGTACATGGTTGGCAAGATAATGCCGGATCTTTTGATGCAATAATACCGCTGTTACCGAAGCATGTTAGTTATTTAGCGATCGATTTACCGGGACATGGTTATTCGTTCCGATATCCCTCCGGAATAGTATACAATTTTACGGATCTGCCGTTCCTAATCAAATTAATAGTCGATATGTACAAATGGAAGAAAGTTTCAATATTTTCACATTCGATGGCTGTTTTTTCATCATATTTGTACGCAGGTCTTTTACCGGACGAAGTTGATTTAATTATTTCTGTCGATATGCTGAAACCACCTTACATGGATAAAAATTTTATGTTAAACAATTTGTCCCGAGGTTTAAAAAATTATACAAAATTGGAAAAACAGGCCATGTCCGATACTAAGCCACAAGCATATACTTATGAAGAAACAGTCGAACGGTTGGTGAAAGGATCAAATGGCTCGATTACCAAGGAGGCTGCTCCGCATTTATTAAAACGTGGAATAGCCCCATCCAAATTAGATGCGACAAAATATGTATTTACTTATGATAATCGGGTTAAATTTGCAGTAATCAAAATGGGACATAATGAATTTTTACTAATGTTGGCTGAAAACATGCGGGTACCGTATTTATGTATCAAAGCAAAAAGCAAAACACCGTTTTTCTTAGAACCACTTGAAACCTATAATGAAGGTTTAGCTGTACTGAAAAAATCGAATCCCAATTTTCAATTTCATGAGGTTCAAGGTTCACATCATGTCCATTTAACTAATCCGGAAAAAATTAGTGGGATCGTATCAGAGTTTATTTCTCGTATACGACCTATAAATTCTGAAGAAGACGATATTAACAAGAATGAGTACATTAATTGTAAACTATGAAATAAAGACTTATTTGTTTAACATAAACTTGGTTTTATTATTTACATAAGATAATTTATCCTTCATACCAACTTATAATTTACAATTTATATAAAAATTTTTGTTAACTGTCTCATTTCCTGAGTCGATGGGTCGAGCACGTAAAATAATATCAGCGATAAATCCGCTCACCCGTTCGGGATGTGATAAATGCACGTGATGATGTCCATCAACCATTTGATATACAAAATTTGGATTACATTTTCGCAACTCTTCCAATGTACCATCATGAATTTCTTTTGGTTCAAAATATTCCGATTCCGATGATTTAATATATAAATATGGCATACGCATATGTTGTACTAAGTACTTGGCAAAATCATTGTTATATACTCGATGTGGACCATTTTTAACGCGTACATCACGTGTAAAGTAATATTTAAACGGATCCAATTTCGATTGAGCTATGCCGCGCTCCAATAAATACGGAACTGTCTCGTGAGTAACTGAATTTGATGAACCGGTGACCGACCCTCTAATTACCATACGTTCAATTTCATCGTACACATAAGATGGGGGTTCTGCGCCCGATGTAATCCCTTTCTCGAATTTTGCATACGAATCAAAACCTTTTTTCATTATACCAAATAGTTCTTCACTAGGTTTACAAGGTGGTTCGATCGAATCGAGTATTATGACTAAATCGACGTCTTCGGCAAACAGTCCAGCATAAATGAATGCAGAGAGCGTGCCCATTGAATGCGCTAATAGTGAAACTTTCTGCCATTTATATAGTTCAGCGATTAATCGTATCATAAATGTAAAATCGTTGAAGTTGTATACAATACCTGATGGGTTTCGAAATGACAGACCGTGACCTGGATAATCGATTGCTAAATAGCTAACGTGTTTCGGTAGCAGAGGAATTATTTTATCAAATGTGCCGGCATTATCTTGCCACCCATGAAGGCATAAAATTGGTCGGATATCCTTTGGTCCCCACCATTTTCCAACAATTGTACCACAAGGCAACTTTATCGCTATCTCTTCGGGCTGGAAGTAGAAAGTTACTGTAAACTCGGTATAAAAAGACGTTTTATGAAATACTTACTTCATTACAATTAGAACTGTTAGGATCATCCATTTCCTAATATCGTGAACGTCTGAAAGTGAGATGAAATTGCAAATGAGATTAATCTACCCTGTTATAATTTTGTATTGTATAATTTCCCCAAAATTAACATGATGCATGAAATTTGTAAATAAAACATAATTTATTGGACTGAACAAATTTATTGAGTATTATATTGTTACAGTCTACAATTTACGTTATAATTTTTATTAACATCATCCGCGCTAGCATTAACTGGTCGTGCACGTAAAATAATATCAGAAATATAACCGCTAACAATCTCTGGATTAGTCAAATGCACATGGTGATTGCCTTCAACCAGTTGATATTCAAAATTAGGATTTGATTTTTCAAACTCCCCCAATGTTTTATCGTGATTTACTTTTGGTTCAAAATATCTTGAATTTTTTGATTTTATATACAAGTATGGCATTTTCATATTGTTTACCAAATATTTAGAAAAATCTACAGTAAATATCCTCATAAGTCCATGCTTAACTCGAGTATCTCGCGTAAAAGAGTATTTCGTTGGGTCCGTCGTTGATCGGGCTATTCCACGCTTTAATAAATATGGAACTGCTTCAGCAGTGACAGAATTAGCCGAACCTTCAATAGTCTTTTGTACAATTTCATCGTATGTGTAGGACGGAGGTTCTTTCCCAGATGCCAGCTCCATTTCAAATTTAGCATTATTCACGATATAACTTTTCATTACTTTATACAACACATCAGGGGATTTACACAAAGGTTGGATGGCATCAAGAGCAATTACTAAGTCCACATCATTTGAATAAAATCCGGAATATAAAAATGCTGGAAATACACCCATGGAATGTGCTAAAAATGAAACTTTCTTCCATTTGTACAAATCGACAATTAATCGGACAATAAATACTAAATCATTAAAATTATATACAATCCCGGATGGATATCGAAATGAGTTGCCGTGTCCTGGTAAATCAATTGCCAAATAGCTAACATGTTTTGGTAGTAACGGTATTAATCTATCAAAGGTACCAGCATTATCTTGCCATCCGTGTAAACATAATATTGGTCGAATATGCTTTGGACCCCACCATTTTCCAGCAATACTGCCACATGGCAAACTAATGGTTATTTCTTCAGAATCCATGCTTTAGTCTGAAAATGAGGTACAAGAATTCATCAAATTATATCGATTAGACTTTTGGTTATGGTGATAGTTTATAAATAAAATACAAATATTTAAGGAATTACATATTTTAATTATTACTTAATTCGGATTTTCTACAATTTACAGTTTATATTAAAATTTCGATTAACCTTCTGCGATTCAGAATTAATTGGTCGAATTTTAAATATCAGATTCGATATAATTCCATTTACATTTTCTGGATGTGTTAAATGGACGTGATGATTTCCCTCAACTATATGATATTGAAAATTTGGATTGGATTTCCTTAAAACTTCAATAATTTCATCGTGAAATTCGACTGGTTCAAAATATGGTGAATCCCTCCCTTTTATGTAGACGTAAGGCACCGTCATTCGTTGCGCTAACAGAAGGCAATAATCACGATGTGCCATTCGATTAACACCGAGCTTAACACGGACATCACGAGTAAAACTGTATTTATTTGGATCCGCTTTTGATTGTTCAGCGCCACGTTTTAGTAGATGTCTCGCCGCCTCCCTAGTAACTGAACCCGCGGAACCGATTACCACACGATCAATAATCTCATCATAAGAATAAGTTGGTGGTTCCTCACCAGAATTTATACTTTTTTCAAATTTAACATAGTTTTCCAAATCTCTTAACATCAAATCGACTAGCTCATCTGGATCTTTATACGGTGGTTTCAATGAATCAATTGCAATTAAAAAATCAACTTCGTCTGGAAATAAAGCGGCATACGTATAGGTTGCCATCACAGCCATTGAGTGAGCAAACAGTGATACTTTTTCCCACTTATACAAATCGACAATTAATTTAATCAGAAATGTCATATCTGGAAAATTGTAAACAATTCCAGTTGGATAACGATACGATAATCCATGGCCAGGCAAATCAATCGCTAAATAGCTAACATGCTTTGGTAGCAACGGTATAATAGCATCAAATGAACCAGCATTATCTTGCCATCCATGTAAACATAAAATTGGTCTTACGTATTTTGGCCCCCACCACTTCCCAGCGATAGGGCCACACGGTAAGTTTATAGTTACCTCTTCCGGCTAAGACATGCAAAATATTAAATTTGTTTGTTTGTTAATATGAAAACTCACATTTAAAAAATCTTACTTCGCTCCAAATGAATTTTTCAAAAACTTGCATTTCTGAAACTGAATATAAAAGTATTTCTTGAAAAAAACTTGTGTAAATATTTTTGTAATATTCAATTTGTTGTGCCAAACTACTAAACTCGAAAACTAACATATAATTTTACTTACCTTTACGTTGGACCTAATTGGACCAATGATTTACTAGACATTTTAGGATTTATGTTCATAAAAGTTTTGTTTTATTATCAATAAATAAATCAATAATTCCCATTAAAACCAATATAAAATAATCACAACTAATTATAATTTACTAACTGGATTTATACCCTCAGCGTCATCATCATCATCATCTGTAGGTTCAGAAATTTCATTTGCTTCACTTCCCTCGGGACGATACCGATTAATAAAATTCGCAATAATTTCAGATACCTTTTCTGGTTCATTTAAATGCAAATGATGTTGGCCATCGATTAGATGCATTTCATAGTTCGTAAGTGTTTGGCCCATAAATTGAACAAAACTTGTAGAAATATTAGTATCCTCACGATTAAGTTTTGCACTCTGAGTCGCCAATATTTGTAAATATGGTGCTTTAATTCGTTTCGCCATTTCATAGCACAAATCATTATTGTACGTCATCACAAATAAATACCTAATTCGACCGTCACGATTAAAATAATATTTGTTTGGGTATAGATCTGATTTAGTAACTCCACGCTCGAGTAAATGATGCGCGTATTCTTTGTCCACGGAACCTAATCGACCTTCGTAAAGTTTTTCGACTAGTTCATCGTAAAAATAGCTGGGCGGTTCTGATGGATTGCTTGCCCGTTTTGCTTCAGTCAAGTACCCTTCCACAACATAACGAGAAATGGGGACATAATTTTTGGCCGGTTCATAAAATGGTTTTACGCCATCAATTGCAATCATCATGTCAACTTCATCGTAAAAATAGGATGTATACATAAATCCATAAATTGCGCCCATCGAGTGTGCCAATATTGATATTTTTTTCCATTTGTATTCATTTTTAATGATTTTTAATAGGTAAACGAATAGCATAGGATCGTAATATATTCCTGGTGGTAATCGTGATGATAAACCATGGCCCGGCATATCTATTGCCAAATAGCCTAAATGCTTTGGTAAGAGTGGCATCAATCGATCAAATGTGCCGGCATTATCTTGCCATCCGTGTAAACATATAATCGGCCGCATATCTTTGCGGCCCCACCATTTTGCGGCAACATGACCCCATGGGACTGGAATGTTAACTTCCTCGGGTTTTAAATTCGCTATGTTATTGAATGTTGACATTGTTCGTGTTACATTACTAGTAGCAGGTGATGGTATGGGAAGTTTTTTTCCTAGTTAAAAACAAACAAGTGTTATAATTCTGGCAGTACTTCATACCGAAAGAGTATTATTAATATTAATATTTTGTTATTAGCTTCAATAGACTACGGGTGGTATTTCATTAAGTTGATAAATAGCTTTCAATCTGTTTTTTATACCAACACATTTTCAACAAATAACTTTTGAGAAGCCCTTCCATAAAGATTTAGTTACCTAAGTTTATTTTGACACGTTGAAGACAATAATTATTTTGATGCACAAAGACAGATAGCAAGTATTGTTAACATTAAACAAAATATAAATTATTTGTATTTCTCAGTTTATAAGAGAGAAGTATGTATTTGTTCAACTGAAATAATTTAATTCAAATCAGGTTACCTTCAGATATATTAAAGTGAAGATAAGGTTGAGTATACGAGATGACAAAATACTGTAGTTCTTAACGTAAGTAATGCAATCAGAAAATGCTTAACAATTTAAGTTTGCATGGTTTAGAGTGATTTACGATGTGCAAGTTACCAAATTCATCAAATGCCAATTCGAAACCGCCTCGATGAATTTCTTTGCTGACCCGAGAACATTCCGTTTCGGTGTTGCCGAGAAGATTTACTTGTATTTGTTGTCTCTACTCATAAATGAAGAGGTACCGTTAAATTGTAACTAATGTTCATTAACTCGATTTTTTGAAAAAGTTTCTAATGCCACTTTCAAAATATATTCAACGGCTATATTAGAAAATTCCTTTTTTAAAGAATTTTTTACAACACTCACCCAGTATGCAATTTTTCCACTGTGTGGAAAAAATTGTTTTAATTCCATAGTAAATTCCGTACTACAAAATATCAAAGACACAAAAATATTGATTTTGGGCAAAAAGAAATTTCTTTCTCTTTCATTCGCGAAGTTTTTATTTTCATTTTTTTGCTTATTGTTTCGTATCTTCAGTTTAATATAGCACTCGAGAGGATAACACGACATTCTTGAGCTTACCGCGATTTTTATTTTTTATTATGTTAACTTGTGCTTTTGTGTATTTAAATTAGTTAATCTTTAAATTACTTATATTTTCTTCATACTTTATATGTATATAATAATTATATTATGTGTTTCTGACCAGTAAATTTGGATGTAAAAAGAGGTAATAAAATAATTTTAAAAGGGCGTCGTCATGAAATGATGGACATTTCCGATTTTATCGATTTTTATTTTTCAAGGTTGAGCTTGTTGTCCAAATTTTTTCAAATCGTAGGGAGGAAGGTCAACAGAAATTTAATCGTTTACAAGATTAAATTTCTGCTGACCTTCCTTCCTACATCCACGTAGTTTCATTTATTCCCAATCAAAGGACTAAGCGATACAAGGGCCGCAATTGGCTCTTGCGAGGCCGTAAGTGTTTGTAAAACGGTTAACCCTTACTATTCCAAATGACTGTGCAAAAATACCATAAAAAGTAGTACTTGGGGTGAAGGTGGTATCATTTCGGGAATACAGAACTCCCATTTCAGAGATTTCGGAGCGATTAAACAATTTGTCGGACATTGTTCGGACATTTACCGATTTTATCACAGTCAAGAGTTTGACGGAGTAGAAGAGTTATCAGTATCAATATAGGACACTGCCTTATAAAATCGTGTTCCAAAATTTTTGTGCCAGAAAATGTAATTACGGAAATGAAATAGGATAAGAGAAAAAAAAGAACGCGTATGTCTTATATATCCCGTTTGCTGCCCACTAACACAATTGTGTGGGTACGGCAAAAGTACTATGTCAAAAATTTATTATTGTATGTGTTTTCAACCAACTAATTACAGATTTGTGCATTTTCGTCCGAAAAAAACACTATAACTATACACACAATTGTGTTGGTTGTACTTCTAATAAAGCGAAATTTTTTATCAAGATCGCCATTACATAATATGACTTTATACTCACACGTTTGAGTGGTTTGGACTTTAATAGGGCCATTTTTTTTTTTGGTTGATAAAGGGATATGGTTATAGTGTGTTATTTTTCGAATGAAAACGATTTAATACTGGGTTTACACCAGGGGGTCGATTTCCAAAATTCGACAAGTTGACGAAATAACCGCAAGTATATAGTAGTGGTATGCGTGTTTGGGTTAGTGCGATGTGCGCCATTTAATTTCCTTGAATATGAAATTTCTAGATTCATTTCATTTATAAATTAAAATTTGTAAATGCAATGCAAATATGCTTTAAAAAATCTTAAATTTATTCAATTTTAGTTTTAAAATAATTTATAATTCTGTGTTTCTGCGAAAACAAAACATTCATTCGACATCGCATTAAAAAAAATTAAAATATGTGGTTAAAAATTTTTTTCTTAACACATTGAGGCACACTTTCAAAATGTGTGTGCTACTCAGAAACACATTTTATAACTTTTGTAATTGCAATGATATTTCGTCGCGGAAAGAAATTTATTGTGAGAATTGAAAAATATGTCGAATTATTCCTTAAAAAATGAATGTTATTTCCGCAAACGTGTTAAAAAACGAAAAAGTTGTATGACCACTATAGCAGTCATTTCCACGAACGTGTTAACTCACCATTCAAATACATGGCGAGATGCCAAAAAGCGAGATGACGAAGACGACATAAGCACCAAAAAACTGAACCGATTTATACCGATTCATAATTGTTGATGCTTACATTCGCAGAAAACAGAAATATAACCACAGAAAAATTACACACACTAATATAAAATTGTATACTATACTCCTTATACGTATACGATAACGTCATGTGTCGTTCGTCGAATTTTGGAAAAAATCGACCCCAGCTACTTCAATAGACCATTTTCCTCAAACGTCAAAATAACATTATGACAGTTGAACGTGTATGGCAAACCATTAAAATAAAATTGTATTTTTTTATTTTATTCCTAAATTCTCATAATGCTATAGACCATTTTCCTCAAAAAAAATTTGACAGCTGAAGCTGTATGGCAAACCAGAACAAACTAAAATTTATTTGTAATTTTTAAAGTTTATGACACAACTATTAAAGTTTAATGTTTAAAACATAACCACAAACAATTGTACTGTTAAATTTTAATAGCATTGTGAGAATTTATGAATAAAATAAAAAAATAGAATTTTATTTTAATGGTTTGCCATACACGTTCAACTGTCATAATGTTATTTTGACGTTTGCGGAAAATGGTCTATTAAAATTTAACAATACAATTGTTTGTGGCTATGTTTTAAACATTAAACTTTAGTAGTTGTGTCATAAACTTTAAAAATTACAAACAAAATTTAGTTTGTTTTTGTTTGCCATATAGCTTCAGCTGTCAAATTTTTTGGAGGAAAATGGTCTATAACATAATACTTTTTTGCTAATAAAGTATAATACACGGCCAATTTACATCGCAAGCGGTATAAACCCATACTATAATACTATGTCACTTTTTTTGTTGGCAAATATAATTTTTTTTGTTTAATATCACAAATAGAAATGTATATCCAACCAAAAAATGTCTTTACCGGCCACTTGAAAAAAATAATAAACAAAATTAAAGAATTATGCCGGGTTTCCACCAAACGAACAGTTTTTAAAACAGGGGTCCTATTCCTGAATACGATACGAAAACGGAAGTACAAGATTCCTATTCAATTTTAAATAAGAATCGTACGACTTTGATTCAATTCATGAATTTTGTATTTACGTTTTCGTATCGTATTCAGCAGTTCTGTTTTCAGAAAGCAAAACAAAAACATGTTTTGTTTTTTTCAAAGTTTTCTTTTTTCAAAACAAACTGTTCCATAAGATTTGTTTGTTCTATTTATTGAGTTTGTTCAGCGGATCCGTGTATATATGTTCAAGTTTGCAAAAATGTCCGATAACGACAAGACATTTATTATTAGTTGTGGATTTTGTTAATTAGTAAGACCCAAAGAAACCGTAAACCGAGATATTGGGTTAGTTCTTTATGACAGTCTTCAAAAATCACAATAAAGTTGATAAAATGTATAACCAAATGTTACACAAAGCATAACTGCAAAAGTACCTGTTTCAACAGAACCGACCAAAAATCGAAAACAAACTTATTTTCCTTTCATCTTACCGACTCGACATGAGAAAATGTTTGTTTACTAAAAACACTGTTCTCCGACAAAAAAAGTTCTAAAAACTGTTTATTTTTTACAAAACATTACAGTTTTTTTTGATAAAAACAGTTTTTGGTTTTTGTTTTGTTTTTTTGGTGGAAACCCGGCATTATAACATTAAAGTAGAGTTTAAACCACGAATATAATACCAATATTTTTTTGATAGCTATTATACTTTAATAGCAAAATTACACGTGATAAAGTATTAAAGTATTTTAGGTTGAGTTTACACCAACATACATTTTTGCTACATACATACTTTTATTCTACTGGTGTAAACGGGGTATAAGTGGTATGCACAACTATGTATGTTGGTCCAACATACATATAAAAATAAATGTTTGACATTATTCTTTTTCGTCACCCACATAATTGTGATTGAAGGACGGAAAAGGCACATATGGAAAATTTGAAAATCGGCATAACCGGAAACCCTCTAAGACGAATTTTACGTTTTTACCGAATTTCGGGGTTTGCACTGTACAAATTAATATTGAATTTACGTGCGTAGAATTTGACATAATATTAACAGTGTGAATTAAATTTGAGGAAAATCTCATGTTTTTAACCGGCCCACGAATGTAAATAGACAAATTATATATTTTTGTATAAACAAAGAAAATTGTAAAGAACTTTTTTCGGTTTACACACAATTAATTACCATATTTGCAAATGTATAAAGTAAAACTCCAGTGTTACATAACCCCAAATTTAGAAAAGTGACGTAAAAAGTTATAAAAAAGCTCAAAAGAATAAAAATTAATTAGGTATAGCAAAGCAACCATAAATTATGCATAGATACTTACTAAATATATCGTACATTGGAACACGTTTCAGGTAATTAAACATTAATTTATATTTATAAACTACTTGAGTAATTGATAATAGTAAAATTCGTGAGTTGTGCTTGTGAGTTAATTTTCATAAAACCTAATAAAATGTTTTACTTACGATTACTTTACAGAAAATTGTCCCTCTTCGTCTGTCAGACAGGCACTACCACGAATCAATATCAAAACACTATAGTTGAATTGGACAATGAACTGACTACCTGGACAAAATTTTCAATACACTAGTTTTTATTGGTATTTAGAGTTGTCTTATGATCGGACAAAGTCTAATTTAAAGTAGCAATTGCGAAAATTTGAGTAAAACTGTTGTATGTGATTACAAATTATGTATTAATATTAGATGAAATTTCGCGAGTGCTTTTTTATAAATTCTCTGGTGAGCGGCTGAGCGCCTAGCTAGATAAATATTCTACAACTACCAACGATTCTCTTTAAAAAATCAATGATAGAATATTAGATCTAGCGCTAGCCTTTACTTTAAATGATATGTAATACAAAATTATGTGTATTTATTTTATTCAATTATTTGTGTTTATTGATTTATATTTATAACTACATATAAAGTCTATTATGTAATATATAATTTCTTTATTTTATACAAACAGCTTAATGTAGCTAAAGACTTAGGCACAACACAAAAGACGATAAACTTCCTTGGAACTTGCGTATTATTATCTAATGCCAGACACTGCATTGAGCTGGATAGCGTCTCTTCCCTCTAATAAGCGGAAATGTTTGAATGCTACTAGGAATAGTTTCATAATTTAGTAAGCGGATTTGCCAAGAAATCTTTGATTATTATTTGCAATATGTATATTTTTAGAGTTAGATTTTACCAATTTTTAATCTTTGTGTAACAAGAACTAAGCCAGGGGCCGATAAGATTCGTTTCGTTCTGGTCTTTAAGTTTTTTTTATGACAAATGTAAAGTTACACCCTTGGATTTAAAAATTTGTTTGAAAAACGGAGTGAAACGAATATAACCCCCGGTTTTAGGGTCTGCAATTTTGAACTATTCAATTTTTGAGCAAAGTGAGATATGAAGCGTGTAATTCGTTACAGGCGAAATAGTCGGAGCGATACAGAGGAAATTTTAATTATTAATCTCACTGAAAATGGTTACTCCATTTCATTTAGCTGATGTTTTTACCAGAGAATGAAAGAATAAACATTTTCTGGAATTTGGCGAACCAGTACAATCGATATCAAAAATAATATCAGCGTAATATTTTTTTTTTTTTTTTTTTTTTTATTTATATTATTACAACTGAATACAATTCATCTAGTAATTTTTCTTTCTTAATTTAATCACTTGTGAATGAGAAGACGCCCATTGGCCGGCTCCATTTATAGGTTATTTACTGAAGTAGTCTTTGCTTTGGTGTCCTTAATCCATTAAATCAATTGGTTTCGTTCTCTGCAATCGTCTTACTGCATGGGAGGTGTCCAACATACCACGAAGCTCTTCATTTACGTGTTGATAAATACGTTGTCCATGTATTACTGCAAGTTTTTTTATTTCTTCTTGGACCGTCGGGATATTTAGATCCCGATGAAGGTCATCATTCCTAATGTACCACGGAGCGTTAACTATACCACGTAGCACTTTGTTTTGAAAAGTTTGTATTATTTTAGTGTTGGTTTTCTTTGTACAGCCCCAGAGCTGTATACCGTAAGTCCATACAGGCTTTAGCACCTGTTGATATAGTAGCAATTTATTTTCGGTTGACAATTCCGAGTTTTTCCCGAGCAGCCAATACATTTTTCGATATTTGATATTAAGTTCTTCTTTTTTCTTTTTAACGTGCTCTTTCCATCTGAGCCTGGTATCTAAGGTCATCCCTAGATATTTAGCCTTATTTGCATACGGAATCTGCTGACCGTTAATGATTACAGGTTTGTAACTGACTTTTAGATTAGTAAAATTCACATGCGTGGATTTTGATTCATTGAGCCCGATTCGCCACTTTTTTGTCCATTTTATGATTTTGTCACATGCTTCTTGAAGTTTCGTTGTCGATTCCTCGATAGTGTCTCCTACTGAGAGAACTGCAGTGTCATCAGCAAATGTTGCAACGGTAACATCGTTTAAATGAGGTAAATCTCTGGTGTAGAGTAAGTAAAGAATTGGTCCCAAAACACTACCCTGTGGGACTCCTGCCGAGATCTTTTTTAGCTCGGAGTATTCATTTTCATATTTCACCCGAAAGTGGCGATTCTCTATGTATGATTTTAAAATCATGTAATATTGTTTTGGTAAATCTCTATGTAGTTTAAAGAGTAAACCTCTGTGCCATACCTTATCGAAGGCCTGTGCCACATCTAAGAAGATACCAGAGCAAACCTTTTTCCTTTCTAATGTATTCTCAATGACATCTGTAAGCCTGTGAACCTGCTCAATAGTGGAGTGTTTCTCCCTGAAACCAAACTGATATTCTGGGATAAGGTTTCGTTGTTCTATGGTTATTTTCAATCTTTTGAGCAGCAGCCTCTCAAACAATTTCGCTAGTGTTGGTAGAAGTGAAATTGGCCGATAAGATTTTCTATCATTCGGTGGCTTGCCCGGTTTCGGAATCATTATTACTTCTGCTACTTTCCACTGCATTGGCACATGTTTTTTCCTGATGATCGCATTGATTATGTGCAGTAATTTACGGGTCCCTTTTTCAGGCAGCTCCTTTATTATTTGCCCTGTTATCAGATCGTAACCAGGAGCTTTCTTTGTTTTTATGTTCTTAATTTCTGTTTTTAGTTCTTTCAATGTTACAGGCCTGATATCTTCGAAATCAGATATTCTGGGCGTATCAGCAGTGTTTTCGTAACTGGTCTGCCGACCTAGAGGTTGAAATGTTTCTTCAAGATGTTCAGCAAAAAGGTCAGCTTTATCTTTCGCACTTCTAGCCCAGTTCCCATCGTTTGTTTTGATTGGGGGGATCTGCGTTTTTGGTCGTTTTAACCCTTTTGTTGCTTTCCAGAGGGAATAGTCGGTATCTTTAGTTGGGGCTAGAGAACAGAGATATTTTCCAATTGTTTCATTTTTCACTGCTTTTATGAGTACCTTAAGTTTGATGCACAAGTTGTTTAAGGTGGTTTTATCTTGCGGCGCACGTGTATTCTGCCATTTCTTTCGGGCTTTTCGTTTTTCCTGCACTAATTCTCTTACTTCTATTGGGTAAATAACGGCGTTTTCTTTCCTGGATGATAATTTGGGGGTGCATTCCCAAGCCGACCATTGTATGACATCAAGGAGCCGGTCTAGTTCCTCTTCTATTTCATATTCACTTTTGATTGGCACTTGAAGTTCTATTTTTTCCTCCACTAACTGCTTAAACAATTCCCAATTTGTTTTGTTGTTTGTTAGTTGTGGTGAATTTGTTTTTTCTATTACATTTTCACTAACCGTCATAATGACAGGAGAATGATCAGATATTAGACTTTCATCATTTTCTAAGAAGATGTAGCGTTCCGATATGCCTTTAGTGATGTAGAAATCTATTAGATCTGGGATTTTGTTAGGATCTGTTGGCCAGTACGTCGGTTTCCCTCCTGAGTAAAATTCACAGTTTGAGTATTGGCCAGCTGCAAGTAATTCCTCGCCTTTTGGAGAGGTTAATCTTGAACCCCAGAAGGTATTTTTTGCATTAAAATCACCTCCGACAATGAAGTTACTTCCCAATTTCTGGAACAGATTAATGTAGTCTTCTTTTTTTAGGTTATACCGTGGGGGGCAATATATTGCAGATATATTACAGGTGTTGTGATGACCAAATTTAACCGTCACGGTGGTTACTTGCATGGATTCTTTTTCTATTTTTAATTCTTCATGATGTTTGATATTATCCCTAATAAATATAGCTGACCCTCCTCTTGCTCGTTCTGCAGGGTGTGTGGTATGGTAACAAGTATATCTCCGGATTGATACATAGGAGCTGCTGGTAAAATGTGTTTCTGATATTAAGCATATATCAATTTTCTCTGTATTTAGAAATAGTTCTAATTCTTCTAGGTGTTGTGTTAATCCGTTTGCATTCCATATAGCTATTCTTAATGAGTAGTTTTGATGTCTGGTTTCTGTTCCGCAATTATGAGTTGAACTAGGTATTGCAGACATTATTTATTTTTTTTTTTTAATGTCTGCAATAGCGTGATATAAAAACATGTTTCAGTCAGGGAAGGACAATAAGTCTCAAAATATAAGCTCTCGTAACATGAGAAAAAGAAAAGTTCTTTCAGAAAAGTCTCAGATTACTTGGTCGGATTCATCACAACGCAGAGCTCGGAATTTCATCACGGTCTCAAAACCTTAGGTTAGGCGGTTCATCAAGAGGCATTTACGATACCACCAGTGGATACACCCACTATTACAGCGGAACTCAGAAAGTCTAAGAATTTGGCTTCGGCTTTGTTATATGAAGACGCTTACAGCAGCGCATGCCATCGACTTCTAAACAATCAATCCTTGAATTTGCACTGCACGAAGAAATTTAACATAATTTGCGAAGACTTACATTTATGATGACGATAAGAATAAATTCGAGGAGAGGATGGATTTGCATTCAAGTTTTCATTGCTGTTTACAAAATGCTGAGGATTTTTGTACTCACTCAGTGGGCGGAAACGTACAAGACTTATACTCCGATGCTTTCAAAACTACTGTTATCAAGCTTCAAGAGTGAATGATCTTTGGCGACACATCTTGGCATGTCTTTGGTATAACTATTGAACCAAAACAAGACCAGTCGTGTGAAAGGAAAATAAATCTTAGTACAAAGAAGGTGGCGATATCTTCCTTTATTCTTCCTTTCCCAAGAAGGAGTTTGGTGCCTGTATACCAATTTCAATAGTGATGCTTACTTACATTGATGATAGCTCGCGTCGAAGTACCTCTTCTTATTACGTCACGGCTTTGGTCGATTGTGCGTCTTGACGAAACGAAGCATAGGTTCCGTCTCCACTCTGGCACGTTTACTGTTAGTTGCTTCTGCTTTGTTCTGTGATGTCTGACTCTTCGACGGATTCGTCCGGGCCCTTTTCGCTTTCGACAGTTGCCACAGCATCAACGGAGAAGCTATTCGCAATCATTAACCGCAGCGATTAGTATTAATTTTACATTCCTCAGCATATGTGTTGTGGGATGTTTTATTTCCTAGAACTTGTATACGCTCGCCTTTACGGTTTGTTTTAGTCGGTCCTGATTACTCCGGCATTTGGCGGTATTTTTCATTGTAAGCTCACAAGTTTCGGACAAAAGAAGATATACTGTGCAGATTCTTAGGGCTCCGGCCGCAACTAGACTTACAAATGTACTTCAGCTTGGCAGATCGTCAACTCTCGGTCACTTTTCAAACACATGATTCTTTCCGGGTTAGCTCTCGTAGATTCATCATATTCAACAAAAGCAGCGTCAGCTTGGTTAGGTTGTAGGTGTTAATGCATAATTGTCATTCCGATATAAAACCCCGTAGCCGGAGTTATGACTAATTCCCGTTACAATTTTCGGAAACATAACCATCACCACCTTTGTCCTATTCTTTCTAAATAAAATAACTACTCGGAAATTGTGATTTTATCGGTTGCATAAAATCTAAACGAATAAGATAGCATGTCGAAAGTCGACGCAACAGGCGATGAACCGAGGAAGATGCCAGGTTAACATTGCAATGTCATAATCTTTCCATGGGGTGCAAGCCAAGTGAAATTTAAAAAACCGATCTCGCCAACCGAAATTTAAAAAATCGAATCAATTTTTCTCGATTAAAACATTTAAATAGAGGAGAGGTTGATGCTGAGGTTTATAAGCAATTCATATAAGCGTATTTCAGTTTTTTTATTATTCTATAAAAGCCTGATAAAAATCGAATTTGCCCTAATTTGTATAAATTTTTACTCCATAATGAATAATTATTTTTTTAAATTTCTCTAACATTTCTCTCTCTCTCTCTCTCTCTGGCACTATATCCCATCAAGGGACAAATGAATCTGCCTTAAATGAGGTTTCATCAAGGATCATCCTAAAGTGATCAATTCATTGATCCTAAAGTGATCAATTCATTGATCCTAAACCAGCCATGAATTTTTTTCCTTGTCACCACCAGGAATCGAACCCAGGACGTTCGGTCGCTGGAGCAAGCATGCTGTTACTTTGCCACCGAGGCGGCTCATAACATTTGAACATTATAAAGTACTTTACCATTCTGATTGAACTTTGGAAACTCAAACGCTTCAAGCAAGCCAAATAACCCTATTGAAACCTGAAATAAAAAAGCACTGGGCTCTAGTGAAAAATCAAACAAAGCTTATAATACCGCTGTATGCAATTTTATACGATTAACAATACTTAAAAGTCGTTGACGGAAGCTTTGTTATGTTGTACTACTTAAAATCAGAAAAAAGAACTTGTTTGATTATTCAGATTTCAACCCTACTTTCAATCTCTACTTCAACTTTACTCTTAAATTGTTTATGATTTAGTTTAGTACTTTTCTTTATTCTATCTTTTGGCCGTGAGCAACGGCATAGCATTTAATTTAAAAGTACTATTTTTGTTTGTTTCAGAGGAATGCAAAGAAGTGTGACGAAAGATTCTGACTACGACCCAAAATCTATTCAAGGAGTTATAGAAATTGGTCTAAGAAAACTTAACCCTATAAATAAAGTAAACTTAACCTTATCGAGTCGGTAAGTAAATAATTGAAAATTAAATTTATAGTTATAAATTAATAATGATTTAAAAAATTGTTTAGCACAGACACTGGTGTTCATGCTTTAAATACAACAGTTCACGTTGATTTAGAGAAGCCAAATGGATTGCCATACAATCCTATTAAAATAACACAAAATTTAAATAAAACTTTTGATATTAATCAATGGGATGTTCGTGTAATAAATACAACTTTAATACCGGATACGTTTCATTGCCGTTTCAATGCCAAATACCGGACTTACTTATATCGCCTAGCAGTCCGAAAATCCCAGTTACCCTATTATCCCGAGTTCTCAAAACAAATCTACTTTAATTACATTCCAATCGAGGAATCTGACCGATGTTTATTTATACAAAATCCAGCCTTTGACATCGATAAAGTTCGTGATGTTCTGGAATTATTTCGGGGACGGCATGATTTTCGAACTTTTATGGGTACGTCACGACAAAATGAAAAAGAAAATAATCCAACGTTTGCGTTACGAGAAATATTAGACATATCTGTAACACCGGGGTTATCGATAGGCTCATATTATGGAAGAAAACTATCTAATGACACCTACGATTATTGGGATATTAAGGTAACTGGAAAATCGTTTGTATATCGCCAGGTCAGACGGATTGTTGGCACCCTTATAACACTGGCACAAGGACGGATAACAAAAAAGGATTGCTATGAAATGTTAACAATCCCATCTAAAAATTCGTGGTTATCACAAATTTTTGTGGCGTTACCGCGTGGTTTATATTTATGTGAAGTCGGTTATGATCAAAGTGAACTCGAAAATGCAATTAATGAAAAGTTAAGGGAATTGCGCACATTAAATTTAACGTATTATGAACTTTTATTAAAAACTTTAGAATTTACTAAAGTGGGTCGAAATGAGTTTGCTCAGTGAATTGAAATCAAAACGGAGTTGTTTAAAAACAACACAAACCATCGTGACGCTGTGCGATGGGCGACGGATGTTAGAGAATATTAGTGAAAATACTAGGATTGAAGTAGTGGATCAATCCCATACCGGATATGGTTTTATTGTTGATACAAACCCGGATAAAATTCCGGCATGTATTCTAGAAGGTAAACTTTATCTAGGTTCACAAGATGCTGTCGACTATGATGTACTAAAAGAATTTTCAATCAAATCAATACTCAGTATTGGAATTGAAACACCAGAAATTTTATTGTCGCCAAGCGAACATAAATTTCAATCGTGTTTTATACCATTTTTGGATCTCCCGGAAAGTGATTTAACGGACATTTTCGATAAATCATTCGAATTTATTGATTCGAATGACAGTGTCTTGGTACATTGTAACGCGGGTGTATCCCGATCGAGTTCCATTGTTATCGGATATTTAATCGTACGTTATGGTTTTAGTTTTAGTGACGCATTTGATTTGGTTAAAACAAAACGTGCATGTATTCAACCAAATCAAGGATTTTTAAGACAATTAAAACAGTTGGCAAATAGTAAATAGAATGTGTGTAATAAATGATTTGTTATTTCTAAGTTATGTAGCTTAAGTTTCAATTTAATAAGTTCTAATTTTAAGTAATTAAAATAAATAAAAACAATTGTATGCTTTGCTGTCCCTAGTCTCACTAAATCTGGGACATAAACCAACTTTCCTAACGGGCGTATGTATAATAACTGGAAGATTTCAGATAAGGTAATCTTTAATCCAGCGATTCCCAGCGAGTGTATATTTAGGGTCACCTACATAAAATTATTTGGAAATTATAGTTACACGTACTTAACTGACGATTGGAGCAATACAGACGTAGTGGAAATTTGTCAACTGAGGTAGCACATGAATTAAAATTTTCGTTTGATAAAGATTTTTGCGCATCATTTTTCGGATAGTAAAAGTGAATTTCGGAGAATATTTCTGCCATTCGGCGGATGTTGGTTTTAGGTAAACAATTCTACTAATTTTTCGGATGGACAGAATCTCTAAAATATCTTATTCAAATTAGGACCGATACAGAATAAGTTTGGGAAATCCTAGATTAATTTAATCCATATTTCGCCATATTTCTTTTTACTTTAGATAAACATTAAATTGATAAAATTCAGGCGGTGTATTATGAAATTTTCGACCGCGTTTTTTTTCGACGTCGAAAATTTGGTGTTATGAAATATTTTCGACCGCGTTTTTTTTCGACGTTGTCGAATTTCGACTATTTTACGATAACTCTTGACGTCGACTATTTTACGACAACTCTTGAGGTGTCGAGTACATAAAAGAAAAATGCGTTGAGAAATAAAAAAAGTTTGTTAGAAAAATAAATTAATAATTTAAACTTATAAAATTTTAATTAACAAAAATTAATTAATTTAAATTTAATATTTTTGATAATTTCCAACAATAAATATTAAATTTAATAATAAATTATATTTTTTTTATCAAAATGTATGTATGATGTAAATTTTGTAATTTTTTATGTGTTTTGCGAATTGTCGACATCGTCGAAAAAAAA